>CM053276.1:112873501-114073501 GCA_028583415.1 Protea cynaroides | reverse complement strand
ATAAAAAGAATTAAAATTACACTTTTGTCCTGAGATTACAACACGTGCTATGAGTGTTTTACGCAATAAACAATCAAAAACGATTTTTGGTCAAAAATCAAAAAGAAGTCTCAACCTTTTTTTGAATTTGGACTTGTTTTTGTTTTTACTTTTAATAAATAACACCAAAAAATTATACCAAACACCTATAAAACTAAAAATTTAAACAAAAATAAAATCAAACACAGCCTTAGTAAAAAAGAAGAAACCAAAATATCATAGAAAAGACAAAACCATACATATCTTGAACCCTAAGCAAGCAACATTAAACAGGGCTGACCCATATACCAAATCATTTAGGACCTACTTTATTGGGAAAAAAAAGAAGATGCTTTTATCTCGTCTCAACCAAGTTGACTAAATCTTTTGAATTCTATGCTCTAATAATAACAGGGATGATAACTCTCGGATATCAAAATATCTACCTAGCCCCACCAACACCCCTCCTACCAAAAAAAAAAACTCTCACATATCCACAAATACATAGAAAATACCAAACAAATACAAATGCAGAATGTGAGAGAGAGAGAGAGAGAGAGAGAGAGAGAGAGAGTCTGTGTTGGGGATTCAATACCTTGAATTGCAATTCTTGAAAGAAACGAAGAATCGATATCATAGTGGTGAGTGGTAACAGATCGCACTGCAATGCCTCAGAGCAGAGAGAGAGAGAGAGAGATAAATAAGGATAAAAATCATTTCCCGTGGCAGGAGGCTTCTGCGGCTGATCCAAGGGCTAGGGATCAGTTGGCCTGCCTACCAATACATGGGGAGGTGGCCAATTGAAATCCCACCCTTGGCAGGCGGCAGGTCAGCGGGAGAGGATTTCTACAAGAAAAACAAAGGGCCATAAGATGGAGTTATGGAGAAGTGAATTAAGACCGTTCCTTTCGGGCCTTCCATAAAGGATTACACGTCAGCTTTTGAAACCGAGAATCATCTAGTGGTCGAAGTAGCTGACGAGTTTTGCGGCTAAGGCTCAGGCATGGACGAGGGGCCTTTGCTGAAATTAGATTCCAACGTGAGTTACTCCCATCTCGCTCTCAAGGATTTGGAAGAATTCAATAAGAAATTTGCCGCTTTTGTGAGAAGAGATGTTTACAAGACGGTGGAGAGAGGGGAACTACCTCTGATGGAGAAACTTATGCTCAAATTCACACTTGTCATCCTCGTCATCGTCGTCGAACGAACTCCGATGTAAAACCCCAAAACCTCGGGACGATGGTTGAGGTGTATTCCATATGTTTTGGAAGGTAGAATAGTATTTTTCATTTTTTATCATCTTAAAACAATAAGGATTCATTTGTCTTTCAATTTTTTGGATTTTTACCATCAGCGATGTAATTGGCATAAAATACTAGGTGATAGGTGATATTAGTCCAAACTATATGGGGTACGTGTAATTTTCCTTAATAATAATTATTTAAATATATAAGAACATAGAATATGAATATAAATTCTATGTATGAGATTTTCTTATTAACACCTCTTAAGATGTTAAATTATTATAACCTTACTTTTTTGTTTCTGAGTACAATACATTTATTTTTTAGTGAGGGTAAATTTATCATTTCACATGTTTATTTAAAAACATATACAATTATTGATAATTACATAATGAATGGTGACTACTTTGTGAGAAACCATTTTAGCTTTATTTGAAATGTTTGGGAATAAGACAAAAGAAGTAATTTAAATAAGGTTTTTCTTCGTGATATTGATTTGATGTTAAATCTCATTGGCACCGGGCATTGATGTCCGTTAGATTTACTCAAAACCTAAATCCTCCCAGAATCAATTACCAATAAACCCCCCTCCTTTATTTGAGGTTACCACAATGATCCAATGACAATACACAAAAAAAATCGATGTCAATAAACTATTGATACAAGTACGATGGCAATAAGACAAATATATTAAAATAAAATAATATATTCTAAATACACCTATAGAGTAATGTTATTAAAAAAAATCTCTATTAGTATAAACCCTACCAAATTTTTGCAAAGTCAAATGGGTTCACAAATTTCATACTATCATTTTGTCCAAATCTTCATGCTTAGACTTGCGACTTCTGGTGACATGGTTATATTCCATATTTCTTTAGATGCTTGCTACTTTTCTTCTTTCCTTACAAGCTAGAATGACACCTTTCTACTATTCCACATGTGAATCAACAAGTAATTCATAATTTTACTTTTTGGGATGGATTTTTTTCATATGTGGCTATGGATCACTTGTCCGGAGCAACCCATCAGAGCAGGATATAATGATTAGATTCTATATTGATACGACTGGATTCCAATCTAATTTGAACATGAACTGATACATACAGTATCCGATATTTAAAAAATAGAAACTTACTAATAAGTAATAACCGATCGTTATGTCTCCCTAACAACAAAATTTGTAGCAAATGACTTGCCTAATTTCTTTGGACTTAAACTAACCAAAACCAGAGAGTACACTGTACACATACGAGAATTTCATGGATTCAAATCGTCTCCATCCGTTGGAGATTCTGCATCCGCATCTGGCGGCTGAAGTTCATCGTTCATTCAGCGGATGGAGACGATTTCTATACCAATTTCATGTGATTACTATTTTTTCTGGTCTATGATTCATTGTCTGAAAATGGAACCATTGATCCAACGTGGAATTAATCTAACGATCCAGGTAGTGCACATCAGTAGACAAGGCAATAACCCACGTGTCTATCACTAAATTATGATCAGAATATAATCCTTCCTAACACCCATAAACCTAATAAAAAAAGAAAGAAAAGGATCCTCATGCGGTACTTTCTTTTTTTGGTAGTATTTTTCTGCATTGTTTAAAGAGTGAAGAAGATCCGCCATTATCTGTAAATGGAAATGGAATTTTCATGTGCCTTCGAAAGTACAGAATTATTATTTTTTATATATTTTATATGCATACATGTCCCTTGAAACCGGAGGTAATCACTAATTTTCGCTTTTTCCTTTTGGTAAAGTAATCACTCTTTTTGCAGTGTTACCCAATGGGTATTAGTTCTTGGAATGGAGTCCCATTCGGTCATCATGCTAGAACTTCTACTTCCAGTATCGATGGTACCAGTGGGGCCACAACCCAACACCTTTTGGAGCAGTTTTTTCGTCTCTTTCCTCACCCATTTGTACAAATTATACATTTCTTTTCCTATTTTATATTTTCATTTCCCTTAGATTATGATCTTTTACGGGGTTCCTATTCGACCTTATTTTCGTTAGCGAATCTACTGTTTACGATCCCTTTCTCCGTTATATTCCTTCTGTTTTCCAAAAACGTTGGTTTGCTTTTCTAGTTTCTACTTTCTACACGGTTTTGGGCGAAAAGATCTTTCATTTGCAGGTGGGAGTGATAGGGTGTTCTTTTTGAGTTGTCGTGGATTCAGTAAAAACAGTTGATTTTTCTATCTGGGTCGGCGAGATTCTGGGTTTTGGGTTGTGGGTTCAGCTGTGGGAGATCTGGGGCATGGGATGCTCTGGTGAATTTGATCCAGAAATTGGTTCCTGTGGTTGAGTTTTTTGTGGCAAGTCCTGAAAGTGAGGGATGATGGAGGGAGGAAAAGATGAGGAAAAGATCATGGGTCCTTTGTTTCCGAGGCTCCATGTTAATGATACAGAGAAAGGGGGGCCGAGGGCACCTCCCAGGAACAAGATGGCTCTTTATGAACAATTCAGTATACCTTCTCAGAGGCTCAATTCTGGGTTGGCGTCAACCTTGCGCCTGCCTCCTCACAACGCTGGCACCTTAGTTCCTTCAACGTCCTCGAGCCAGGTGAGTTTGTGAATTCGTTTTTTTTTTTTTTTTTTTTTTGGTCATGAGTTCACACACGGGGGAGTAGCCGTCTATTGTCAATTAAGAAATTTATTATAAGATTACTTTATTGAGCTCAAACGGATAGTTATTCTTTTGGATGTTTCTTATTGATATTGATGTTTATATATTTACTTTGAGAGTACCATGTTCTTCTATTTGAACATATGTGCTTTCTGTGAAGTCTTTTTTTACATGTGTATACGTGTATGGAAAATTGGCTAGTCATACTTGAGCAATGAAGATTTTGTTTATTGTTTTGGTTGGTTTGAATTGTGGCTGCTATGGCAACTGTTGGGTTTAGTGTGCTTTTTAAGGAATGGATTCTCTGGAGAGAAATACGGGTTGTATGAGTTTAGGTGAGTCTTTGGGGAATACCCATATCTAGGATTTGCTTTAGCATCTGTTTATCAGTGGCTTTCGAACAAAAATAGGAGTTTCTAGGGTTACTACTATGGGTTTTGCGAGTCATTATGGGTATAATTTGTTGTCTTTGATTTTATGCACCATTTTATTCTTGAATGGTTGCTAGAATTATTTTTATATTATTGGGTTTTGTGGATTGTTTGCAACATTTGATTTTTCTTTCGCTTTTATGTTTTTTTCCCCAAGTAATTTATGTTTCACTGTTTTTGCTATAAGTTTAGTAATTTGAGAATGAACTGTTTATTTTGGATTTGCTGTTGCTTTGAAGGCCTTTCCGGTGAAAAGAAATGGGGATTCTTGTGTTCTTGTGGAACTTTGAGCCTTGCTGAGGGTGCAACATTCATTGCTTGTGGCTCTTATAAGGATGGTTCTGTGGCTGTCTTTTTTTGTGTTTTTTGCTCCTCTTTCTCTCTCTCTCTCTCTTGGTTGTTGCGCTTATTATTCATGTGAACAACCTAGATGCTTTTCAAATTCAAATAAATTTGAAGTTCTATCCTGTATTGGTTTCCGTTATCTCTGATTGTGAAGTGTGATTGATGGCTTTAGGGTGGAGGCCATGAAAGGAGTGTGTTTTCCCCTCTTTACATTCCTCCTCCCACACCTGCTCATTTGGCTGAGAAGCTTCCTTCTTGTTCGTCCAATGGAGTGTTACATGCATCAATGGCGGCGCTTGAGCGAAAAACCAAGAAAAATGCAAATTACCAAACTTCCAATGCTACAGGATATGTGCCATCAACTCTTGAGGATGATTTAAGGGTTCCCTCCTTTGTCCACCCAGGTGGTGCTCTTTGTCCTAATAAGGATCTTCCCATCATGGATGGGGAACTACTTGCTCACTTGGGCCCAATTAACCAGGGTCATTCTACAGTAACCCCAGGTACTAGTACGCTGAAATCTGCAGCTGCAAGTAGCAAGTTGTTTATGCAACCTCAGAATGTTTGCAATAAGCACTCAAAATATTCCAACACTACAGATATTACGTCAAGACAGCAAGTAAGAAACCACATTGAGGAAAACCTGGAAGGGTCTCTCACGACTAGGGAGTTTACAGAAATGCCTGCAGCCCATCAATTGACTAGAGAAAAGGTTGCTGAGACCTTAAAGCATGCTAGTGGATATGGAAGTCTGGAACATCAAAGTAGTCAACCAGATGATTTTGGAAGAGTGTGTGATACTGGTGGGCGGGTACAACAGGAATATAGAGGTGGCTTGCTCCAAAACAACACTGTCTGTGGTCATGAGATTTCAGTTGTGGCCATCGGATTGGAAAAGGGAATTTCTTCAAGTGTGAGACGGGAACCCTGTTCCATAATATCACCTGGAAATAGCTGCAAAAGTCCTGATCAGGCTGAATTTGAGAGTGAGTACCATGAAGATAATGCACATGAGTCATTACAAGTGAGAGACGTGGGGAAAAATGATGATGACTCTGAGAACTCTATGGTGGAGTCTATATCAGGATTGGATATTTCTCCTGATGATGTTGTAGGAGCGATAGGACAGAAGCGTTTCTGGAAGGCAAGAAGAGAAATTGTCAAGTAAGTGCCCTTGCTCAATTATACCAACATTTATTTCCATAGGAGTGATAGTGTAAGAGAGCAGCATGCCATACTTTTACAGTGATTACTTATATTTTGGATATTTCAATTATAGTTCTCTTGATAATTGTTAATTCCAAACACATCTTATCTATACAAAGTCTAAGACTACCTGCCATTAGTTTATGTTTATTATGATTTGTCTGTTTCTCGAGGCCAACCTGCACTATATAACTTGCTTAATCTGATTGAATTTGCTATTCCTTAAACTGCACTAGTTGCATGTGCATTTTGTGTCATAATAAAAAACATATAGAAAGGCTTGTGGTCCTACTAATCCTTACATGTGAATTGTAAGTTTATGTTTGATTCTCTGCAATAAAAAGGAAAAGAAAAATAAAAATAAAAATAAAAATAAGAATAAAGGAAGAATGAGTGTAGCTGAGTTGAAGATGAGATGGATGACTGGCAAGATTTGAGAGGAAGCAGAAATGAATGCACTTCTATAAACCTATGGGTAACACTGATGACACTGGATAACAAGGGATAATCCTAAAGTTAAGTTGAATCTTAGAAGAATCAAGGAAACTAGAGCTGGTATCTAAATCGTAGTGAAGAATTGTAGAAAATCATAAGGAAACAGAAAAAAGGGGACAAAAATATTTTTCTGTTGAAATCCTTTGATGGGGTTCTTCTCCATGAGGTTTTGATGAATTCAGGATGAATGATGATAGAACAACCCCTTGAAAATCTGGATGTTACCAGAAAGATTATTTCTCACTCTAATAGTTTTCCATTCTTACTTAAAAAAGGGAGCACTTTCTCTAGATGGTTTGTCCAAAAGGAATATTTGGACGGCACAAATATCTGCCATGTGGCAGGATGGATGGGGTTTAAATTTTCTGGTCAGGTAAACCCCAGCATTTCCAACTTGCATGCTAAGTTTCAGTCCGAATGGAGTTGTCCAAGTGGCACGATAAAGCTTTCAAAATCTTGGACTATAGGAGGCTGTATGCTAATACATGAATTCTGAAAAATTCAAGGTAAAATGCTAATACATGGGAGGGTATATGATTGAATTTGGGCCTGAAATTTGACATGTGATGTGGCCAATCCGGATCATTCCTTTGATATCTAATGTTGGGAATTTCTGCATTTCCCTTTCACATGACACAAAATGAGGTGTGTTGCCCATAGATTCCTTTAGGATCAGCCGTCCAGATTCAAGAGAAACCTTTCCCTGGGAAAGTATCCTGGAGGAGACATGTAGCTCTATTTCTTACTTGAAGAAGACTCTCTTTGTGTCATAAGTATACTAAAAAATGTAAAAATTATCATTGCACAAGATGAAATTGTGCAGTAAGCAGTAGCTGCCCCAAATTAAAAAAAAGCTTGGATATGTCAACTCTTGGTCTCAATGGAAGAGTATTTAATATTTAAAATTTTTGCTGCTACAAAATAAGAAGAATTTAAAAATAGCCGGATTCAATAGCTAATTACCTAAGATAAGTAAATAATAGAGCTCCTTCCATAGTTCTGATGCTCTGCAATCCTTGGTGTGTTTCATGCCCCAAGTGACACCCACATGGGCCCCTAGAGAAACTTAAACCCTTCAAGAGGGACCTGATCCATGCCCTACTCTAGTTCCCCTTGTGGGAGAAAAAAAATTTGTCTTTGAGTTTTTAGGGATTTGTTGTGCCATAGATCTACGTCATAAGCCTGCTGTCAATCTCTATTATATGGAATTGATCAGTATCTGGTACAAACAATTGAAGCCTTGGTTGCATGCAGTTCCGGTTTTGAAGCTCCTTATAATTTTCATATAGTATGATGAAATCAAGTAACTAGTGATATTACAGCAACATAATGAATTGATACTGCAACATAATGAATTGATCCAGTAGAACAAATTCAAGCTTCATCTTAGGCATGTCTGGTTGGTTTAGAATGATACTTGACAATGCTGGATGTTATGGTGCTTCTCAGATTTTTGAGCCATTATGTTGGCTTTTTCTTTATTGTTATTTTTAGATGGTCAAAACCTTTCGATTTAGTGTGGTTCTGGTTCCATATAAAGCTTATTCGATTTCCTTTTTGATGGACCAAGATATTGTGATTCTGAGACATATAGGAAAAATTATGACCAACTATGTTTTTTCACTGCTCATTTCTTATCTGTATGGGGGTCTCCTATAAGTATTTTTCATTCTTTCTAATTTATATATTTCTTATTATGCTTTTGTTTTCTTTGGCCTTTATATTTGTAGAAAGATGTCCTAATTCTTTTCTTCATCTTCTTGGCCATGATTTTATCTCCAAGCGGCCTAGGGACCTGTTATTCCTTCTAGGAGTCGAGTATGTTTCATGACTAATGACTTTGACAATTAGTAGGCCACCAGGCACTTTCATTAGCTAATTCTTTCCTTTTGTGGGCATACCACTTCTTGTGGTCATCTCATGGCTATTTTTATGGTCAGTTGACCTTGTTTTCATATTGTCCAATGATTTTCACAGTAGAATACGTTTCAGTTTGATAAAAGAGTTATTCTGATTGTTTACTGTTTGAGTGGTTCTCATGGTGGTTATATTTCTCTTTCAGTATTTATACTTAATTCTTCTGAAGAGATTGATGCCTAAATCCATATATGTTGAGGCATATTGTCATTTTCGTTCAGTTCTGAAACATGACTGGAAGAAATTCCCCGGTTCCCCCCTCCCCCACACCCACCAAAAAAAAGATGTCTAAATCCCTATATGTTTTGAGGCATATTGTTATTTTCCTTCAGTTCTGAATCATGACTGGAAGAAATTCCCCGATTCCCCCCTCCCCCACACCCACCAAAAAAAAAAAAAAAAAAATCCCTTTTGAGGTTGTTGAGAGATCGTATGGTCCACATGGATTAATTTATCTTTATTTCTTTTTTGTCTAGATTCATTGTACTACTGTCTAGATTCACTGTACTACCTGTATTGTACTTTTGTACTACTTGTACTACCCTCATTGTACTACCTGTATTGTACTACCCATACTACCTCTTTCTTTCTTTGTATTCATTCCCACATTATAAATAAGAGAACCTCTGTCTATTGTGAGACAAGTCATTCCATTCTTTCTACATGGTATCAAAGCAAGGTTTGTTCTCTCCATTCTTTTTACTTTTTTTCTCCATTCCTCCCTACCACTGCTGCCACCTACCGCTGCCACCAGCGACTGCCGCCACCTACCGCCATCGCTGGAATCCTTGACCCCTGCTGGGATACCCCTACACCCTATCGGAAACTGCTGTCCTCTTGATCATACCATGATCTAAGGAATTCTTTTTAAGTTCTCTCTTCTTGGTTGCCGTGTATCCCTTGTTTATGGGATTTGATACCACCTAAAATTGTAACGCTCCCAGCCCAGGATTCAGGCCAAAAGCGTCACATGAAGGATCTTCTAAGTAACAACCAGGATCATAGAATGCTCAAACACGCACCAATATCACATAATATTATATAACGGAAAAACATAGTGTGCCATTTTTTTTTCAAACAAACATCCACACACTCATATTTACAAAGGTCTAGCGCGCTATCTGGTGACAGAAGAAAATATATATACAACGTCATGCTCAAAGGTTTATACAAACTTGTATACTTATTTACAATGACTTAGTTTCTTTCAAAACTTCCTTAAACTAACTTGGAGGATCCTAAGGATTCAAGTGTTTCCCTCTTCAGGAACTCGTTCTTCAAATTTTGGCATAACCTCTTGGCTTTCATTTTCTTCTTCTGAAACATTGATTAATATGGGATGAGCTCGACGGCTCAGTGAAGAAAAACTATGTACTTACACAACAAGCAAAACAACCAACATAACAAACATATACCAATGATATTAATTATCAAGGACATAAACAGGACAACAACAACAATAAGTAGTTTCATAAACATTTAAAATGCAAGTAATCATGAACAACGCCTTGAACAAAAACAACTGTAAATAAATACCAAATTAATCGATCCCAACAATTTATTTTATATATATATCCTAGGCTCAAGGTCTGTGCTTGCTGCAGTGCGCACAAATAGTTGGAGCTGTAATATGCACATTTCCTCGTGGTTTACACATTTTTTCATGGGATTACACATTTCCTCATGGGGTCCTTAAGCTGACCAGACTACCATGGAGTCCTTAAGCTGACCAGGCTACCACGGAGTCCTTAAGCTGACTAGGCTATCATATCACGTATCTCCACTCATTACCTAACCCCTTAATGAGAAGGGGGTAGTAAACACGGGTTTTAACATTTATTTATTTTTACTTCTCAATTACATCATCATACATTTTCCAGTCCACTAGCCTGGTGCTAGTGGCTTGTCTGATTCTTTCATTGCATATACTATCGCATTGTCATCACATTGCCACACTGTCTCATTGCCTCATTTTTCATGTGATTTTATGCATTCTCATAATACACAGTTCATATACAATTATGCATTGACATTTGCCAAACATTACACACTATAACTCATAATTCATGTCACCACATAAAATAACAACAAGTGCAAGTAGATAATTTTTCTCAGCTCAATAGTGATCAACTTGGAATTCCAAAAATACTGTCAAACTTACATAATGGTAGTATTCCCTACACAATATAAGCAATGGATATTTTTTAGATAAGGATTGTAAAAATTCCCATTTAATAATATAATATTTGTTTTAATAAAACATCACATATTCTCTCTCCTATCCCTTCGGGTTTTTTTTCTTTTTCAATGTCTCTCTCTCTCTCTCTCTCTCTCTCTCTCTCTGTAATGAATTCTGCTATCTAATGTCTCTCTCACTCTCTCTCTCTCTCTCTCTCTCTTTCTCTCTCTTATGTAACTATTTCTGATTTCACTCTCTCTCCCTGTAATGAATTCTGGTTTCTAATGTCTCTCTCTCACTCTCGCTCTCTCTCTTTCTCTCTTTTCTACTATTTTATTTATTTATGTATTTTTACCTGCAACCAATTCCCCAACCCTTCTTATCTCTTTCCTTTTCTTTTCTATATGTTTTCCCTTCTTCTGTTTTTTTTTTCCCTCTTCATCCTTGCCGTGAACAAATAAATAGCGGAGAGTTTGGAGAGAGAGTAATTTCTTTCTAGTCATCTCTCTCTCTCTTCCATTCTGATTGAATAATAACCAAACTAATAACAAAGAATAGCAACAATACTTGAGAATTTCGGTCCTATTTTCTCCCTTCTTCTCTCCTTGATTTACTCTGTTTTTTTTTCTTCTTTTGTTTCCTAATCGGTCTGCAACACTCTGGTTTTGATTTTTTTATTTTATTTTTATATTGCTTTACTAACCTGACACTTCATCCCCACGTTTCTTCCTCTCCTTCCCTTTTATCCCCAACTGCCTTCTCTTCTCTTGATGTTTAGATTTGCTTTTTTTTTTTTCCAATCACTTGCCACCTCCTACTTCCTCTCTTCCACGTCTCTCTCTCTCTTTTTTTTTTTTTTTTTTTTTCATGCCAACTCCTACTTATTCTCCCACAGTTAGATAAGGATTTTTTTTTTTTTTTTTTTTTTTTTTTACACCACCTCATGCCACCTCATGATATATGTGGCACTTTCTCCCTTCCTTTCATAATAACGTGCTATTATTATTATTATTATTATTATTATTATTATTATTATATTTATTATATTTATTATATATATATATATATATATATATATAACACGTATCATATAAATTTAATATTTAATAATTTATAATAATAATAATAATAATAATAATAATAATAATAATAATAATAATAACATTAAAACTTACGCGATTGAAAAGATTACCAAAATGCCCCTCAACTACTGTCTTTCGCCGAAAAGCCCTGTAAAGAAGGGAAAGCTTCCTCAACTCATCAGCATTGAAAATTGTGGTATTACACCCTTCCCCCCTAAAAATAATTTCGTACTTGAAATTAAAATTAAAATCATACCTCAAATAACTGGAGATATGTGGCTTTCATTTCTTCTTCATGCTCCCAAGTAGCCTCTTGTTCTGAATGTTCTCTCCACGACACTCTAACTAGAGGTACTACCCGATTTCTCATTCGATACTCCTTCCGATCCAACTCGAACTGGAGTTTCATCATACGATAGGTCTTTTCGTAATTGAAGAGGTTCACACTGAAGTACATGAGATTGATCACAGAGATCACCAGTTATTTGAGGTATGATTTTAATTTTAATTTCGAGGACGAAAGTATTTTTAGGGTGGAAGGGTTTAATATCCCAATTTTCAATGGTATTGAGTTGATGAAGCTTTCCCTTCTTTACAGGGCTTTTCGGCGAAAGACAGTAGTTGAGGGGCATTTTGGTAATCTTTTCATCGGATAAGTTTTAATGTTGTTATTATTATTATTATTAAATATCAGATTTATATAATACGTGTTATATATATATATATATATATATATATATATATATATATATATATATATATATATAATAATAGCACGTTATTATCAAAGGAAGGGAGAGAGTGCCACATATATCATGAGGTGGCATGAGGTGGTGTAAAAAAAAAAAAAAAACAATGAATCCTTATCTAACCGTGGGAGAATAAGTAGGAGTTGGCATAGAAAAAAAAAAAAAAGAGAGAGACGTGGAAGAGAGGAAGTAGGAGGTGGCATGTGATTTAAAAAAAAAAAGAGGAGGCGGTTGGGGATAAGAGGGAAGGAGATGAAGAAACGTGGGGATGAGGTGTCGGGTTAGTAAAGCAGTATAAAAAAAAAAAAAAAAAAAAAATCAAAACCAGAGTGTTGCTGACCGGTTAGGAAACATAAGTACAAAAAAAAAATAGAGTGAATCAAGGAGAGAAGAAGGGAGAAAATAGGACCGGAATTCTCAGGCAACATTGCTATTCTTTGTCTCTTTGTTATTTTTTGTTATTAGTTTGGTTATTATTCGATCAGAATGGAAGAGAGAGAGAGAGATGACTAGAAAGAAATTACTCTCTCTCCAAACTCCGCTATTTATTTGTTCACGACAAGGACGAAGAGGAAAAAAATAACAGAAGAAGGGAAAACATATAGAAAAGAAAAGGAAAGAGATAAAGGGTTGGGGAATTATTGGTTGCAAGTAAAAATACATAAATAAATAAAATAGTAGAAAAGAGAGAGAGAGAGAGAGAGAGAGAGAGAGAGAGAGAGAGAGATGCAAAAGAGAATAAAAGGAAAAATAATAATAATATTTAAATCAGAAATTAGTTACAGAGGAAGGAGTGAGTGAGAGAGAGAGAGAGAGAGAGTGAAATCAGATATTGTTACATAAGAGAGAGAGTGAGACGTTGAAAAGGAAAAAAAACCCGTAGGGATAAGAGAGAGAATGTGATGTTTTATTGGAACAAATATTATATTATTAAATGAGAATTTTTACAATCCTTATCTAAAAAGTATCCATTGCTTATATTGTGTAGGCAACACTACCATTGTGTGAGTTTGACAGTATTTTTGGAATTCCATGTTGATCACTATTGAGGTGAGGGAAAATTATCTACTTGCACTTGTTGATTGATATTTTATGTGATAATGTGAGCTATGGTATACAATGTCTTGTGAATAATGATGCATGAATTTATTTGTTGTGTATATTGTGAGGAAAAATTATTTACTTGCACTTGTTATTTTATGTTATGATATGAGTTATGAGCTATGGTGTGCAATGTTGGGTAAATGTTGATGCATGCTTTTAAGTGAACTGTGTATTGCGAGAATGCATAAGATTACACGAAAAATGAGGCAATGAGACAGTGTGGCAATGTGATGACAATGCGATAATATATGCAATGAAAGAATCAGACAAGCCACTAGCACCAGGCTAGTGGACTGGAAAATGTATGATGATGTAATTGAGAAGTAAAAATAAATAAATGTTAAAACCCGTGTTTACTGCCCCCTTCTCATTAAGGAGTTAGGTAATGAGTGGAGATACATGATCCTGGTCAGCTTAAGGATTCCGTGGTAGCCTGGTCAGCTTAAGGACTCCATGGTAGCCTGGTTAGTTTAAGGACCCCATGAGGAAATGTGTAATCCTATGAGGAAATGTGTAAACCATGAGAAAATGTGTAAACCACGAGAAAATGTGCATATTACGGCTCCAACTATTTGTGCGCACTGCAGCAAGCACAGACCTCGAGCCTAGGATATATATAAAAAATAAATTGTTGGGATTGATTAATTTGGTATTTATTTACAGTTGTTTTTGTTCAAGGTGTTGTTCATGATTATTTGCATTTGAAATGTTCATGAAATTACTTATTGTTTGTTGTCCTGTTATGTCTTTGATAATTAATATCATTGGTATATGTTTGTTATGTTGGTTGTTTTGCTTGTTGTGTAAGTACATAACTTTTCTAGGTTGAGGTTTTTCGGGTTGAATAAGTCGTAAAAGAAGCAAATAGGTCTCACAGGTTCCATTGAAAAGAAATGGTTTCTTAAAGAGGTCAAGTCGTGAAAGATCATAGTGGTCAACCTATACGAGAGTGAGGTTTGGAACACAACAAGAAACTTCCCACTTTTGATGTCCCACGATTCTGCGTCTTTAGAAAGACAGGAGAAGGACAGGGGTCGCTAGGTCAGAAAAGCGATAACTAGAAATTCTCCCCAAGTAGGATTTGAACCTACGACCAGTCAGTTAACAGCGGCTACTTTTGATCTCGTATGCTATCTACCTTCCAAGCCCACCCACCGAAATACAACTCTTTGCCCACCCAAGCAGTTTACAATCCCTACCTATACATTCCATGGCAACAGACAGAAGGCAGTTTTGTCGTTGTTGTTAACCCCAGGCCCATTCCCGTTCCCAATAATCTCCATGAAAAGACTATGTTATGTTGGTTGTTTTGCTTGTTGTGTAAGTACATAACTTTTCTTCATTGAGCCGTCGAGCTCATCCCATATTAATCAATGTTTTAGAGGAAGAAAATGAAAGCTAAGAGGTTATGCCAAAATTTGAAGAACAAGTTCCTGAAGAGGGAAGCACTTGAATCCTTAGGATCCTCCAAGTTAGTTTAAGGAAGTTTTTGAAAGAAACTAAGTCTTTGTAAATAAGTATACAAGTTTGTGTAAACCTTTGAGCATGACGTTGTATATATATTTTCTTCTGTCACTAGATAGCGCACTAGACCTTTTGAAAATATGTGTGTAAGTGTTGTTCCGCTGTTCAATATTATGTGATATTTGTGCGTGTCTGAGCATTCTATGGTCCTGGTTGTTACTTAGAAGATTCTTCATGTGACGCTTTTGGCCTAGAACCCTGGGTTGGGGGCGTTACAAATTTAGGTGGTCTCAGATAAGATTAGTGTATTAGTGTTGCTAATGGGTAGCTTAGTTATTCAGCGTTGCTAATGGGTATTGCAATCTGTATATTAGTGTTGCTAATGGGTAGCTTAGTTATTCAGCGTCAGTTGTATGCGATTCACCGATGATATTTTATTTTAGTTATTTTATAGGGTATTCTAACCCTTTATCAAGATGTTGTACTTTGCCATTATTTTCTGTACAGTGAATGAAGAAGATAAATAGGAGTCTATGGCAATGTGTATATTAGATTATTAGTGTAGTTAACAGGTTAGCCTGGTGCAATGGGTACGCCCTAGCAGGTTAGCCTAGTGATCGTTCTTCAGTTGTATGTGACTCACTGTTGATCTAGTCTTATGCTTATATTGTTGCAGGACATTCACCTTATCTCGAGATGTTGTATTTTGTCGTTTACTTCTGTAAAACAGTGAATGAAAAAGAGGAAAATTTTCCTTTTCTGTAGTCTATGCAGGTCAAGTTCACTTCTTGAGCTTCATGCTTGTGCGTGTGTGTGTGTGTGTATATATATATATATAAAAGAAATTGAAGCAATTAAGTGCAGATAAATGGATCAACGAGCTTTATTCTTTTGAGTGATGCATTATGTGAAACTTCACC
This sequence comes from Protea cynaroides, assembly GCA_028583415.1. NCBI lineage: Eukaryota > Viridiplantae > Streptophyta > Magnoliopsida > Proteales > Proteaceae > Protea > Protea cynaroides. Next base: position 114,057,712 of record CM053276.1, on the reverse strand, counting down.
TGCGTAATTGTCTAGATCTAATTTCTGATGTCCATTCACTGTTGTAGAAACTGATCACCTTAGGAGATTTTCTCCATATTGATTGAGGTAAGGTTTTGATACGTATCCCAGTTGGTGGACCTGCAAAAGTTATCACAAAATTAGTTAATGAAATCCGTCAAACTGAGGGAGCAAGAGTTGTGATGTTATTTGCACCTTTCTCTTTTATTTCCATTTTCTTTCCAAATATCATTTATCCTTCGGGTTAGGACGGCTGCCATATTGTATTTGGTCAGCTATCAGTAAAATTGTTGATATTTTCATATTTCATGAGACACTGAATGTAATGATCCATCATTTCAAACAGCTGATTGTGGGCTAGTGAGTCCAGAATTTTGATTTTTTCCGATTTGATGATCCTTTTGATGTACTTACAGGTGCTCATGTAGTCATCAAAATTTGCATTTTTCTTCCAATTACAATTGTGTTGATATGATCAAAATGTTAATTTTCTGGGTATCAGGAACCTTACGAAAAAGGATTAAAAGTTAATTTTGTTTTTTTTTTTTGAGGGGGGTGGTGGTGTTAAAATCATTAAAAGAGCGATTACCTAGTGCTGGTCCCGCCTATGCAAGGCCCTGGGAGGGTTGAGTTTTGTTGATTTGGAGGAATGAATTAGGGTGTCAAAGACAGCTCCACACTTTATTTATAATAAGTGAAATAGGTACAAGTACAGGAATACCCTTATACCCATATTACAAGAAGTTTGGAGGCAGTCCTGTCCTTCAGTTTTTTTTTTTTTCCTTTTTTGGGGGGCACAAAGTGGCTGCTCTCAAGACTGGAACCCAGGCATTTGCCTTGGCAGCCGAACCTTTTACCATTGCTCCAAGCAATGGCCCCTTAGGTGTTAAAATCCATTGTACCATAGAATACAGTAAATTTTCTATGGAGGGTGTAAAGCTGTAAAAAAAAAAAAAGAAAAAAAAAAGCAATCATTTATGAATGCAGATCCATAAAATGCTTTAGACGAAGTTAGTCTTCTTTTGAAACCATCCAATGATGAAACCTGTTGGACAAGCTCCAGATTCTCACATTATATTACAGAAATATCATCGCATGATTTTATTTGAATTTTTTAAACTTCTTTTTTGATGAATTTCTTTTGAAGTAGGAATTCAATTTTGTTCTGTATTGTTTTCTTAGATATGAATTTATCATCATATTCTAGGGAACAGTTTGATGCTGGAATTATACCATTTGATGTTACTTGTATTCATGATAATAATATGGTATTTTCCTGGAAAAGGAACTGGTTCTTCATTTTCTCCAGCCACATGCCCTTGAAGCTTATGGTTTGCATCAAGCCTTCTGGTACATCTGCGTGGTGCTAAGATGCTTCCTTTTGCAATCAAAACTGCATTCAGAGAAGATGTGCTTCTTTATTTTGCTAATACAGTGATTATACTGTCAGTTTGTTTGCTCCATTTGCCTATCATGTTGATATTCTTTTGGGAAGAAACATTGTGCATCCCTTTGGCGTGTACCTTTGGCAATCTTAATTGTTGTGCTACATATTCTCTCTCTAGACAATTGTAAACACTCTAGTAGTTCCTCCCCCCCCCCCCTTTTATTTCGGAGGCCCATTTGGGTTAATATGGTGCTATACTGTCAATTATCTAGTTTATAACCTTGAATGTGCATCTGCAGAATATTCTGTTTTATTTCACTTTTTCTCTCTTTTTATTTTTGGGCTTTTGTATAGTGCGTCTGACATTGGGATTTATGAATATGTAGTGCTTCAAAGTGTGTGAATATCTGATAGAGTGTACCTTTATATGTTGGATCTACCTATTTCCATGAATTTGCAGCTGATTATGTTTAGGATTACCTGTTTATCATAGGTTTGGATTTTCCCCCCTTTTTTTTTTTTTTATACTTACAAATCACCCCTTTTGCTCACCAAGAGATTTGAAGCCCCAACCTCCACATGAAACCCCAAGCTGTTAAAAATCACCCCTTTCCCTTTTGTTCATGAGTTCCGTGTAAAGTTTGTGATCTGACACTTCTCTTGCAACTTTCAGACAACAAAGGGTGTTTGCTGTTCAAGTATTTGAGTTGCATAGATTGATAAAGGTAAGCTGTTATTGACCCACCTAAGTTATTGCCTTTTTTTCTAGTGTGATGCATAATTTAAATTCAAATTCTGATTTAGGTTAGTCTAAAAGTATTTAAGTTTTAATATTTGATATTCAAGCAGGTTCAGAGATTGATTGCTGGTTCGCCGCATCTGTTGCTTGAGAATAATCATTATCTGGCTAAACCTTCTTTGAAGGTATCTCCTACGAAGAAGCTGCCCTGTGAGTTTGCTCTGAAATCACCACAAAGTAATGCTAAGCAGAAAGATGATTCTCAAAAGGCAAACCAGAGTACTGAATGTGCAGCTGAGAATGCAGTTGGGAAGCCCACTCTTCCTTATCTAAGCAATGGTATCAACGATGGACTGGTCAGTCAACATTCAAGCTGTGGGCTTTACTCTGGAAATTCACCTGCAGCACCTGTTGCTACTGATAATAAAATGGGTCCTTGGTATTTCCATCCGCCTTCAGGGAATCAATGGTTGGTTCCTATTCTCTCTCCTTCTGAAGGACTTCTCTACAAGCCATACACAGGGCCTTGTCCACCACCTGCTGGTTTCATGGCTCCTGTTTATGGAGGTTGTGGGCCTCTTAGTCTACCTCCAATGGCAGGGAACTTCAATTCTGTTTATGGAGTTCCAGCTACTCACCAACAAGGCATTGGTGTTTTTCCTGGCACTTCTCCAGTTGGTCAGACGTACTTCACTCCATATGGCATGCCTGTCATGAGCCCAGTTACATCTGCTTCAGCTGTTGAACAAGCAAGCCTGTTAGCTGGTTCCCGGCAACATGGGCAAGCAGAACGATTATCAACAGGGGAGGTAAACTTCAACTTGCACCAAGAAAGCTCATGCAACATTTCAAATCAGAATAGTGAAGCTGTTGCTAGTGGTGTTTGGAAGTTCAAGGCATCCAAGGATAGTGAATTACCAGGGAGTACATCGAGCAGTCCATGTGAGAGGGCACAAGGGGCAGTGCATGGTCAGGAAGCTAAAGGAAGGGATCCTCTCCCTCTTTTTCCTATGGCTCCAGCTATGCAGCCACTGGATCGAAATCCTCAGGCCCACAGCAGCGACCAGCAGACTCAGGTGATCAGGGTTGTGCCGCACAACCCTAGATCTGCAACTGAGTCAGCAGCCCGAATTTTTCGTTACATACAGAAAGAGAGGCAGCAATATGATTCAGTTTAGTTTATGATCTGGTGTTGTTTCTTCATTTTAATTCCAATGACCCCATGACAATTCACAAAAAATATTTTGAGCAGATCCGACTTGATTGGGGCTTGATCATATTGTCAGTTCCTTTTAGAGATGCATATTAGTTTTGATGACTCGGGTATTGTTTCTGGTCTAATGATAATTTAAATGTAAATATTACTTCTGAAAGATCATAAAGAAATGTGTATGGGTTTTTTTTTTTAAATGTCTGAATGGTTGACCAAAGTGTTGCCACAATGAAAGTATAAAAAAAAAAAGAAAAAAAAGAAAAACGTGTTGCCACAAGGAAAGCATTTTGTATGTGTAATCAACAGTAAATTGCAGCTAATTTCAGTAGGCTTTTTTTTTTTTTTTTTTTTGGGGGGGGGAGGGGGGTGGGGTGTTATTGTGAATCCATTGTGTGTTATTGTGAAACCATTGTGTACATGTATCTCGTTTCTCTAATCAGAGTTTTATTCAAAGTCATACTTTTTTTTTGGGCATTGTTTAGGAAGCTTTGTTTCTATTAATTGGGAGGAAAGCGATACTTTTTTGGGTTATGAAAAACATTGTATACATGTATCTCTTTTCTCTAATCAGAGTTCTATTCGAAGTCATACTTTTTATTTTAATGCTTAAGTTCAAAGTCATACTTGATACTTGTCATAAGCTCTGCACATCTTTCTTTCCTATTTCTCTTAAAGTCATTGTAGGCTCACCATTGGATCTTTTAGTTCATTCAGTCTGAATAATTCATCCTTCCAAAGCATTCAAAGGCTTTCATTGCATGTGCATTCCACCTCAATTGCTTTTCTTGCACCTCATCATATCTATTCCTAAACTAGCTCTAATTGTAACTCATTTGATTTATTCTAATATTACTTGAATTGGTTTATATTTTGTGAATATTTTTCAATATCTGTATATAGAGAGACAAGCTGCCTTGTTCTTCTTGATTGATAATTGAAATAATCAATGCTGCTCTTTTTTTTAACTACTGCAAGCAGTAACCATATCCTCTTAAATCTCTTCCTCACTCCCCTTAAAATTTCAGACTGGTAATTGCAGGTCCTAATCGAAACCTAACTAATCTTAAGTAAACGTAGTTCTCATGGACAGTTGTAACCATAGTATTTGTGCACATCGTAGTTCTGCATAGAAATGCATGACTGACATGCAAGTGCACATTTTGGTGGGTTCTGAACCATGATATGTACGTACACTCCCCCCCCTCTGATATTATAATTTTTCTTCCACATACTTTTAGATCTCTGTCACCCCTTCTTTTTTTTTCTTCTTGGATAATCAAGTGCTTATTAACTGATGATAAATGTTAGATTTTATTCAAACCGTGTTTCAGTTCCCTGATTAAATCACAAACGTTTACTGAAAATCTATAAAAAGGGTAAATAAAAAATGATTTCTGTAGCTACCTCATGGCCAAAATCTGGAAAACCTGAGAAGGTTCAAGATTTGTGACTAAGTTTTGGTCTATGACTTCTTATGGAGGTTGAACCAGGAAAATTATATGGTTGATTCTTTTGAACGAGGGTTGTTCCTTCTGGGCATCTTACTTGTGTGATCTTGACTGTAGAGCTATTCACTTTTTTCCTAATCTGGTATGATGTGGGTCTTATCTTTTGAATCAAAAAATAATTTTTGTTACAAGTTAAGACAATGATTGAAGAATTCACAGTATATAATGAAGCATTGCTCTGAAAAATTATGACACTGAAGGTAACCCAAATTAAGTCATGTGGCCTATTGAAGAAGTATAGTAATTTGAGATCATGTTATGGCAGTTTCAGAACATGTCATAACAAAGAAAGAGGAAATCCTGTATTGTATGGTTCCTAAGCAAAGGATGTCGTCAAAAGCATGTTATTTGTAAATGTCAACACAGTCAATTACATTGTCATATTTTTCTCTTTTTTTTTTTTTAATGAATGAATGACAATATATTCAACGAAAACAGAGAAACTGCAGATGAGGAAGATCGATGTTGATAGGAAGTTTGGGATGGAATAAATGAAAAAATAAGGAAAATGCAGTAAGGAAGATCGATGACTCATTAAAAGAGAGAGAGAGAGAGAGAGAGAGAGAGAGAGAGAGAGAGAGAGAGATGTCCAAGAACAATTGAATGCAGATGAGGAAGGGATAATTATATGATGAGGACGGGCAAGGGAGAGGGCTTGGTAGGGGAGGGGGCAAGGAAGGGATATGCAGAGGGTGGATAAAGGGGAAGATGCAGGGCAATGGAGGAGAGGGGGAGGAGTGGGTTCTAATTCAACTCCCATAATCCGATGTAAGATTATGGATAAAATTGGAAATTAAAATAAAATAAAGAACCTCAAATGTGAATTTTCAAACATGAGGTACCTTAGGTTTAAGTTTATCAAACATTAGATACCTCAGTTGCAATTCATACGAGCAAACAAACATCAACAAAGTTTGTTTTCCCTTTTTTATTCAAGATTCTTTTTCTTTTCTTTTCTTGACATTCTAACACAATTTGAAAGTCCAAATTTATTTGAAGTTGGCTAGAAAATTTTGCTCCTCCGAGACTAAGGGTGCAACATTTGCATTGAAACCGTTTATTAAAATCGGATCGAACCGTTTGCACCATAATCGAAAGACCGTTTTGTAATCAGTTCGATTCTAGTTTGAAATATAACACCATTTATTTAATCGATTTGAAAACCTTTAAACCATTTAAATTGGCGGATTACACCAATTAAACATCGATTAAACCGAATAGAATGGACCGTTTAATTCCCTAAAATTTAAATTCTAATTTCAACAAAACTTAATATGTTATTTTCCCAAGATCCCAACTTCCTAATATCCAATCCCAACTCCAATTCTAATCCTAACCCCTACCCCAATTAATATATTATTTTTTCAAAATTTTCAATCCTAATTAATATATTATTTTTCTAAAATTTCAGTCCTAATTAATATATTATTTTCCCAAAACTCTAATCTCAATTCCCAAAGCCTTATATTAAGAGTGAAAGTTTTACCCTGAGAGAGTCCGAGTCCATACAGAATCACCCTAAACCCGATCAGGGCCTAACCCAGCCCATACCTTCACAGGACTAATCAGGGTACAAAGTAATTTTTACCCTAGGTAAGAGCGGGTTAAGGTTGAGGCCGCGGGTTAAGGTTGAAGCCTCGGACAAAGCCTGCCCGACTATATATATATGTTTTTATTTTTATTTTTTTATTTTTTTATTTTTTTATTTTATTTTTTATTTAAGAAATCAGATTCTAAACCCAGCCCCTACCTAATCTTATCTCCATTCGTCTCTCACTCTCTGGCTCAAGTCTCAGTCCCAGCGATTCTTCTTCTTCCTCTTCGTCGACGGCGAACGGCCTAACTTCAGGTACTACTTCTCTTTCTCTCTCTCTCTCTTTCTGAATCATCTATCTTCGTTAAAGTCTGATTTTTTTTTTCAGACCATTCTGTTTCTGTTCGTTGGAGGTTTAAAGTTTCTTTCTTTCTTTCTCTCTCTCGCTCTCTCTCTCTTTCTGAATTATCTATCTTCGTTAAGTCTTTTTTTTTTTTTTTCAGACCATTCTGTTCGTTGGAGTTTTATAGATTTTTCTGACCATTCTTCTGATCTTTGCATTGTAATGGCTAAGTATTGCTTGTTTTACAGTTTCTTGTGTGGGTTCGGTAATTGGTATTGGGACTAGTGGAGGGGCTTGGGGTGGTTCGAGTGTTTCTGTACGAAGGATCTCAAGGTACTGAGGTTAAGCTTTGGCATGCCACTGGTTCCCGTATGTTTTTCCCTCTTTTCCTCTTTCAATCGATTTATATTTTAGATTCTACAAACATAAATCAGTGTTTCTTTCGTCTTTATTCCATGAATCGCGATCTGGGATTTCTGATTTCTAAAACCCCCTCTTTCAGACCATTCTTCTAATCTATGTTTGCTTTATTTTATTTTGATTTTCTCTATTAAGTTATCATTGATCTTGTTACTGTATTCCTCTCTTTGAAATTAATCATTTATGCCTTTTCCTTGAGAATATTTGGCATTTATATGTTAAAATATTGAGTTGGGGGTAAATGAGGGTAAACCCGATCCTGATTCAGGGTCAGTCAGGGTAAATCTGGTCTGGCCTGGCCTGGCCCAATCAGGGTAAATCAGGGTAGGGTAGGGTAGGGTAAGGTAGGGTTTGGTAGTACCCTATTGGAGTAGGGTAAGAGTTGAGGTTATGTACTACCCTGACAGGATATGATAGGGTTTATGTTAACATGAAAAATTCTTGGGTAAGGTAGGGTTTGTAGATACCCGACAACCCGACCCTGCTTAAAGAAGAAGCAGAAGGGTTTACAATGCAAAGATCAGAAGAATGGTCTGAAAATAAGCGGACCCATGTCACCCATCCCTTGCCATATATTCAATCCTTTCTCCTTAAATAAGGCTAACCTTGACAAACTCCGGATCCAAAATAGTCTTAACAATACTGGTAGGTTTTCTGGAAGCATGGTAGCAAGCATATGAAATAAAAGTTACATCTCCTTTCCTTGAGTTTTCTTCCAATTAGAGTTAAATTTTGCCACATGTAATTTTGATCTGAATTGAAACTTTTCCAACAGGAAAGAAGAGCAACCAATTAATTTTTACTTAGACATACTCAAATTAGCACCAAGAAAACTCTTGATTTGGCATATTTAGACATACACAAAAAAATGGCTGAAATCGACAATATCTCAACACAAATAGTAATGTCTCAGTAAGGTTAAGGAAGGGTGCTGTAAGCCTCCATTGAGCCCCATAGAAGCTTTGGTGAGAAGAAATGGCATGAGTGGCCATTAGAAGTGATGAACAATCTCATTAGAGAGTTCCACAAAAGAAGTAATTACTTCGGGAAGATAATCTCTCACGCAAACCCTCATTATGATGTATGTGCTTAGTGGGAAGGGTTTGTAATCAAAATACTCATGTATTCTTAGTCTACTGGGTTGAGGCTTAGCAGACTTGTGGGTTGTAGCTCGTATTCGAGTTGTAGCTCGTCTTATCTTGGGGGTATGGCGTCTCGCTGTTGTAACAGTTGAACTCTCCTTATTATTGTTGCATATTGGGTACAATACGAAACCCTGATTAGGGTATTGCCTCGTAGACTAGCCATCACAGTGTTTGATTGGTGAACCACGTTACATCTTGTGTTGTGAATGTATATGTGAATGCATATGTGTGTGGAATAGAAGTCTGTGTGTTGCAGGTCTAGGTGTACACACTTGGCAGGCCAAGCCCCTGGTATGGATACTTATGGGTGTGTGGTTGATGTGTGCAAGAAATGTGTTTGACAAACTGGTTGTGTGCAAGAAATGTGTTTGACAAACTGGTTGTGAGAAAAATCCATTTGACAGCTCAAGGCAGCACACAGTGAACAACAGCTCTTGGCAGCAGTGTCCAAATCAGTAAGCCAGGTCATCTCAGTGGGATTGTTTTTGTGGGAACTGATTCACCCCCCCTTCTTCAGTGACTACCTGGGATTAACAATTTGCTATAAGACCTTCCACAAGAACATTTTTAATTTATTATTTTGCTTGAGCTTTCCACAGTTGGAGCCTGAGACCATGGAAAGGAGATGGCTCTATTCTTGAGGTGTCCAAATTGGTTTGAGGCACCTATGTCCAAATGCTCCAAATTGAAGAGGGAACGTTAGTTGGTTTCCAGGCCAAACGGATTAGTGGAGTCTTGTTAAGGATTTGTGATTTCCTGATTCTCAATCCCCTTTAGGTTTAGGTATGCCAATATTAATTGAGGAAGATATATTTAATTTCTTTGTAGTCCCCTGCTGCTCTCTCTTGAAATTGGACTGGATCATATCTTGTTCCTTGCAAATATGGATTTTATTCTAATTTTATATTACTTGTATGTTATGCACATATGATAATTGATTGATAATGTAAAGTAGGAACAACAAATATTAGAAATTAACTTCCAATAATTATATAGGCAAGCAACAAATCTCAAATTATTCCAAATTTTATTTGAAATTTTGAAGTCCCTTTTTTTTTTTTTATAGAATTCTTATAATTAATAAAAAAAAAATTTTATGTGTTAACATAATAAAATTGTAACCGTACATTGCTTTGACTTAGTTAAAGTAGTTATTACTAGTTTCTAGGACTTGGATTTCTGTTAGTATATAGACACCTAATTATTTTATTAGTTTTCTTTTCCTATTTTAAGTTTACTTTGTCTTTAGTTTGTGACTAGGACTCTAACTTGTAAAGTCCTTGATCATACCTAATAGTTGTTTTCTATTTTTTACAAATATAACCTATGAGGAGGAGAGCAGAACCTCACATCGATTTACTCCATCTTCTCTTATTTTTCTATTTTGTTACATAGCATCAGAGCAATCCCCTGGGTTGTTGTTTTGGGAATCGTTTAAGGTTCTCCGTTAGGTGTGTAGCCACCATTATTGTTATTCTTACTACTACTGCTGCTGCTACTACTATTTGGTTTACAGTGACCTATCCTGTGCTGCTATTACTATTTGGTTCACACTTCATAGTGACCTATACTGTACTGCTTATTACTTGGTTCACGATGACCTATACTGTACTGCTGCTACTACTATTGTTGCCACACTATTGTTATTGCTCCTACTACTACAACTGCTGTTTCTACTGTTGCATTGCTTCAAGCTAAAGCTTTCACGTTCCCCATGCTCCAGCTTGAGGGGGTGGTAACGTAATAAAATTGTAACCGTACACTGCTTTGACTTAGTCAAAGTATTTATTGTTAATTTCTAGGACTTGGACTCCTATTAGTATATGGATTCCTAATTATTTTATTAGTTAACTTTATTAGTTTCATTTACCAATTAGGCTTGTTAGTTTTCTTTTCCTATTTTGAGTTTACTTTGTCTTTAGTTTGTGACTAGGTAATGAGGATATCGACACCTAGTAATACTAGGATTCCTAGTAGATTTAGGATTCCTAATAATATTAGGATTCCTAGTTGATTTAGGACTCTATTGTTTTTTTTATTATTTATTTATTTATTTTTATTTGGTGGACCCCACACAGTAACGTGGGTTAGTTTGTTCTCATTTAGATTAGTGGACCCCACCCCCTCTATGTGATCCACGATTAAGTATGTTTTAGTTAGAGTTGTTTTAGTACTTTATTTTTATTGAGATTTTAGAATCATAATGTTATTAGGAGTGTAAGCCTTATATAAGCTCTTTTTTCATGAATAAAATTCAGATGATAATTATTGATAACAGAAAAAAATAGAAAGCAGAAAATTGCTCTCGCCTCTCTCCCTCTTTCTCATCTCGTCTCGTCTCGTCTCGTCTCGTCTCTCTCTCTCTCTCTCTCTCTCTCTTGCAGATACAGCAACCATCTCTCTCTTCTCTATCAGGTATGCAAGCCATCCAGCCTCCTCTCTCTCTCGGTTTCTCTCCTGTGATCAGGACAGATACGTCCCCTTCCCTTAAATTTGTAGACAGATTCATTCCTTCCTTCTCTCTCTTATTTTTCCTCCCTCCCCTCTTTCTGATTGCAGAAATTTCCCATATTGCTCTCGGCAGTACCCCTTGTTCCCCTCTCTTTTTTGTTGTTGTTTGGTTACTGGTTATAAAGAAATTGACCCAAGAATCCCTGTTGTAACTCTACCAGCACTGTAAGCCTTAGTTCTTTTAGTGTTTCCTTATACCCACCCTTTTCTGTTACCCATTATCATAGTGATAACCTGCTGTTGGGTTATTTATTTTTGTTCTAATACATTATGTTGAGCTGTAATTCTAATCTACATAATTTCTGCCATAGTGAATGCCAATTTAGTGCTTACTAACGTGGGCAGCCACTTTGATAACGTCGTTACAGCTGAACCTTCATATTTAGCATGTTATGATTAGGATTTCATCTCTTTAATTATTGGGAAGTTACTGTTTTTATATGTTCATGGGTTTATCTAATCATTAGGCATTTAATCTTGTTAGTTTTAGGAGTTTTGAAATCTTTTGCACATTAGTACTTCTTAACCTATGGTTTATTATGAACATGACATGAAACCTAATTAATAATTGTTTAGTTGATCATGTTATCTGGCTTTATACTATTCTTTACTTGTGGTTATCATGATACTAATCTTGTAAGCATGTCATGTGCATTGCTGCCTATAACAGTCCCTACACATTAGTTAATTATTTCTTTAATCCTTCTGTTAGTTTGTCGTGTTAGAGTAGGGTAAACTAGAAACCCTAGGTTAGCCTACATCAGTTTGGTATCAGAGCATAGGTTAGAGCGTCCGTTAGGTGCTGGTTAGGATATTTAGTGGAGTCAATTTTGTATGTCCACTAGGAGTGGTAAAAATTACAAAAATATGTCGAACCCATCCAATATCTCTATAACATCTGAGCAATTACAAGAGATATTAAAAGCTAATAATGAAGCGTTGGCATCCAGTCTCCAACCCATAGTCCAAAGTATCCAAGCCTTCTCCGATAGACTTACTGCCCTTGAAACAACCAATCGGAATGCTAATGGCAGCAAGGTTAAAATGGCCACGGCATTGGACCTAGAGTGAACAATCCCAACACTATTCCGGAAAACCCTAGGAACAATAGACATCATGATTATATTGATGACCATGATAGGGTAGATGACAATTTCCACGGTCAAGGCCACGGTAGGAATAAAGGAGGATTTAGAGGTCGAGGATATCGAGGTCAGAGACACCACTCTCCTCCTGGAGATGATGATGACTATGGACATCGAGATAGAAGAGTAAATGTTAGGAGGATGATCAAAGTAGATGTTCCAGACTATGATGGACAAATAGATGCCAAGATTCTTTTAGGCTGGATCAATCGAATGGATAGGTACTTTGAATTTTATGAGCTGTCTAAAGAACTTAAGTTTAGGTTTGCAAAGATGAAGCTCATTGGAGCTGCTCAGGATTTTTGGATTGAGTTAGAATATCAAGAAGAAAATCTAGGACACGAGCCTGTCTCAACTTGGCGTGAGATGCAAGAAAGGCTTAAGCAGGAATTTCTACCTCTCACCTATAGGCACCAACTCCTTAAAGACATGACTAATCTGAAGCAAGGTAAGATGTCTGTAACTGAGTACATGACTAAATTTAACGAATTGAAAATCCGAATCCAGACTCGCGAGGATGTTGATCAAACACTAGTTAGGTTCCTTGCGGGACTTAATCATGACATCCAGTTACGCCTAGCACCTCACTTAGTTAGAAACGTCCCTCAAGCCTTCCGTATAGCACTAGAATTAGAAGGGACTTTGAAGTTCACACTACAGAAGAAAAGCAGATTCCCATCTGGGGAGTCTAACTTCCGAAAGCCACTTCCAAATACTTCTACCCCTAACCCTCTACGTCCACTTGACAATAAGGGTAAAGGCATTATGGGAAAAACGCCCAAAAAGAGTGGCCAAGCACAGTGTTTCAAATGTAAAGGTTATGGTCATTTTGCTAGGGAGTGCCCAAACTGAAACTTGTATGTGGGTGAACCAGAGTATGAAGAGCCTACTCTAGAGGATACCCAAGAAGGTGAGTACGAGGAGCATAGACCTGATGATACTATCTCGGATGAGGATGATGAAACGGTAGATGTCTCTAGGCTAGGATTTGCCCGTTGTATTGCGTCACACCCCAAGAATAGTCATGAGATTATTTTGGATAAGGACGATGTAATAGATATCTCTAGGCTAGGAGTTGTCCGTTGTATGATGTCGCAACCTAAGAATAATGATGATTGGCGGCGCACTAATATCTTCATTACTTACACCTGTCATTAGGGTAAGAATTGCCGTGTCGTCATTGATAGTGGTAGTTGCATGAACGTCGTGTCCCAAAATGCTGTAACGAGAATGGGGCTCAAACCAGAAGCACATCCAAAGCCTTACAAGGTTGCCTGGGTTGACCAATCTACAATTCCCGTCACTTTAAGGTGTTTAGTCCCCTTGCACTTTGCAGGATATGAAGATAAGGTGTGGTGTGATGTCTTAGAGATGGACGTTACTCACATAATCCTTGGTAGACCTTGGATATATGATCGAGATATCACCAATTTTGGGAGGGCTAATACTTATGTCTTTGAGTTTAAAGGTAAGAAAATCAAATTGTTTCCTAGTCCCCCAAAGGAGATAAAAGCCCCAGAACATAAGGGAAGCACATCCAAGAACAACTATTCGAGAACACTCAACATCATGAATTCAAAACAGTTCGAAAAAGAGTGCAAGGACACCGGGGTTATTTATGATTTAGTAGCCACATAAGTTAACAAAGAACTGCCCAATCCATTTGTTGAGGCTCCTAAAGAAGTTCAACCCCTCCTGAAAGAGTTTGAATAGTTGTTTCCTGATGAACTAACCGAATTACCACCTATGTGTGACATTCAACATGTTATCGATTTGGTTCCAGGGTCTTTACTGCCAAACTACCCCATTATAGGATGAATCCCAAGGAACATGCCGAACTTAAAAGACAAGTAGATGAGCTACTTGAGAATGGATTCATTAGAGAAAGTCTTAGCCCCTGTGGGGTACCTGCTCTACTTACGCCCAAGAAAGATGGAACTTGGCGTATGTGTGTTGACAGCACAGCCATCAACAAAATGACCGTTAAGTATAGGTTTCCTATACCTAGACTTGATGACATGCTAGACATGATGGCTGGAGCGAAAATCTTTTCCAAGATTGACCTTAAGAGTGGGTATCACCAAATTCGGGTTAGACCTGGTGATGAGTGGAAGACTGCCTTCAAAACAAAGGACGGTCTGTATGAGTGGCTTGTCATGCTTTTTGGTTTGACCAATGCACCTAGTACATTTATGAGAATTATGAATCAGGTGCTACGACCATACAATGGCAAGTTCTTACTGGTTTACTTTGATGATATCCTCATCTTCAGTAAAACACAAACCACTCGCCTAGATCACTTACGTCAAGTCTTTCAAAGACTTCTGAATGAAAAACTTTATGTAAATTTAAAGAAGTGTACCTTTATGAGTGATCAAGTCATTTTCTTAGGATTTATTGTTTCAGAACAAGTAGTATCTGCTGATCCTGAGAAAATAAAAGCAATTATTGAATGGCCTGAACCGACTAACATCCATGAAGTGCGAAGCTTTCACGGCCTAGCAACCTTTTACAAGCGGTTCATCCAACGGTTTAGTTCCATCATGGCTCCCATCACTGATTGCGTAAATAAAGGGGAGTTCCAGTGGACTAAAGGAGCTGCTAAGGCTTTTGTAGAAATCAAAAAGTTGATGACTGAATCACCCGTTGTACGTCTCCCTGATTTCTCCAAAGTCTTTGAAGTGCAATGTAATGCCTCTGGCATTGGGATTGGTGGCATCCTTGTTCAAGAAGGACATCCTGTTGCTTATTTTAGTGAGAAGCTTAATGAAGCCAAGCAACAGTACTCCACCTATGATAAAGAATTCTACGCCATTGTCCAAGCTTTGCGCTATTGGTGACACTATCTCTTACCACAAGAATTTGTTTTATATTCATACCACCAGGCATTGAAATATTTGAGTTCTCAGACCAAACTGAACCCTAGACATGCCAAGTGGGTTGAATTCTTACAAGAGTACACCTTTGTGCTCAAACATAAACCTGGTGTTGATAACACTGTTGCTGATGCGTTAAGTAGGGTTTACATGCCCATCTTTCCACAGAAAGTCAAAAATCAGGTTAAGGCATTGCTCCAAACCATGAGTATTGAGGTTGTAGGATTTGAGCAAATTAAGGAACAATATCCTACATGCCTAGATTTTAGTGAGCCTTATACCTCTCTAAGCGAAGACCCATCTGCAAATCACTCAGATTACCTACTCAGAGATGGATTCTTTTTTAAAGGAACTCGGTTGTGTATTCCCAGGACTTCATTAAGAAATTTTCTAATCTGGGAAT
Source organism: Protea cynaroides (assembly GCA_028583415.1). Classification (NCBI taxonomy): domain Eukaryota; kingdom Viridiplantae; phylum Streptophyta; class Magnoliopsida; order Proteales; family Proteaceae; genus Protea; species Protea cynaroides. The sequence continues at coordinate 114,042,488 of CM053276.1, read as the reverse complement.
TACATGCTGGTGGGGTAGCTGGTCATTTCGGTTGAGATAAAACCATTGCCCTTGTTGAGGACCGATTTTACTGGCCTAACCTAAAGAGGGATGTATCTCGAATTATTAGCCAGTGTCGAACATGTCAAGTTGCTAAACAACAAAAGCAAAATACTGGCCTGTATACTCCTCTTCCGATTCCTCATACCCCATGGCAGGATTTGAGTATGGACTTTGTGCTAGGATTGCCAAGGACCTTGAGAGGTCATGATTCTGTTTTTGTGGTAGTAGACCGCTTCTTAAAGATGACCCATTTTATTCGATACTCAAAAGACTTTTGATGCCTCTGTTGTAGCCAAACTCTTCTTTAGTGAGGTCGTCAAGTATCATGGTTTACCTAAGACAATAGTGTCAGATAGGATGTCAAGTTCACTAGTCATTTCTGGCGAACTTTGTGGCGCATGTTAGGTACTAAACTCTGTTTTTCATCAGCTTTCCACCTTCAGACCGATGGTCAAACTGAAGTCATAAATAAGAATTTAGGAAATCTGTTACGTTGTCTAATAGGTGAATACCTTACTAGTTGGGACCGTGTCCTTACCCAAGCCGAATTTGCGTACAACCTTTCAAAAAATAGAACCACTGGTTTGTCCCCAAAAATAGAACCACTGGTTTGTCCCCCTTTGAGGTTTGTCTAGGTCATCAGCCCAGAACCCCCATGGACCTTATCCCTGTCTAGGACATCCCAGTCAGCCGAGTCTTTTGTGCAGCACATACATGACTTGCATGCAGAGATTAGATGCAGGATAACTCTAAGTAACGAATAATATAAATCTAGGGCAGATGTGCATCGACGACTGCAAGAGTTTCAAGAGGGTAACATGGTAATGGTCAGAATTAAACCACAACGTTTTGTCAAAGGAAAGTCAAGCAAGTTACATGCTCGCAGTGCAGGACCTTTCAAAATTCTTAAGCGAGTGGGAGCGAATGCTTATGTGCTAGAGCTACCTCCGGACATGGGAATTAGCAACATTTTCAATGTTGAGGACCTGGTTTCCTACCATGACCCTGCTACCGCCCCTTCAGTTTATCCTGATAGCCTTGAGGCTTTTCCTTTCATCGCTGATACTTTTGCATCTGACCCTATTACCCATCCTACTACCTCTACCCCTCTTACACCCCATATTGAGCAGCAAGTTGAGGAGATTGAGGACATTATTGATGAGCGAGTCACCGCTACCTATACTGGCGGTTCTCGAGAGTTTTTAGTTCGATGGCGTAGACGACCAGATATTGATTGTACGTGGGTTTCTATAGAGGAGCTACAGCGACTCGACCCGGATATGCTTAAGCATTATATCAGTGCCTCACCTGAGGTGACATCTTCCAGATCGGGACGAGTTGATGACGACATCCTGACAGACCGACCGTTTCGAGTGTACCAGCGGCGGAGAAAGAGACGTCAGACTTCCCTTCCTCTCTTGTGGGTTGACGACGCATTCCGAGGATATCACCTAGCTAGGGGCAGTGGTGATGAGTTCCTAGTCAGGCGCAACAGTTTGTGGATCGTGCGAGTTTATTTACCGGAGGTGAATTCTTCCCAGCCGGGAGAATTAATGAGGACATCGACACCTAATAATACTAGGATTCCTAGTAGATTTAGGATTCCTAGTAATATTAGGATTCCTAGTTGATTTAGGATTCCTAGTAATATTAGGATTCCTAGTTGATTTAAGACTCTTCTGTTTTTTTATTTTTTATTTATTTATTTATGTTTGGTGGACCCCACACAGTAACGTGGGTTAGTTTGTTCTCATTTAGATTAGTGAACCCCACCCCCTCTATGTGATCCACGATTGAGTTTGTTTTAGTTAGAGTTGTTTTAGTACTTTATTTTTATTGAGATTTTAGAATCATAATGATATTAGGAGTGTAAGCCCTATATAGGCTCTTTTTTCATGAATAAAATTCAAATGATGATTATTGATAACAGAAAAAAATAGAAAGCAGAAAATTGCTCTCGGCTCTCTCCCTCTTTCTCGTCTCTCTTTCTCTCTCTCTCTCTCTCTCTCTTGCAGGTACAACAACCATCTCTCTCTTATCTATCAAGTATGTCTTGCAGGTACAACAACCATCTCTCTCTTATCTATCAAGTATGCAAGCCATCCAGCCTCCTCTCTCTCTCTCGGTTTCTCTCCAGTGATCAGGACAGGTACGTCCCCTGCCCCTGAATCTGTGGACAGATTCATTCCTTCCTTCTCTCTCTTATTTTTCCTCCCTCCCCTCTTTCTGGTTGCAGAAATTTCTCATACTGCTCTCGGCAGTATCCCTTGTTCCCCTCTCTTTTTTGTTGCTGTTTGGTTACTGGTTATAAAAAAATTGATCCAAGAATCCCTGCTGTAACTCTAACAGCACAGTAAGCCTTAGTTCTTTTAGTGTTTCTTTATACCCACCTTTTTCTGTTACCCATTATCATAGTGATAACTGCTGTTGGGTTATTTATTTTTGTTCTAGTACATTATGTTGAGCTGTAACTCTAATCTACATAATTTCTGCCATAGTGAATGCCAAGTTAGTGCTTACTAACGTGGGCAGCCACTTTGATAGCATCGTTACAGCTGAACCTTCATATTTAGCATGTTATGATTAGGATTTCATCTCTTTAATTATTGGGTAGTTACTGTTTTTACATGTTCATGGGTTTATCTAATCATTAGACATTTAATCTTGTTAGTTTTAGGAGTTTTGAAATCTTTTGCACATTAGTACTTCTTAACCTATGGTTTATTATGAACATGACATGAAACCTAATTAATAATTGCTTAGTTGATCATGTTATCTGGCTTTATACTATTCTTTACTTGTGGTTATCATGATACTAATCTCGTAAGCATGTCATGTGCGTTGCTGCCCATAACAGTCCCTACACATTAGTTAATTATTTTCTTAATCCTTCTGTTAATTTGTCGTGTTAGAGTAGGGTAAACTAGAGACCCTAGGTTAGCCTACATCACGAGGACTTTGACTGGAGTCCTAGATCATATCTAATAGTTATTCTCTATTTTTCTATAAATATAAACTACAAGGAGGACAGCAAAACCTTACATTGATTCTCTCTCTTCTCTTATTTTTCTATTTTGTTACATTATGCCTTCTGAATAAAATCTGAATCTGAATTTGTCACTATCTGCAAAAACGCAAGAGCCATTCACTGGAGCCATTTTCAGATTCTGAATTTTTTTAGGTTCATGCTTGATGGGTTAGTGGGACAGTTTTAGAAAATTTGTATTTCCCATTGTTGTTGTATGTTTTACTGGATGTCTATTGTTATACCCATCTGCTTGTAAACAGAACAGGATAGTACAATAGGTGTATTCAAGGCTTTCTAACTACTTGCAGTTTGTAGTGATATCTGCCTTCTTCCTTATCTTTAATTCTCTGATATGTGTATTCAGTGTGTATTGATATCTGACTTCTGCCTCATCTTTAACTCTGTGAGAATGTTTATTGGCACCTTTCTGTATAGGTATTATGGCCCATGTGGAACCAATTTTTAGTTCAGAAAGGGAGCTGATACAGAATAGTGCAGGTCCTGGGAAGCCCCGAATTTTATTAGCTGCAAGTGGAAGTGTAGCTTCAATGAAGTTTGGGAGTCTGTGTCACAGTTTTTCTGAATGGGCAGAAGTTAGAGCAGTTGCCACCAAGGCATCTTTACACTTTATCGATAAAGCATCACTTCCTAAGGATGTTGTTCTTTACATTGATGAGGATGAATGGTCTAGTTGGAAGAAAATAGGAGACAATGTGCTCCATATTGAGCTGCGCAGGTGGGCTGATGTCATGGTTATTGCGCCCTTGTCAGCAAATACGCTTGGCAAGGTACATTTTCCCTAATTCCAAAACTTTCTCAGGACTCTTGATTTGTGACAAACTAGCAAAATAAATCCAGAAAAAAAAATGTTCAAAGGATATCAACCCCGTTTGGAAGTTATTGTCATTTTAATAAGATCAACTATCATGCCAGAATGTGACTCATCTTGTATCCAACATACCAACTCATGGCATTTTGTCTAGTCCCTGCCGCTGCCCCCCCCGCGCGCGCCGAGCAGATACAACTAGGTTCACATTTTAGAGGAGGTTAAAATCAGTAACATGATTCACAGGATTCTTTTTTGGTAAATTTGTTTTTCAGGTTGTTAAATGCTGTCAGAATCTCTTCTTTCCACCCCTTTCTTCACAATGCTTAATCGTATGTTCTGGTTTTCCTGTGTCTTCTGATAGATCGCTGGGGGCTTGTGTGACAACCTCTTGACATGCGTAGTTCGAGCATGGGACTTTGGTAAGCCACTTTTTGTTGCACCAGCCATGAACACCTTTATGTGGAACAATCCTTTCACACAACGGCATCTTGACTCAATCTCTGAGCTTGGTATTTCTTTGATTCCTCCAATCACTAAGAGATTGGCTTGTGGGGATTATGGAAATGGTGCAATGGCCGAACCTTCTGTCATCTACTCTACTGTGAGGCTCTATTTGGAATCACTAGCACAAGCAACTGCTGGTACTGGTCAACATTTGCCCGAGTTATAGATTGTTCATATAATGAAATGACGAGAACATAGTGGCTGTTGTAACTTCATGTTAACGGAAGGGGAAATTTATTTCTTTAGCCCAAGTACAGAACAAGTTGCATTTTGATTTCTCTTTCATGTAGAACTTGGTTCCTATTAACACGTCCAATGATTAAGGACCGAAAATGTCCATTTGTGTGCAGGATGCAAGGTTCAAAAATTTGAAATTTTGGAATCAGTTACGGCATTGGTCTCAATAAATTTCCCATATGAATTGACCAGGAATTTGTTGGACTCAGAAAACGAAGATTCTGTAGTTGATTAGGGTTGGCAGCTCTGGAAATTTGGAAACCTAGCACTAAACTGTTTAGATTAACCATCAGATTCTTTAGTTTTTGCTTCATTCGACATTTTGTTATAGAATGGATCACCCGTCGAAGGCCAGAATCAGCCTCTGGGAGATTCTAGAAGCTGATTCTATAATCGAATTGATTCTGCCCTCATAATCCAAAATTTTGCCGCAAATCAGACCTATACTTTGTTCTAATATCGATTTCTGATTTCGTCCCACCTCTGGAATTCGTGGTGTTATGCAAATTAGGTTTATGTTAGTTAAAACTTGTTTTAAACGTGTTCCATATAGTCGTATTTTACTCAACCGTTTAGTACATGTATTGTTGTAATGGCGTAAAAAAATATTTTTAAATACTTCATACTTCAACCCTTGCAATTTAAAACATGTTTAATAAGCGTACCATACCGTATCAGTATTTTAAACTGCATTTTCAAGGAGTAATGAGTCGATTAATCTCATATCGTTTAATATTTTTATTGCCTTTTACATGTAATCGATGTGGGATTAATGACTACCACTTCCATATAATTGCTTCTAAATTTATTACTTTATCTTATTGCCCTCTACATGTAAATCAATGTGGGATTAAAGACTGCCACTTTCACACACACAGGGTCAGGCCAGGCCGAGCTCAACTCAAGGAGTCAACCATAACCCAACCCAACCCTGTCAGGGTTTGATGTTTTTTGGGCCCTAACCTAGCCCTATCAGGATTTAGGGCGGGTTTAACCCTACCGAGGTTCAGGGCAAGTTAGGGCCGAATTTGGGTTGTCAGGGCCAAACTTGCAGCCCTAGTAACAAGTAGAGATAACTTTGAGTAAGACACCACTAAAAATTACTTTTGCATATCATTGAATTCAAATAAACCAAAAAAAAAAAAAAAATCCAAGAGAAGGATTGTTGATAGAAGAAGAGCAAATGTTCTCACAGAAAAAGATCCTCTCCCATTTTAATGGTCTAGTTTTGATTCAGTTGGAGTTCACTTGATGTGTATATTGATGTATTAGTATATACACGAGGTGAACTTCAGCATCTCCGACAACAGGAGAACCCTTTCAAGGTATATTTCAAATTGAAAAAAAAAAAAATAGGGTTAGAGAATAGTTCACTTGCATATGTTTATATCCTCCATAGGATCCCATCATTGTCCATATCTAGTGGATCCCATATTTTAGAGGTGGTTCTCACACCACATCAAAGGAGATAGAATCCCATAAAGGGTACATGTTCACACAAGTGATCCAAACTCAAAATAATTTTATAATGTCTAAGATGGGGAAGGATTTACACCATATTGGTGTATTCAAGGATATACAAACCGGTGGGGGGGAAACAAAAGTACGAAAATAGATACGGTGGGAGGGATTCAGAATTTAAAGAGAGAGAAAGGAAGAATATGAACGGAAAGTACACACTGGCTAATCTACCTCCTTTTCCCATCTAATATTTAATTGTATATTCAAATCCCTAAAAAATAACAAAACCCTTGTTACAATAATATTTTCGCATATATATATATATATATATATATATATATATATATATATATATATATATATATATATATATATATATATATATATATATATATTCAATTTCCTGTGCATTACACAGCTTTAATTCTAATACCTTATAATGGATGGGTGTATCTAATTCTAAGGAAATTTGACATTTACTCTATTTTTATCAATGATTTTTGTCAATGGATAGGTGTATTTAATTCTATTTTGATCGAAACGTGAACATAAGAAGAAGGAACATTGAACCTCCTGCCCACAAAATCAACACCATCAAAATCTGCCTAATGGTAGAATTAAGTGCCCACTCATAAAGCTCTGTCCTCCCAATTAGTCCACCACATGGAAAGCTATACCTTTTAATGGAGAAAACGAATATCGGGAGGTTGAAAGTAAGGAAAAGTACAATCTTGCATAACAAAAAAACAAAGGGTAAATTATACAGACACCTCCTCTACTGTAGTGAAATTACACAACACTATCCTATTTTTTCAAAAGTTACACAGAATACCCCTATAATAATGCTATCATACAATCTCTCCCTTACCGTTACTTTCAACTTAACGGCAGAGGTTCAATTTTTTTTAAGACGAAAATACCCTTACTAAGGGTAAAATGACTAAAAGGTTTTCTTCTGCTGTATTCCTCTTTCTTCGCTTCACTTCCGTTTTCTTATAGGTTTTCTTCTCCACGGCTTGACGTCTCAGAGTTTCTTCTCCAGGTATGCCTCTTATTCCTCCATCTTTTCCTTCATCTTAAACTCTAGAATACTTCGATTGAATTTCTATACATTCCAGATTAGTACCAATTGAGCCAAATTAGCTACTGCTTGTTCAGAATTTAGATTGCCGATTCTCGTTTTCTTTCCCTGCATCAAAGCTCCCATCATCTTCTTCCTCTACACTTTTGTTCAAATTCACACCATTCATCTCTTTCCCGAAATACCCCTCTCTCCCATCATCACTCAGCTTCATGCACTTCCCCTCCATGGATTGGAGGGACCAAGCTTTCTTCTGCTGTTCCAATGCAAGACCCAAAACCTGGAAAGCCAACTCAGCATTCCCACACTCAATCCCCATAGGAGAACCCGAAAATCCAAAACAGGGAGAAAGAGAAGAAGATGATGATGGAACAAAAAAGTTCACCCCTGCAAACCCTTTGCAACCTTCGGCACCGTTACCCTGACACATGGTGGATTGCAGGTGTTGTAAACTCTTCTTCTCCATCAAACCAGTTAAAAAAGAAACGAAACAGATTGGGATTACAAAAACTAAAAATAAAGAAATCCTCAAATTAAGATAGCGTTTTTGTGGTTTCTAAGCCTCAAGAAGAATTGCCAGGATTCGTAGACAGAATTACAGATGGCCTCGGTTGGGTCTTCTTACTGGTGCTACAGATGCAGTCGATTTGTTAGGGTGTGGGCTCGAGATACTATTGTCTGCCCCGATTGTGATGGTGGATTTGTGAAGAGGTCGATAACCCACCTTCCCGGGCTGCACAGGCTAATGCTCGACGCGAACGGTTCCCTGCCGCTGCTATGTACATGATCGGGAATCAATCGGGGGATCCGATTGGTTTTCCCTTCTGATCACAACTGAAGAATTAGAAAAAGAGGAAGTTTTTTTATTGGAAAACGCAAGACCCAACAAGAGATTCCCCTCTAAAACCTCCTGCGAGAGTCACAAAAAGGTTAGATGCTGATCAGAAATCAGAAAACTAAGAACTTTAACCCCTTTCCATATTTTAATCTCCCCCGTTGCGTTTCCTTAGTGGGGTTTGTTTTATGGAGCAGGAAACAATGGGAGAAGAGTTTCCTCTCAGTGGGGTTCTGTTAACTCAGAGAACACACAGGCGGTAGTTGGAGAAAAAAGAGGAACAAAGGGAGATTTTCATTTGAGAATAAAGAGGAACAAAGGGTATTTTTGTCTTTAAAAAATTTTAACCATCTGCCGTTAAGTTGAAAGTAACGGTAGGGGTGAGATTGTATGATAGCATTGTTAGAGGGGTATTCTGTGTAACTTTTGAAAAAACAGGGTAGTTCTGTTAATTTCACAACAATAGAGGGGGTGTCTGTGTAATTTACCCAAAAAAAAAAGGATGACTATAACAGTCAACTGGAATAAAATGGCAGACAACCAAACCAGTCGGTGATAACGCCTTTTCTTATTAAAGCAGGGCCCTCAGTGGAGGTCTCGTATTCCAGTCTTCTCTCTCGTATTTCCCTTCCGATGACATCTTGAATCTTGATAGATTGAAAATAAAAAATTAAATAAATAGCCCTGTTCAAGGCTTTTGTTTTCTTGCTTTGTTATTACTCCCACATCGGAAAATTCTTTAAAATATTTCCTCCTTAGAAGTTGAGTGTTTTCTCTTAACCAGTGCCGAGGTCAGCAGCGCGACCTTGTAACCAAGTGGGGCGTTAAGATGGGTGAAAGTTGGTTCAGCTCTTGTGGTTGGGTTTAATTGTGCAATTTCTTGGCTAGCCTGGTCCAAGTTGGGAGATGAATCATGTGGTCTGAGCGTAGGTTCAAGCCATGTGGTTCCTAGAGTGGAGGGCATTGCGCCAGGCTGATTTCACAGAGCAGCGAAAACCTCCCATTCCCTACAGTGGAAGGATAACAAGTCGGGTGTACATTGAACCCATTGTGCCCCAAGAGTTGATCTCAATTGGACGATCTTTTTTTTTTTTTTTTTTTTTAAGCTCCCCGCTACTGAGGGCATTGCACCAGGCTGGTTTCACAGAACAGCGAAAACCTCCCCTTCCCTACAATGGAAGGATAACAAGTCGGGTGTACATTGAACCCATTGTGCCCCAATAGATGATCTCAATTGGACGATCATTTTTTTCTTTTCTGTTTTTTTTTTAAGCTCCCCGCTACTGAGGGCATTGCACCAGGTTGGTTTCACAGAGCAACGAAAACTTCCCTCTCCTCACAGTGGAAGGATCACGAGCCGGGTGTACATTGTGCCCCAAGAGATGATCTCAATTGGACAGTCACTTTTTTTTTACTCGTATTTTATACGATCAACTAACCAAGAACATAAAAATGGAAAATATTTACTAGCTTGCCCGATCCAAGTTGGGAGTTGAATCATGTGGCCTGAGCATAGGCCCAAGCCACATGGTTCCTAGAACGGAGGGCATTGCGCCAGGCTGGTTTCATAAAGCAGTGAAAACCTCTCGTTTCCCACAGTGGAAGGGTAATGAGTCAGGTGTACATTGAGCCCATTTTGCCACAAGAGACGATCTCAATTGGATGGTCACTTTTTTTTTACTTGTAATTTATACGATCAACTAACCAAGAACATAAAAATGGAAATTTATTTTCTTATCCTTTCTCTAGTTTTTATCTTCTTTTTTATTTGCTTTCGGTCATTTGTAGGTTTCAATTGGTTTGGTTCGGTTTTGATTTGTAACAGTTCTAAAAGTCCTAAACCGAGAACGAGGATAAGGAAATCAATTTGGTTCAATTCTGGTAGGCCAACCGGTTGGATTGTATTCTGATACCCCTAACTCCTACTCCCTTTTTCAGAGAAAAATTTGATTCAATTCCAATCGGCCCAACCGGTTGGATTGTATTCTGATACCGCTAACTCCTACTCCCTTGTTCATTGAAAACACAAAATCCCTAAATGTCTATTAAAAGGGTTGAAAAGAGAGAATGCACAAGAAAAATCCACCAAGCCAAACCAACTCAATCGAGGCTGATTGGTTGCAAGGGGAATTAAAATGAAAGAAAGTGAAACTTTTGTAATCATTACAGCACATGCTATCACATGACTATTTAGCTTACTTTACTTTGCTTCCAAAACCGTTACAATTGAAAAGCAAAATAAAATTTACACCTAGTAAATATCATTATTAAATATGGCGAGAAATTTAGATAGTTTACACAATAATGTTATGTTACAGCTATCAAAATTTCCATTTTAGGTTAGAAAATTTTCACTTTCCTTTAATTTCCCTTGCAACCAAACTGAGTCTCAATGGATTTTCCACGATAATAGAATTATTTAAGGTTCAAACCTAACTGTAACACAGGCCATTTATGTTATCATTTTCCAATACAAAATCCATTTTCCCATGACTGAGTTTTAGGAGCTGTGAGAGTCCAATCTATTAATCAAAGTCTGAATATTATAAGCAACCAAGCTGGCCACTATGGAAGCAATGGTTATCATGCATAAGTACTGATGAGAGAAATTTTGAACTAAGACAGTTGCATGGATCCATATAACCAAATTGTTGAATTTATTTCAGTTCCAAAAGTCATCATAACATACTGCTAAACTTTCCTGCTTTAAGAATTAAGACTTCCCAGCTTCCCTAGGAACCAAATAAAATTTTCCTATGACATGTAGAATGGCTACAAAAGCTATAAATCCGATGCTCATGATAAGTACAACAGTGGGAGAAATTTTAAGCCCCGAAGCATCATCTGTGTAAAATTGGAGCATGGTGCCATTAGCCCCTGATGCAGTTCCACCACCAGTCGTCCTCCGCCTACGCAAGCTGGCAGCTGCTGCAGCGCTGCCTCTAGCAGCTGCCTCTAGGAGGAGCTGCACCATTTGCGACCATTCTGAAAGGAAAAATGAAGAGAAAACGTGAGACAGAAAAATAAAGGTTTTTCTCAGGTATTATGATGGCGAAAAAGAAAACCCAATTCCTACCCATGAAGAAAACATTTCCTGTACCGACAACAAGATTGTTTTGAGGACCACAATCTAAGAAGTCCCCATCAGTCACTCTTTTAACCTCTTCTGTTCATGGTTGGTATGGTCATTCACCGTTCTTTTATGTAGTTAGTTGATTAATAGTAAATCGAAATTATCATGTAATATGGTGCACTCCATTTTGTTTTTATTGTCATTTTGTATTTTCTTTTTCTTGTTTGTCATATCTCTGTTTAGTTTAAAATTTTCGTCACAGATATAGTAACAAACAAAATATTCATAACTGAACCAGGAAACTAGATAAATGTACTAAGGAATAGTGGACTCAAATGGAGCTGAACTCAGAACTCTAATTTGGCTTGCAGCTTATAGTTCGATCGGTTTTTAGGTGGTGGTTCAAGTAGTGTGGCCATAAGATCAATGACATATATTGACAAAGGGCCATGGGGGTTAACTCTTCTAATTAGGAAGGCACAACATGTGGCATCCAACCAGAAAACCTCATTTCAATGGCAGCCAAGGTCTTGCAAATCCTTGGTGGGCAAGTCAGAAAAGGATTCGATAGGCTCAATATCTAAATATATTAGGCCATATACAATTAGCACTTAAGCCCTACTCTGTTTTTTTAACTGATGCACCAATGGGATGTTTTGGAATTTCCTATATAATAATGATGATGGTAGTAATAACATAATAATATTCTTACAAAATAACAATAGGTTATTTATTAGAAAATATATAAGTTTTCAGCATAGATGCATCTTGTTTACATGATTGAAGTCCATTCTTTATCCATCAATCTTTTCTTCTTCTTTTTTATTCGTTAAACTTACCAAGTTTATTACTACCCATGCTTGATTTGCAGCTTCCTGCAAATTATGAAGAATGAAGCTAAACTATATGATATAATTAATACCCTCAATGTGAACGGCGACAAAGAGATGGAAGATTTCCAGAATTCCCCTAAAAATGTTGCTTCAAAGCTCAGTTAGAAATAAGCTGTTCATAAGATCCTGGTTAAGGAATATTGGGTTACGATATGGGCTACATCTTTAAGAGAAATGGTCATGAAATGGTGTTAACACTGAATTGCTGCTGATCATGGGCCATCAATACTTCTCCTAAGTTTTAAAACAGTTGCATGGTCATGAAATGGTGTTAACACTGAATTGCTGCTGATCATGGGCCATCAAGACTTCTCCTAAGTTTTAAAACAGTTGCTCCCAACCCCCAAAAAAAAAAAAAGAAAGAAAAAAAAAACCAGTGATTTGTTTTGCATAAATATATATAAGAATAATATGTAATAGCAACATGTAGCGAATATTTTGATGGGATACCTCAACTCTAAGAAGTCCCTTAGGAATAATGTTCAGGGAGCCAAACAGTCAAAATAGTGGGAGATATAAGCCACCACATACTCCCCATAGACAAAGCAACCTGCATAAAATCGATCCTAGGGATACAAGAAGGTCTTTGTTGTGTCAATTGACGGAATAGTGTTCAGTCTGGAAGGCAGAGGTAGACAATGAGCACAAGTAGAGACGAAAAATCATAATTTACTGATGCAAATAGGTTTTAGTAAAGAACTCAAAACAAGTACACAGACATAAACCATTATACCACCATACCATTGCAGGGACTATAAATGAAGATGGCCAACAAGCAAATGGTAATGCAAATAAAAAACTTATGGATTGGTACTCGCAATTTTGAACAGATGAAACCATCCAAGCAGCTAACGTCAGATTTAATCATAAATCGCTAATTCCATCCGTTAAACAGATTAGAAAAAGATCATGAAGCCAATAAAAATTAACATTGATCGGTAACACTGTAACAGAACTATTTTTTTCCCCACAAGGCATCCATAAAACAATGGTTGCATGAACAAATAACATGAAATTCTTATAATATCGACCAAGAAACGCTAGGTTTCCATTCATTCACATGTTTAAACTTAGCACGCTTGAGAAGAACAGAGAAGGGAGAGAAGCCAAGGAAGTGTGATGCATACCACGATCTATTTGTCTCTGAGAACCCTCAAAGAGAAGGATTCCGCCTCAGGTACTTGTCTCTTAGAACCCTAAAAGAAGTCTCTCTCTAAATAAGCCGATGGCCCGCTAATTAATGTAGACAACCACTTGATGGCCTTTTTAAGAACGAAGACTCGGATTCTGCCGATTTGTTGCCTTTTCCAGACAATCTGATTCAAATCATTCAATGTTGGTAAGAGATGGAGAAATCCCTGGCATTCTGTGTCTTCTTCAGTTAGTTCGTGTGATTTTCAAGCTCGACCCAATAAGGCAAAATTCCAAGGGTGATTAGGTAAACCCATTGATAATTGTTTGATGCATTGCATTAATTCTGCAGAGTCTGATTCCATCACTACATTGTGAATATCCAAATCCAAAACTAACTGAAAGTCCATTCTCATGGCCGCACGTTCAAAAGAAAGGATAATTATGGGACTATCGCTCAAAGCATCACCCAAAAACAGAAAAAATCACATTCATCTTGGATTCAAGCACTGTAACCAATAGAGATACCTTTGAGTACGATACCACTAAAAATTACTTTGGCATATCATTAAATTCGAATAGACCAAAAAAAATTCCAAGGGAAGGATTGTTGATGGAAGAAGAGCTGCAATGAAGATCTCTCCGAGAAAAAAGATTCTCTCCCATTGTTCAGTTGTTTTAGTCTTGATTTAGTGGGAGTTCATCTAATGTGCGTATCAATGTATTGATATATATACTAGATAAATTCTAGTTTCTTCGATGGCAGGAAAAATTTTCTTATATCACATTTCAGGTATTCAGAAATAAAATTCGTTTCTATTTATGAATTATAGCTTCTTTGATGACAAGAGACGATCGAGTGGAACCTTTTTAAAGTATATTTCAAATTTAAAAAAATATAAGGGAAAATTTTCTTGGATCAGCATCCTCTCTTCTCAGTAGTACTGGGAGGGCAGTGACAATCTATCCTGGATGATTGCTACGTGGCTCTCGATGAATCCAAAACCTACGTTTAAGTCGACACCCAGCTGATAAGCCAACACCTTAATGGGGAAAACGAATATAAAGAGGTGGAAAATAAGGAAAAGTACAACTTTTCTTATTAAAGCAGGGCCCTGAGTGGAGGTCTCGTGTTCAAATTTTCTCTCTCGTATTTCTCCTCAGATGACCCTTTGTAGATTGAAAAAAAAAATTAAATAAATAACCATGTCCAGAAGTTCAGAATCTTCAGATTAGAAAAACAGTGATTTTTTTGTTTTCTTGCTTTGTTATTAGTCCCACATCGAAAAATTCTTTAAAATATTTCCTCTTTATAAGTTGAGTGTTTAATTTTAAGTAATTATGAGGTCAGTTGCGCGTCCTTGTAACCAAGTTTGGCATTAAGGTGGTCGGACAATTGGTTCTTTTATTGTGGTGGGGTTTAATTGTGCAACTTACTGGCTTGCCCGGTCCAAGTTTGGAGTTGGATCGTGTGGTCTGAGCGTAGGCTCCGACCACGTGGTTCCTAGAGTGGAGGGCATTGCCCCAGGCTGGTTTCACAGAGCAGCGAAAACCTCCCACTCCCCACAGTGGAAGGATAACAGGCCTGGTGTACATTGAGCCCATTGTGCCTCAAGAGATGATCTCAATTGGACGGCCTCTTTTTTATTTTTTACACGTTGGGTATACATTGAGCCCGTTGGGCCCCAAGAGATGACATCAATCGGATAAGCACTTTTTTTTTTTCACTCATTAACCTCCCCGCTCCCAACAATGGTGGAAGGATAACAAAACAGCAAGGGGCAGTGCGACGGTCTCACAGAATAACGAAAACCTCCCGCTCCCCACAATGGAAGGATAACATGTCGGGTGTACATTGAGCCCGTTATGCCCCAAGAGATGATCTCCATTGGACGACCACTTTTTTTACTCATAAAATAAAACTGTGGGGGGCATTGGACCAGGCTTGACTCCCAGAACAACGAAAACCTCCCCCTCCCTACAGTGGACAGATAACAAGTTGGGTGTACATTGAGCCCATTGTTCCCCAAGAGATGATCTCAATTGGATGGCCACTTTTTTTTTACTCATAAAATAAAACTACAGGGGGCATTGCGCCAGGCTGGTCTCACAGAACAAGGAAAATCTCTCACTCCCCACAAGAAAGATAACAAGTCGGGTATACATTGAGCCCATTGTGCTCCAAGAGATAATCTCGATTGGACGGTCATATTAATCTAGAGCAGAGAGAGAGAGAGAGAGAGACTTCTATGCAAATTATTAGTCCATTGTCCCCAATTTGGTTTTGATTTACTATATATTTATATACAAATAATGAAAAATATCTTTTTTATACATTTTCCACTTTTACTCCTTTTTTTCCCAATCATTTGTAGGTTTCGATCAATCAGATTGATTTGTAACAGTTCTAAAGTCCCAAACCGAGAACGACGATAAGGAAATAAGTTTGATTTAGTTATGGCCAGCACTGCCAGTTGGATTGTATTTTGACACTACTAACTCCTAATTCGCCTTTCAAAGAAAACATGAGATCCCTAAATGCCTATAAGAGGATAAAAAAGAGAGACCGCACACAGGGAATATCCAGTGAGCCAAGGCAACTAACCTAGGGTGGCAACCAAAAGCCCATTTTCTAGTTCTACTCCACTAATTGTTTTCATGTAAAATAATGAAAAAAAAAGAGTAAATTTACATAAAATGTAAAGAAATTTACTAAAAAATTAAGGAAAATTTGATGTAAAATATCATGTGTTCGAAAATTTGTAATACAAAACAAATAAAGCTTATATGTCAGCCTGAGTATCCATGGTTGAAATCCAACTCCAAGGCCAAGCTAGTATAGTTTTATGAAGCTCATTTACTCAAAAGATTTTGATTTCCCAAGGTGATCTTTCACTTGACTTGGAAGAAAAACTCACTACTAATAAAATGGAAACCCATAATAAAATGGAAACCCACACTAAGCCTATTAAACTTTTCCGTTTTTCACTTACATGGGCACTAATGGAAATGAATATGATAGACACTATATCTAAGGTCACATATTTGACATCAATCCTATCACCTGAACATGGATTCGACTCAAATATCGATACGTGGCCATTTCCACATCTAAAGGCTAAGGTATAATTGGAATAGAATAATCTCAGAGGGAATAGAAACACTAGATCAAAAGCTTGCTGAAACTAGATTTGAACTAGTGAATTTGTCATAGCCCATCTTTATTTTGTTTTTGTAAAGGTCACTAAAAATGATAGTATTAAAAATTTAAGGAAATACAAAAAGACCATCTAGGTAGTAATAACTCCACATTTGGCATTGTCATCAGCAGAGCCCTGTCCATTGGTTATAGCCTATTTTAGCCGATCTCCGAAAACTAGAATCGCAGCGAAGTAAAGAAATCAGATTTCAGGAGATTTTAAATTTCAGAAAACCAAGGGTTTTGATATGGTCAAAAGGCTGGTCTAGTGCTCTATGCAAGTAGGGAAAAATATGATATCAAAATTTCGGCTCAGTTCGATGGTCAGATTTCTAAAATGTGATTGAGATAGGAATCACCAAATTTGAGAACTCATGGAGATTTCAGAAGATACAGATTGAAAATCAATTTCAGCACATAATAATGGAACTAAATCTGAAATCAGAAACTGAAAACAGAAGCTCAAAAATGAAATTATTGAAATCAAACTTGAACTAGGAAAGTAAGAAATCAGTTCAAAGATTGAAATTTGAAACCATGTCTGTGAGTAGAGCAGGAACACAAGACGAAGTGTGGAACCAGATTTCAAATTCAATGGCGTGGAGATGTAATCGACAAACTCGATCATCACCAAGGCTTTTGTTTTTTGTACTCTGGAGACCAAATCCCTAAAATCCCTAAAATCAAAGACAGTTGAAAGTAAGGAATAGTACAACCTTGGGGAATAAAAAAGGAATTAAATAAGAAGTCAAAGCAGGGTCGAGTTGAGGCTTCGTGTTCGAGTTTCTTCTCTCCTTTCTCGTATTTTCTCTGGTGTAGAATCTATTCAAAAAAAAAAAAAAAAAAAAAAGCATTAAATAAGAAGTCAAAGCTTTAAAGAAAGAGTAGTCATGAGTCTCATGACTCATGCCCAGAAGTTAAAACAGCGACTTTTTTGTTTTCTTGCTTTGTTATTAGTCCCACATCGGAAAATTTTTTGTAGGATTTTTTTTTATAAGTAGAGTGTTTTCACGTAAGTATAGCCGAGGTCAGTAGCGCGACCTTGTAACCAAGGGGGGCATTAGAGTTGTCGGATGTTGGTTTATTTCTTGTGGTGGGGTTCAATGTACAATTTATTGGCTTGCCCGGTCCGAGTGGGGAGTTGGATCATGTGGCCTGAGCGTAAGCCCAAGCCACGTGATCCTTAGAGTGGAGGGTATTGCGCCAGGCTGGTTTCACAGAGCAGCGAAAACCTCCCGCTTCCAACAGTGGAACGATAACAAGTCGGGTGTATACTGAACCTGTTGTGCCTTAAGAGATGATCTCAATTAGACGATCACATTTTAATTACATTTACATTTACATTGTCCTCCAAGGGATTGTATTCTGATACCCCTAACTCCTACTCTCATGTTAAGAGAAAACATGAAATCCCTAAATGCCTATAAAAAGGGTTGAAAAGAGAATGCACAAGAAAAAACCAGGCTAAGCCAAGCCAACTAACCCAGGGTGGCAACCAAAACCCCATTTTCTAGTCACCTTTCTGGCATACAGTTTACTCCACCCGCTTCCAACGGTGGAAGGATAACAAGTCGGGTGTATATTGTGCCTTAAGAGATGATCTCAATTAGACGATCACTTTTTAATTATATTGTCCTCCGAGGGATGAGTAGGCCCAACCAATTCGATTGTATTCTGATACCCCTAACTCCTACTCTCATGTTACGAGAAAACATGAAATCCCTAAATGCCTATAAAAAGGGTTGAAAAGAGAATGCACAAGAAAAAACCAGGCCAAGCCAAGCCAACTAACCCAGGGTGGCAACTAAAACCCCATTTTCTAGTTACCTTTCTGGCATACAGTTTACTCCACCGTTTGTTTCCATGTAAAATCATGAAAAAAGAAAAATGTAAGTAAAATGTAAAGAAATACATTGAAAAAGTAAGAAAAAATTTCATATAAAAATATCATTTGCACGAAAATTTTTACAACAAAACAGACAAAGCCTATATGTCAGCTTCTGTATCCATGGTCAAAATCCAACTCCAAGGCTTAAGCTAATATTGTAGTTTAACTCAGAAAGTTTTAATTTCCGGAAGGTGACTTTCACTTGGGACCCAGACCTCCTTTATTTTTAGGTAAACACAACCTCTCCCAAGACACCCAATGAATATGTGATTTACCATTACCAGTAGTCCAGAAGATATCTGCCATAGCTGACTTGAAAGAGGTAAGTAAAGTTTTTTGGATTTTAAATATAGAGGCAATAAAATTAAGCTGAGGCAAGGCAACAGACTTAATAAGCACCTCCTTACCAGCATATGAGAAAAATGAAGCTTTCCAACCGTTTAGCTTTTGCACTGTCTGATCCTCTGTTAGTTAAAACTCGTTTTAAACGCGTACCGTATTGTCGTACCGTACTCAACTGTTTAATACGCGTATTGCCGGATTGATCTCAAAAATATTTTAAAATACTCCATACTCCAAACCTTGTCGTTTAAAACCCGTTTAAAACGCGTACCGTACCGTATCCGTATTTTAATGTATTTTAACCTGCATCTTTAATAAATAATAAATCGATTAATCCCATATTGTTTATATTCTTATTACTTTCTACATGTAATCGATGTGGGATTAAAGGCTGCCACTTCCTCATAATTGTTTATAAACTCATTACTTTATTACTTATTAGGGTGGGGTGTGAGTTATGGGTCATAACAATTGTATATTGTAAGCCACCATTGATCTCTCTCTCTCTATCTCTCTCTCTCTATCTCTCTCTCTCTCTTCATATGGATTCATGCTGAAAGTCTTGGACAAACATAAAATATCAATTAACTACTTGACTGAAGATGATAATTCTTACCATATTATGACCAAACACTTCATAAATGTCATCTGTTCCTATTGATTTAGGTATAATTTTCCAATAGATTTACATGTTTCATTAATGTAATTCTTCAATTTATGGGAGTATATTGTCGTTTTTTTCACCGTACCGTATTATATCTGATCCGTTTAAAACCCGTACCGGCCGTTTTTGTTTTTTTGCCGTTCTCGAAATGTTTGACCCTTTTTTTGACCGTACCGTTTTTGTTTTGCTCCGTTTAAAACCCGTTCCGTCCCATTTTGTTTTTTTGCCGTTCCCGTTTTAACTAACTATGGTCTGATCAATTGAGCGGTGGAATAACAACATTTAGCTTTTGCACTGTCTGATCAATTGAGCGGTGGAATAACAATCGCTTTGATGTAGTGAACTCCGTTGGAACCCCCAGATAGCGCTGAGGAAAGTTGCCATAAGGAATCTTCAAAAGTCTGGAAAACCATCTACAATATCTGGCCGAAGTATTAGGACTAAACAAAATAGCAGATTTGTATAGTTAATTCTTTGACCCAAGGCTAAGCAATATAAATCCAGACAATCTTTAAGAAAAAAAAATCCTGAACATCCACCCTTGAAAATAAATCACAATCATCAGCAAACATAAGATGATGCAAAGGATCAGTACGTCTCCTAATTCGAACACCCAAAATGACCTGTTGGGAAGAAGCATTCTGCTAAAGACATGAGAAAGCATGTGTACAGAGAATAAATAAGATAGGGGACAGAGGGTCACCCTGTCTAATACCCCGAGAAGGAATAAAAGAATCCCTTGCCCCACCATTGATCAACAAAGTATATGATACTGAGGTAATGCACCGCATCACTAAACTAACCCAGGCTGCAGCAAACCCCAGTCTCCGCAATAAAGCTTCAATGAAAGCCCATTCTAATCTGTCATAAATTTGTTTTTGGTTTTATGTTGAGATCGGATATAATGTAACATTTCATTTGTCATCACAATATTATCAACAATTTGCATGTCTTTGATAAACGCAGACTGCTTAGGAGTAACCATCAAAGGCAAAAAGGATTTCCATCGATTAACTATGATTTTCGGATGACTTTCATAGCAAAAATGCAAAGACTGATGGGACGAAAATGGTCCACCTTCTGTGGCTGGGGTATCTTGGGAATTAAACAGATGCACATGTGATTCAGATCTGATGGTATTGTATCTGAAGTAAAGAAATGTTGCACAAACCGTAGTAACTCCAGATATGTATCTTCCCATAAGTGTTGAAAAAAGTGCGCCGGAAGCCCATCAGGTCCCGGAGCTTTGGAAGGAGCAAACCCATACACCACCTCTCTAACTTCTGGTAAAAGAGGAACAGCCATAAGTGAAGAGTTAATCTCAGAAGTAACCACTGGCTGCACCATTGATAGGACAGTATCAATAGCCTCTGAATGCAGACCCTCGGAAGTAAAAGCAAGTTTAAAGTGTTGAAGAAAAGCCCCATAGATTTGGTCTTCAGACTGGACCCACTCACCCGATGGAAGCTGCAACTGTAAAATACGATTTCTATTCCGGCGATGAACTGTAGAAGCATGGAAAAAAGCTGTGTTTGCATCTCCAAACTTAAGCCAATCAATGCGAGACTTTTGCTTCCAGAAAATCTCTTCTTGCAAAAGCAAATCAGCAAGCTTAAGTTGTTGCTCCCGCTCAGCCTGCCGAACAACATCAGAGGGCCTTTCACTCTGTAAATCCTGTATAGAGGAAAAAACTTGAGCAATAGTTCTCTGTAAATTCCCGAACACATCTTTGTTCCACACCTTAAAAGCAGATTGAGTAGACAAAACCTTTTGGGAAAAAGTAACCGGGATAGAGCCAGTAGCAGGAGGGGAATTCCAACATTTCTTTACTACCCTACGACAATCATCATGTTTCGATCACATGAATTCATATCGAAAAGGCCTCTTAGTCCATCGCAACTGTTGTAAGAAAGATAGCAGTAAGGGATTATGATCAGAGCCCACAGCACCTTTAACAAAAATCGATGCCTGTTGAAATAAGTTACACAAAAGAGCATTAGCCAAAATGCGATCTAACCAAATACGAATATTTTCTAAGTCACTCCTCCTGTTTGTCCATGTAAAAAAGGGACCATGTGAACTTTGAATATTCTAGGGTAGTGTGGAAATTGAATATAGCTGATAGCATAGCATTAGTAGCACTATACCCAAGCACTACATATTCTGGCCATTTCCACATCTAAGGGCTGAAGAGTATCCCCTTTGATCTCAGCTCTTTCACATCTTCAGAATGATTAATGGGTGCATCCTCAAAAGAGATGTAAGCAGATGACCGCCTAATCGTTGTTGGAAAATCAGGACATGCTTCATAAGTAACCAAGTTCAATATCAGAGGTATGGTAATGTCATCGACAACAATTGCAGAAAGGAACAAATCTCCATGAAATCTCTGAATTCTGAAACTTACTTCTTTCAAGCTCAAACTAATAGTTTTCTTGCATTCGATTCCCCCCGCCCCTATGCTTTATAACTGAATGGAACGAATGCCAATTGTTGAATTCCTGTTGAGATTTTTCGTTTTAGAGGATTCGGAGACAGATCTTGTTGGGAAAAGACAATCAAATCTGAACAAGAAAATGGTTTGCAGAGAACAATCGAGTGAGAGGTTATGGAGAAAATGACAACCCTAGCTCTTATCCTATTTGTGCCAAATTAATATTTCAAGGATAGAGAGAAGACGGTCTTACTTCAATGACACCATTGATGGTGATGGCAAGATTATAGAGAAGAAAAAAGGTTTTAGGTTACTATTTCCATTCAGTAAAACAGAAGTCATAATGTTTATTAAAAAAAAAAAAAAACACAAAGCTCATAATTGCACGATCTTGGTTAGCAAATAATTTTTTAGGCTATCATACTATCATGAACCTAAGGTTACGAGTTCATAGTATTTTGGGATATTTGTAATATATTGGAAAAATATTATATTGTACACAATGACCAGTAATATTCTTTCTACAAAATTTAAGCAAAAGTTTTTTTTTGCACTACCTCTAATCAATGCCCCAACCCTTTGTATATGAAGTATTCATAATATCTCTATGTTATTTATCTAATGGGTCTGGTCTAGTATATGGGTGATGGATTTTGCCAAATTAGTTTGAGATAAATTAAAAAACTTGATTTAACGTGTTCTATCAACTCTTGAGTATTTGACATATCAGTCAGATATATAACATTTGGTATGTGAAAATCATTAGGAAAAGGGTTACCTACTGTCAGGGCAAGACTTTGGCACAAAGTGAAGCTACTTGAAAATTGATACCTATTGTCAGAGTGAGAGCTGTTTAGGGGAGAACCACTGAAGATGTTGGCTGCGGAAGCATGATGGTATGTTATGTGTTTAATGGGGTCCGATTTAGTGTATGGGTGCTATATTAGACCAATCAGTAGCCCAAGACTGGTTAAAGTCGTTTATGATAATATCTTGGCTATGAAGGATTTCACATGGGTTTGATATTGGTCATAACTCTCATGTGAACCTTAAGGATATTGCTGCTGCAATGGTAGAGAATCGTAATCAGGATATCAGACCTGTTAACTTTTCTCCAATGATCACCCGTAATAGAAGAGGTGCAAGATGATATTCTGTTTTATTTTAGTTTATGATGATTTGCTATCTTTGTGGCTCTATTGGTGGTGTTCTCTTATGGCTTACAAGTTGTAGGTGGGTTGCTTGTCTAGTAGGGCTTTAGTTGTATTCGTTATTATTTTTTTCATTATAAAAAATAAAAAATCAAATTTCTAGTATAAAAAAAAATTTTGATTTAATTGTCTTTCATCACCTTAGAGCTTTTTGACTTATTGATTAAGCACCTAACACCCTCCTATCACATCCAAGAGTCATTACGATTTATTTTTTTCTTCTCAATTCCCTAGAGAGTTTCTTCCTTAAAATTTATGTATTTTTTCATTTTTTTTAATCAAAGAAATGTTATAGGTCCGAGAAAAAAATAAGATGTTACGTTAATGGCGTTCTTCAGATCACTCAAAAATCTCCTCAGACACTAGGAATCTCGGCCTTTCCTAAGCGTATGCGCCTCTGCCATCCCATTTCCTTATCCATCTCTTCCTCTCTTGTTGATCTTCTTATGCTCTTCTTCTTCCCCAGCACTTTGTTGTTCCCGTTCACAGCTTGAGTATCCTCTTATTCCAGATCCCCGACTCATGCAAGGAAGATTTGGGGTTTTAGATGGACATTTATGAGATTCAGGAGATGGAAGATTGTGGCCTTTGCGTTGCAGAAGATTAAAATGTTTTCTTTCTTTTCACGATTTCAATGATCTCAGTAAATTTACAGTACTTTACATCTCACCAACTCTCTCTTTACTGTTGCTTTATTAAGGATCGTTGGATGAATTAGTTGCCACGTGTGGCCAATTGAACGGATACTAGATAATCTCAAGTTCAAACGTAAACTTGGGACGAATCAAGTTTGTGATTTAATATCAATCCATGGACATACCAATATATTAATATGTACAAAGAGTGAATTCCTGTTATTAGATCACGATTGAAGAGATTATTGGACTATACAACCCCACACCAGACTGGATTCACATTCTCTCCTCCCAGTACCATTGGGAGGACAGTGGCAACCAACCTTCTTCGGATGGTTGCCATGTGGCTCTCGGTGAATGCGAGACTCACGTCCGAGCCGACACCCCCTGTTGGCTTGGCTTGTCTACTGGGTGTCGACTCGAACATGGATCTCGGATTCACCGAGAGCCACGTGGTAACCTCCGTCCTCCCAATGGTACTGGGAGGAGACGATGTAAATCCCAGACTCAAATCGTCTCCCGCGCATCAACCTTCCAGCCCATCATCTGACGGGCTGGAATGCACCGGCATGTATACCGATGCATTCCAACCCATTAGATGACGGCTGAAGGGCTGATGCACGGAAGACGATTTTTTTGCGTAAATCCCACCAGACTGGCCAGAACAAATCCTCCAGTTCTTAATTTACCCAAAAACAAAAACAAAAAAAAAATTCCTCCAGCTCTCTTACCACAAGAAAAAAAATGTAGTCTTCCAATGCTTAAGAACTAAGCTAAAAACCGCTATACAAATCAAAGGTTGAGAAATGGATCAGATGAACTTTAGCCGTCTGATCAGATCAATTTTGACCCAATATACTTCACAGAACATTGTCGGATTACCGATTCACGCATTTTGTGTTCCAATCGAGTGGGACCCATGAAATGATGATTCTGAGATTCCTGACTCCCGTTCATCTTTTTTTTTTTTTTTCTCTTTTATTTATCCATTTTTAAAAGGCATTAGCACAGTCAAATTAACAGGTTTTATTGAGAGAAGGAAGAGAGAGAGAGGGAGAAGGGAAATATCAAATCAAATAGGTGCGAAGCGATCCGATCGTCTGCTAAGACTAGTGGAATAGAATTCATCTGAAATCAGCTCCGTAAAGGAACGGAAATGGTGAACTACATGTTGAAGATAATTGCTGAGCTTGAGAACCTCACCAATCTTCAGCCACAAGCTGGCTGCGATGATCCTGACTTCCCTTACTACTTCAAGGTCTTTTCTCAAATCTCTGATTCTCTTCCTTATTCAGATTACAATATGTGTTCTAAATTTTTTCTAGGTCTTACTGATTTTAATTTCTTATTTTTGGTTGAATTTCATGTCTTCTTTCAATTTGTTCGTCTCTGCATTCGTAACCTTTATTTCCCTCTGGTCGCGGTTACTGAAATACTGTTTGTTGTTTTCCCTAGTTGAAGTGCAATAACTGTGGAGAGCTTAGTCAGAAGGAAACTTGTGTGAGCTTGGGTGAAACTGTTCCAATGCCCAATGGCAGGAGTACCACTAATCTGGTCCAGAAGGTCTCTCTCTCTCTCTCTCTCTATTTATGCATGTCTTTTTGCATGTGTTTTATTAGCTTTATCTTCTATTTGTTAGAAATCCTGTAATCGTGACATTACTTATTTTTGCCAGTAACTGATAATCATTGTTCTGCATGGAGAGGTTTGAGTTTTGGTGGAATGTTGGGAAATTTCTATGAGAAATCATTTTCAGCCTTCATCTCTGTTTTCCGCGTACAAACGCAGAATATGGATTCATTGTGTTATATGTTCATGCACATTTGGAAGGATAGAAAGATAGATGCACGCGCTAGTTAGGTAAATAAATGGAGAACATTTTAATAGATACATAAGCGAGCTGGAGAACACTATAGTATGCTTAACAACACCAGGTTCTTCTTAAACATTACGTGCTGTTGGTGTCTCCCTTTTTCCTCCTAACATAGGAGGAGGAGGAGGTTAAGTTTTGGTTGATATTAAGTTACGCTTCTTGTAGGAAAAACTTACACTCAGAGTTTATGGAATCCAGCTTTAAGACTTTGACATTCAGGTTCACTTTCATGTTTATCCTTTTCCCAGTGCAAGCTATGTGGGAGGGAAGGAACTGTGCTGCTGATCCCTGGCCGTGGTCGCGCACTGACTCTCGAGGCTAGTGAATCCGGGGAATACACCCCGTTGATGTTATTTGATTGCAGGGGCCTGGAGCCTGTGGGTTTTGTTTTTGGAGATGGATGGAAAGCGGAATCTGTAAGTTCCTATACTTTTCCTTTTTTTCCCCCAAACTCCACCCATCATGCATGCACATGCATCAATGACCATTCATGTGAAATATTCTCTACCAGGAAATTAGCAATCATAGGCAGTTCACTTTATTGTTGTTTCTGAGAATGCAAGTACTTAATTTTTCTCACTTTGCATGGTCACATGGTGTATTGTGATTTATCTTCCATTTCTCCAATTTGTTGTTTTATGAGGCAACACAGTATAAGTTGACTTTTCTGTTTTTCCTGAGTTTCAGAAAGGTTTAATGATTACTTTCAACAATTTATCAAGTTGGTTTCCCTCTCGTGCTTGTTACCTCTAATTTTGATGGGAATGCTTTCCCCTTTATATTCTTTCTTGACAGTTTATATAATGATACCACTTTTGATGTTATTTTCTTAATATTATTTTCTCCAAGTCATGGAAATCATTGGGGATCGTTATTCGTGTGACTTTTGTACCTAGATCAAACTCTCATTCATAAGACTCATAAAATATCTTTAGACATGAAACATGTTGGATGCCTTGAAAATCATATATTTCAATGTCATCTAACATGTTCTACTGTGTGGAACCCATAGACTTTGGTATTCTAGCCTTTAGGAATAGAGTACTTCAGAATGGCAACCCATTTCTTGTTGTCTAAATTGTGGGGTGTACTCCAAATTATGATCTCACTCTTGGTGTTATTTTCTTACTTTATTGAGTCTAAATGATGGAAATCATCAATGACCATCACTTCTTGTAATTTCTGCACCAAAATCAAAAACCTTGTAATCATATGTTTCAATGGCATCCGATCTGGTGTCATACTGCCTAGAACCCATTAATGTTCAATGTTCTAGCCTTTTAAGAAAATTAATGATGAAATTTGCTTCAGAATGCCAACGCCTTTTGTCTGTAAATGTCATTGTTAGTTGTTATCGATGAGTTCACTATCCTGTCTGTGTCTAGAATTTTCAAACTTATCTTAACCCGAAATTCCGTGGATTTATTATTCTACTCATTGTTTGAAGAGGCATTTGAGGCTTGCATTCCATATGAAAGGGGAACACATCACTGCATGTGATGGCATTTACACACACTGATTCCACCTGGCATTGCAGCATGCCTTGGGATATTCCCTGGCCTGGCAATAGTAGGCAGTAGAACCAAGGATGTATCCTCTTGTCTGCACATCTCCCTTCATCTTGCTCTAGTATTATCATAGGTTCATGGCAGATCTGTTTTTGGAGGGTCCACTATAGTGCATTGGTGATTTTCATTTCATGTATATTTGTTGGGTGTGAGTTCAGAAGAAATGAATTGCTTTTTTAGTAGATTGTGGAAGAACTTTTCACCTCAGTTGGAAAGAAATCCTTTGACGTAGAAGTCATTAGTTTGTAGTTTGTCTTCCATGGAAAATGTGCACACATGGTTATAGTTGTTGCTATATTAACCACCGATCTTTTAGAAAAAAGAAAAAGAAGTTGAGATGGGATCAAATGAATGATCAAAAAGGGAAAAAAAGAATAATTTGAATGGCTAAGATTAGTCTATAGTTAAGCTAGTTTAGGATAGAAACCTAGACATCCAAAATCAGAGCAGAACATATGAAGTTTATCAGAATTTCCTTACTGCGGCCATTATTAAGAAAAATAGGACTGAAAGCCATAGTTTCTTTGACTGGTTGTAACTCATCATTCGGATTTTGTACCTTTGCGGATAAAAGATAAGGGGTATCTTACCATCTGATCATTAGATGTGGACACAGAAATCAGATGTTTCAAGGTTATAAGATAGAACCTGGATGATTCAAAGTGTCAAATGGGATGCTAAAGATCTTCATGTGATGATGTCTATCATTCTCCCTCTTGAGCTGAATCCAGCAAAATGACAAGTAGAGATGGGGCATGATCTTGGACTTAAATGTGTTGTGTCAGAAAATTTGATAACAAACAT
Source organism: Protea cynaroides (assembly GCA_028583415.1). Lineage (NCBI taxonomy): Eukaryota > Viridiplantae > Streptophyta > Magnoliopsida > Proteales > Proteaceae > Protea > Protea cynaroides. The sequence goes on along the minus strand of CM053276.1, from coordinate 114,014,756 downwards.
ATCTTACCTTAAATTTGAAAGAATAGGACCTCTCCGTTTTTAGATATCTTGAGATAGATAGAAACCTATATTGATAGGAGTGTATACCGTCAAAATATTTTCTTGTTTAATTTTGGTAAATTGACTTAGCAATCTCCTGATGAGTTCCATGGACCATGGGTAAGTTTAATTATCAGAATATGCTGAGTCTTCCTCAATTACCTCTGCTTCTGTCTCTACTGCTTGTACTCATAGTACTGCTGCTAGTGTAAGTGTACAACAGAATGTGTGGTGGGTATTACATTTTGAACTTCATTTTGAATGATTTTACTACTTAGCAAGTGGTGCTTAGTATGTTTTTTATTTCTTGTTAAATATGTTTTTTTTTTTTTAGATAATTCATGTTAAATATGTTGTTTCAAATTGCACTTACAAAAGTATCTCATTTCTTTAGACAAGTGGGACTAAATTTGACGGGATTGACTTGTCACAAGGAGAGTATGCAGATTATGATGAGAATGGACAATTCCCAGTTATGGTATCCAACCTCCGGGCTATTTTTGTTGTGGATAAGTAGGATGCAGTACTCTCATAAATGCATTAAAACTTTTTAGTGCATTTTCACTGGGGCATGAAAAGCATGGGGATAAACTCAGTACAGAGTATCTGGGAAGGATGTACTTGTTGTGAATTTGATGGCTAAGCTTTTCTTACCATGCTGAAACATTGACTGCATTTTAACAAATTGAAATTCCATTAGGTAGGCATACTATGTCTAGGAATGGTTTTTTATATGTTTGACAAGAGGTACTCTGACTGGCAAGTGACAGACTTACAGCAGAAAATGCAATACAAAGCATAGTTTCAACTTGTGTGAATTTATTCTTCTCAGTTGTTATTCCCATGTTCGGGTTTTTTTTCAGTTTAAATTAAGATATGCCACGTGAACACGTTCTCTTTTGCATTGTTACTTAGGCTTTGATTAGTTGCAAGGGGAATTAAATGGAAGGGAAGTGAAATTTTGAAACTTTAAAAAAGAAGTTTTTGTAATCATTACATCACATGCTTTCATATGATCATGTAAGTAACTCCAAATCTTTTCATCTTTGGTTATTAACTTGCACTTTTCTTTGCATCCAAATCCTTTGCATTTGAAAAATAAAATAAAATTTTCATCTAAAAGGTATCAATACTAAATATGGTAAGAAATTTATGTGGTTTATACAATTATGTTAGGCAATAGTTATAAAAATTTCATTTTTTCTTCTGAACAATTTCACTTATGTTCCCTTTAAGTTTCCAACCAAACTGAGTCGTAAGGATTGAGCTCACCTTCCCCAATTGAATGAAAGGTGTACTTGAATAAAGGTTACTCTGACGTGCTTAAGATAAGATTGTTTTGTTGCATTGATGGGGTTGTGTTCTACAGATCCTTAATGAACCCCCAAACCAAAAAAAAAATGTAGAAAGCACGCCCAATTTGCTTATGGCTATGCATCAAGAATTTTACACCTCTTTATAGGTAATAAATGAATTATAATGAGCTTCCAATATTCTTATTATCAATATGCTTTTGTGGGATAAGAATTTCTTGGGGCTTTGTTTGGTTGCAAGGGGAATTGAAGGGGAGGAAAATGAAATTTTTATACTTTAAATGGAAACTTTTGTAATGATTTCAGCACATGCTATCATATTACTATGTAACTAATTCTAAATTATTCCACATATATTATAAACTTACACTTCACTTTGCACCCAAATCCTGCCTATTTGAAAAGGAAAATAAATTTTACATCTTATAAGTATTATTACTAAATATGTTAAGAAAAATAAAATAAATTTTACATCTTATAGAATCATATTGTGTTAAAGCTATGAAAATTTTCATTTAAAGTATAAAAATTTCATTTCCCTTCCTTACAATTCCTCTTGCAATCAAACAAAGCCTGGAGGATTCAGACCCTACTGGTGATTTGGTGTGGTTAGGTTGGTGATTTGGTGTGGTTAGGTTGGGGCCCTCCTTCCTGTTGTTTGTTCATGCATTTCATTTTTGTTTGTTCATGCATTTCATTTATGTCATGGTTCATTTAAAACTCTCCAACCCTGGAAAACGATACTTTATCACTGGTATCTTGTATGTAATAGAGAAAAGAACCCAGTCACTAGTCTATTAAGTGGAAATTCACAAGCGCTGAATGGACAAATCAGCATGTCCATGTGATTTTTTTGGGTGCTCTCAGATGATTCTTGCGACATCGTATAAAAGATGCATGGAGGGAGAGATTATTGGTTACAATTAGATTTCCAAATTATTTATTAATTTGCATTATTCAAATAAACCCTTCTTCATTCCTGTATTCCCCCGAATGAGTGGGATGGTATTTTTCTTTTTTATGAAAAGAAGTGGGATATATTTAATTCTTGATCATCTTGGGTACATTTCAGCAGTGCTTGAGGCGTAAGAATTATCTTGCCAAGAAGAAAAAGAAAAAAAGTATAAGAATTCCGGGACCTTCAAAAAGTTTGGACAGATTAGATAGGTAAAAATCTCAAGAGTGCTGATTTCTGTAACTTTCTGTTTCCTATGCATTCATTTTAGGTGAGTTTTCCTTTAACCATGCCAATGTGCAGGATCATTACCCCTACTGACGTATGCCCTCAACTGTTTCTAATTGCCCATCCATAACATATCGGGTGATGAAAAACTTGGTGCCTCATTTAAGGCAGCTGCACCAGTTCTGAGCTTATTGTTGATCTCCGAATGGGTATAGATACTCAATTGCATGCCCACCTGGTCTGTCCAATATATTTTTTTTACCTTGCAAGTTGGTGATCATGGAGACATCACTAACCCTGGTCATGTTCAATAAGACCCTGCCATCCCCAACCCCCTCCAAAAAAAGATGAAAACGGAAAAGATTCTCTTTCATGGAACAGACCCTTCACATGAAAGTAGAAATGCATCTACTAGCGCCAACTGAATCAAAATGGAAAAGTAGATACAAATGATACAGAAAGGGACTTCACTGGTTAGCCCCCAAAAAATTGGACATCTCTCTGGGTGGAACAATTGCAACTGACACCACTCGTTGTTTTAATGAAAAATAAGGCACAAACTCCAAACGTAAACCCCATGTTTTCTCAATATGGATAATGTAGGGTTATTCTATTCTACCACTTAGAAAGAAAAGCCCCGGCTTCCTCCCACCTTCTTGAAGAACTTGATATTCTCCCAAGCTCTGACCACACCAACAAGAAGGTGGAAACTGAAGTTTCCAAACCTAAGCATAACAAACAAGTTCAAGCAAGCTCTAGCAAGCACACACACTCAATATGAGGGGTGTGAGGAAACATGTCGACTGGATGTAGTCTTTTTAGCTGGTAGCACCCTTCTATATTTTGTTCCGCCTGCACAAAATTTTAGTTCAGTCAACACCCTAAAAGACGGATAATAATGACATCTAACAATGCTGATACATACCACACCATGACAGAGATAATCAAGGTCACGTGCACAGGTAGCAGGATTGCAAGAGACATAAATGATGCGTGGTGCTCGCAGCTTCAATAGAAACTTAATCAACTTCATGTGCATGCCTGGACGATTAGGATCTGCAGGAAATTTAAGCAAAACCAATTAGGAAAAAAAATGCAACTCATCCAACCTTATCAAATGAAAGATCAAATATTAGCCATTGACTTTTCATTTAAATACATAAATTGGGAATACTAATTTGGGTTTATTTCAAAAAGGCTTTTATAATGGAAGTACTTCTACATGCCAATAAAATATCCCAGTCACATCAATGTAGCTGGTCTGGTTAAAGGGAATATGGCAAAATGTTAGTTCACAAATCACAGATGAGAATACCCCAGTTCATTCTAAGTCCAAATATTGAAAACTAAAAGATATAAGGAGAGAGAGACAAGAAGAAGGAAAGAAGAAGCAGAAGAAGACAACTATATCAATAAATCATAAATAAAGAAAAAGTCCACTAACTGCAGGGTTTGCTTCCTTCCGCATGTGGTGAGAGGAAAGGCTGATTAAGGCCAGTCCAACCTATGTTTTGCATCTCTAAGGTAGTACTTACTACTCCCATTGGGGATGGGCATCCCTTCTTCAATCTAAGCACTAAATATGCCCGAACAAATATTTTAGTAGTTCTCTTTGACCCTGCAGAAAGGCTAAGGAAGTTCTTTTTCATTTCCTCGATCCTTTTCTGTAGCACAAATGGCAATGCTTTGTCCAGCCCAGTCTTTGACAGGTCCTTGGGACAACTTAATTGGACTGAGAAATCCTGTCTTGACCAAGACTGAGTTTACCTCATATCAGCTGACTGTATATATATTGACAATAATGGGAGACCGAGAAGGTTAAAAGCACATTTCAATCATAAAATTGTAGATACTCCAAATGCAACTGTTTGACACAGACTGGCCCTTGATTTTCTTAGTTATTTTTTTATTGAGTTTTTAATTTCCCTTCAGGCATAAGCACTGCCACAGTAATCAAGGTCTTATTCAATCTCTTTTCATTCATTTTGATTCTGTTTTTCGTTCAAATGGTTTAAAGCAACTAGTCTAGTAAATGCCTATCCAGATGAAAGCACAGAAGGAAGCTAAATAACATAAATGAAAAGATGAAGCTGGTACAGAGGGAAAAGCACATCCAAAAGTATGGCTACCTGAAATGACAATATCAGGCTTAGGAAACTCATCACCAAAATCTTGACCAATCTTATTGAGGTCCCCTTGGACAAATGTAGCATTATGGATACCATTCAGTTCAGCATTTCGGCGAGCATCTGTGATTGCTTGAGGTACTACTTCATACCCATAAATATGTTTGACTCTGATAAGAAGCAAACAACATAGGTATGACTCATGATGTACCAACTTCCAGTCTGCTTCACAAACACAGAGAGAGAGAGAGAGAGAGAGAGACCTTCTAGCAAGCGTAAGACCAATTGTGCCAGTTCCACAAAAGAGGTCCAGGACAATTTCTGAGCCATCTCCTCGTATACCAGCACAATCTTCTATAAGCTTATAAAGAACCTCTGCCTGAAATAAAAACGCATATACATTTTACAAACTTGAAACATAATGATAAGTGGATATGGTTGGATCTGTAACGCATTGCTTTTTATATTACACAGAGATGAAATTCTGGACATGGATGGATCCATATTACATAAAACATACAAACCAACCAAACTTAATCAACAGACAAGGTTAAGACTAAAAATTGAGGAGCATCTTCAATTTCACATACCTGATGTGTATTTGTCTGGAAAAAAGAGTTAGCTGAAATTTGAAATGTAAGCCCTCTTAAAATCTCTGTGATGGTGGATTTCCCATGGAGAGTATATTCCTCCTCTCCAACAGATGTGTTGCCCACAGAGGTATTCACGTTGTTTATGATGCTAATCTATACATCATCAAAATAAAATTAAGGGGAGAAATCCAGCAGAAGATGAATGTATGATTCAGCATTAAGTTAAACCATGTGAGCCCGGTTCAAGGACTTGGAATCGGGAAGGGGACAGGCCCCAGCGGATCCCGATCCGATTCCGTGCCGGATCGGCCTCGATCAAGGTGGATTGGCCCTCATTTGCCCTAGAATTGGACTTTCATTTGTGGAAATTGCCCAAAAACCATGTTGACTCGGGGTGACTCGGGATCAGTCGATCCGGATCGGCCAGGGCTGATCTGTGACCAAGTCCTTGAACCGTGCATGTGAGTGAATTTATAGAATCGATCAGTCACCATCATGCATGCCATATATCACAACTATGTGGGGTAGTGTACATGAAATCACTTATATGATTCAAGATTGTCCAGTACTATGTTCTATTAGTGCAGAAGCCTCCAAATATTCTAATAGAGTTAAGCATGGCTGGCAAAATCTCAATGCTAATGAATCCTATATTTCTCATTAAAAAAAATATATATGCAATACTTTCAAATCCATTCCAGTTAATGCAATGCCATAAAGAAATTTCAAACTTAAGCCTTTTATTGATGATATTTTATTTGTCTAATCAAAGGATGTAATATGATGGAAGATAAGGGTGTCAAACGTAAAAGGTCAGACGGATTAAACTGGTGAATAAAGACACAAGTACTTGTGGGTAAAGTACTTGTGGGTCAACAAAAGATATGGCACTAGAACAATGGAATGAATGAACAGGATATCTAGCTGACCAAGTGACTAGGATAAGGCATATTCACACACAGACCCACAAACAGACGCAAACAGTGATCTGTAGGAAGCTTCTAAGCATTTTATCTTCAAATATCAATTTCTTTAATGATGGGACTGCTCAGAAATGTTCAACATTCAAAAAAAATTTGACATTATGACTATATATATATATATCCACATAACAAATTTTGAATTAGAAAATTCCGTTCATGTCCACAAAAGAAGCATGATTATTTTTGTTCAAGTACAAAACTTTTAAATGTTTTCGTTGTAATAGAGGACTATAAAGCCTAAAGGATTCAACTGCTTATAACACCACACAACTAAAAAGTCGGGAGAAAAATATTATGTCTTTAACATGAAGACTCTAGAATCTAACAACCGATGCTGTTCAACTTTATGTGAACAAGAAAAAAAAATTCAATCTTTAGCAACTGCCTACTTATTATACATCAAGACTAGTGAAATAAGATTGCCAATAAAGATGAAAGATTGTTTCATATTCAATTTTTTCCTTCATCAGATACCACCATTTGCTGGACCCCCAACAAAAATTTGACAATTGTGTATGAAAACCTAAAAAAGATAAAACTAATATTGGTAGCAAATGTGAGTTTCAGGACATTAGGAAGTCAGGGAAAAGAACTCCAGACATTTAAATTAAAATTTAGGTCACAGTATACGAACCACTTCAGGGATAGCTGAGATCTTCCCAATGAGAGGCTCAAGTAGCTCTGGCTTGTATGAAGAAGTCACAAAATTAACCATAAGCTCTTGTGAACCAGTCTTTGCATCTCTGAAACATAAATAATTCAATGTAAAGGTCAATTAAACTTGCGACAGTCACGCAAGGCAGAATATCCACTTAAGAAGCTTCAGTATTTGAAAGAATTCAGTAACTCCCCCCTGAAAATATTACAAAATGAAAACCAGCCATTATATTGGCTCATCCCTAGGAACTTACATTATGCTACACAACAAGGGGCTACCTTACAGGAAAGGCTGTCTTGGCATTGTTTATGTTGCTAGAAACACAAGAGATGGTGATGTGTCATAAGCAATGGTTATTTAGAGCACAGAAAGGAACAATAAACAAGGCAATGGTGAATGACAAGTGTCGATGAATAGCGTGACAGAAATAAATGCTTTATATTGAATATGCCAGCTGGTGCTTGCACTTGATCTCACCATGCCATTCAGGCATCCAAACAAAAGAAAAGAGCGGTCACCTGCTGCAAACATGGGGGATAACTAAATTAATTGTCTTATTCCTGGGTCAGTAACAAATGTAGCATTATATAAACTCCCTTGGAGAACCATAGGGCAAGAATCCTTGTGAGTATAGTGGCAGCTAACCATAAATGTAGCATGAGGAAGAGTCTCAGGTGAACAACTGGAACCTCCATTCCTCTTCCTCCAGCCTGAATAGGAGCAGACCAGAATGCAGGTGACCCTCAATTTACATATTTTGTCTCTAAGAGCCTTTATGCCTTCATCAAACATTCTCCATTGGCTACTTCCCAAGTAGCTCAGGCAGATGGTACTCTCTAAACCAACAGTTTTTGGCATCATTCTAATTTCTACATCTCAGATGCCAATCCAATTATTTTTAATCAAATGTCCCAGTCACTATACCATAACAGCTCACTCCTCTCTACAGAGATCTGTATCAAGCTTAAAAGGCTCACATAAAAAAGTAACTACAATTATTTAAGCATTCACAATATCCGTACCTGCCAGTTCTTAGCATTAAATGCTTCAGAAAGCCAGTATGAGCGCGAACATCATATGGAGAAAGGCCCAATGGTGGATCTCGCCAACAATTTTGGATAACCTCAAGAACCTATTGTAAGAAATGCAATTCAAATAAAAAACCAAAACAAACGTACCTAATGAATTTATGTGGGGTGGTGGGGGAGGGTATGCTCAGAGGAAAGAGAAGAAAGAAAATGACCGTTCAAAAAAAAAAAAAAAAAGAAATTATCGTGTCCATCATTTTTACAATAAAAAGTGGCAAACCATTTGTTGGATCTAAGTTGCAAACTTGACGATAGTTGTAAAAGTAATTATAGGGGAACGGAAAATCATGTTCTCATCCAAAGAAAAACCCATATGAGAAGATACAAAAAGGATCATTATATCATACTGACTAAAAAACTTGCTCGTAAACCATTTTGTTCGATGTTTGAGCAAGATAGGTCCAAGTCCTAAAAGCCGTGACGATTTTCAAGAGGGACCTAGTTAGGCACCTCCTAACCAACGAGCACCACTTTTATGTAGGATATGGAGTAACTAAACAGAAAATAAGAGGGAGAGAGAATCAATGTGTATTCCTCTCCTCTTAGCATATATATATATATATATATATATATATATATAAGAGGTAAAGTGATAGGTCTAGGACTCCACAAGATAAGGAGTCCTAGTTACATTAGAGATGTGAATTCCACATGTCAACATGACAAGGAATCCTACATAAACAGTAAATCCTAGTTAGACAATAGACAATAATACTAGTTTTCTAATTACATATAATGAATTAAAGATAAGAACAACCAAGTCAAGAATTTAATTTAATCCCCAAAACTAAGAAGACAACCAGCTTGAACAACTAGGCAGCACTAAGCTAGGTGATACCTAGACAACAGAACCAAAATCATACAATCTTCAATGCTCCCCCTCAAGCTGGAACATGCTCCAGCTTGTAACAACAAGAACAATAGCATAAGTTTTCCCCACAAAAGGCAGATAGTAGTAGTAGCAGTTGCAGCAGCAGTAGCAACAGTAATAGTAATAATAGCAGCAGTAGCAACAGTAGTAATAGCAATAGCAATGGAAATAGCAGTAGTAGTAGCAGTCATGGTAGTAGTAGTAGCAACAACAGCAGTAGTAGTAGCATATGTGGACCAAAAATGGCATGCAAGTAATTAAATATAACTAGGATAAGTCATGAAAACTTGGGTACAATCCAATGGTGGATTTTTAGCAGTAACTAAAAAAACAAAATATGACCTTTAGATGATGGTCAAATTTAGACAGGTAGTAACCTACTACAATTGGGCACCAATTATCAAATCTGATCAGGATCAGGTATGGGGATAAGAAGATATCAAGCAAACATGGATCAGATAGGACTCTATCAGCGAATATTGAAATCAGCAACAAATACCAGATTAAAACAGCAGTAAACTCAGACAAGTAACTCTAGAAATCGATGGTAGCCATAGTTTAATATGACAGAACACAGAATGAATGGAGCAGATTCAACAATCATAAGCAAAATCGATCCACATCAGAAACCAAAGCATGATTTAATAAACCAGAAATCAGAATTGAAGAACAGATTAATATCAATGGGATAAACTAGAAACAAGATCTGAAACAATAGAGATAAACCCAATAGATAGCTGAGATCGCCATCAAGAAAATAAAAGAGTAAGGGAAACCAGAAATCAGGTATGTATGGATATCGATAAAGTATAAATAAGGTAATTGACAGCAGGCTGCTAAGATAATTGACAGATCACTACAACCAATAGTCAGGATATCTTCTCAAGCAGCCATTAATGGAGGAAAACAGAAGAATCACTAGGGAATCGATGCAGAGAAGCAGATTTAGATCTGAAACAGAGAGTACTTACCAAAACCTGCAGAGAAGAATTACCAGCTCTTGCAGAGAATTAGAAACTAAAGCAAAAGCAACAGAGGCAGCAATGGTGGCTACATACCAAAACGAGAACCTTAAACAACTCTCAAAATTGCAACCCAAGTGATTGCTCCGATACTATGTAATTAAACAGAAAATAAGAGAAGATAGAGAGAATGAAGAAGAGAGAGAGAGAATCAATGTGTATACCTCTCCTCTTAGCAATCACTATTTATAGATAAAATAAAAGGGGTAAAGTGTTAGGTCTAGGACTCCACAGGATAAGGAGTCCTAGTTACATTAAAGATAGGAATTCCATATTTCAACATGACAAATAAACCAAGATAAACAGTAAATCCTAGTTAGACAACAATACTAGTCTCCTAATTACATATAATGAATTAAAAACAATAAAGACTAATTCAATAATTTAACTTAATCCCAAAGACTAAGAAGGCAGCTAGCCTGGACAGCTGGACAACACTCTAAACTAGGTGACACCTAGACAACAAAACCAAAATCGTACAACTTCACCAATGGACAACAATGTTAATTGGCTAAATAATGATTACCACTAGGTCTATATATTTGGAGATTTTCAAATCACCATGTATGAGGTAATTAAGGTATTTTTGGTATTTTGAGCATAATACTTTATTTTTGCCAAAATATTGATAACATATCTATTAACAATAAGATTTATTTATTTTGGGAGGTTTAGCCTAAACTATAGTCTGGGTGTACAGAGCTCTACATAAACCCATTATGATTGATTTTCCAATAATGACTTCTAAAGTGTTTAGCTTGCTCTGTTTGATGCTGAATCCAAGTCTGATTGAGTGATATTCTCAGAAACTCCTAGTGTGATTCCTATAGCGCAACACGCGTGATTCTCTCTCTCTCTCTCTCTCTCTCTCTCTCTCACACACACACACACACAAAGGCTGTCTTGTTTGAAAAAAAAAACCCACATTTTAAGGAGCATGTAATTAATGCATTAACAACCTGCTAATGGAAACCCTTTCTCCAGTATTACCCCTGCTGTGTAATTAATGCATTAACAACCTGCTAATGGAAACCCTTTCTCCAATATTACCCCTGCTATTTTGCCCTTAAGTTCTTCCCATTCAATAATGATAAGTGAATATAAATGAAGACCTAAATGATTAAATAGGGGCGTTAAGAGAAATTCAAAAAAAAAAAACTTAAGATATTGAGTTTAACAATGGACAAACATTTTGAGACAACGAAAAACCTCGTATAATAATATTTTTGTGGACGGAGTAAGTATTTTATTTGCATACCTTTTACCCTCCCCACAGCGCACACCTTACTTGCATCCACAACCTCACCATAATATTATATTAACTTCCATCAAAACCTTTGATCAAATGCCTGATGGATGGAGCATACATTCATTACTCTTTTTTTAGAACAAAAGAGGAAGAAAAGCAGTATATAGAGCTCTCGTAAAAAATTATTCATAAGTCTGGTAAGTGTTAAATGCTTCATAATCAATCATGGCAACAAATTTGCAAAAGCTATCTAAGAATGAATTGTTGAGATGGAGAAACAGCATACCATATTGGCTGCCTCACTTTGTAGAAGGCACTTCTCAACATTGAGGACCTTATCGAAAAACCCTGGGGCATGAAGCCCCAAAGCAAAACTATTTTCACCACCTTGTTCTCCTTTCATTGCATCCCTAGGGAGCCACTGCTTTGTACTAAATGAAAATTCCATCTGCACAACTAGATAAAATATGAGTTGAACTATAGGTCTATAACTTAGAGAGAGAGAGAGAGAAACTGAATTAGGCAATCATGTATCCATGGACAGAGTTTTGGGTGGATGTATTACATTTAAGGTCAAATAGATTTACAGCAAACACTTGCAGGCTGTGCCCTTGCCATTAAACAAAAAAAAATCCAAAAAAATATATACTTGCTGGTTGCAGGACTTGATCACTTCAATGGAATCGCTATGACCTTTGGGTAAGACAAGGAGACGAAATGGGTATGTCCTGCTAATAGAATTCACAACTGGACATAAGTGTGGGGGCATGTAAGGGATCCTTTTATCGCTGTCCAGGTAACATGGATGCAAACCAGCAATAATTCCTCTTTCACTTTATCTTTGGACAATAGTCTTGCATGGATTATGCATTGGACAAAATAGCTTGTCATTCACTAGTTCACTCCCCCATATAAAGGCAGTTAATCAGTCTAGTTCAGAAGCTGATGCATAATTGGATTATTTATTTGAAAATTTTAATTCCTTCATCCATTAATAGCAGAGAAATTGCTTCTAGAAAACACTAATTCCAAGTTTTTGGAGCATTAATTTTCTATATTCCATATGTGAAGAATAATTATCCCCCTCTTGTCTCCTTTACTTTGAATTAGCATAAAACTAATCAAACCGATGCCTTTTTCTTATCTACTCATTGCATACCAATCAACGTTCCCCACAAAAAGACAAACTCTTACTCGTTTCTCCACAACCCCGCCCTAAAAAAAAAAAAAAAAAAAAAAAAAAAACCCTCGGTAATAACCTGACAACCATTCATTGGGTTTCTACATTTACCAAAGGTGGGAATTATGAAGGCATGGGACCATATTTTGTGTGAACCTGCCAAATGATTATCAAGTTCAGGGATTGCGGAACAAAACTAGTTAGAGCTTCTGAACTGAAGCTCACCAACCCTCACCAAATGGCTTTCACAGAGTACACATATTGCTTTTCACCATATGCAATAAATAAATAAAAGGTGAGTGGGCGCAAGCCCCACGGGTGCAATTCTACAAGCCATACCTGCCACATGGCAGGTCATGTAGGGCCAAATTTTATGGATAAGCAGGCCCCACTCTCCCCTGCTCCCCTGCTTATATGCAACGTTTGAGCCCGATCTGGCTCTGCCTAGTGTTAACATAAAGCAAAGAAAAATGGTGAAAGAAACAAATCTATGAATAATTCGGGGGTGTTGAAAATACAATGGAATATGTGTAATTCAAGTTGGGCTGAATTATGACTTCAAATTTGACATTCGACTAGTAAATGGTTTCCTTTTCCCATTCAACGATCTGGATTTGCCCAGTCGGCAAGCCTCGTGGAAAAAAATAGGGGTGCATGAGTGGCACTCCCCATCTACTCCACTGGATTTACATCCATTTTGCCGTAAATATATAAACCGGTCATACATCATCCCACAGGGGAAAATCAACAAGCATTTTCTCAGCGTTCTAATTCTCATGCTTCAAGGCATGTTACTTGGCAACCGAAGGAAAATTTTTACAATTATTAAAACAGACCACAGTCCAACTAAGCTACACAAGCATGCATTACTAACAGATCAAATGCAGTGAAACTCCAAATATTACAAACAGATCAAAAGGTTTTCAACTGCTAACCTTGTTTCGGTAATGAAACTGAATATCACAGGAGACAATGGGCTTCATGACCATAGAGAAATCTAGGTCTTCATTAGAAAATCTGCCGACATGAGTCATCAACTCGTGGACTTGTTGTTCCTTGGCTTTAACCTGCGCCTCGTACAACAGGTTCTGTGTTTTGCAACCGCCACAATGCGAGGCGTATTCACATGGGGCATCCACGAAGTCCCAATGTGGAGAAATTGTATTTATCTTTTGCACCTGTATATTCACATAAGATTCATTATTATTCATCGGAATATAAATTAACAGCGAACCGTGAGGATGGCGAGCAGAGGAAAGTAGGAAACTCTCAATTGACATGGAAACCAGAAACCATATAATGATATACCTCACCATAGCTGCCCTTCTTGCGAGTGACACGACCGAGAAATCGTTCGCCAGGGAGTGCCCGATCGCACATGAGGACGAACCCGGTGTCAGCGACCTTGCAGACTCCCTTCCCTTTGAAGGCTAACGTTTCGCAGACCAACTCCAATGTCTGGCCTCTCTTCGGAAAGAACGACTGGGACCGATCAGGTGTAGCAGGACTAGTACTAGTAGTGGTGGCGGTGGTTGTAGGTCCTTGAGCTTCTGAATCGTCAAATGAAGAAGAAGGATGAGGGGAATTTAAGGAGCAAGAAGCAGCCACGGATGAAGAGGAATACGAACGAACATTCTGAAGCCATGGCCGCGATTTTAAGCATCGAAAGCCGCAGTAGTTAACAGTTGCCATTATCTGCTACTCACTCCCGTAACAGACTACAGACAACAGGGGAGACGAGGAGCACAAATGCCCAATCGTGCATCAGCGGATTTTAACATTGCATCAATTCGGTTGCTGCCGATACGATTCCGATCCGCAAGAATAAGCCCATAAACACTCAAGCATATCGAAAGGGAACCGAATCCGAAACCTACAGTTTTAAAGTCTAAATTGAACTGAAACTTATTGGTTCAATTTCTGATTTTAAATATTAGTTTTCGATACAGTTCTACTACTTTGCTTGAAAAGAGAGGAACATTTAATCACTTTCAAAAATGGGTATTATAATAGTTAAATATATTTTTTTCTAACTTAAAGGATTGTAAGATGAAGAGAGCCTAATCATGCAACATGGATCATTGATCATTAATATGTCTCAATACATTGAATCGTAAGAAATATCAGGTTTCTTGCTCTAAAATAAGATAGTGGAGCTTAAAATGAGAAACGATGAAAACTTTTCTCTGACAATATAGTTAATCAAGAAAAGTGAGACTTTAAGGGAAACAATAATATCACGTAGAACGATATAACTGCTTGTATTGAGAAAATTGCTACAATTATCCCAGACGTATTGAAGAAAACATGTCATTCTTCTATGGTATTTTGGTGGTGGGATGACGAGGTTCGAACAGCTATCAAAGCTAAAAAATATAATTTGAAGACATGCAAAAGAGTAATGACATAGATATCTAAAAATGTATAGACTTATCATAAATAAAGTAAAAATAGTTGGAGAAAAACAGAAATGAAAAAATACTAAAATCTTTATAACAATTTGAATAAAAATGAATAAGAAAAAACTATCTATAAAATAACTAAGATGGGAGGTAGAGATTTAGACAATGTTAGATATATTAAAACTGGAATTTTAGTGAGGGTTGAAGACACGAAAAGAAATGGAACGATTATTTATATTGTCTACTAATTGAATATATTTTAAGCATTAGTGTCCTAGGGGATTTCATTACTTATTAAGACATTATATTATGGTGTATGCAAAAAAATTAAGGTGTAAAAAAAAAAAGAAACTTTAAACAGTATGGATGTAAGCAAAACACCAAACTCATACGAGATTCTAAGAGAAGTATGGAAGAACTTAAAAATCTATGGAGTATATTGGTTAGCCAAGCTATTCAATAAGACCATGAGTATAAAGAACATGTCAAGTGTATGATGGAGAAGCATTGTAATTACAATTTATAAAAATAAATGTGTATATTCAGAGTTGCAATAATTTCAAAAACATAAATTAATGAGTCATACTATGAAACTATAGAATAAAGTTATTGAAACTTGCATAAGATAATAAATTACTATTATGAAAAACAAAGTTGGTTTTTACGCCAGATAGAATCAATACATAAGCTATTTACTTATTTATAAAATTCATATAAATATTTAAAGAATACAAGAAATACTTCCATACGGTCTTTACTGACTTATAAAAAATTTATGATGAATTTTTTACAAAATTAATCTAACATATACTACAAAATATAAGTATTTCAAGCAAACAGCTAAACATAGTAAATGATATGTATTATAATGTGATGAATAATGTGAGACCCATAGGGGTCAAAAATAATGAAATCCCAATTACAATTGAGTTACATCAATGATCAACTTTAATCATTTATCTGTTTACTTTTATTATGGATGATTTTAACTAGATATATTCAAGATGAAGTTCCTTAGTATATGTTTTTTTTTTTTTTTTATGGATGAATGAAAAATAAGGATTAACACAAAGTTAAAATTATATAGATCAACATTAGAGTAAAAATGTTTTAAGATAAATTAGAATGATTATAGAGTACATGATGTGTAACTTTAACCATACAATGACAAATAATGAGTTGGTGATATTTGATGATAAGGGATATAACAAAGTAATTATTTTAGATATATAAGTTCAATCATAAATAAAGAATGTAATATAAAGATGAAATTCCACAAAAAAAAAAAAAAAAAGACTGTTGAAGTGGAAAGATATGTTTGGAGTGTTGTGTGATCGACGTATTCTTTTAAAACTTAAAATGAAATGTTTATAAAATAATCATTCGATTGACTAAGATATATGAGCGAAAATTTGGGTAATTAAGCATCATATAGATAAACTTAATGTAATTGAGATGAATACGTACCAAAACAAAAAAGGACAAGGTAATGAATGATCACACTAAATATGACTTGGGAGTAACAACAATACGTGATAAGTATCGAGAAAGTCATTTGAGATAGTATGATCATGTTCAACGGAGGCCTTAGCGGTTATAGTACGTGAACGATTAAATTCAAATCAAATGATCGAAAAGAACTAAGGTCAGACTTAAAATAACTCTAAGAGAGGTGGTGAGGGAAAAAAAAAATATAGTTTAGGTATTGTTTCAAATATAACATCAAATAGAACTGATTCGAAGGTGAGAGCCGGACTAAAATCCTCTGTAATGAGGATCCCTTATGGTGAGTTGTAATGATGATCTCATCCACTCAAAGTGGATCGGCATATATCTCGATGCATTTTGATTGCCTTGAGATATATGTCGATCCACTTTGAGTGGGTAAGGTCCTCACTACACGGGTGGCCTCACTATAGATGATCTTTTTCCGTGAGAACCCATATAACATCATTTAATTGCGATAAGACTTTGTTGTTGTTGTATATTGAGAATATTTTGATTTTTAATAGACTTATTCCTATTGAATTTATAATTATATATAAAGTCTTATGTGTAATTTATTATAATGAATCTTTATTATACTCAATATTTCAATCCTATATAAATCCGGTTTTTGAGTATCCGAAACTGTCGAAGGATCGAAATCAAACTGTCCTAATTAAATAAAATGGATATTGTTTGGAAATCAGACGGTTCTGAGAATGGCCTTCTTAAAATCGAACTGATATCCTTATCCATCGCGGCATCGCCTCTCTAGGGAAGTCTCAATTTCCAATCAGACGAAACTCCACCGAGTAAACGGACGGAGATCGAACCATATCTAAAGTTACTTGAGCAAACCCTAACTTACTTGAGTAAAACTGCCATTAAATGCTTTTTTCTTTCTCCTCATTCGAGATGCCATTACGTGGGTCCCAGCACTTATATCTCCGCACCGATATAAATTCAAAACCCTAACCCTAGAGGATTTATATCCTTGAACCACTTCGCTTCTCTGGAGAAGCTGCAGCAGTTGCGATTGCGAGGAGTGTAATACACCATGGGTAAGTACAAGCTCAACCTGTGATTTCCAATCTAGGGTTTTTCTTTCTGTTGAGCAGGGATTTGGTTTCAACCGCTCGAGGGTACAGATCTGATTGTTTGTAATCATTGATTCATTGGCTGCAGGTAAGGTTCACGGATCTCTAGCTCGTGCCGGTAAGGTGAGAGGACAAACGCCGAAGGTGGCGAAGCAGGACAAGAAGAAGAAGCCCAGGGGAAGGGCTCACAAGCGGATGCAGTACAACAGGCGGTTCGTCACAACCGGTACGCCTTTCTATTCGCTTCTTTATGAACGATTGGTATAATAGAACTTTGCTTTTATGTTGGATTGGCGGTGTTATTCTCTTGCGAGATATGCGAAGACTGTATACTGATGTTATAGAATACTTTGTCCATTTAGCAGAGAAATTGTTTCTCACCAAGTTGAAATTCAGTTATTAGGATCTGACCATCTGATCTTGTCCGATATAAACCCTTATTAGGCTTATTGTTATGATGTGGTTTTGCTTTGTGAATGGATGATTGCCATGATAGCGTTGAATCACTTAGCATCAATGCTTTGTGTAGATTCTATTAGAAAGTCGGTGTGTGAAGTATTAAGATTATATATTTAGCTAACACGTTAATAAGCAGTACGCTCTTCATATAGTTAACTGTTAGGGGCTATCCCCGGGGGTTAAAAATATGGGTTGTTATTTGGGATCTTGAACTTATTGCATGCTTAAGGTTAATGATCATTATTGTTTTGAGAGGGGGTAGGATGGTTACCTTTCTTTGCCAATATATTGTCAAGTTCAATGTGAAAAGATGTCAACGAATTTTTCCTAATCATTGATATGTGAGGAAATAGATTTGTCATTGTTGGGAGCTTACTTGAATTTTTGTACATCTTAATGTTTAATGAACATTGTTTTTTGGGAGGGGGATGGGAATTCTCTTTGTTAAAGCTAATACATCATCAAATTCTGAGTTACTACATGGTTCACTTTTTTGCAGTTGTTGGATTTGGGAAGAAGAGAGGACCTAACTCATCGGAGAAGTGATCTGGCAATGGAGTAGGAGGATGTTCTTCCTCTTTTTTTTTTGTATTGATTTCAAGTGAACTGACTCCTTAAGCCATATATTTTGTATTTTTTAGGATATTGGTATCATTAGTTTGCGGTGTTCTTGGAAAACTTTGTCAACTTCTTCGGCCTATTTAATGTAGCTTTTAAAAAGAGCATTGGTTAAAATGGATGATAATTGTTTGGTGATTCCCAATATGAAGTTAATCTTAGGATAGTCATGGGCTCATTCTAATACTGCCTACTGTATAGTTGTCTGACATCTTAATTCATTACTATTGCGTGAGTAAATTTGGTTTTCAGGGAAGACCTTGCCATGTTAGTTTTGGTACCAATTAATCTTAGGAAATGTCAACCGAACACTGCCCAGCATTCTTTTTTGTCTTCTTGGACTTGTGTAGGTTTCTACTTGTCTTCTTCAATTCGATTCTCAATTTCTGTTGCTGTTTTCTTCTCTGATTTTAACTTTTTTTTTTATTGATATATTTTGTGTGTTTTTTTTATTTTTTTATATTTAAAATTTCATAGCTTTTGATGTGTTTTTATCATGGATGGGGATTATTTGTAAATGTGAGAGGGAGGGAATGTGATCTGTGTACAACAAGCCGATGCTCTGGATCAAAGTAATGAAGGACGCATGGTACTGTGCACAGAAATGGAACAAACAGGGTCTATGTCTGCTCGCTTTGATGCCCTTGTGGTTTTGATTTTGCGGGCCTGGATCCGACCTATATTTTCCCCCCTTTTGTGAGACTGGTTCTTAATTTTGCATTTGGTATGTACTTTTGAGAAGGCATTTTAGTAAGGCATTCTAGTGCATTCTTGAGTTTGGATCGTAGAATTTGGTAAGAAAACCTGGTTTTTTCTAAAATTCGTTTTTATCCTTTTTTTTTTTTTTTTTTTATATATTTTATCTTGAGTTGAGAGTGGAGATATATCACATTTTAGTCTATTTTCATTCTATAGTAGAATGCATGGTAAATTCAGTGGTAGGAACTATTTCTACAATTCCATATAAAATCCATAGCTAGCCATGTGGTAGATCAGGCAGGGCCTAAATTTTGTCCACAGGTAGGACATTGGTCATCTACCCAGTCACATCTGATTATTTGTACCCCAAAGTTTTGCACGCAAAAAATGGTTTTCAAAATTCAAGAGAAGGTATTCAATAATTGTTACAAATTGAGGTCTGCAGGAATATTTTAATGGATAGTGCACACCACAATACATATGGATGGGAATTTGATTGTATTACACTGATGGATTCGACAAATGATTAAATCCAGGTTGCGACCTCTCTGTCGGATGGCATTATGTAGAGAAATTCTCTATGACTTGTGGGTGATGAAAGTGCAGAAAAGTTTTCTACTACTATGTAGGATGAACATTTGTTTACTTCCGAAGGATGGATGAAAACTGGAAATGTTATGGTAATGGATTTTCTTTGATTTTGACTCGTTTCATTACATAATAGTTAATGTATTATGGGGTAAATCTAAACTTTGGTACAGCCAATATATAAGTTTATAACTGATGAAAGAATAAATATAGGTCATATCTCTAGACTAGTGCCTATCTTTTGCCACATAGAAGGTTGATGTAATTTCAAGTAAATGGTTTTCAAGAACTAGTCCAGATTGATCTCATGTAAGATATCAGGTTCATATTCAATCATAATATTCTTTCATGTATGAATCAAGCTCCACCTGTCATGATTCTCATGAATGGTTGGAGCTTCAAATGGTACATGATAACCTATGGAAGCAAGAACAAGCTGTTAAACTGAGTTTCTAGCCAACCAGAAGTATTTTTGTCAGAAGTTGTTTCGGCTGTATCAGACGTCGGAACGTCGAAATTAATATACAGTAAAGCTGTGAAAGAGCCACTCCTTAACCATTTAAAGTTGTGGTTAAGGAGAAATTCATTTATCTCTTTTATCTGTCATTTGCAAGCTTTTGCGAGATCTTGATTCTTGAGTAGAGTATTACCCTAAACTATACCTTCATTATGGGGAAGGTCTGGTATGGTGAGGAGCCCTTGCTATCTCTTTCCTAGGTCCATTCCAGGAAAGTAGTTCATCAGCCTGAACATATTTAGAATGGTGGTGTTTGAGCAGTGTAGAAGCCGGATTTTCTCCTGGGAGGGTTGTAAAATAGCTCGAGCATCTATCCTTTGAGCGTATTTATTAACAATCTGACATGCAACGAGGAAACCTCGGTGATAATGGATACCCACACCAGAACTTTAATCTGAGGTTGCTACATTGACATCAACTATGAACCGAGCTGGTGGAGCAGCAGTGATATTAGGATTGGATTGGCAGATCAGGATCCACCCTTGCTGACTACTTTGAATTTTGAGATTGCAACATCGACTAACTAGGAACCAAGCAGGTGAATGAACAGGGATTTAGGGAACTGTCCCTGCGATCCCTTGCAGCACGCAAGTAGGGATCAAGAGGTAAGGAAATTTTTAGGAGGGGTAAACTGATCACAGGCCGATCCGTATTGTATTCGGTTGGGGCTGTTCCTTTCCCAATTCTGAGTTCTTGAATGCTGTGGAGGATCAATGATGGCAATTGGACCTTGATTCGGAACAAAAATTAGATCAATCATCTTGACTTGACTAATGTGGGTTTATTTACATGGAAACCTGAAAGAAGCTTATTCTCAACTCTTCCACATATACATGGATTAAGTTGTACTTGTACATAATCTCCATGATCAGTTGTGGGTGAGGATAACCAGATCCCAATAATGTTTTTCTGATCAAAACAACAATTTCGACTGTGTAATAGGATCAAAGCATTCCTCAATTAAATCAACTTTCCAATGAAAATGTGGGCGAGTGTTATTAGGCCAAATCATAGGGGATGTCGATGAAATTTTCCCAACAGGATGTTAACCTCTAAACCCTATTCTTAATGTTATGAAAAGTCTAGGGAATGTGGAATTTCTAGATCTTTCCATAACACTATTTATTTTAATGTAAAATGTTTAAAAAATGCAATGAAAATTTCACAGCTGTACAAACAATGCCTCTGCAATTCCTCATAAAAAATTTGAAAGTGGACACATTTGAAAGGTCCCCCAAGAATGTGAACTAATTAAATCTCCCTTATGAACCCCCAGAATTAGTCAAGCTAAAGGTCTGGATACCAATCTTTAATAAAAAAAATAAATAAATAAATAAAAAAAAATAAAAAATCCCATTGGATCCATAGAAAAAGATTTATCTACAATTGGACTTTGTCACCCGTTCAATAGCTGTTAAATCTTAAAGATCATTCCCCTAAAAATCAGAAACTGCCCTTCTAGATGCATCGATTTCTCTGCATGAAAAAATTGCATGACAACTTTGGGAATCGTGCTATAATAATGAAGGGTTAGTTTGGCAAAAAAATGGGACCAAAAAGTCTATTGTAATCGAATCAGTTACATTGAAATGTACCCAACAATTTAGGATTAAGGAGACCTTGGTGATAATTTAAGCTTCTACTTCTTACTATTTCTTTTTCAGAGGGGACCAACCATGAATTGATCATAAAAATATCAATAGAATACTTTTAATGTCATTAAAAATATCATAAAAATGAATGGATCAAATTCATCATGTGATTTTTGAAAACATTATATTTCATTGTTACAGAGATAACTATCCAAAAAATAATGACCGAAGTAAATTGGAATTTTGGAATTTTTGCATTCGGCATGAAAAATCTTTAATGTTGTACCTGATTTTCTCTTTCCTATCATAGTTTCATTGAGTCTTTTATGAACATAGTTTCATTGAGTCTGGTTTGGGGGACGGCCCGGGGACGGGTGGGATCCTCGTCTTTCGCCAACAATTGATATCGTATTTGAAGAATTTTACTCTTCCCAATTTGCATTCCTTCTTCATACTATTTTTTTTTTGTTGACTAAATTGAATAGATAAGAACATTGAAACCTTAAATCAGGCTTAAACAAGGTTAAATTACTTGGAATCAAGGAATGGACCGGCCCCAAAAGCTATTGAATCTGTATGATTCACGTGAAAATTTCTCTTGTACCATTCTTTATCAGGGCATTCATCAGGATGAATCGCTTCAGATCGGCCAATTCCGCCAATCCATGCCCAAGTCCGTGAACCGTTGGCTTGAATCATGCATCCTTGATCTATTATACTTATGAAGTCGGTTTCACCCCTATTTAAAGATACACAAATTAAGAATGTTGTTGATGTTATCTAGTTTATTTATTTATTTAACTTCCTTCGGTCATAATATCATATTTTTCTTGCAAAATAGCATAATGTGAATGAGTGGAAGTTTTTTTTTTTTTTTTTTTTTTTTGTTAATGACATGTATCTAGACCTTTAGTCTGATTAATCCCGCTTGTCCATATTAACCCCACAATCACATGGACTGAGTCATTCCAAGATTGAATAAAAACCATTCCACTTGCTCTCATAACCAAAAAAAAAAAAAAAAACAATTAACACCCTGTATAAATGACCTCAAAATAGTAAATGGAATCACGTTGATGCATGTGATTGAGGAACCTTGTTTTACTGTATTGTCTGGGGTGGAGAAGCCCACCTAAAGTCAACCAAATGGGGGGCCCCTTGAATACATCTAAATATCTAACAAACCTTTATATATTTATAACAGCTCATGCTTTCACTTAGTTTAAGACTTCTAAAATGTATAATTACTTTGTAATCAATGATTAGGGTCCCCATGGGGGATCAAACTAGGTCGTCCCGGTAATATTAAAAAAAGGGAACTCGAGGCATTTATGATAATGCAGGAGTCGGGTGAACAGAAATTATTTAAAAAATGTCACTACGTGTACCTTCTCTCCTAATTGACATTAATCTGATGAATTAATCATGTTTGTTTTAGGGTTTCGGGCAATTCTTGTCAAATTTCCATTGATTCCTAGGGGTGCGAGTTTGGCCCTGTCGGCCAAACTTGTTCTGAAGTTGAATAGGATCTGAGCTGAGATACTTTGGCTTTGATGGCAGTTCAAGATTGAGAATTTCTAATGTCTTAAATTGAGATCGAATTAGATCAGGGTTGAGGCCTTGGGTTGAGTCTGGACTAGTCTAATCTGACCTTATCTTTTTCAGAGTTGACGTCTTGGGCTGAGTCCGAGCTAAATCAGACCTTGTTTTCTTCTTCTTTTTTTTTTTTTCTTTTTCTTCCGCAACCTGACTTAGTCCTTGCATCTCCTTTGTCCTTCCCCATGGCAAGGTTAATCAAACCCGGCCTGAAAGTAAGGGTTGCTTTTGAGAGTATAGGTTGGGATGGTCAGTTGGCGTTTAGCTGACCAAAATTACAATCAGTGATATTGAAGCCGAAAATCTCTCCGGATTGAATGGTTGTCTGATAGGACCCTTTAATTCCATCCTTACCGTCCATCTATCTAATATTCTAATCAGAGGGTGAGGGATCACCTAAGATTGTCACACTGACTTTAGTCTTTTCTCTTTACTGCTTGCGGTCGGTCCTTCCTGTGCCATACTCCTATTCCAATATTCCATATTGCCGTCTCAAATATTATTTCTGGAGTTTAGCTGATGAATTTGTAACCAAAAGCATCGTAAGACTTGGGCTTTATTTGGTACGATTTCTATTTCTATTTCTATTTCTATTTCTATTTCAATTTCACGGTTGATTTCAATTTCCATGTTTCACCATGAAACTCTTTCATCTAATTTCGTACTAACATCTAATGAGCACGTGTTGATAAAGCTCAAAAAAATGGGATAAAACCGTAATTTCAATCTTCAAACACAGATTTAGAGTCATAAAGCAAGTTTTAGGTTTCGTTTCTATTCCTATGGAAGATTACAGCATCTTCTGTTCTATTGAAGATTGCAGAATCTTTTCCATTGGAAGATTGTAGCATCTTCTCGAACTTTGTTTGAAGGTTGCTGCATTCTCGCTTCAGCTTTCGAATGAAACAGGTATTTAAGATTGTGTATTTCTTCTTCTTTTTCGTGCTTCTTTTCTTCCATCTGCTAGTAGTCCTCTTGCTTCGAGCATTTTTTTACTCAATTTTTTTTTCTTTTAGCATTTTTCACCTTCACCAGTCTTCTTCTTCTTCTTCTTCTTCTTCTTCTTCTCTCCGATCCGTATCCGATACTCCCTCCCCCTCCTTCCTAGTCGTGAAAACTGAATTTTTTTTTTCAGTTATCAGGTATTTTGGGGTAATTCTGGAGAAATCTTCTAACAATGTGACATCTAGAGATTAGTACCAATCTGCCATAATTATCTCGGTTGTTGTTTATTCACTTTCACTCTCTCTCTTTCTCTCTCTCTCTCTCTCTCTCTTCATGTTTGCTGATGATTTAGGCAAAAAAAAAAGAGTCGCAATCGCAGAAGCCCCCTCTCATTCATGTCAGCCCTAGGGTGATATGCGGAGAAGCTCCCATTCTTTGACTCTGCGCTGAAGCAGTTGGATCAGAATCAAAGAGCCCTAATAGATTGGTGATCTGAGGTTAAAGTGTCGTGTTTTTTTTGGTGAAATCGGTTTGAGGCTACGACATTGTGGATGGTGATTTGGGGAAAAAGCGAGCTGATGATTGAGATGTTGGGTTACCGGAAGAATATTAAGGAATGACACGAAAACAAGGAATTTAACAGAAAATCTAAAGGAAATCTTTAGCTTTAGGAATAATGCAAAACAATGGGAATGAATAATGCAAAACAATGGGAATGAATTAAATGAGAAGATACTTACCAAAAAAAAATAAAAAAAAATAATTGAGAAAGATCAGCTTTCCTCAAAAGAAGGAATACTAAACCTCAAGGGTATACTGTGATTGGGAAGGAGCCTACATGATTGAAGGGGAAGATTTTGAGTTCGATTTATTTTATCATTTTGGGATTATTCACTTGGAATATTTGATATTTTTTTTTGCTTTGTTTTGGATACAAATGGAATAGATTTATTTTACCATCTTAGGATTATTCACTTGGAATATTTGATATTTTTTTCTGTTTTGTTTTGGGTACAAATGGAATAATTCTCTTTCAATTCTCGAATAATTCATTCATGCAATTGTGAGGTAAAATTCATTCATGCAATTGTGAGGTAAGTAAAATATAAGCCCGTGGGATTATTTGGGTCAAAGGTTTGAATACCCATAGTTAACAAAAAAAAAAAAAACTCAGGAATATATAATGAATAGTAAAAAAACTATTCTCAAAATAAAATACCGAACATATTTTCACTTGATGCAACCAAACAAGTAAAATGTGAAATTGAAAGAGAAATCAAACAAAAGGGGGCCTTAAAACTCAACTGAGCCTGACCCACCTGTCGGGTGCCCTCCAGATTTTTATAGTTTTAAGTCGGTCCAAGATGCCAAACCTGATATCAACTTTGTCTAAAAGGACAGTAGACCTAAAGGATGATGTGCGTTTGGATTGCTTAACAGTAGGAACTACAAAAACTGTTGCTTGCTTCCTTCTCTTCCATACTCCCATGGTTTCTGATTCCAAAAAATACGGCTTGCCGATCCCGTGATATATCTCATTCTCTGCCTTGCTTCCCAAACGTCAAACACCAAATCACACAGCTTATGAGTCTTCCCAGATTTAGTTTTGCCGAGATACCAGAAGCCAAAATGGAAATACTCCCTTCTTCGATGCTTTTGTTTCCTGGTCTCCTGGAAACAACCAATCATATACTGTATATACATAGTCCTTAACTCTCTGATCTTTCCTTCTTTGCTTCGTAAACTTCCTTTTACGTGACCCACCATCCTCATGACTGTTAGCTTCATTTCTATTTCTGGAAATGTATAGGGTGCAAGATACATCTGCCAAACTTGTGCCCTCCTGGAATTTCCTGGTATCTTATTTCTAAATTTGTCTACAATTTAATGAGAGCTTCGTTAATTTTATTATGCTCTTATTGTTCTTCAATCGTGCTGCGTTTCTGATGCGAAGTTGTTGTTGATAGAAGCAACTCCAAAACCCCTTTCACTCTTGAATTTAGGATGCTATCTTGGATTCTGCTTCTGCTCTTAGACGAAGCTAATAAGTGGTCACTTGTTGGATATCGGCAGAGCCCGGCGAGCTTCCGATGCGAGAAGAGTGTGATTGTCGCATTCGATAACCCTGAAGTCAACATACCCAGAATTTGAGAAGTTCCACGGAATATCAATCCTTCAATTACAATGCAATCAAGGGCCTCAACAATAGAGGACGGCAAGGACGCTTCCGCCTTAACCAGGACACCCTACTCGAGGGTTTTGCCATTCAAGATCTTGAAGTTTTTTGCCTTATTTCTTGTTCTGGGTCTTGGATTTTCTATTATCAGCATGTTTATGATCCGTTACGGGGGAGTTCAGAACGTCGTTAGCACAGCAAGGTCTGAATTCATGCCCTGCTTAGAAGAGTCTAGTAGTCTAGAGCGTTGGCTTAGGCCTCCATCTAATCTGATGCACACTATGACTGATAAGGAGCTGTACTGGCGGGGGTCATTCGTTCCACGAATAGACGAGTATCCTTTTGAGAGAATCCCTAAGATTGCTTTCATGTTCCTGACGAGGGGGCCCTTGCCGCTTTCACCTCTTTGGGAGAGGTTTTTCAAGGGCCACGAAGGGCTCTATTCAATCTATGTTCATTCATTGCCATCTTACGAGGCCAAGGTCCCGTCCACCTCCGTTTTCTATCGGAGACAGATTCCTAGCCAGGTATCACTTCAATGTTTTTCTCTCTATCCACGCAATTAAAAATAAACGTCTCAGAAGTGAGAATGCTGCTGGTGAAGAAAAATATTCTCCAATTTCCATTTTCATTGCATTCGTTATTACTTGTATTTTCCGATGGTTTCATTAGATTTATGCTTGTTTTTTGGACAAGGGATCTGTGAACCTCGACCCCCTTTCTAGTCTATGCCAGTTTTTGTGCTTTCCATGCTTAATTATACTTTGGAGTTGGCTGTCCCTTACTTGAACATCTCACATGGTAATGCCCTGGTTGTTGATTAATATTTGTACTAAACTCGAGGTAAGTTATCTATCTGCAAGCAATTTTCTATGCAGCTAATCAGCCAACCCTAGTTTGAATGGTTGAAAACCTAATTTCATTAGTGAAACCATCGGCAACAATGCAATTGTTATTAGTAATCCCTCTAAATAGAGAAGTGCTACATGGTTATATCATGTGTGGAATGAAAAGTATTCATTCTACTCTATGCAGTTTATATACTGTACTTCACAAAATGTCATCATGATTTTCTTGTCAGTGCTCACTATTTGTAAGGATTGAATCAACTTTTATCATGGACTTTGACTTTTTCGCCCTCTATCAGTCATAGCGGACTTCCATTACTAGTGCACATAAAAAATCATCTCAAACCAAAGAATCCGTTCTATGGGGCTCAACTTATTTTTGGCTGTTAGGTCTTATAAAAAAATCATTAGAGAAGATTTGATTTTAATGAACTAGATTTTAAACACTTTTCTGCTAACTGCAGCCAGATGCATGAGCACCCTAATGCAAATAATAACCTAGCTGACAGGGCCAGGCAACCACTGTTTCTGAGAAAACAATTGGTGCAATACTTGTGACTGCATTTGGGTTTTAATTTTGCACAGGACCCCTAGGCTTTGGAGATGAGGCAACCATTGTTTCTGAAAAAACTATTGGTGCGATTCATGTGCACTGCATTTGGGTTTCAATTTTACACAATTATGTTTCTAAACTATGTGGCTTGTCTGGAATCCGGGAAAAGAATTGCTTTTCTATACTATGTTACCCACAGACTTCAGAACACAAAATGCCATACCTGAGCTGTATCCTTTCCAATTCCTGGCACTATTTTCTAGAACATATATTACTTGATCTGATTTTCCTTTTCCTTTCCATGGATTCAGTGATAGAGCTGCCATTAAAGGGCTTGACATTTGGCTAATGCTTAAACTCCAGCTGGGAGGGGTTTCAAATGTCTGGACTAATTTTCTCTGAGTCATGAAGTATTTTGGATCCCAATTCCTGGGGAACCTCATTTGTGATGGGCAATTTTCTCCAGAAAAGACAAGTTATCTAAGACCTTCTCCTTTATGATTGCTCTAAGCTAGTGTTTTTCTTGAACTAGATAGTGAAGAAATAGGAATTTGTTGCCAAGGTTGTGATGAAAAGCAATTGAATTTTTATTTTTATTTGTTAGTGGTCTTCATTAGTTTTCCTTTGTTTTTTTTTTCCTGCAGTGCAAACAGTTGAACATTATTATTTTCTACTGGTCTTTGTCGTATTTTATTTATTTTTTCTGAGACTGATCATTTTTGGTGACGAATAATAAATTTATAAAGGAAAAAAAGAGCCCCAATTTATTTTTCATGGCTTATAAATACAGCCTATAAAAAAGGAAGTGCAGACTGATAAAAAGAACTTCCAGCTTGATCTAATTTCTGCAGCCAAAAAGTCTTGAAACTTCTCTGACTGAACTCCCAAAGGAGAACTATATTTTTGACTTCCTTCATATTCCTGCAAGCTGGCTGTAAATGGC
Organism: Protea cynaroides; assembly: GCA_028583415.1. Taxonomy (NCBI): domain Eukaryota; kingdom Viridiplantae; phylum Streptophyta; class Magnoliopsida; order Proteales; family Proteaceae; genus Protea; species Protea cynaroides. The sequence goes on along the minus strand of CM053276.1, from coordinate 113,985,933 downwards.
CCTCAAATCCCTTGCTCCTTTCATGGCAAAGGATTGGTAGAGAGCCACTGCATTATCGATCCAAACATTCCGTACTAGAGGATTCAGAACTCCGTTTACCATTTAGTGTGTCAACTTCTCAATGGACGGAGGAAAGCTGCACAAAACTTCAAAGAATGGTATACCAACCTCCTAGGTGAAAGGGCCGTGAATGAGGTGGTTGTTGACCATTTCTTCTTTTAACCACATGTGGGAAGCAGTTGTGGATAATTACCTGTCCCTCAGAAACAACTGTTTAGGTGGAATCAAGTTTGTTACATAAAATAAAAAAATCTGTTTTATGGAGATCCCTTGCCTTTGTGGGTTCAGCATCATTGGAAGCTTCAAGAATAATGAAGGTTTAGATGCCTATGTTTCCTGCCATGGTTGGATCAAGTGGTTACCCCTCAGTTTTATGTTCATGGTTTTATATGATGCATTCTGAGTATTTTTAACTTGTGTTTGTTGGGTAATTATGTAATTTTTATTGGCCTTCCTTGAGGACATAGGGATGATATGCCCAGTTCAAGCAGCCTATCAGATAGGAGACATTTTGAGTCGATTACATTCTGATTTCTTAATCCACTTGATTAATGAAGGCTAATTTGAACCAGAAAATCGAGCAAAAAACTAGCACTTAACAGGATCATAGAATAAAGTAGAAACAGAACATCAAGGATCAACTTTAAGTCCTTATTTGTTTGCCCTCATTATGGATGATCTAACCAGAGACATTCAAGACGAAGTTCCTTGGTGTATGCTTCTCGTTGATGATATTGTTTTGGTGTATGAAACAAAAGCAGAGATTAATGCCAAGTTGGAGTTATGGAGATCATCATTGGAATAAAAAAGTTTTAAGATAAGTAGAACGAAGACAGATTATATGGTTGAGGTGGTGAACATTCTGGAAAGGGAGATACAACAAAGTGATCATTTTAGGTGTCTAGGTTTAATCATAAATAAAGAATGTGATATAGACGATGATGTTTCACAAAGGGTTAAAATATGATGGATGAAGTGGAGAAGTGCGTCTAGAGTGTTGTGTGATCAACGTATTCCTTTAGAACTTAAAAGAAAATTCTATAGGACAGTCATTCGACCGACTATGATGTATGGTGCAAAATGTTGGGCAATTAAAAAACATTATATAGATAAATTTAGTGTAGCTGAGATAAGGATGTTAAGATAGATGTGTGGTAAAACTAGGAAGGATAGAGTAAAGAATGATTGTATTAGAGCCGATTTGGGAGTAGCGTCGATACATGATAAGCTACAAGAAAGTTGTTTGAGATGGTATGGCGATGTTCAACGGAGGCCGTTAGATGCTCCTGTATGAAGGAGTGATTTGATTCAGATTGAAGGATCTAAAAGAATTAGGGGTAGACCTAAGATGACTCTAGAGGAGGTGGTGAAGAAAGACATATATGGCTTAGGCCTTACTTCAAGTACGACATCGAACATAGCTGATTGGCGGACAAGAATCCATGTAACTGACCCCATTTAGGTGGGATAATTTGTTGTTGTTGTCTAGAGACCAGGTCGATTGGTCTATTCTAGTAGAGGAGTAGACCTGCAAAATTTGATGGAATTCTGATAATTGAATAACAAGTTATGCAAAACTCCTAGTGTTACTACGAAAACATGCAATAGAGCTAGAACAGAATTCTTTTAGGAAACAAAATCAGAATTTCAGAGAGAATGAAAGCAGAAAGTAGTATATGAAATTTGAAGTGAAATAGACCAGTGACTAGAAATATTGAAGAAGAATGCAAGATGAATAATGATATATAACAGGGTTATTGCTGATTAAAAAAGTTAATAACAAGAACTAGGAGAAGTAGAGTAGAATAAAGGATTAAAGAGATAGCACTTGATTTGCAGTAGAATTCAGAACTAGAGGAAGAAGAGGAAATCATATCGGGAATACCAAATCATATCTGAAATATCAGTCCCATTTATAGAGCTCAACAACTCAAAAACTTTTGAAAAAACTTCAATTTCTTTTATCAACTCATCTCTAACTAATAGCGAGTGTGTGTGTGTATATATATATATATATATATGGAAAAATTTCAACTACCACCTAAAAAGAATTGACCAAATCACTTACCACTCAAGTTGTTTAAAAAAATACCTACCACCCAAGTTAGACAAATGTTTATCAAAAAGATCCAAAAGCAACTAACAGAGCCATTAGTTGCTGTTAGTTGCTGATGTCAGCCGTTAGAAAATACTTCAATGACAATAATACCCCTTTTGTAAGGAAAAAAAAAATTTAAAAGAGAGGTGCATGTACCGGTCTTCCCTATATAAACCCTCACCCCTCTCCTGATTCCTAACATCTCTCTATTCTGTCTGCTCTTTATCTGAGACTCATAAACGAATAACACAGAACAAAGAACGAAAAAAAAAAATTCAGGATTTGAATACGAAGGATTGGAACCCTAAAAAATAATTTTTTTCCCCCTTCTATTTACTGTAGCAGACAATCTGGAGGGAGGTGATTCCAAGTTATCAACAGCACTGAACTATCTTAAAGGTCTCTTAATGGTATTTGGATCTTTAGAGATCTCCATTTGATAAATTTGGAAAAGAAAAAAACGAGAAAAGACGAGTTTCAAGTTAACTGGTAAATCTCATATGCTTTGGTCGCTGTTTGGCCCTCGAATTTTCCTCTTCTCCTACGCTTCTGATTCAGCCCCTTCCTTTGTGTTCTTCCAATTCTTCTCTTCTTTTCTTTCTATTATCATAGGAAAACAGAGACTACATGGCTACACCCCACCCCTCTCTCTCTCTCTCTCTCTCTCTCTTTGTGTCTTATATGCACACACAACCAACACACTTGGAAGACACGAAAACAGAGCCTCCGCCTCATTCCTCTTAATTGTCTTATCTTATGCAAAATTCTAAATCCTTTTAACTAATAAATATATAAATAAGCTTTAATATTGCTAATCAACTCCTAGACACTGAAGCACCGAAAGGCAATGGTTGTGTGATGATGTCAACAATAGCATTGCCGCAGCAGAAGAAGTTGAAGCTTGAACAGTAAAATACCGATCCGAGATAAAATATTGCTGAGAAACAGAGAGGAAGGAGAAAGGGGTATAAACGTCTACACACAATTTCAACTCTTTCCTATCAATATATTAACTAACGTCTGTCTAACTTGGGTGGTAGGTGATTTTTTTAAACAACTTGGGTGGTAGGTGATTTGGTCAATTCTTTTTGGGTGGTAGCTGATATATATATATATATATATATATATATATATATATATATATATATATATAAAACCTTTTAAAGTTCCTAAACTGACTCATAAAAGGTGTCCTAGTCAATCTCTTATACTGACTTGATTTAATAGACTCAAAACAGAACTCATAAAAATTATTAAGTTACACTCAAACATTTAACCACTAATCCCGTGTACTAACTTCATCCCCACTTTATGGGTTTAAAAACTAGGTTCGTCACAGTGAAACCCAAGAAAATAAAAGGCCCAAACGTATAATATAACCTCCCTAGCTTGCACCTAGGCCTCCATATAGGATCATAGTCTAATGCAGTTGCATCACTTGAACTATGGCCCCTCATTTACTATTCAGTGAGCTTTTCATCCTGATTTCTTAATCAACATGAATTATGCCCCCCCCTCCCCAACCAAAAAAAAAAGAGTAAGCTTTTCTATTATTGTTCTATCTTTTGAAATTTTTAGTGCCATAGATAGTTTGAATAAGGGATCTATTGCATTTGGTGTAACATTTTCAGCTAAATTTATCACAAACAGATGATGTTGTGCCTTAAAAAATTGAGCTCCTGTAGGTTATGGTTTCAATGAGCCTTTTTTTTTTTTTTGGGGGGGGGGGGGTTGGGGTTGGTGGTTTGGGAGGGAGGCAGTCGGGTAGCCTACAAAGCCTAATCTTAAGTGTTCCCTTTTTTCCTACCTCATGTAGTTCCACCTTGCTAACCTTGTAAATTCAGTGAGATATTTGCATGCTCAAAGGGCAAGAAGGCTAGGGTTCAGTACTGTTTCCTTTTTGGAAGGGGAAAGGTTAGGATGAATTACAGTCTAATATGGTTGAGTTTGTTATTAGTCCCTCTAAGGAAAACCTTGGCGCAACCCCTATGGCCCTATGTGGACCTACTAATGCATGAGGAGATTTAGAGATGATTTCATGGCTTTTTCCTTCGTCCCGTTCTCTCTTTCTTTTTCTTCTTGTAGGGACAGCTCTTTTGGGTTTGATTATTGATTCTATAATGCCAATTGGAGAGTTTGGTGGGATCCTCTGGATTTTATTATGAGGCCATGCGAATTATCCAGGAGTTTAGCTTCTCAGTTCTTCCTCTTGTTGACATTTACAAATCCTCTGCCATGTGTTTTTTTTGCGTGTGTGGGGGGCAGTAATGGATACAATTACTATTGTGGAACCCATCCTAGAGAGTGTTCTTTTCTGCCTCTGTTATCTTTGCTAATGCTTTGAGCATGTCAAACGAGCACCATGCATGTATATGCATGGCCATATTTACTCAACTTCAGTTCTCGTACCGTTGAGGACAGTAATCATTTTGCTTCTCTATGTCAATCAGTTGGCTTCTATTGTTCAAAGTTAATTGAATTGTGCTATCATAACCACTTGAAGTATGAAATGGTCAACCTTCTTGTCTGGCCATGGTAAGATATGGAACACGGGCAACATTGCAGCCTTTTCATACTTACTGTCTAATCTAAGCTTCCAAAGTTAACTTGTCATCATTACATATATATGGGAGGATGGGAATTTAATCTTCCCATTGGTCAAGTCTATTTTGGGGAGTCAACAAATTTACTAATCATTGTTTGTAATTTTCAAGTGCAACTGTAATTTTTCTTCTGATTTGTACCAAAAAATTAAGTACTGAATTTTGATATGGCTGTTGGCCTTGTTGCCCTTTTCCTACTGCCCCTTCGGCCTTTTCAAAATAAATTAGTAAAAAAAATAAATTTAAAGAGTGAGATTTGTCGGTATGAACACCCACCCAAGTTAGCCTGTTGGAGTAGGCTTTAGCATTCTTAGAAATAAGAATCAACCAAGTCATCACTGTGGTACCAGATCCCATGATTGTTATGTTGTTTATTTAAGCAGTAAGGACTAGTATCTTTCTTGAGATTGATTTTAATTCTGTGTGTTTATGCTTTTTGGCTTCGTTTACCACATTTTTTTGGTTTCTTTCTTTTCAGGTGTCTGAGTGGGGCAGGATGAGTATGTGTGATGCTGAGAGAAGACTTCTAGCAAATGCATTGCTTGATATCTCCAATGAATGGTTTGTACTTGTATCGGAGTCTTGCATTCCTCTCTTCAACTTCAGCATTGTCTACCGATACCTAGTGAAATCCAGATATGGTTTTATGGGTGCATTTGATGATCCTGGGCCCTATGGTAGAGGACGCTACAATCAGAACATGGCACCTGAGGTTAACATCACTCAGTGGCGCAAAGGGTCCCAGTGGTTTGAGATTAACCGTAGGCTTGCAGTCCATATAGTGGAAGATACCACTTATCACCCAAAATTTGAGGAGTTCTGTCAACCAGCATGTTATGTAGATGAGCACTATTTTCCTTCTATGTTGACCATTCAGGCACCACATCTTTTAGCAAACAGGAGTCTTACTTGGTTGGACTGGTCAAGGGGTGGTGCTCATCCAGCTACTTTTGGGAAGGCTGATATTAAAGAGGATTTCCTGAAGAGGATTCTTGAAGGACACCACTGCCTTTATAATAACCAGCCCTCTACCGTATGTTTCCTTTTTGCCAGGAAGTTTGCTCCAAGTGCTTTGGAGCCTTTGTTACAGCTGGCACCGAAGTTTTTCGGGTATTGACCTGTGATCATTGAGATGTTTTGCTTAATCGGACAGCATTTCTGGCTGCACAAAAGATGGGATCTGGTGATCAAATTAATCTTATGCCTTCCACGAGAGGTCTACTGCAAAATGCTTTTTGGTGTATTACATGATATTGAAGAAGAGATTGGTTGTCACATGCTTTAATGTATGTATATGTATGCCTTTGCTCTCCTGTAACTTTGTTTCAGAAAGATAAGTATCAATGGATAAGCATTTTTGTTATGGACGGGCTTCCTACTCTCGAAATTAGTGGTTGTTGAAAGCACAATTTGGAACTAAATGCTTGGATGGTCTTTTAGGGACCAGCATAGTTGTCAAGGCGTCGCCTATGCGCCTAGGTGGCCTTGTGACGTCTTGAAAAATGTGGCGCTTTGGTTGCTTATGCGGGCGCCTTGTCGTCTCAGGCCTCCAATGCTTTGGTTCGCTTAGGCGCCTTGACAACTATGGGGACTAGTGAGTTGTATTTATAATAAAAGAGAGTTACAAAAGCACTAGAGAGACAGGCTCACAACATGAACCACCAATAGGCTAAGCAAGGCTGAAAACTAAACAGCTCTAACTAGGTGATGCCTAGATACAACGAGGTGACATATAGACAAACAATATATTTCGCCCCTGAAAACTAAATAGCTCTAACTAGGTGACATATAGACAAACGATACACATTGCAACGGTATTCAACATCCATTCTTGTATCCGAATTTGTGGTGCTCACTCTTTTTTTATTTAATTTCAACTTGAAATGTGAGCCAGATACATTTTCCTCCCTTCTTCGCCAATGTCAATATGGGTAATTTTCAGGTGGCTGTACATTTGGAGAATTCACAAAGTCATACTTGTGTTGTATGCAGTATGCTATTCTTTATCAATCAAGCTTTTTTGCCTGCCTGAAAAAAAAAAAAATCAAAGATTCAAGGTTCTGTTTGCCATTTTCCGAGTTTGGGATGCCTCCTTATACTCAGCCACCCACCAAGGGCTTTTTTCAGTGCTTACAGATTACCTATCTGACAGATGATCCGCAGCATCACTGCTCATTCCTTTGTCAGCTTCTCCTCCAAACCCTAAATCGGTAAATAAATTCATCAGTTAACCCTCATTTTGCCACTTGGCAGGCAAATATATTGGATTTAAATTAACTCAATTGAAAAAGAAATACTGGTGAAGCACATTAGACCCAGCTCAGACCCAGCTCAAGCCCCTTGTTTGTGGGAATCTTTTTGCCCAATCTCTCACAAAAACTCAGTCTTTTTCTCCTGACAGTTTCACTATCTTTCTTGATCTTGTTGGGCCTCAATTGAAGATATCGATTCCTGCATATCTATTTGTGTATTCTGAAAATATTTTCTGTTTTGTTTTGTCTAAAATGTTCGATTTGTTTCAACATAAAATTTTAAAAAAAATTTCGTATTTACAAGAGATAAAATATAGTGATCTCTAAAAAGAATGGAAAGGAAACTTTGTTATTCTTTTTTCTACTAAAAGCAAACATTGATTTTTAGGAAAATCAAGTCTCTTAAACTTTATCTTTAATTCATGTAACCCTAAACTTTGCCCATAATTTCACCCATCCCCTTCAGATGTGAAACATGTATCACACGGGTCCAAACTTAACAGATTGATCTGTTAAATGATGACGTGACTAGGATATAAATTATTTAATATCAAAATTACCCTTTGTTAATAGTAATTTACTATTTTAACCTTTTCTTATTTCCCCAACCCAAATTGGTTGCCACTGCAACTCCTTGATGAGAAGCTCAATCTAATCGGAGACCCGAACATTCTTCATCATCCTCTCAAGTCCACTTAGAAACTGGCAAGACAGGATCTGATTTACCCTTCTTTGTAAAGGGGTTTCAGTTCTGGTTCAAGAATAGGAAGGGTTGGAGCCAAAGGTGCAGTGGAACCTTTGCCTTGTGATCGCAACCCATCTTCTTCAAAATGATTCCACCCTGAAAACTTATACAACGATGAAAGCAAAGAAAGGCAGCTGACTCTATCAGCGATTCCACTTTACCGCCCCTGCTGCAACAGATAACGGCGATCCCCGTCGTCGGGGAATGGTCGCCGGCGGCGATGAAGACCTTTATCGTATTGGGCAAGGGTATGTTTGCGTACGGACGGTGATTCAACAATAGCAGCCAGCCTTCTTCTTTTACTTTTACTTCTCCGTCTTCTCTCCTCAACCCTCTTTGCTGTCAGTGTTCAAACTCTCCTCTCCCCTGAAGTTTTCTCTTGCGCTGCTACATTCCCTTCATTTCTCTTCCTTCTACGGATGACTCCCTTTCCTCTTCTTCTTCTTCTTCTGTCCGCAAGCAGTAGTCTCTCTCAGTCTTTCATTTTCATCTGCAGTCACTCTCTTTCCATCTCTTTTCCCTCTTTTTCTCAAACCAAAAACAGCAACCTGGCCTCCAACCTTTGCTGCCGCCACTTACCTCTTCTTCTTTTCTTCTATCGATTTCATCTCTTGCTTCTTTCTTTTCTTTTCATCTCTTCTTCTATTTCTGCTATTCATCTCTTGCTTCTTTCTTTTCTTTTCATCTGGAGAAGTTATGTTTTTTATTCAATTTTTTCAATTTTTTGTTAGTTAAATTTAGCAGTTCGGGAGTGGGTGAAATTATGGAGAAAGTTTTGGATTATATAAATTAAATATAAAATTCAAAGGAGTTGGGTGAAATTTTTATTTTATTTTTTTATATATATATATATAAAATTTTACATCAAAACAATCCGGGAATTATGAAAAATAAGATTGGTCTTTTTTTTTTTATAGTCTTTTTAACAGTTTTGTCTCTAAAGTTGGGAAACCTTCGGCTATAAAATTAAACTAAGTTTGAGCCTAAGCTAAACATAAGCTAAAAATATTCTCTTTAATCATGTGTCGTGGTCCTGCTTAGCTGGGTAGCAGGTATTTACCATATGCAGATATAATTATTAAAGCAGATTTTCATGATTGCTATGATTATCCATCAAATCAAAAGCTTGAAAATTTTTTAAATCATACAATGAAGAATTTTCTAGTTTAATATTCAGAATTTGGGTGGTTAAGCCATGAAAACCGGCTCCAAGTTAATGAGTTGGGTTGTCCCAAGATCTCTTTGGATGAGGATTGATGATTTTAGATCAATAAAGCATTTGGGTATGCAATTTCAGGGATGGAATGAGACTGACAATGAGCTTAGAAATATGAACCGACATGGTGGGTGATAGCAGAACAGAGCCATTTATTGGATTAAGTGATGTGGGAACCATAGATTTTTTGGGCATTCTAGAGAAGGAGCATTTGATTTCGTTTTTAGGGTTTTGATCTATTGAGACAAATGCAGTTGTTAAGATTTGAATTCTGGGTTTTGGATGTAAGGGCGTTGTTTATATAAAGAAAACTGTGGAATTATTTGGGGTTTGGTCTCATGGGGGATTTGGTGTATGATGTGCATGGTTCAAGTAAACGGAATTTGCAATGTATTCAGAATCCATAGGAATCAATCAAAAAAGGCCATAGAATCGTCGAATCAGAGTGGCGAGAATCCGATTCGAGTGATCCGTTTCCAATTCCTTGAACCATGATTAGATGTGTATTTGATCACCTGCATTACCCAGTGTTCTTGGATGATTATCATACTTCCCTTGAAATTCATTCTTTTTCAGATTGTCTGTATTGTTGAGGTAACACAAGTGTGAGGTCAGTAAGCAAACAGAAGGCTGGTTAGCCTTGAGGTTCTAAAGGTTTTCAAGGGGTTTTGCTAGCATCAGCAGTTTCTTCATGGAGAAGCATTACAACTACAATAACAAGTCTTGTGGCATCGTCATAAGCTTTATATAATGCTGATTGGGTTTCATAATGCTTCTCCATGTGATAAGCTTTTCTCTTTTTTAAGTGAAGAGTGGGGTCAGCCTAACCAATCAGGGGATCCAACTCCTTGTTGGGTGGGCTAGATTGGTTCAATCGTTGTTGATTAGGAGGCAGGGTGTGAAGAGTGCAAACAAAGTAGCCAACTTTGTTGAGAGAGAGAGAGAGAGAGAGGGGGGTATCCGTATGGGACTTTATAATATTTTTTTTTGAACCGGCCTATAACCTATAAGGAGAAAACCATCACAATTGGAACCCTATGGACTCCCGAAAACTCTATTATATACAATGGGAGTTGCCCAAAAAAAAAAAAAAATTACAAAATTATTTGTTTTAGAAAATATTGGGAGGTCTTGGAAGATGGGAGTTTCTTCTCAGATAAGGAAACCAAGATCTTCTCATAAAGCTCAAATGTTTTACTTGGTCTATCACTTGATGGAGATTGAGACCACATTAAGGGAGATGAAAAGACCTCTTGCTGAACTCTAGCAATGGAAGAGTAATCTGTTCTAAAAAAAAATACGATAACAAATATGCTTCAGTTTAAGATTAAGGAATTGAGAGTAAGATAGTAATCAAACAGACCCTAAATTATAGACCATAATAGTCATCCTAATTCACTAACTCGTTCCAATATCGGCCAAGTATTTGTATGGAGGAGTCCTAAAACCATGCTTGGAAGAGCTAATGATTCAATTCATCCATTGTTAAGGTCCATAGTTTGGGCAAAAAGATCTAATGCGAAACATGATGGGGTTCCTTTTTACGCTCTCTCGCATAATTAGTGGTGGATCATGAAATGGTATTCTCTTTTCTCACACACCATGTGGATCTCTTATAGAATGAAATTGTTTTCCATGTTGCTATCATTGTGTTGTGGGAGATTCCCTCCACCTACGTCCATGGGAAACCTAAGCCGTTAAAGACTGTTTGTTTCATTGTAAATTTTTTCATGTACATATTTTCTATTGAAATTTTCTTATTTTTTTCAATGATTTTCCTTGTATTTATATTAAAACAAACAATGAAACATCATAATTTACAGAAAAATTTTCATTAAAACAAACAGAACCATAAAGGAGAAGGAAATTGAGAATTGTAAACGACAAAAACTGGCAAGGGAAAAGGGATTGAGGTTGGAAGTCTACTCAGCTCTGACGATGAATCTCTGTAGCGGTTGGACTGTTGGAAGACATCATTCTTAAAGAAATTTTGTTCCTCGGTTTTCAAATCTTTCCAGGAACTTTTCCTTTTTCATTCGAACGTACGCCTTTCGGACTGTATAGTTTAGAAAAGAGAAAACGCACACAGCACCTCATATTTCTTTCACATATTAAGTTGGGCCCACCCTCCCCCTCTCTCCCGAATTCAACTCGTCTCAAATTCGGTTCGATACCGAATTTGAGATTTGTCAGTGTTAGTTGGATGATCATTATCTGATATTCCAGTTGATTCGATACAGTTGGATTGGTTAGAGTGTCAAGTGTCGGCCATCCAACTGACACTGGCAAGTTTCAAGTTCAAAAACGAACTGTTTCCCTCTCTCCCTCTCTTGGTCAGGACAAACTGAAAGTGGGATGTAATGTCTGATCTAAACTTTACAATTACTAAAGGTGTTAAGCAATATGATTTTGGTTTAATAGTGTGGTTTAGTATTGATTTGTGGGTTAGCGATAAAATTAAAATCGAATCATTTACTAAAAGGTAAACTACATGTACTATTCTTGGACTATAGACTAGTTACATTTATTATCCATTAGTTTTTGACAATTACATATGTCATCTCTAATTTTTAAAATATGTAACAAAAAAGTCAATTCCGTTAACGGTGTTCAGTCTAAATTTTAAAAAGCAATTTTGCCTTTATCCTGTTCCTCATTCTTTTTTTCCCACAATAGGTAAAAGAAAAACAAAAGATGAGAGAGAGAACAATTCTTTATACGATTCTTTGTTTTTTTATTTATTTATTGTGAAAGGAAAAGAATGGGGAACAAGATAGGGATAAAATTGTCTTTTAAAATTTAGATTTAACATTATTAATGGAATAGATTTTTTTGTTTCATATTTTTAAAATTAGGGATGATATATGTAATTGTCAGAAACTAGTGGATGATATATGTAATTAATTCATAGTCCAAATATAGTACTTGTAATTTTTCTTTTATTAAATTACTTAAAATATTTATCAAAATAGATTATTAATCGATTTTGATTATTTAATTTTTTAACACCTTCATTGCCAAGAGAAAGGAAGCAATTAGAGAATTTAGATACAAAGGAAGAGGGGTTCATGTGAAGTTAGACTTATAAAGATGCCTATTGCGAATTTTGCCACAGCGAGAGAAGAAAAATGGGAATGAATGAATACCTCGCACTTGTGGCCACCACTATGAAGTGGGTCCCCACCTCAAATCCCAAACATTATTCTGGGGGATGAGATTCGGTAGAATATGATTAAGAAATAAAAAAAGAAAATTAGAAGAAGATTCTGAACCTCATGGCAACGAATGAAAAGAGCCGGCACGGCGGCACCGACTGCCTTCAACGTGGGATGCATAATGAGACCTGTGATTTAACCAAAATACCCATCCATCTACGCATCTTTTTCTTTTTCTTAATTTCATTATCATATCTTTTAAGGGTATTTCTGCCATCAAGGCGATTCTATTTTGGGATAGTTTATCCTCAGCTTACCTTAGTTTTTTTTAACAAATTTAAATATATCTCCTTAGTCTTTCTGTCTTTCTTAAATACTTTTTGGCAGATAGGTCATGATTTTTTAATAAATTTAACTTTTTTTTTTTAAGAGATTCTTTGAGATTTTTTTATGGCTAAATAATGTCACCTTTTCTTTATTTTTTTTTTAGAAGGATGTTTATTGCAAGAATCACATTGGTTTCATCTTAATTACAAGTTAAATAAATTAAGGAAAGTCAAATTAATTTTTGTAAAAGACAGTTTAAAATTCTAATAACATGATTCTTTAACAAACTTAAAATATAAAAAAAAAACATACTAATTATAATTAAAATTTTCAAATAATTTCTTATTTCTATAGTAATTTTCTATCCAAAACCATAGAGTTTGATTAAAACCTATCGTATGATTCGCTAAATCGATGGTTTCAAAAAAAAAAAAAAAAAATTAAACTACTCACATGAAATGAAATTATTTAATTATGTCCAACAGGGAAAAAAATATTTAATTAAATCATCATTTCAAATAAATACTTGTTATTAGGATTGGTATGGGAAAAAGGTTTTTTAATCTGTACATACCTACTTCTTAGGTATGTTAGCACTTGACCATTCTAGTAGTGGAAGAAAAAAAAAATCTTAGGTATGTCATGTGTGATATTGATATGACAATTTTATCCCATGTGTGAGGGTGATATGACAATTTTTGCCATTGGTTGGAGATATCTAGTTGCATCAGTTAAATTTTCTTTGGAATTTTTTTTTTTTTTTTTTGGGACATGTTTTTGGTGTTTTTTTAGATGTTTGGTATCATTTTCAGTATTGTTCATGTTTATGAAAACAAAAAATAAAAATAACCTAAGAAAAAAAATAGAAGAGGCCAATGTCTTTTTATGAATTTTTGCTAAAAAGAATTTTTGTTTATTTTTGTGCAAGATTTTAATGAGCACATGTTTTAAGTGATGGCGAAATGATAAAATCAATATATACATATTTTTTATAACATTAACTTTTAATCAATTCCTCTTGCTTTCTCCCGCTTTGTTTCATTGATTCAATCATCATAAAACACTTTTTTCTGGTCTTCCAATCTTTTATCAGTTATGTTGAATGTCTAGTATAACAAAAAAGGTTAAGCTTTTCAAATTTCAAATCAATCAGTGAAAGATATCACTAAATATTAAGATTTGAAACATTTTGCAACTTAAAGAAATCAAACTCTTGTTTAAAGAAATCAAATTTTTGGCCGTTCAACCTCTAATAAGATCCGTTGAGTATATTAAAACCATGAAAAAAATGGTAAGGGTGTCTAAATTTTAGGTCGATCGGACAAGGGAGTCACAAAATATCAATGCTAAAATTCTACAACTTGAAAAAATTCAGCTCTTGTTTTTTTTTTGTTACCTTAGTTGTACTTTTCCACCCATCCAATCTATGATCGGATCCTTTGAATATCAAGGCCATGAAAAAAAGGTAAGGGTGTTCAACTTCATGTTGATCGGATAAGAAGATCACAATATATCATGGCTTGAAATTTTTATAATTTAAAAAAACAAAAACAGATATTTTTTTTTATTCTTAATAGAATACAAACTTATTTCTCATTCTATAATGTATTATGTATAGTATCCTACCAAACAATATTTTATTTATTTTTAATCAAAAATATTTTAAAAAATATTTTTGATTAATAGGTAAAAAAAATGATATCAAAGAGAGCCTTAGTAAATTGACACATTATATGCAAATAATACGGGAACCTTATTATGGGGCCAAATAAAACACCTCTTTACGAACTATTGCATAGATTCGTGAAAATAAATGTATTATACATGAATAATAAGTATTTAACGTATTAAATATTAAAAAAGTAATATAAAAATAGAAGTTAAAAAAAGAAAAACAAAACACTTCCTCACAATCCCACCAACTGTAAGAATTTATAATAGAGAAATTCTCTACATATTTTGCATGGAGATCTTCAATTGACACGTTACAATGTATATTTGTAGAGTGATTTCAGAAGGTAAATCAATAGAATGATTAAAAATAGATTTGTGGAGTGATTTAGGAAGATAGATTTGTGAAGTGATTTAATGAGATAAATCTATATAATGATTAGAAATAAATTTGTGAAGTGATTAAAGGAAATAAATTTGTGAAGTTGTTTAAAAAAATAGATTTGTGGAGTTATTTAAGGAGATAGATTTGTAAAATGATTTAAGGAGTTAAATCTCTAGAGTGATTTAAGGAGATAAATCATAAAAGTTTGAAATTATAAATTTTAAAATACAAACTTCAAACGGATATAGGATCTATTACCACTTGTAAGATTATCCTTGTCACCTACAAACCCTTAAAAGCTACACAATTTAGTAAGATCCTCTGTAATGAGTCTACCCTTGTAGTGAAGATCTCATTCAGTCAAAGTGCATTTGCGTGTATCCCAATTCATTATGAGTGGATCAAAATACGTGTCGATCTACTTTGAGTGGGTGAGATCTTCACTGTACCTCACTACATGAGACTTACTACAAAAGATTTTTTTTAGAGATTCTCATTGCTATAATATCAAAATTGTTACCTGTCAGTTAGTTGTGCCAGTTGTGCAATCACAGTTGACGGTATAGAAATCCTCTCCCGCCTGAATTTGGGCGGGAGAGTTGACGGCCCGGATGAATAACCGCCACCTGGCTCTCGGGTAGGTCCGAATCCTCCATCCAAGCCGACAAGCTGAGTCGACAGGGGTATCGACTCGGATGGAGGACTCTGATCCACCAGAGAGCCAGATGGTGGCCATCCATTCAGGCCACCAACTCTTCCACCTAAACTCAGGCGGGAGTGAATATGGATCCCAATTGACACCTCCTCAATGACTAGAAACAATTTAAATTTGAATTCGAAGAGACTATTTCTAAATTTAAATTCAAACCAGGTCACAAACTAAAAATGGAGACTTAGGCTATGTTTGGTATCATTTTTGTTTTTATTTTTTTATCTATTTAACAAAAGTTATTTTGAAAATAATTTTTGTTCAAAAATAAAATGTTGTTTGGTAGCTATAATAAAAATAGATGGTAGAATGAAAAACAGATTTGACATACTATGTCTAAAAATGATTTTGAAAGTCTTCCTCTTCCTTTGTCATGGAGCGTCTATTCCTCTTCCTCTGTCAAGGGATTATGGAAAGAAATTAAATCAGGAACCATCTTTGGAGAAACGATGTCGCCTCCGTGGGAATGATTGTCGTCGTCGTCGTCGCCGTCTCTAGGACGAATTTGCAGGTCTGTATCTCTGTGCTTTACTTTCGTTCGTCAACGAGAAGAGTGCTTGAAGGTTTGATTTTGGGTGATTTTATAAAAGGAAAATAAATTATTTTTTTAACTCTTTATTTTAACACATGTTTTAAGTGTTTTGCACAAAACACAAAAAAAATAACTTTTAATCAAAAATCAAAAAGAGGTTGAGACCTCTTTTTGAATTTTGACTTGTTTTAATTTTTGTTTTTCATAAATAACACTCATAAATTATGTCAAACCCCTTTAAAATTATAAATTTGAACAAAAAATCAAAAATAAAAATGATACCAAACACAGCCTTAAAACTGTATTTGTAACTGCGCGCGTGATGATTGTATAAATTGGAGCCTAGAAATAATTAAGGGTATTTTGGTAATAATGTATGCCGCGCTGATGACTCATCGGACCAGTTCAGAAAAGATATCTAAGGGTATTTTGATAATTAAATTAAAGTACCTAATGTGTTTACTGTTTAGTTTAATAAGTACCCCCCTCAATGTTTTCCGGTGCGGTTTGATATAATTGGGTGAGGTCTCTGGTATCTACCTCACCCGCGGGCGATCCAGTTTAATTCTAATAACCGTCCAAAATAGAATATAAAATGCCCAAACAAAGCAAAGGCAGTTTCAGATGTTCCAACTTCCCCATGTTCTATGGTGGGCAACGAAAAATGGTGTGGGGTCCACAATTCGCCAGCTGTCATCTTTCTGCCCCGACCAGGCTGTCCGTTCTTCAATCTTTACACGAAACCCGTATATAAATATTTCCTTCTCCCAAATCACCACCACCTTTCCCCTCTTCAGCTCAATCAGGCTTCGAAATCCCTCGGCGAAGCCCTTTCTCTCTCATTCTCTCTCTCTCAAAAGAAAAACAACAGGTGAAAAGGAGACATGGAGGGTTTCAGCAGCAAAGCTTTGTTCGTGACTCTCATGGCGGTCGTTCTCGCCGTCTTCTCCCTCATTGAAGATGCCACCGCTGCTGAAGCTCCAGCTCCAAGTCCTACTTCTGGTGCCGGACTCGGTTCTGTCTCCTCATCGGTCGCCGCTGCTTTCCTCGTCTCTTTCCTCGCCTTCATGTTCGGATCGCTCTACCGATGAACGATTTGAAGATCTCGACCGTATGTCTTTGATTCATTTTCTACCTTTTCATCTTAACTACTTGGAGACTACGGATCGATCTTTCTTATGAGTTTGTTACTTTTGGATTTATGCGATTCGATTTATTTAGCTTCTACTACCTTCTGGTTTTTTAGTAGCTAGGGATATTTCTTTTTCCTCTTTGCTGCAAATTTCGGTTCGTTCATCTATTGTGGATCGGAGGTCTCTTGATCGATTTTTCGTGAAAGAAACTCTGGCTTTGCTGTAGTTTGCCCATCTGAACCATGTTTTCTATTGTTGCACTTAGAGACGGTGGTAGGGAATAAGATATCATAGATGGATGTATAATGGATTTCTTAACTCATGTGTGAGCCATTCTGTTCTATTACTCTGCTACGTGGATATTAAAGATGGATTTCGTCATGTATTGAGAAACTACTGATACATTTTATAATAGATATATTCTTCCTAAACAATTCTTAAATTTATGTTTCTTTTGTCCTCGGTTGAAACAATTAAAGACGAGATGTGAGTGAGAATCAGTGAATCACTCTCTTCTTTCACAAATTAAGTTGTTGTTATGTTTACGCATTTTCTTTCTTTTCCGAAAGAACATGTAGCGCAACTAAGAAATCTGTTAGAACGAGCATGATTGTTCCTATGGTGCTCAATCTTTAAGAGGAAATAAATGGAAACAATAACGTAGCATTAAAACAATGTGTTCTCAGTTCTATCCATGGAGGTGTACTTCGTTCCTCATTACCTTTATACTCTCTCTCTCTCTCTCTCCAACCCTGGGGTCTGGGTATTATCTATTTGCCAAAAGATCCCTTCGAAGTTCAAATGGTTTACAATTCGTCGTCACATCTGACGATTCAACTTTGTATGTGAAAATTGATGTTTCCTTGAGTCGTTGAACCACTCACCCAACGTGACCACCAGTTGAGCTGAAATCATTGTTCCTCCGTGAAGGATACTTGTGAGTGAAAGTTCAATTCGATGGATAAAGTATGATTAAGCGATCACGGCCATCCATATGAGGATCATCTAAGATGGTAGTTCTTTGGAGTTTAGATGGCCCAATTACATACCCTCAAGGACTAAGGATTCACACCATTGTTGATCATTGCTAATTAGAACGTTCAATCATCCACTCCAGTCATTTGTGGGTGAGCGATCTTGGTGGAAAATATCTTTAATATTTCCAGTTAGAGGGAGAGGAATTTTAAACATTTGAATAAAATGGAGACAAAGAGAAAAACTGGGCAATAAATCAGCAAAGACCTGCGTCTTCAACTATCTGTATCTTATTTCTAGTATCCACTCATGAATAAGGGTATATAAAAGATTGTTCAGTGCAAAAATCTGTTCGGTCCAAAATTAGTTTTTCTGTTCACATGTTAAGTTTAGTTAAAAAATGTTTCAAATAGGAATAGAGCAATGAAAATTCAAGACTACAAGTATATAATAGTGATTGGAAAGCCATAGTATGCATTAACATGCATGGGATGCATACCAATATACAAGGAATACATGATTGAATTTAAGTTTGAAATTCGACTCAACGATTTGAAATTGCTACGCTGTCCCGTAAAGTGGCAATTTTACCCATGAAAAAAAATCACTTTTGTATGAACTCTCAAAATTTGTTTTAATCTTGATAAAAAAGATTATTTACCAAAATAACAAGGTCTTGAACCTCTCCATCTGATATGGAACTATTAAAACGTGTGATTAAAGGGACCTAATCTAGGATACGGTTTAACACTTTAACGTGGAAATATGTGAGACATACACTCTTTCTGTAGTATTTCTTTCTAGCTTCATAACACAATAACATAGCTGCCGCCCCCTGCTCTCTCAATTTCTGGCTTCTGGGTACGTGATTTGCACTCAGCTCATGTCTTTTGCCGGCCCATAATTTCTTATAATATATGCATCGGCCATTGTAACATATGGGAAAGGGTCCGTTGTTGCTTTTCCCCACCATTGGGCATGGCTATGACAATGGTGCATCGATAAGTACTAAAGGGCCAGGGGAGGAGAAAGATTCTCAGAGGGAGAGACTCCACAATTTTGAAAATGTTTTATATAACATACAAGACTCTAATTGGTTGAAAAGAAAATTGAAAGGAAAGAAAATGAAAATTTTAAACATTAAAAAGAAATTTTTGCAATCATTACCACACATTTTTGTTTTTTTTTGGATATTGATCATTTCATCACATGCTATCACATTATTAGGTAACTAACTCCAAATCATTCTATACTTAATTATTAACCTACTCTTTGACTGCATCCAAATAAATCCTTTTGTATTTGAAAAGTAAAATAAATTTTACATCTAATAAGTATCATTACTAAATATATTAAGAAATTTAGATGATTTATACTTATACAATCATAGTGTGTTATAACTATAATTTTTTTTTTTTAAAGTTTTAAGATTTTTCCTTCCCTTCCATTCAATTCCTCTTGCAACCAAACCAAACTGAATCATATTAATCAATCTGTGTCTACATCCCCAACCTGCAAACCTCCATAATACATTAAAACAGTAATGAGGAGAAAAGCATGTACTGTGCTTAGTACAGTCATTCCTCCTACAGTAGGCACATCAACACCGCCCAAGTGCTTTGCCCAAGTTAACTCCAAACTATAAATATTTTTTAATGGATTTGTTATCTGTATAATATCCGGCCCTGTTGCTGGAGCACTTGTTACTGATTTACACACAGGCAGATGTTTAATTACTGAGACAGGAAAATTTTTTAACTGCAGCAGGTTCGTTGCAC
This sequence comes from Protea cynaroides, assembly GCA_028583415.1. NCBI lineage: Eukaryota > Viridiplantae > Streptophyta > Magnoliopsida > Proteales > Proteaceae > Protea > Protea cynaroides. The sequence goes on along the minus strand of CM053276.1, from coordinate 113,966,294 downwards.
AAAGACAGTAAAGGAGATGTATCTGCACGGCAAACAGGTGCTTGCATAAATCATTGATAATATCAGAATCGCCTCACAATTCATCATGGACCTTCCCCTCTGCCAACTGAGACTTGGGTTGGTGCTCAACAAGATACCTCGTAGCCAAAGATGCATGTAGTGCTGCACCATAAGGAAGTGCATCCTCGTTAATCCTGAAATAAGGGGAGTGCGGATGTCCAAGAGATCCACTACTCTCATTCTTCATCCCAAGGAAGAAGAAGTACCCAGGTATGACCTCTGAGAAAAATGCGAAGTCTTCTGATCCCATCAATGGGGGCATGACTTTCAGGTTGTGCACACCAAGCATATCACCAGCAACATTCTGAAAGTACTCATGCAAATCTTTGCTGTTTACGGTCACAGGAAAAAAGGGTTTTGTATCTGTAAGGAAATCAACACTCGCACTGCACCGTTGCACCGCAGCTTGTCCTGTGATAACCTGTCCATCGCATTTTAAAAGCGTTAGTCACCATGATAAGCTGTCTATAAATGTGCACATTTTACTGCTATACCTCCTCAATTCTTTGCCTGAGTTGCGTAAAGCTTTCTTTTGAAAAAGCTCGGAAGGTGCCACCAATTGTTACAGCATCTGGAATAACATTAAATGCGCCACCTCCTTGGAACTTCGCAACTGTAACTACCTGCAAATATAGAATGACCAAGTTCATGAGAAAGGGAAATAGATAGAGGCAAAAAGTTTTCTACACAGGCACTGTAGAGGGGTATTTGGGCACTCCTATTTAAGCCATGCCAAAGACTAAATAAATCCCTCTGTCGGACATCTGGGGCACCATTTAGCCAGTCCCCTCCATCAGATATCTGGGTCACCCCTTGGATTACTGACATGTCAAATTTTGAGGTCCATCTCAACCCTCTGGCCCATCATGTAGCGAACTTTTCTCCTTTTTCAGCGGTTAAAATTAGGGAAGGTTGATTTGACCAATTCAAGCTATAGGTAGATAGGGGACCATGTTGATTGGTAATTTGTTAGATCTTGAAATTTAATTGAATCATATAAACCATCATTCATCAGATCTTTTCCGTACTGTCCAAATGTAAAATTAATTGAGTTGTGGACTCTATCATGTGATATAATGCTTTTGGGCTGAAGTTTATGACATGAATAGGGAATGATGTCAAAAACATGCCTACAAAGTTACAGCACCAATTGATCTACCTTGAGACAGATAAAAGATGCGACACGGACCCATTTAGAGATAGAAATGGTTCCCATGTAACCTCTGCCTGTAAATAAAGGCAATTTGATTGTTTCATGAGTCAGAAAACACAAGCTTTCTAAGGGAACATTAACAAAAGAATGCATATTGTCCCCGATTTGGCAAAAGGTATCCATTTAGAAGACAGTAATCTAGGAAGATATAGATACAAGTGATTTTCAGGAAGAATTATCCCCACCGTCTGATGCAGTATGGTTCAGCCAGTAGCAGCCCAGTCCATTGGAACAGCAGGCCTTTTCAGCCCAATCAATACTGTTCATGAAGTACTGTTCACCCTGCGGGTCCCACAGGACCTCCTTATGGTTGCAGCAAACTAATTTTGTCTTTCATATTCCAAGGCAGCATTAAATGCCTTCCATATTCAATTTTCAATGTCTTGTTTGTAGTTTTCAATGTCTAGGGGGTAGGTTTCTATGTCTAGGAATTATTATCTATGTCTAGGAATTGTTTTCTACATCTAGGAATTGTTATCTATGTATGGGGGATTCTAAAGGGGTTTGGAATTCCAAGAATCTCTTTAATGTTTTTTTTTTTTTTTTGTTATCTATGTACGGAAATTCTAGAGGGGTTATGGAATTCTAAAAGCGTCCTTAATGTTTTGTTGTATTCAAGATTTTCATCTCTATATAATGCAAGTATGACTACTCTCAAAGGCAATCGATCAAATTTTACAGTAAACTCTTTTGAATATTCTATCTATCTCCACTTAGTTGCACCCAAGTTTCATCCCTGTTATGGATATATCACCTAGATTCGGGTCCATAAGTAGTGACAATTGCCTATGAAGACTCGCCTTCTCTATGGCTCTGGTGGGTTCCCATAACCAAGCCACTACCTATGAGTCGCCGGCTCATTCTTCAACAGGCACGCGGTCAGAGCCATGGTCTCCTCCCACTGCTTGGGAGCTTATGGTTTTAGGTTCTATTTCACTCCCCGATGTCGGTTCTTTTCACCATTCCCTCACGGTACTACTTTGCTATTAGTCACCCAGGAGTATTTAGTCTTGTAAGGCGGTCCTTGCTGATTCACACGGGATACCACGTGCCCCATACTACTCGGGTCAAAGTGTAAGCTAGTGATGCTTTCGGCTACTGGACTCTCGCCTTCTAGGGTGCAATACTCCATTGCTTCGCCTAGCATCACAACGCTTGGATTGCTCTCCCACAACTACGTTTTCACGGTTGAGCGAAATGACATCATATGGAGGAGCTTTTAGTATACCCCCTGGATCACAAAGATAGTTCGGGAAGGTAGAAGCCAGCGAAGAAAACTACAGGGGCCTTTAGGGCCAACCTAGCGAAGCCAAGAATAGCTGAACATAGGTGAATATTGTTTTTGCTAGTGTGACTCAAGTAAACTTAGGTGAGACTCTTACAACGAGCACTAATGGGACTCTAGTTTGTCGAAGTTATCTACTAGTGAAACTCTAGTAGCTATCTATATTCTCTACTAGCCCTTGATCTTGGCTTGCCAGCCTTTAGCATGGCATCAAATTGGTACTAGAGTCATGACTGGAAATGAGAATAGTGTTGTACCACAAGGAAGTAAACCTATTATTTTACATCTTGCAGATTCATTGAAGTCCTTGACTGATTGAGTGAAGGCAATGGAGCAACAACACAAACAAGGACAAACGAATCAGATACGCAAATCGATGAACTAGCTACATACTCAGTTGACTTGAATTAAGCAGAGCTAGGTCATACCATCACTTTCCTCCACCAGAGCTTCCTCCGCCCTTGAGACCTCCCTCCACCTTGGAGCACCTCTCCCCTACTGTAGTGGTTGACATTGAAGAGGTGGAAATTGAAGATCATACCGATCACAAGATGGATGATTTTATTGAAATCAATGAGAACATGTGTAAGGTTAATATTCCTTGTAAGGTTCCATGGACTAACAGTGAAAGCACTAGTGACGATGAGACTGTAGCAACTGAGAAGATGACCGAAGATACAAAGGAAAATACGGTTGGCCCTACTGGCACCACATTCACAGTTAACACCTTTCATGAAGTCGAACATATTGGCTTTGTGATTCCTCCATTGTCTTTTGAAGAGAGAGGTCCCAAGAAGGTGGACTTTCTTCCCAGCTTTCAAAAGCAACCGGACTTCACATTTCATAGGAAGTTGACACTCACCCCAACATGCTGATTTTGAATCATTTTAAAATTCGTAGTCGACTTTTTTTTTAGGTCGGGGGAATTAATGCAATATGGTTCAACCAACAGCAGCTCAATCCATTGGGACAACAGGCTTTTCTAACCCAGCCAACAATGTTCACGAAGTACTGTTCATGTGTATGGTAACTGCGCGTCCCTTATGGTTGTAGCAAACTATTTTTGCCTTTTCACATTCCAAGGCAGCATTAAGTGCGTTCCATATTCAATTTTCAAACAAGTTGTTATCTATGCCTGGAAATTATTATCTATGTCTATGAATTGTTTTCCATATCTAGGAATTTTTTATCTATGTATGGGGAATTCCAAAGGGGTTTTGGAATTCCAAGAGTCTCATTAGTTTTATTTGTTATATGTATGGGAATTCTAAAGGGTTTGGAATACTTAGAAGTGTCTTTAATGTTTTGCTATATTCAAGATTCCTATTTCTATATAATGCAAACATGACTGCTGTCAAAGTCAATCCATCAAAATTTACATTAAACTTTTTTGAATATTCTATCTGAATATTGTTTTTGTTTGTGCAACTCAAGTGGGTTTAGGTGAGACTCCTATAGGAGGCACTAGTGGGACTCTAATTTGCCGAAAGCGACTACTATTGAGACTCTAGCACCTATCTATATTCTGTAGCAGCACTTGATCTTGGTTTGCCAGCCTTTAGGTTGGCACCACTGGTTGGATGAATTCATAGGTATAACTTTCTAACCACAGCGAGATTCAAACAAGGTAGTTCAACCTTTGAATTAACTTTCAAGGATTACAAATGAGATCAGGTGTGAGATCAGAATTGACAACTAAATCGGCACAGGAAGACAGGCTAAAGCTATCACAGCAAAAGAGGGTTGGGGGTTCCTCTTGAAAAATATTGGTTATTTTACTTTAATTAGAAGAATAACAAAAGCAAAACTATTCATGAATTTGAGATTAGAAAAAGGAAATCTGCAACATTAAAAGAGGCAAAGCCATACTTGTGAATCTAGAGGATCAGCTTCACGGGAAACAAGATGCTGCAAGCTAACAATCACATTGGAGGCTGCCAAAATTGGGTCTATTGTATGCTGAGGGATGGCTGCATGACCCCCTTTTCCACTTATTACTGCCTCGAAGAAGCCACTTCCAGCCATTGTAGGGCCAGGCCTGGAAGCAACTGAACCAATGGGTAAATCAGTGGATACATGAAGCCCAAAGATAACATCAACATTCTGCAGTGCTCCAGCCTCTATCATATTCTGTGCTCCCCCACCACCTTCCTCAGCTGGTTGGAAAAAGAGAACAACAGTTCCCTGTTCAAACCACAAAATAACATTGACATTACCCACATTGCATACAATAACCATCCATCGCTTTATTACCAACAGTCAGAAACTCTATCATGTTAGACATGGTTCTCAAACTAGCTACCACTTATAGTGTTTCACTGTGATAAGAAAATGAAGCAATTTGACCCAAGGGGTTAGCTCAGTTGGTAACGACCAACACCTCAAAGAGGTCATGAGTTCAAACTCCTCGGGGTCTATCTACCAAAAGAAAAAAAAAATGAAAAAGAAAATGAAGCAATACTCCACCAACCACTTCTTCAATAATAAACCATCGACAAAAACCAAATAATCCAACCATTTTGCTGGAATATTATTTTAGTTGACATATCTGCAATATTGCATTTGACTTTCAAAATCAATTCCAGGCATCCATGCACAAAAGAATACACAGTCAATAAAAAAATGGATTCTTCCACTCCTACTCAGTATGTATAGTGATAAATTCAACAAAAATGCAATGTTAAGCCAAGAGGTCCAACATTAAAATAACCTCAAAAGGAATGTTGCGATGCATTCATCTGTAACACATGGGTTAGGTAGGAGGATTGTTGTTCATCCACTAATGCATATCTAAGTTTCATTACAGATTTAAAAGAGGGAATTTGTTTTAGAAAAAATTTCATTTACACCCCATCAAGGATTGCTAACATCTTCTACACTTACAAGATTGCAAAAACATCATCTAGGTCCACTAAACTGACGGAAATCACTAAAATTGTTGAAATACAGTTTTACCCCTCATATTATAAATTGAAAAATTAAAAAATTATGTTGATTTACTAATTTGACCTTCAAATCAAACTTATATTTTCTATTTCTTTCTTCTTCTTTCCTCTTCTGCTCTTCTTCTTTATGTTTCTTTGTTTTTTCGGATTGTTATTTTGAGCCTGGTCGATGGAGTTTCAGTATTTCATTTCTGGGAATTGCTGAGTTTGATGGTCATCAATGCCAGGAAACTTGAGGAGGAGATAGAACCGGCGGCCTTGAACAGAGTACCGGTGGATTTAAGACAGGCCATACAGAATCATGATTACTTTGATCAAGCTATTTTTTTAGATTCCAGCCCCTCTTTCAATTGGTTGGTATCAAAGGATCGAAAGAGGTTTGGCTATTACAGTAGCCGATTGCACAACAGATTTCCAACTACAGCAACAGATGAATACTCCTTTCTGGATCTATTTGATATTACTGTAGCATCAACTCACTATTTTCAGGTTGATACCTGGATCTAATTGATATGCAGAATCAGATTGATATTCTTTGGATCTGCGATGCACTCTCCAATGCATCCAGCAGTTACAAACATAAGAGGCATAAAGAGAGGAAGAATGCAATTGACACGATTTTAAAGGCTTTCAGCAGGAAATCATTAATAACCTCGTTTCTTCATCAATTAACCCATATGGCGTTCAAAAGGAGAGCAGCTGAAAAAAAATCAAGAAATTAAAGCAAATTCTAGCAATTAGTGGTGACATAGAGAGGAACTCATTAGCTCACCTCATGTATTGTCGTGGCCGAATTTTTTCTCTTCTAGCCAACTGAGAAAACACTCAGACGAGTAATTAAAGACCAGTACAGAAATAGAAGTGAAGAACGGAAGCATAGGCTTTATAAATTGCCTAGTTTACGGCTTTCGGATCTCAAAGCGCCAGAGCCTTGGGCTTCGATTTGGGTAGCACGACTGGTTCTCAGTCCTAGCTCATGGTTTGGAGGAGCAGTAGAAGGCCACTAAGAAGGTTGAAGACGACAAATCTAAGGGGAAGTTTTGGTTTTGAAGAAAGAGGTAACAGAGAACAGAAAGGGTATAATGGTCTTTTAAAACTACTAAAATGGTAGTATCGTCCATGAAATATTCCAATGCAGCTGACATCAGCATCTAATGGGAATCTTGTGTCGGAGTGGACTTCTTTGATTAGCACAGCAAAGTTTTTGGGTGGTAGGTGATGCTATAGGCAATCTTGTGGGTGTAGGTGATGTTAGCAATCCTTGATGGGGCGTAGATGAAATTTTTTTCTTTTTTTTTAATATGAAAAAATGAAAAATAAAAATTTCTATATCTGAAACTTGGAAAAAGGAGTGGAAATTTTGATATGCATTCATCTGTAACACATGGGTTAGGTAGGAGGTATGTTGTTCCATCTCCAATGCATATCTAAGTTTCATTACAGCTTTAAAATGAGAAAGAGGGGAAAGGGGTGGGGTGGGGGGGATTTAATATGAAAAAACAAATAGTAAAAATTGCGATATCTGAAACTTGGAAAAAGGAGTGGAAATCAAGATTTATTACAATACTGCAAGAGTGTTATGTAAATCAATCCACAAAGTGCACGTCTGGTTTCAATTCTGGCCGTGAATTAGAATTGGCATCGTGATGTACACGTTTGGCTTAAATTTTGGAGGCCAATTCTTAGAATTAGTCTAGAATTGAGAATTGGCCTTCAGCCCAATACTCTAAGGTACATAAGGGAGCAACCCTGGAGAGGTGAGAACTTCATTCTCGCCAATTCTGTACTGAAGGCTTTAAAGATTGTACATTGCATGCCTTTAGTGGGGGCATTACGGCATTCTCATCATTTTGTAGTTAAAACATAAGAGCACATACGGGGAGGGAAGGAGGTTTTATCATCAAACAAATGAGACGAGAAGAATTGGAGACGCAGATAGTGCATCCAAATGCAATTCTCCAATTCTAAAACTAGCCCAGAATTGAGAATTAAATTTGGATCCGACTGTGTCCCACATAGAACTATGTAAATCACTTCCAGCGCCCTCAGGGATTGGGTGATTCTCAACTAATAAAGCATCCAAATTTTGAGAATTTCAAGGGGTAGTGTAGAAACAAATTAGTTTTAATTCCAGTGGAGCGGCAAGATTTTTTTTTTCCTCTAAAAAGTCAATTCTCACTGCTTTTGAATAAAATAATTTTTTATGTATCCTTTTCCCCCCCCCCCCCCCCCCCCCACACACACACACACACACACACACACACACACACACACACACACACACACACACACACACGCACGCACACACAAACTTTATTGAAGAAGATACAAAGATCAGATAAATGAGGAAGATAATAGATGAAAACAGAATTAAATAAGATCATCACCATACAAAATCTTTACTCAATTCTCAGTTAGGACCTAAGAAGTTGGAACCTATCAACTCAACAAGAAATGAGGTCCAAACAAAGAGCACTAACTTCACTTTCTCCACCACCTTAGCAAATGCAGAGGTTTTATTATCAAAAGCCTATCGGAAGATTATCATCATAGACAATCCTTTCCCAGTTCCTGATTAGGGCCTGAGAAGTTGAAGCCTTTCTAATGCAGATGAAATTTCAGAAGAGAAAAGATTGTAACAAGTAACCTAAAGGAAGGGGAAAAAGGGATGGGAACAAAATAGTAAACGACAATGGATGATTTTAGGGATAATTAATGGGATAACTTTAGGGATTCAAAACGAAGAATTAAAAGATACGGAGAAAGGGAAAGGGTATGGGAAATGGATGGGACCAAAAGGAATGGGGAATAATGATAGCCAAGAAAGGGAGATAACATATTAATATAAAGGAGATAGCTGATAGCGAATTGTTGAGGGGAAGCACCAAAAGGGAAGGGAGATAACTGATAGTAGTTATTGAGGGAAACCACCAAAAGGGAAGGGAGGGGATACCATAGAAGGGGGAAAAGAGAGAAACAAGAGCAGGAGAAAGAAGCCTTATGTGAGGGGGGAGACGGAGCAGCCGTGAGCAATATCACTTCTTTTATTTGATCTTCATCATTCCCTATCAATTTAATAAGAAGATTTGCCTATAAATAGGCTTACATATCCAATTTTAATTGGACTGCAACTCTAAAAAAACAATTAGAATTCTAATATGATAAATAAGAGTCCTATCTAAACTCAACTACTAACTAAAACTAAAACTAAAAGTACTAGAGTCCATGTCTAAAAGGGGAAGGGGACCCACAACATAATTCCAATAAAAAAAATAAAAAGAAGAAACTAATTAAAACTGCGGGCTACCTCCCAATAGGAAATAAAACTCTAAAATAAAACTAAGTCAAAAGAAATAAAAATTATAAAGATTTCTAAATTAAATCCTAAGAAGATTCCTATCCAATGGATCCTAGCCTGCATCACTTTCCAATCAACAAGAACTGAGATACAAACAAATAGAAAAAAACTTCCCTTTCTCCACTGCTTTATGAAGTAGAGTGGAGAGGTTTTATCATCAAATGTCTATTGGATGATAAGCAAATGGTATCAAGTTCTTTTTCCTTGTTTCCTAAGGACTATTGTGAAACAAAAATCAATTAGCATCAACAACTAACAGGAACATTCCAATTTTAACAACCCACTGCAATATAGCAGAAAAAAATATCAAATTTCCTTGGTGGAAGGGCAGCAGAGAAGCAAATGGAGAACAAACTCCACATCTGACATGCAGTAAAATTATACAATGTGGATATTGTGTACTCTTGAAATCAAGTGACCATCAAATCATTGCCCCATTTGCTGTTCACACGAAAGGCTGCATAGCTTATAAACTTTAGCCTATTCTATATGGGGTAGAGTTTAGAAGGGGAGGTAGTGAATTCTCCAATATAAAAAAGCAATTCCCAGCTGTGAATTCAAGGAACATTAGGAATTGATCTCTTTAAATCAATCAATCGTGAGTGCATGTTTATACACTTGACCAATCTGTGCTTCGACTTCTGGCTAATGTTGTTAGCTCTAGAGGTGATTCAAATGAGAGAACCTTTAACGAGCTTATGGAAATTTTAGAACATCAGGCTATACCATTCATGACCCAACATAATTTTGTTAGCATGTCTACATACATGACCAGGTAATCCTTTTAAAAGTTTTTGGTCAGTTCATCCATGTTGTTTAGATTAGCAAAGGCGAACTCCGCTTATGGAAGCACAGTTTTTGGCTCAAGTATGCAGATTAGAAATCAATTACAACAATCCTGAAAACTTGGAATCAGAGTAGTTCAAAAGTCTTCCCGTTAATTCACTTCAATTTGTGATGGGACCTGGAAGACTTGGTGAAAGCTAACAACAGCAGTAAATTAAATTAGATCATCCGGAGGTGACAAAAAAATTTTATTTTTTTTCCTTTTTGGACAGGACAAAATTTTCAAAATGGGGAGTAATCCAAAAAAAATTAAATAACACGGGGATAAACAGGAGGAAAGTTTGGAAACTGTTCCAGCACAAAAATCTGTTTCCCAACTCAAGCATGATTTCCTTCAGAACAAGTTCTCACACCCAGAATCTTGTAGATATAGAGTAGCATATTAGTTGTGAGGCTTGAGGTTAACAGAAACTTCAAACATGCTTAATGCAGTACCTACTGCTGCAATTGTTGCAGATGGATAGAGAATAAAGATGAGTGGTGCATTCAATAAGACAAGAAGCTCATATACAAAAAATAGAGAGGCACCAAACTTGACCCAAAGTGAACACAACAGACTAGCCATAGGCTATTAGGCATAGAAGCATCACCAATATTAGAGTGAAAGATGGGCATGCCCACACTACTTCAAAATCATAAGTTCCACACAGTGAGGGAGAAAATGACACCAGACAGCCCCTTGATTATTCCATATATAATGTGAACATACTGGATTATTTACCATTTATTTTCCTTGATTTCTGAGAGTCGAAAGGCATACTGAACAGGGTAGGCTAGTTTGCATCCGTAGTCTCTCACTAATATCCTCTTGAAAACTCCTCAATAAATTTTATGTGCATAAGTTAAAAAAAAAAAAAAAAAAAGAAAAAAAAAAGAAGAAGAAGAAGATCTAAGTAAGAGGCTGAGACAACAGCTGTTATCTGTCTTCCCCATTTTTTTCCCTTTCATCTTTCTCAAGATTAGTAGAGAGATTCACTGAACAAAATTTTCAACCACTTGGATCCACAATTGCACACACACACAAGCAAAGAGATTGAAGATCACGATTCCTTTCCTACAACTGTTAATTTCAAAATATGAAATATGACTAACATTAAACAGTTCTAGGGACCAAAACAATATTTTGTGCGCGTGAGAATACGATTTCTAACTCGTATTTGATCAGTGGCAAAAAAACCCACGAATCAATTTCTAAAGCAGGAAGCAGGGAAACAACCCATGCAAGAAAAGGAGGTTAAAGCTTCACACACACACAAAAGAAACAGGATGGATCAGCCGATAAGCAAGAGAAACAAACCTGCAAATTATCACGATACTCTTGAAGGATTTTAGCGGCGCCTAGAAGCATGGCAACATGGGCATCATGCCCACAAGCATGCATCTTCCCAGGGACCTTACTCTTGTGCTCCCACTCCACACTTTCCTATATCATCACAATAAAGCCCCAAGTAAGCAACAACATAGACCATTTTGTTGAGCAAATTAGCTAGAAAATTAAAGCTTAATAATCCAGAGAACAAATCAATCGATTCGCACGTCCACAAAGCATTTGATCCTATCTCATAGAACCATATAATTCTTCAAACAAAATATAGGAAAATAAATTTTTCGAGCCAATCTGATTCTGACCTGCATAGCAAGAGCATCCATATCTGCCCTTATCGCAACGAATGGTGGTCCACCAGTCCCGATGTAGCCGATGATGCCAGTAACTGCAACTGGATACTTGTAAGGGATGCCCATCTTATCAAGCTCATCTCTGATAAGCTTACTGGTCTCAAATTCCTCGTAACCTAGTTCTGGGTTTTCGTGTATTTTCCTCCTAATACCTACCATCCAGTCCACAAGCTCCGGTCTTTTGGCATCGGTGAGAAAATTCACAGGGATATCGGCCAATTCTTTGGTCGTCAAGGAAGAATTCGACAGAGTGGGTAGCGCCCCAAACAAGTGAAGTAAGAAAATTAGAGAAACCCATCTGCAGAAAACCATGCTTCTCTCTCCCCGCACTGAGACAGAGCTTGGAAGTAGACCGCTGATGGATTTATCTGTGACAATCAGGGGAATAAAGTACGCAATCGAAGGGAGCGAGTCTCTTTCCACGAGAATTACCGGGACACAATGTCACGTGCTCTACAGCAGTTGGTGGGTCATGACTCACGAGTCATGACACCATTGGTGATGGCTGCTTCTCTCTCATTTGACTCTAAGGTGCGCGTTTGGTTATACTGGTGTTTCTATCCTTCTTTTTTTCTATGGGAACAGAAACAGAATCAAAATACGTTCAACAATGCCATGCCAATTCGTTTTTTCTGTTACCGTGGAACGAACTGGACATGTTAGAAGTTTGAAGTAGAACACAAGTGCATAGAAAAATAAAAGAATAAGTTTGTTTCAGCTACCACTCAAAATAGTTTTAAAACATTATCTATCATTCATAATTTTCAAAAAACATCACCTACCACTCAAACATTTACCACCGTTAATCAAATAGATCTACTCCATTAAACATACGACTGCAATTGGGCCGGGTTTTTCAAAACCCTAACCCCAACCCTGGCTATTTAAGTTGAACCCTAACCCTGTCCAACCCTGCCAGGGTTAGGAAAAATACAACCCTAACCCTGACCCTGACAGGGTTGGGCCTAACCCTAACCTGCCCTGATTGACCCTGACAGGGTCGGGTTGGGTCGGGTTTAACCCTGATTAACCCTGATTCAGGGTTAGATTGACCCTGATATTGCCGCTGCTTGATCCTAAATATCAATTATAACTTTAAACATGACAAACACAATCAACCTAACATTCTCTTAAAAACTAACAAATACAAAACAAATCAGTTTTTAGTGTTTAACAATCAAATCTGATAAATATAACAAATAAAAATCATAACCAGTTTAAGTGTTTAACATACGATCTAATAAATGAGAAAAAAAAATGATGATCATGATCTACAATTTGGCCTTCCAAACCTCCATCCTCGGTCCTCTTCTCACTCATAGTTCATATTTTCTACAAAAAAAAATGAAAGGAAAAATATCATTAGAAGTAAGAACTATCATATCAATGACATAAAAGTAAAAGAGAAATAAGTTAAATGGTAAGATGACAATTACATACAAACTCATTACAAAATCGACTCTAATTCTCCAAAGTCCAAACATACAATACCAAACTTTAGGTCAAACCGTCAAATGATTCAAACTTAAAACATCATTGTCACCACTCTCCTCAAACAAATCTGAAAATATAATTAATGCAATAAAAAATCAGTAAAGACAATCCATTTTACAATGCATGTAATTATTAATAGTTATCATTGAGTTTTTTACCTGCTTCCACCTCACAGATGTCGTCTAGATTTTCTTCATGACTAAGTGGTGGTTCATTTCGTAGCCAATCCTGTGAACACACCAAAGACTCTACTAATTTTGGTGTCAATGAGCTACGAAACTGATCAAGAATCCGACCACCAGTGCTAAAAGCAGATTCTGAAGCAACAGTTGAGACGGGAATTGATAAAATATCTCGAGCCATCTTAATGAGAATGACAAATCTTGAGCTATTCATCTTCCACCAATTCAATAAGTTGAAATCAGTAGAATTACTGACAAGACCTTCCAAAAGATAACGATCTAACTCTGATCCAAATGATGAAGTCTGATTTTACATAAGGAATTTGTTACAACTGTAAGACCCTAATTTTGGCCCATGTCTTATTGAGGACATTTTTTTATCATTTTTTGATCATATTAGAATTTCTCTACCATTTTTAGATTACTATGAAATGAAAAAAAGTGGAAAAAATTGTCAAGAGAATTGGGTTTAGGCCTATAACCTTAGTTTTGTGGTAATGGATTTTAATTTGTTATTTTAATGGGTTTAGCTTAGGTGTTAGTTAGGTTTTAGTTTTTTTTTCTTTTTGTTGTTTTGTTTTAGGCATTTGTTGTTATTGGGCCTTATGGTAGAGTTTTTTTTTATATTTATTTTTCTTTTAGTTATTTGAGTCAATGGGTTTGGGCTGTGGGTTTAAATTAGGTGTTAATAAGGTTAATGGGCTTGGGTTTGGGCTTAAGATCATTGGTGTAGAAACCCTTTTTCTATCACATATTTTGGGTTAAAAGAAAATCAGGTGGAGGAATCCTGGCCCTTGGATTAAGGGTTAGGAAAAGAAAAAAACTGGAAAAACAAAGGAGGGGGGACTGTTGCGGGAAAGGAGAGGAGAGAAAGAGGCGGCAGAAAAGGAGGAGAGAAAGAGGCGGCAGAAAAGAGGGAGAGAAAAGAGAGGAGAAAAAGTAGGGAGAAGAAAAGAAGAGAAGGAGGCGGCAGCAAAGGGAAGAGAGGAAGCCGAGAAGAAAGGGAGAAATGAGGGAAGAAGAAGTGGAGAAAAAAGACAAGTCGGCGGCAGCTCATGGAGAGAAGTGAAGGCGGGAGTGAGAAGAAAGAGAGACGGCTAGAGAGAGAGAGAGAGAGAGAGAGAGAGAGGGGTTGTAGCATTCCGTTTTCTTCCGATAACTGATTCCCTTTATGCTACTCTATTAAGCTTATGATGTGTGTCCTATTTTGATTTGTGTTGGAAGGAGAGGGTTGCAGCCACTGTCTCGATGTGCAATATATATAGGTGTGCCTTCATGAATCATCGCATTTTGTGAATTCTGAGTTGTTGATACATGGTAGTGATTTTATCATTTTTGAGGCCGACATTGCAACTTCCTCACATTACAGATTTTGCTTCATCCCTTCATTTGTTTAGGTTCAGTAGCCTTAAGCTTCTTTTTTCTTATTTTTTTTTATTTCTATTACCTAGAACTTTTGTTCTGAATTTTCATTGACGTTTTGGTTTCATTTCTTTCATGAGTAGCTTCTTTATGATAAGGAACAAGTTCCCATGTTATTTTTAAGTTTTCAATATTCTTTATCATTATTTGTCCCCTCCATTTATTGCATTTCACTCCCATTTAGTGCATAGGCAACTGTCTCTCCTATTAGCATCTATTGATTACTTGTCCCTGTATGGTGTTCCCTCCTCTGTTTCACATGCAACATATTTTTTATTTATTATTAAACTCAGTTTTGACAATACTTGATGGCATGTAATGTCTCTGTGATGGTATGTAATGTATTGATCAGAAGGCCTTTGGAAATCAGTTCGAGGCATCCCTCCATAGATTTTGGACACCTAAATTCGAGAGAAACCTCTTGCCGTTAAATGATTTTGATCTCCAACTCCTTGCCTATTGATTTAAGATTTCATCTTGGTATATACTTAATCTTAATGCTGGTGCATTTTCCATGCTTGAATCAACACTTCATTCAATATTTGGGTCATTTTGTTTAAATTACATTTTTGGAGCTGATCCATTTTTTATGCTAAATTTGTCCATGATATGCTTGGGTGTGATCCTAATTTGATTTCAAGGGGGTGTGGCCTTACTATTTTTAATTCTTTTCCCCATTCAGTGGAGCTTCTGTGAGAGGGTATTTGATCCTGCTTTCAGATTTGGTTTTATGCATGAGTATGGCTTACTGGCAATGCTTCAATGGAAGCCGAATCCGAGTTGTGTGTTGAGGTTGTTGTTCGGTTTAAATGTCTAGCATAGGTTCTTTGGTTATTTTTTTCTTCTTAGATATCTCAGTTGTGCTCCTATGTTTAAGAGTTCTATGCTCTGGTTATTTTGAGATTGATTACAGTTAG
Source organism: Protea cynaroides (assembly GCA_028583415.1). Lineage (NCBI taxonomy): Eukaryota > Viridiplantae > Streptophyta > Magnoliopsida > Proteales > Proteaceae > Protea > Protea cynaroides. Next base: position 113,950,895 of record CM053276.1, on the reverse strand, counting down.
AGGTTATTCTGGTTCTTCTTTTGTTATTTCTTTGCCCTGTCTATGGAACCTTCTTGTTGAGATGTATTCTTGCTGTTTATTTTACTACTGAGCTTTCGGCAAGGAGGGTGTTTGAGTCTGGATGTTTTTTTTTCTGACTTCGATTTGGAGAATCTGATTATGACAAGGTTAAGTTGAGGCTGGTTCAGAATGTGTTGAGTTATTCTTATGTTGAATCTGGTTTAGTTGATGTGTCTAATGGTTAAATTTGTTGGGCTGGATTGATATATTTCTTGATGACAAACCTGATCCAGTTTATTGTGGTTTATGTGTTGTGATAGAACCCGGTTCAAGTTAAATTGGCTACTTTTATGGCAAATCTGGTTTGTGTTGAGATGTTTCCCTCAATGTTAAATCTTGAAGTGGTTTCCTTTGATGTCAAAGTCTGGTTTAATTCCATTTGGTCTCAATGTCAAAATCTGTTTGAGTTTGAGTCGATTTTTGTAGTCAAATCTAATTGTTTGGTTTGGTTTGGTTTATTATGTTGGTTAAGGTTGGTCTGGTTTGTTTTGTTTCATCTCAATGCTCAAAACCAACTCGATCCAATGCTTGAACCAGTCCTTGTTTGGACCAATCTATATTTGAATCCGCTTCGAGATAATGCTTTAGGATTTGTCTAATTTTGATGTTCTATCTAACATCATTTCCGAATGTTATAAATCTGGTTTGGTTTTGTGCCTTCATTGGACCATGGTTTAGAGTTCGAACCATTCTAGATACTGGACTTATAGGCTCATATTGGGTTTAACCCCATAGTGGGTTTGGTTCATTTGTATTAGGCTGGTTCAACCCTATGATAGGGTAGGCTTAATTGTATTGGTTTGGTTCAGTCCTCTAATAGGTTTGGCTTAAGTGGGTTGATTTGATTCAGCCCCATAATGGGTTTGGTGTAATTGTTATGGGCCTGGTTTGATTGATTTATACCATAGGCTTAAACTTAATTCAGCCCATGCACTAGGTTCAACCAATGTACTTGGTTTGGTTTTAAAGTAATTAGCTTGGTTTAAAGTACATGGTTTGGTTTAATTGCTTGCTTCGATCATATGATTGGCTAACTTCCCCATGTGTTTAATTTGATGTAATCACAGGCTTAGTTAGTCACATCTATGCTTAGTCATTGCATGTATCCCCTCCCCTAGTGGTGCAAAACTTTAGGGTGACTCTAATGGATCCATTCTCGTTGGGATTCCCAAATCCCATGTTGACTGGGGTGGGCCCCGCCTAGGCCATGGGCCTGCTCAACCAATAGGGTTGGTCCCTAGAATTGTTTTTGTTTCATTAAGAAAAATACAAGAAAAGAAAGAAAAAGAAATACAAAAATTGTGTTGTCTTCATGTATCAGGCGACGGTTGGGATCATGTTGATCTCCAATCTAGTTTTTACCTAGTTTTGTCTTTGGCCTTAGGCCAATCATTTTCCATGTTTGGGAATCGGTGTGCGGACCGACCATTTTCAAATATTGAGTGATGCCTTGCTGAATGCGAGGAGTCGAGGTCCGAGTACCTCTTGAGTTTGCCTTGCCGAGTGCAAGGAGTCGAGGTTCGAGTACCTATTGAGTTTGCCTAGCCGAGTGCAAGGAGCCGAGGTCCGAGTACCTCTTGAGTTCGCCTTGCCGAGTGCAAGGAAGTCGAGGTCCGACTACCTCTGAGGTCCGAGTACCTCTTGAGTGTCGCCTTGCCGAGTGCAAGGAAGTCGAGGTCCGAGCACCTCTCTAGTAATGCCATGTGGGGTCCAACAGCCCGTTAACTGTTGGGAACTACGTTTGACCTGATTCTCTGAGGAGATATGTAGGCAGCGGGAAGTGGAGAACTCTGAGTAGTTTACCCTTCGCGCACGGTCACACGTGCTTCCTTTGTCAAGGGAGCACCTCACTCACAACCACAACCACAACCACAACCACAACCACACCCCCGCACGAACTACGTTTGGCTTGATTCCCGCCGCACAGGGATACGTAGGCTGCTTGATCTCGAGCTCGGTCATCCATTATCTGTTGTATTTTCTGTGTTATTCATTCTTTTAATTGATTATTTGTTTATTCATGATTATTTCATATTTTTAATCCATTCATTTGTTCATGGATCCATTTATTGTCTGTTGACTTGTATTTTATTTTTCAAGTTTATGTGGCGGCACCCTAAGTTAGAACAACTTAGAAACTTGGTCTAGGGTTCCCCATTTGCCTGGTTAGGCTAAATTGAACGACCTGAACATACATAAGTTTCAAGAATGTAGGAAAGGATAGGACAGAAGGAGACCGGTCCATTGACCGGGCGAGTTGGGTGCCTAACACCTTCCCAACTCGTAACTTGACACTTACCCTTCTCTGGTAAGACTAGAAGCCAATCCATTGAGCATGAGTCATAGTGTCTCTCCAAGTGAGAGACCATTTATAGGTCCTAGGCCTTATCTAGGTGGCGACTTCATATTTTACTCCGTCCATTGGCATGGATGGATAAAAGTAACCAAGGCGAGAGCCTAATTTTGATTTCGTGGAGGATCATATGAAAATCCATTGTCCTCACAACAACCCTTAGTAGACACGACAACATTATCTATATCAGATGTTTCAGTTGTAACAGCATCCACTACGCTATGAGATAACTCATGCATCTGATAATGCTTTAATAGGCGGTCTATGACATCTAACACATTTGCAATTTTCACTCCAACCTCAGATGTAGAATACAAGTCTGACTAGCAAAACCTCACAAAGTTCAATTTGCGTCGAGGATCAAGAATAGATGCAATTACCAGAAGATATTAACTCTATCTGCACAATCCCAATACTTTCTAAACTTTTCCAGCATGGCCAATGCCATATCACGACAAATGGGATCTTGATTTATTGACCAATCTAACAATGTTGATTCAATTCCATAAACTTCTTGTAAATATAAACTAGATGTGATATAAAGAGACCCAGACAAATGTGTGGTGGCAGTGTAAAAATTTGCGAAGAAATCACAAAAAACCTTTGTTTTCTTCCAATCTTCTTCACTAAGGATCATATCCCTGCAATCCATTTTGAAGTTCATGTCCCTATCCTCTAGGCATTCAAAAGCCTTTTGAAACTGTAAAACAGTTTGTAACATAAAAAATGTAGAATTCCAACTAGTAGAGACATCTAGACACAAGTTTTTCTTACATTGAATTTTTTCATGCTTACAACACACCTTAAATTGTTGTAACCTTGCAGGTGAACCTCTCACATATTTCACTACAAAACAGATTTTATCAATGCAATCCCCAACATATTTGTAGCCTTCCTTAACAATCAAATTCAAAATATGAGCACAACATCTCACATGAAAGAATTCACCATCTAACAATAACCCATTTTTCTTGGTAAACCACCTTTTTAACAGTCGAACTGCCACATCATTATTAGATGCATTATCTACAGTAATAGTAGATAGTTTCTCTAGGCCCCAATCTAACAGGCATGATTCCAAAACATTACTGATAATTTCACCATTATGTGGTGTTGGGACTTCACAAAAATTAATTATCCTCTTTTGTAGATTCCAATCTTTGTCAATATAATGTGTTGTAAGACACATATAACCAACATTCTGGTTTGAAGTCCACATATCAATAGTTAGGCAAACACGGTAATTACATCTCTTAAAAAGATCTTTCAATTTTTTTTTCTCCTCCACATAATATGCAAAACAATCTTTTGTCACAGTAGTACGTGACACAAGATAAAACCTAGGTTGCGCTGCCTTCATTACTCTTTTAAAACCCTTTCTCTACGAACTTAAAAGACAATTCTTCCGTAATAATCATACAGGCAACCTCCTTTCGGATCAATTCTTGATCAAATTTCCAAGTTGAGATACTGTTGGTGGTCTTACCATCATTGTCATAAACTGAAATAGCTAAGGTTTTTTTGTTTCTTATCAGTTTTACTCTTTGGATATTGCCAACATTTGTCTAAATGACGTTTCAATGTACTTGTGCCATGCTCACTAGCACATCCAAATTCTTTATTGCAATATTTGCAATTATATCTTCTAGGTCTTGAACCATCAGCAGGTATAACCTTAGTAAAATGGTTCCAAACACTTAATGGTGGTAGTTGTGGTAGTTTAGATGATACCTCAGAACTAGCATTAGAACCTGATGAAGAGCTTGGCTGATTTTGATTTGAACTTAGCTGATTTTGATTTGAGCTTGGTGGCTGATTTTGACTTGAGCTTGGCTGATTTTGATCCATCATTGGCATCTGTAAAAAATATCAAACATGAAAAATATAAAGGGAATCCATGAGGTCAAGCAATAGCTTTTTAAATGAAGAGAATGAAAAATCAGAATCTCACATGGAGAGATGAATGCTCATGAATCAGAATCCCAAATTAAAAGTAATCAATAGCTTGACAATTTCTACCAGGTTGCATTACTTGGATAATCTAAAGTTACGGACCTACAATATTTTAAGAGTTAAGACAAGAATACTTTAGCTACTGGTACGAGATGAGACCTCAGTCAAAATCTACAACCAAGATTCATCCTCAGATAACCCAACCAAGAAATCCGTTTAAACTCTAAGCCACAAGAGTAACCAAGAAAAAAAAAAATACCAGACATCCATAAACCCCCCGTTCCCAAAAGAGAGAGAAGAGAAAGAGATAAAATAGGTAGCAATAAAGATAGATATACCTCCAACAAGAATTGCGCTAGCCGAAACGCAGTAGTTAGCCGAAATGCAGTAGTTTTGAAGAAAGCGAAACAGATTCAACTCTGAGAAAGAAATAGAAGATCCTGCAATAAGAAACAAAGAGTGAGGAGAAGAGCCAAAACTGCAAAACAGAGGCAGAGGGTCTAGTTATTTTCTATCTTTCAAATCTGATACCATTCTCATATGAGCTGATGCAAGGCATGTTGAACTTCCCTTTCCTCTGCCTAATTTTATTGTATGGTTTCAATTTTCATCCCATTAGTTTTGTTCCTAAACTGAAGCTGTATTTAGATTTTCCCCCTTCAATATCAATTATCAACCCTTGGAAAAACTAATTCCTGTTCCACTACCTTTCTAAATTACTTTATTTTCTGTTATCTGCAGAAGAACTACTACTACTATAAATTTTACCTTTCTTAAACCTCTTGCATGTTTTCACTCATGTAGAAGAGAAGGTGGAGCAGTTCTTTGGAGTATGTGCGGTGATCGATTCTGATGTAGCACCACACCTCCTGCAAACATTGTTCGAATTTAGATTTCTTTTTTGAAAATTTTCCCCCGAAGCAGCTCCTTGACCACAAGCACACCACAAAAAAGATTTAATCTTTGGTAGAGATTTACAGTGTCATATTCGTTTTCACACCCCCTTTGGAACAAGTTTCCATTGTTGAACTCTAGAAGAAAAAGCCAGGCATTCTCTTCATCAAAAAATTTATTGGATAAGAAGCCCCAAAGAAAAAATCAAGCAATCCTCCTTAGTAAAGAGACTTAAAGAAATTTCCTTAATAGCCTTCGCATTATCTTGATGGAAAATAAATCAAGGAGATCATACCTCCACACCTGATTATGAAGATTAATAATATCATTCACAAACTCAAGAGGACAACCATGAGGCTTTGGATCCTAAATAGTAAAGCCTTTCAAGGATAGTAATCATTTATCCTCCCAGATAATCTTTGTACCTTTCTAAATCTTCCAAAGTTGACATCCATAATGACCTTTCGTCCTTACAATATGCTCCTCAACTGCGCCTTTGACTCCTCCTGAACCTGTGCAGCTGACGACACCTTCATCACCCAAGGTGCCATTTGCTCAGCTGCTAATTTCATCGTTAGACCCCAATCACAAAACAAGCGGGATGTGTCAGAAATTATCTTAGGATTTCGTTTGAGAGAGGGAGATTGAGAGAAGAGGTGAAGAAGAGAAGAGATGAAGGCACCGTCGTCTACCGCCGTCTACTCTTAGGGCTTTGTTTGCTTGAGAGAGAGAGATGAAGAAGAGAAGAGATGAAGAGATGAAGAAGAGAAGAGATGAAGAGATGAAGAAGAGAAGAGATGAAGGTGCCGCCGTCTTCTACTCTTCTTAGGGTTTCATCTTCTTGAGAGAGAGAGAGATTGAGAGAAAATGATAATGAGGCTGAAACTTGAAAGGCTCTGCCTCTGAGCCTCTGAAGGTTTGAAACCGTAGGATCTTTAGAAATTAGAATCCAACGTTTCATATCCTTTGCCGGTTTGCCCTTTGGTCGATTAGGGTTAGCTGCTTAGGTAGTTTTAGGGTAACTTAGACTTAGGTTTAGTTTTACCTTTAGGGTTTATAACTTTATAAATTATATATATATATATATATATATATATATATATATATATATATATATATATATATATATATATATATATATATATATAATAATAATAATAATAATAATATATATTCAAATAAATACATATTTATATAAATATTTTCAAATATTTACAGGGTTGGATTGGGTCGGGTTCAACCCAGGGGGTCAACCCTAACCCAGCCCTGTCAGGGTTTGGGCCGGGTTCAACCCTGCCAGGGTTCAGGGCGGGCCTGGGCAGATTCGGGTCGTCAGGGTAAAACTTGCACCCCTAGTTAAACATATACCGTTAGTTCCTGATGTCATCTAAAATCAATCTTAAAATGGACAATAATACCCTCTTCTTCTCTCAAGTTCTTTTTAAAAACAATAAAAAACCCTCTTGCTCTGAAAGTGTTCTTCGCCGATGACGATATCAAGCTTCATGCTCTTTGTGCATCTCTTCATCTTCGTTGATGCCTATGCCATTCTCGAATCTGTGCATCAAACCTCATCATCGAAGGTTTTGTGGAGAGCCAAGCGATGAAAATAGCAGGATTTCGGACACCTGGAATTTCTAGCAGATCTGAAGCATTGATCATTAAGAAAAACTTAATCCCCTGGATTATACAGTTTGGTACGAAGGTTCTCCCCTGGATCCATCAGAATTCGAAACAAAAATGTTGGCATTAACCGAATAACTGGTCCAATTGGTTCTTTCAAGTTAATCGATGCCTCCTATTTTTTTTGCAGAGAGTTTTATCTCAATCTTAATAATTTATACAGAAATCTAAAATTCAATTTGACATAATGGAATTCATAATTGTAAAGATAAACCAGTGCATTAGATATTGATTTTCATCGTTTAACTAGAAACTTTGAGAAATTTCACGTGTTTCTCAATGTTTATGGGTACAAAGAGAGAAAAACAACAAGGCTGCAAGGATTCATAACCTAATATTTATAATACTGCCACAAACCCTAATCAGTTCCACATTGATTAATTGCCTATCTCAATTTTGTGACCATCCAAAATCGAACCGATCAACTTTAGTAACATGGACTCCCACTACTCAATCGGTTCGATAAGTAATTAATATCATTTGAAAATCATTTCCCATCGTCAGAGTGAGAGTAAGAGTGTGAGAGAGAGCCCAGCTCAACCCGAGACCGGTAGCTTCCATATCATTAGGTCTGAAACATAGCCAATAACGCATTGGTCTAATCCAATCAGGGTGATACAGGCAGGTTTAGTGTAGGTTATGGCTTTGGTCTCCAAATTGACACCCCTAACTGAACTATTAATCCAATTTCTATGGACCTTTGCAATCAATTGTCATGATTATTTGAAATTGAAAAACAATCAATGTTTAATAGTAATCTTAATTTGTTAGTTATTTGAATAAATATCAATCATTAATATCAATATAAGTAAGTTAATCAATGCAGTTTGCTAATCAATATTTTTATTTAATTAAATAAAAAAGAGAAATTAACAAATACTATCCCTGTACTTTACCTCAATTCCAGATATTCTAATAAGTTGTTGAATCCAACTCATACTACATTTTCACTTATACTACAATGACAAATCAGTCAAGCCATTCAGTTTAACTCATTTATTCTCTTGAATATAGCTAAAATACCATTTTAGTGGAGGGTGAATTGACTAAAATATCCTTTATCATTTTGACCTTTTATCTTTCTTATCTTCTTCTTCGGCGGCGGTGGCGAGTGCAACTGCAACTGATAAGAAGAAGGGCGGCAGAGGCTTTCAGAAAGAAAAAAAAAAAAAAATAACGAGAGGGCTATCGGTCAGTGGGAGAAAACATAGGAGAAGAAATAGGGAAGAAATTTGTCTTGAAACGAAAACGAACTCTTCGATTTGTTTTTCTTTTGTTTTTTCTCCCTCTCTTGTATCTCCTGTTTTCTCTCTCCCTTAGGGTTTCCTCCATTTTTTTTCTCATTCTCACTTTTTCACATCTACGGATTTTTTTTTTCTCTATCTTCTCTTCTATTTCCCTACTTCTTCTCTTCTTCTTCCCTACTTCTTCTCCTATGTTTTCTCCACTAACCGATAACCCTCTCCCCTACTTCTTCACTTATGTTTTCTCCACTAACCATAACCCTCTAGCTAAATATAGGAAAAAATAATTTCCTCCTTTTTGCATTTTATTCTGGATTTTTGACGATTTTGAAATTGGTCAATTTGTTGAATCGAAGGATCTTCTTTCTCGGAAAAATGACTGCGACCTTCTTCCACATTTGTAGGGATTTCTGGAATTCTCACTAGTTAGAAGTTTTTGTGTTTTTTTTTTCTTTTTGATTTGAGGAGAAAACCCAGTTTTCAGGATCATTGAGGATTTTGCTCTATTTCACAGAAATTTGACTGAAATCAGGTAAAAAAATTAGAAACCCGATTCGTTTGACCAACTAAAGCAGTGTAGCCTATAGCCTGTAAGCGATTGGTCTCGATTTTGATTTGATGGAATGAAAAAGAAATAAAAAACACAGCGATTGAACCAAAGGATAAAGTAGTATATTTACCATATCTGTTTAAGAACAATTAAACCAAAGGGTAATTCATTCGATTCAACAAATTATTAAAGTATCTAAAATCAAGATAAACTCCAGGATAGTATGCGTAAATTTTCCAATAAAAAATAATCTCAATACATATTGAAATGAATTTTGTTTGTTCCAAATATTTCATCATTCCACGTCCATGGTTTAAATAATTGAAGTACATGTAATTGGTCCCAGACATTTATGCTTACACAGAACCAAAGATTTTATTTTATCGTTACGAAAAAAGAAAAAAATCGACGAACCAAATCAGACTTTCCGTTTTAGCTCCCGTCGATTGATTCTTCAGATTGGGGTTCGAGTTTCGGGCATTTTCATTAGAGTTAGGTATTTTCGTTCATTCCATATCTTTTTACACTCTTTAGTATAGGCTCAAAGCCTGAAAACCCTGAAAACCTGAAAAGCCAACTCTGAAGCAAAATGGTGGCGATTATACAGGGGATTGGAGCAGCTACTGCTCTGTCGTCTTCGTCTTCTTTTGATTCTAAGGGATTTCAGCTTTCCACCGTTAAATATTTCCCAGGTTTTCATATTTTCTTTATCTTTCAAGCTCTTCTTTCTTGACTATTGACAATTTTTTATGATTAATTTAAGGTTTTGGATATGCTTGTCATTAATGAATCTGGATCTGATTGAAGACTTTTCCTTCTTCATTTCAGAAAGGAAGGCAACTTCTTTTGTTGTGAGATCCGATGGAAGGCTGATACCTGGTTCTAATCTCAAAGCTCGCAACGTTAGTGGTAGATTGGTTACCAATGCGGTTGCAGTTAAACATCTTAACCTTAAATCGGATCTTATATAATAATGGATGTTTTTCAATCAATTTAATTTGATGTTGTTATAAATTTGATCGTTTCTAGGCAAAGGCTGACACTTCCGCTACATCTACGGCCTCCAAACCCGGGTACGTTCTCTCTCAGGTTGATTATTCTGTGTTTTTTCCCCTAACAAGTAGTTCTGTATGATAATTTCTACAGATGGGCTGCTGGGAAATTGTATCTTGTGCTTTTATTTGCAAATGATGTTTTTTGGATCCGCTTCATTTTGTTCTAACTTATGGTATATTTGTTTAAGAAATGATGATTGAGAAATTGTCTTTTAATTTGGTACTCACAGACCTACGGTTGGACAGTCCATTCATATCATGCGTAGTTAGTAATTTTCTACGTACTTGTTTCAAACTTCATGAAAAGTCCAAATCACTGGATGGTTTCGGTAACACTTTTAGGTTTTATTCGCCCTATATTTAAGAAAATTCTTAGGATGGCAGAAAGGCTACCTTAATTCTATTCGTCAGTCATTGGAAACTTGATCTGTGTCATTGCAAGTCTATTCCCGTGCGTAATCAAGTCTCAAAAGAGATGCTATTCGCTCTTGCAAGAAACTCTAGTCTCTGGCTGATGATTTCTTGATCTCACCTTCGCTAATTCCAACAAATGTTCCTCCTGCTGCTTCTTAGCTTATTATACTTTATATTTTTTTTAATTATTCTTATCTTATTTTCGTCTAATTTTTGTAAGTCTCCTTGCCTTGGCTCAAAAACCTAAGCCAAACTTCAGACAACCTTGAAATTCCATACCCGTCATTTTGTTGCTGACATACACTGATAGCCTACATACATGTACCCATGAGGCTGCATAAAATCCACCATTTGACCATGTTTTAGTTGTTCTTTTGAACCCTTAAAAAGAGGGATCTCAGAGGAGAGTGGGTGGTTTGTTTATGCTTGCAAATTTTCCATTTAGAATCTAGATCCCATCTTCTCATTGAGTGGGCTTTCAATCTGGTTTCCTGCAGCCCTGTCACCTGATAGAATGGCCATCAGAAATACAGCAAGTAGGAGACTAAAAGTGAGGTGAGTAGACCAAAGAAAGGAGCAAGGTTCTAAATTTTGGTTTCGGGGCTGGTTTCGGCTAGCCCCAAAATCGTAATTTTGGTAATTTCAGCTGAAATTTAGTCAGAACTTGGTCTTTCTCTCAAATATTGAAACTTAGTTTCAGTAGCCAAATTTTTTTTTTAAGCCCAATTTTTTTGTGTGACGCATTTTTAACCTTCTTCACATATCCATTAAATGATTTTTACTAAAAAAAAACATCCTAAATGGATTTTTTTATGTCTAGACCATATTATGCTAATGTACGTTGGAACCTGGGAATTATATTCAGAGTTAAATAGGCAGTACTTATTTGTGACTAATATCACTTAATTAAATGTTTATTAATTTTTATATTTCATTTATCTAAGATATTATTCATAAATAAGCAAACACCTTCCATCTGAATCCAATAAAAATAGTCTAAAATTCGAATAAAAATAGTCTAAAATTCGAATTCTAAAAGGATAAAAGCCAACTTTCTGGTTCAAGAACAAAATTGGATTTTGATTGCGGGGCGATTTTCAACTTTTAAACGTTAGCTTTTTTTCTCCAATCTAAATTTTTCATAAATGTTGTTAGAGTAAAACATCATTAAAAACTAAGAGTCTTCCAAAATAATCATTTGGTTTGATATCCAAAAAATTATTCTCACTCAAATGATTTTAAACAGCATTCGCATACTCCAAAAAAGGTTTGACCGGAGTGTAACTTCTTCAATATAACTCGAACTCAAGCAATGTCAGATTTGTTTACTGTACCTCCCAAGGATTAAAGTATCGCGTATATGTATCGTATCAGTCGGCTAATTTTAAGAGACGTATCCTATTGTATTGTGGATACGATGGATACGCATGGATACGTATGGATACGGGACAAGATACGCACATGATTAATTAGGGAACATATAAAACGCAATATTAAAGCATAAAGACACTATACTTGACAACATTAAAAAGAAAAATGTTTCTTACATTTATATTACTCCATCCAAGGATAAAAGTATCATGTATCAGTAGCATATCAATCGGGTGATTTTAAGAGACATATTGTATTGTATTGTATTGTGGATAGGGTGGATACGGTGGATACGCTAAGATACACTAGGATACAGGGCAAGATACATAAGGGACTGATTAGGGAACATGCAAAACAAAAAATTTTAAGCATAAAAAACTACAATAAGCAATCTTGAAGCATTTTCAAGGATTAAAGACAGTTAATGACATTCAATGAGCTACAACCTTTGGTTCCTATGAACTGTAGGTTTTCAACAAGGAAGAAGACTAGAAAAGTGGGAAAAAAAATCAGTTGTATAAAGCTTTATAAGTCTGTATTGACCGTATCGAGGTGTATCGAGCCATATCGGTTAGTATATCTTATTTTTTGCGAGAATGAAAACATAAGTGTATCGACATGTATCAAGTGTATCGACCGTATTGAAGTGTATTGAGCCATATCGGTTCGATACAGTCGATACATGTGGATACACTTTTTGTTTAAAAAAAAAAAAAGATACGTATCAAAGAGTATCATATCGACCATTGTCAATACGGATACATATCGGTGAATACGGGGAGTATCGTATCGATACTTAAAACCATGGTCCCTCCTGTATATTGTTCCCTGTTTTGTACTGCTCTGACTTCTAAGGTCAAAGTACACCAAGTTTTGAAGGTTAAAATAGACAAGTTAGCTTAGTGCTAGAGCCGTCGGCTGTTAACCGACTGGTCGTTGGTTCGAAATCATATACATGCTTTGGAAGAAGCTTGTACAATTTGGGAAGGGGTTTTGATTGATCAAAAAGAAGAATCTACTTCAAGGTTGAATAGAAGGTCGATAGGTAGGGGAACTTTTAACCTTGGTCTGAACAAGATACGAATTTTTGAATTATAAGATGTTTGGACTAAGTTTCGGCCGAAACTAGAGATTTCGATCGAAACCTGGTTGAAACAGTGATTTAGGACCGAAATCTTGTACAATTTGGTTTCAACCTTGCATCTCGTTTTGCTTTAAAAAAAAATCGAAATATTTCAGCTGAAATTTATTACCATGGAAAGGAGCAGAAGCTTAGGGCCAGATTCCTAACCGACTTCTTTCTTTCGGGGTTCTCTTGGTAGAGGTGTGTGGTGTTAGGCCCTAGTGAGCTTCTATGGTTTTACCTGTCAACAGTCTTATGTCGTCTTTGAGCAGATTGGGTTCTTGGGGAGGGGGAAGCAAGTTTTTAAAACTCAAGAACCAGACTCCAGCAATCTTGAGTTGACTTCGCTGATCGGATCCTGAGTTTGTGAATGGAGGGCATTGCAAGGGTTTTATTTTTGGCATAGAGCAGTGCACAGGGTTTTTTATTTTTGTCACGTACTGTTGGATCTTTTCTGTCTTCTGATGGGTTTCTAGAAGCATAAAGTGATTAGGTTAAAAAATCAAGAAAATAACCAGAATCACAGTATGTTCAGAAACCAGAATTGAAGAGAAATTTAATAAGCAGAAATCAGGATCTCAGATGGGCTTAAAACTCCTGTTGAAGGTCAGAAATATGGAAGAGAACTCCTAAAAATCTGACTGAATTCTGATGGATGGATCTGGAGTTATAGGACTATCATACTGAAAATAAGATTCTAGATTAGGGTTTCCAGAACAGAAGTTTGAAATCAGAATTTAAGAACAAAAAGCAGTAAACAACAGATGATTAGAATAGCAAATAGATCTCAGGAATGATAAACAGGATATCCATCGCAAAGTGAATTTTAGGTAACTAGGTTCAACCATAAGTAAAAGAGAAATAGAGGATGATGTTGTACAAAGAATTAGATAGGTTGAATGAAGTGGAGGGATTTGTCCTGAATGTTGTGTGATCAACGTATTCCCGTAAAACTCAGAAGGAAAATTTTATAGGATAGTTATACAATAAACAATGACGTATGAGCCATGAGGGGCTGAGAGGTATCTCACCAGAAACAGTATCTCACTGCAGATCTATTTCTCACAGAATAATGTATGCTAATTTCATTCAAAATGACAGTTATACAAGAAAACAATGACATACGAGCCATGAAGGGTTAAGAAGCATCTCACCAGAAACAGTGTCTCACTGCAGTTCTAATTTCATTCGATATTCTGATTTCAAATGCTTACGAGACAGCTCCTTTTATAGAGAGACTGAGACGGTTCTAGAATCCATTAAAACTTCCTCCTAGACTTAATGATCTGAATATTTTCAAGGACTTGCATTGAGACTTTTTAAGATAATGATCTTTACAATTTCAAGGTTTCCACTCTCAATGAAACTAACTCCACTAATGAAAGTAACTCCATTAACAACTCTTAGACTTTTGAATTCGTATGGGCCACTTATCACGCATATACGGGCTTTCAAAATAGGCCTATTACGAAAGAAAACATAAAAAGTCCCAACCCATGCCCCATACAATCCATTAGGCTACTTATTTAACCCACTAGACTAGAATTTGGGCTTGTTCCAGGCTTCCAGTGTGAATACTTGTGTTGGGACCTATCTACATCTATATTATGTGTTAGTTCTAATTTTTGTAAAATCTCTAGAATCAAAAGCATTCCTCCATGATTCTAAATGACAAATACCCCTTCCTTCTCTCTTTCTTTCTTTCTTTATTTATTTAATTTTTTTTTTGGGCAACAAAATTATTTCATCAGAAAACAGCATACTCCATGGAGTGTCCCACATACATACACATATGTATTTCACAAGCTGCAAAATTATCACACCAAATGCATAGATAACGGGTAGAATCTTATCATGCTGTAAACTGGTATGAAAATGTAGTATAATCTTGGAGCACCTTAATGGCACAGAGACTTTGAAATAGCCACTCGAATGCTCGGCATAGTAATTTTGCTGTTTATTTTATCAATGGTTGATACATATGCTAGTATCAGGGGCATATCTGTTAGGTTAATGAAAAGCTGCATCTACTTTCATGCCTAGTTGGATTTTGTTACCACTACTACTGCTTGATCTTGTTTACATTTGAAGCACATAGGAAAATCTGGAATTTATTGCAACAATTTACTTTCATAAATTTGCTTCATTTTCTCCTTTATTTATTAGATCCTACGATCCTCTATTTGAATTTGTGTTGTAAGTACAAGACCATGCCTATATGGGCTTCGCATTCTATTTCTCAAATATTTTTGAAGTTCTCTAATGATCTTATGCTATACAAACATGATGGATTGGAGTTATTATATTTAGCTATCTCATTAACTAAATATTTCCCAGTAAAATGCTATCTTGGATTTCTAATTAAACTATAATTCTTTATCTTGAAAAAATCCCATGACAAATTGATACCTTGCTAGTACTTTGGTTGTAACTCTCCAAAATCAACTTGTACTTGTTAGTGTTTGATCTTATAGCCTCCATGACACCAAAATCCTATATATGTGTGTTTTTTTTAAATTTGGACTTAAGATGCACTTGATTAGATGCTTTTAGTCATCAATAAATAGAGAGAATGGAGAGATTTATCAGTGACTTTTTTCTGGGATGGGTGGATGGTAAAGGAATTTAGATTTAATTTGGTTTAGTGGATGGTAAAGGAATTTATATCTGATTTAGATTGGGCGCAAGATCTTGGCATAAAGGTTAACCAGCCAATCTTGGCTAATCTTGGCTAAGTAAGTAGTTGTGGAGATACAATAATGAAGCACTTGCTCTTTGGCATGAGGTGAATGGGATTATTTGTAAATATCAGATTCTGATGGGGATAGGGTTCTAATAGGGTATGGTGCTCAAAGTGTGGGGGTTTAGAAAACTATTTTGTGGTATTTTGAAACAAAATCCTGGCCCTTTACGATGATTTTCTTTCAAGGACTGTTTTCAATGTGGGGAGACTCTTGTGTTATTTTTTGGGACTATTAGTTTGCTCTTGGGAGGAGGAATGGATGAGATGGGAAATTGAGCAGTCTATACCTCAGGATGTGTGGTCTTGTTCCTAAAATGGAGTTATGATGACTCTCATATTTTCAAGTATAGAGATGGTTCTGTTTTTGGATTCCACTGTTTAAAATGTTTTTTATGGATTCTGGTCTCAATTCTTTGTTATTAGTTCTCCTTTTGCCAATTGGAGTGCTGAGAATGGCTAATTGAAATTTTAATTTTTTATGTCCTCAGGCATGAACTCTTGCTGTTTGAAGCTCTTCGAGAAGGCCTGGAAGAAGAGATGGATAGAGATCCCCGAGTTTGTGTCATAGGGGAAGATGTGGGTCACTATGGGGGTTCATACAAGGTGACGAAGGACCTGGCTCCAAAGTATGGGGATCTAAGGGTTCTTGATACCCCGATTGCTGAGAACTCCTTCACAGGAATGGCTGTTGGAGCTGCCATGACAGGCCTCAGGCCTATAGTTGAGGGCATGAACATGGGCTTCCTTCTCTTGGCTTACAACCAAATCTCTAACAACTGCGGTATGCTCCACTACACTTCAGGTGGCCAGTTCACCATTCCAGTTGTCATCCGTGGTCCTGGAGGTGTTGGACGTCAGCTTGGGGCTGAGCATTCACAGCGACTTGAATCGTACTTCCAGTCAATTCCTGGTATCCAGATGGTTGCTTGCTCAACACCATACAATGCCAAGGGCCTGATGAAGGCAGCCATCCGGAGTGAGAATCCAGTTATTCTGTTTGAGCATGTGCTTCTCTACAATCTGAAGGAGAGGATCCCAGATGAAGAGTATGTGTTGTCACTGGAGGAGGCAGAGATGGTGAGGCCTGGGGAACACATTACAATCCTAACCTACTCCCGCATGAGGTACCATGTGATGCAGGCTGCCAAGACATTGGTGAACAAGGGGTATGATCCTGAGGTGATCGATATCAGGTCATTGAAACCTTTTGATCTTTACACAATAGGTAATTCAATAAAGAAGACGCACCGTGTGCTCATTGTGGAGGAGTGTATGCGGACCGGTGGGATTGGAGCCAGTCTAACGGCAGCCATTAATGAGAATTTCCATGATTACTTGGATGCCCCAGTTATGTGCCTTTCCTCACAGGATGTACCAACTCCGTATGCTGGGACATTGGAGGAATGGACTGTAGTTCAGCCTGCTCAGATAGTGACTGCCGTGGAGCAACTCTGCCAGTAGGTGGCCACAGTTTAGTAGCAGCAGCAGTGGTAAGGTGTATTTACAGAAGGAGATCTTGTCCTGCTTTTCAAACTAAATTCTCATTCTTCTGTAGCGCTCTTAAATGGCAATGTTTCAGTGAATTTTCTCTTCTC
The DNA here is from genome assembly GCA_028583415.1 of Protea cynaroides. NCBI lineage: Eukaryota > Viridiplantae > Streptophyta > Magnoliopsida > Proteales > Proteaceae > Protea > Protea cynaroides. The sequence goes on along the minus strand of CM053276.1, from coordinate 113,933,857 downwards.
TTGTTTAGAGATTATGTTGTTTAACTCAACAATTATAATTGAGTTGAGGCCTTTGCGTGTAATGTTCCTTACCAATAATTTTGTCCCCAGTTTGCGTGGTAAATGATTTTTCTCATGATCTTAAACTAAGTTGAGGGCGTGTCGGTTGAGATGGTGTCCTTCTGGCCAGATGTGAAGATCACTTGGCTAAACTACTATCTGTAGGGTACACACTGGTTGCTTACCCCTGTTCTGCTACATGATGTTCCCAGGGTCTGCCCACTTAACACAGGAGTCCTGGCAGGTATGAGAATAAAATACTGAAAAAAAAAAAAAAAGAAAAAAAAAAAAGAACCATGTATAAGCATATGGAGCTTGAGAAGAGTTCTGTAAGGAAACCTTGTCGTGGTGCTAGAATTTCTTGTGCCATATAATGCTTCGGAATTGTTCAAAAATAACTCGAGTTTCATTCTTCATGGAGCAAGGAAAATTGAAAAAAAACAATCAGAAAAAACCTTCCAGATGATATGTCATATATTTTGAGATAAATCAAGTCAGGTTCAAGCCCACAGAATCAGGCAAGGGATCGGCTTCAGATTGGTCCTGTTTCCCTGAATATTCTTTACTTTGTTAGGACTGGCCTTTGCCAACCGTGTTGACATGGTTTTTGCACGGGGGCCGATCTGTTCCGATCCTTAAAACAATGGATATGTACAAAATTATATATGTAGCCTATTTAAGGGAGTTCTTTTTCTTCTTTCACATAGATTTATGAATTGGCAGTTTGAATGATCATGTAGCAAAAATTTTGCACATGCCACTTGTAAAATTTGGTAGTCTTTTTTGTATCATCAACCAAGCTCCTGGATGTTGGACATCTTTATCAAGTCGATGCAATGTATTGATCTTTTCCAACTGAACTACCCCCTTGAGGTTAATTGGTTACATCATCCTTGATCTCATTAGATGCATTAACGGGTTTGTAGAAGATTATTCGATTATCACATAAAATAAGGAAATTAATGAGGGACAACCTCGTGGTACATTCCACCCATCACATATGATGATGGTCACTCCACACTGAGACTACTCCTTTGAACCTCACAATATCATCATCAAGGTACGGCCTTGCAATGAGGATCTCTAGCCTTGTTAGCAGGAATCAATGAACTGTGGAAGCACCAGTAGATTGCTTTCCCTATATATTCTCTTACTCAAAGTCTTCAGCTAAAATCTCTCCTTTATCCTCTCGTAGCCTGCTTCCCTTTCTCTGAAGGTAGATGTCTGGCCTCTTACCCTAATGGCTTCCAGGGACTCGGGTCCCTCATAATGGAGGCTGGATGACCGATCAAGCTTGGCTAGCTCCTTACCCTTGCTCTTCTCTTTTAGGTGCTAATCTTCTCATCTGCTCTATCTTGAACTGTTGAACCCTCTCTTCATGTCATGACAAATGCATTGCTCAGGCTTGGTGATGTCTTGTTGGATTTAGCAGCAAGCTGAGTGTTTATTAAGTTTTATTCCATTTTTCTCTGTGGGTGTGTGTCTGTATTTCTGTCAGAGATCTTGTTGGTCCTCTACTTCTGCAGATTGGTAAATTTTCCTTCGTTCCCACTATTAATCAGAGACCGACCTGCAAAATTTCTAGGTACATTTTTCTTTTGGGGATTCAATGATCCATTTATTTCAAGGAAGGGGGAGAAAAGGTCACAACAATTGCTTGAAAGTGTTTCTAACCAAGGGTTGCAGATTGCATGGGCGTAGATGAGACTTTTGTTTGATAATTTGTCTCTCGTGAGCTGGTAAACCTGGCTTTATTCCATCAAGACTCATTTAGTTGTCTTCTTTTGTGTAGCAACATACTTGTGATTTGTTGTTGCAGCTGAAATTAGATGGGTGACAACAGCAATTTTCTAATTATCTGGGTTAAGTGTGGGTAATGACATTATTGTAAATAGTTGGCAATTGATCCTCTACTAAAAAAAAATGGCATTCTAATTATTTGGGTTTAAGTGTGGATTAATGGCATCATCGTAATTATCTGTTTATACTAAAAAGGTTATTCTGGAACAGATCTTACCAAATACCATATTCATTAATGAAAATCCAGATATATAAATGGTTTTTCTTGTAATTATTTTAGGAAGATTTGGATTCCAGATTAGTATTTTTTTAAGGAATTTCTACTCTCAATATGTTCTGGAATTGATTCCATAGTAGTGCTAACAAATAGTATCCTGCTCTCAAAAAACATAGGAACACCAAAGTTGCAGGATCCGCATCCTCTCCTCTCAGTGGTCTGGGATGACAGTGGCAATCTATCCTGGATGGTTCCTACATGGCTTTCGGTGAATCCAAGACTCACGTCCGAGCCGACACTCAATCGACAAGCCAAGCCGACAGAGGGTGTCGGCTCGGACGTGGGTCTAGGATTCACCGAGAGCCACGTGGCAACCATCCATGATAGGTTGCCACTGCCCTCCCAGAACCACTGGGAGGAGACGATGTAAATCCAAAATTGCACCTAATTGAGATTAGGGGATTGAGAATAAGATGATTATCAAATGAGGCCTAAAGAACTCGAGGTGGTTAGCTAACATGACATTGATTTAGGATAAAAGTTCCAACTGGAGAGATGAGTTCGGATCCACCAAGAAGCATGGAGTAATCTTATTTGCAACTTCCATGCACTGCTGGCAGCTAACTGAGAAAGGAACTTCTGGATGAGAATGCATACCATTGAGGTTGGAGGGACTGGACAATAGTAGAGGATCTGTTTTTTCGAAAGAGAACGCATATCAAATATTGTTTTTATCATCTTATAATGAATTCTTGACTTAAAATGCTTACCAAACATAGCCTTAATTTAGAGAATTAGATTTTTTAACAATATATTTTGGAAATGTTGAATCTAAGAAGCAATTGTTTCGGCAGAGATTCGAAACCTAACTAATATCCTCTCTTTGACTGGTATGCATAACTGGGTTAAAAAAAAGAAAAATTTGAAAATCTACAAATATCAATGAGGTACTACATGGAGGGTATACCACCCATACATGCATATTGAATGTGGCACTTTCCATTGACATGTGACCAAGATGCAAAATATTGCCACGCCATCTTAGCTTGTGGCAGAACAAAGAAGTCCTTCAAGAAGGATTTCATAGCTTGGGATTCTGTAAAGGAATTTTTACGACCCACCGCTGGAGCAGTGGGTCGCATGGAGAGCCCTTATTATGAAAAATTATAGTAACAAAGTTATTTAAGTGATCATGAGTTTAAATTTTTTTAAAATATAATTATTCAAAAAAAATTATAGTATAATAAAAAAAACTTTGCTTAAATCACTGTTTAAAAATAATAATTTACCAATCAATAAATATTAAAAATAATATTAATTAGGCCTGCATTATAAAACTATTTGGCCGGATGGGCCCTTGAAAAACAAATTTTTTTTTTTTATAGATAGACTCAATGAGAGTTGTATGATTTCCCATAGATTCTTAGTATTTACAGTTCAAAGAAAGGGAAAGAAAAATTACAATGTTAGAAACCAATTAATTTATTAAATATTCTTTGCTAAAGAACCCAGTAAGATGTTTTAGTGAAGAAAAACATATAAAAAGAGGTAGAAAGAAAGAACCTAATCCAAAATAAATAAATAAATAAATAAATAAATAAATAAATCTAGAACGTCATTTTTCATAAATTAAAATGTGACACATGTGATACTTTTTGCTCATTTGAATGTTGTTTTCTTCTCTTAAATTATTCCAAAAGGAGTGAGGTGGTGATATGATATCGCGTGTGACCTAGGCAAGCTCCACGTATCATATCAAACGGTGAAAATCTAAAAGGGTGAATGATAGAATTTTGAAGAATGAAACTATATTATGTTCATGTTGACAATACACCTGCAGAGGGGCTCTTCACCTTCTCTCTCTTTCCTTCTTCGTTCTTTTCTTTCTTCTACAATTCCTCTCCCTTCTTCCCATTTTCTCAAATCCGATTTTCCTCATATAGTTGCATGAAATTGCTCATTGCTTCCTTCTTTTGACAGAAAATAGAGATAAAGGAGGAAAGAGATTGAAGATTGGAATGGATAGTATCGGTTCCATATCCTTTCGAGATACGGCGAACACAAGCAGGGAGAGAAATCAATTGAAGACGACGTTTCTTACTGCACCTGATGTGTCAATGATTTCTATGCCACCGCCCTCGGTCGACGGTGAATGGTTGTTTTGTTAGACTTTTTCCAGTTCATAGGGTTTTATCCTAAACCCTAATATCTATATAGAGATCTAGAATACAATGATGCTCAATGTAATCAATAATAATAGAGACACACCTGAGAGTAGAAGATTGATTTCCACCGTTAATCTCCAAGAATGGTGTTGGAGCTTTGATCACGGTCTTCCACAGCCTGTAGAGGTTCCACGCATTTCTCACTGTTCGTGGGTACAGAGAGAAGAAAACAACTATGGCTGCAGGGACTCATGACCTAGTATATATAATACTGTCACAAACCCTAATCAGTCCCACACTGTAATAGGGATTGCCTATCTCTTTATATTGTGACGAATCAGACCGAACTGGTCTAACCTAGTGACATAGACTCCCACTAATCAATGGGCCTAGTAATTAATTAAGCCCAGATATATATATATATATATATATATATATATATATATATATATATATATATATATATATATATATATATATATATATATATATATATATTCCAACATGTTTGCAATTTTAAAAAGGAGGAGGAAGAAGAAAAGGATTAGGGATTGGGGTAAAAATGACATTTCATCTTTCAAAATGACAACTTTGACATTTTATAGTCCCATTAGAGGCATTTTTTACAATAAAAATTTGTTCAGATGACATCAGCAACTACTAGCAATTAGCTAACGGAATAGGGTTCTTTGTAACAAAGTTTTGCAATTAAGGATAGTATGTGTCATTATCATCAATTTTAGGGTACTGGGTGTATTTAAATCATAGTTTAGGAGAGGTATGAGTAATTTACCCTAAAGATTAAGATTGTTGTGAGGATGATTTTTATGCATGCTATCCCACGTAATCGTCTCCGTTTAAAGTGAGTGTTTTCTGTATTGAGGAGTTTATATAAGACGATTCAATATATGCACGGTCATACATGGAATCTAAAAACTAAAATTTTATCATGGTTTGTCATCAAGAGCGTCTAAATATATTATTTTGCCAATTTTTATAAGGAAGGGGTCGTATATGGATCATGGATTGCATTTAGAGAAAAGAGATCATTCTGAAATGTGTTTTTTATTTTTTGATCCCATTTTGGTTTTTGAGTTCATAACAGAAATGCTTTGCTTTTGCTAACCAAATCTCATTTTATGGCACTTTGATATAATTTATATTTATATTTATCAGTTATTTAAAAAAAATCATTTATGAAACTAAATAATGAATCATAAATAATAATCATTTAATACCATTAGACATAAATAAGTAAAAATAGATTATCATAATAATAATAAACACCTTCTAATCTATTTGTAAATTTTAGATTATATCAAATTATTTTAAATATAAATAAATACCATAAATCATACCAAACAACTACATATGTCATAATATATTACATAATTAATTTCATAATACATATCAAAGAGAATCTAATTATAAGAAATCTCTATTTTGAGAATGCATTTATAAAAATTCATAACAAATGCAACATAGTTGGAATCCATTCATTACAAATTAATTACAATACCATAATTATGAGAAAATAATTGTCCATATGCCATGCAACGATACCAATCAAAGGATTTTCACCAAAAAGTTTTCTCATCCTCCACAAAAGGGGGGTTATATACCCTATTATTTGTCTTACTTAAATGATCCCAAAGTAGTGGAAATGGTTTGTGCTCAAATGGTTTTGGATATATTCTCCTACCATCCCCAAAATATTTGAGGGTGTCAATCGGTACAAGGGAAAAAGACTTTATTATTATTGTATCAGTTCGGTATGGATTTTAATCAGTATGAAATACGGTTTATAATTGATACGAAATACGATTTGTAATTTAGTACGAAATATGGTTTCTACTTTGATTAAAAAAAAAAAAGAAAAAACTATTTCGGTATGAAATATGATTTGTATTTGGTATATATATACATACATTGACTTCTGAAGTTATCTTCCGTTTTGTGTAAATTTGTTACTATTTTTTATACAAAATTCCTTAATTATATGTCTCGTAAACGGTGAAATGGATAATAAAATGAATGTGTGTGGTATATAAATGGTATACAAAATATAAAATGTTATACCAATTGTATCTAAATAGTATACACTACCATTATATCAATATGATGTAGTATTGTATCGATTAATTATATGATACCAAATCTTGAAAGTATTGGATAGAAAATAATAGGGAAAAATATTTGTACCACCCCTGGACTTAGGTCCAATCACAAGGTCTTATGGCACAAGGCCAAGGAGCCATACCCACAATCAACAACTACGTAAAATCAAAAAGAGATCTTCTAGGGTGTGATTGTAAGCCATTAAAAGGAGATCAACATATCTCCTGGTCCTGGTCCGATGAATATCGAATCAGCCACTGCGGAAGTGTTCGAAGTCGATGCCATTGTCGTCAAGTTTTCAGGGATTGACTTCTGGTTTCTCAGTCTCTCTTCAGGTTTTACAAATGGATAGATTAACGTTAAAACATACTTGAAACCAGAGTTCCTCTATTATATGCCTCCTTGTAACTGTCTCCCATCAAGACAGTTACAGGTGATGACAGATCCCACTTTGCACACGTGTCAGACTGACATGGCAATAGGGCCACATCAGTCCAACAGTGATCACGAAGAGACGAAATCTAGCCAACAATGTCATCAAGCAGTCCCTTGACTCTATTGTTCGGGTGCTCGCAATTCCATAAAATCGAGCATTTGCATGGCTTGATAAGCCCAACTATTGCCGTCGGAGGAGGATACCCACCAGACTCTTATCATCTCTAACTACTGCTGCAACTGGTGACTTTCTTTCTCGAATTAATACTTGTGGCGTGTTGACGGTGCCAGTGATGCGAATCTTCCTCTATTCTTTTGCCTCTTCTTTTCTGCTTCTTCTCTTCTATGATCTTTTCCCCTTCACTTCTCTTACTTTAGCTTGGACGTGGCTGATGTGCTTGTCATAAACCTTGTTGGTTTGAACCAAACTCCGAAACAGAGGTCCTCTATCGTCAACAAATCAGAATGGCTTCCCTACAAATGGGTTTCTTTCATATAACTGATGATGATAACCTAGCTATAATTACTAACTACTTCTGAACTTCTGAATCTTCTCGCTTAAGCCGAGCCAATGTATTTTTGCGATTTCAAAAGATTTTCCAAAGAGAAAGAAGACACACGAGGAAGAAAGGAAAGGGAAAGAAAAAGGAAGGGAAACAGAAAGTTAAAAAGTTAGGTGAATGTTAATTTGATTTTTTTACAATGCCAATAAAGGTTTTTTTTACTTTCAAAAATTCATTTTGAACTGACATCAACAATTAATAGAAAAAATCCAACAGGATAGACTTCTCTATGACAATGTGTGGCGCATTTAGGAATAGCATTTATAATTAGAAAAAAAATCAACTACCTCCCATAATAGTTTCGAAGCATCTCCTACCACTCACACTTTTCAAAAAACATCAATTACACTCAAGTAACTGACAGAAGTGACAGAAATCAGCATTAGACAATTTTACCCTTTATATCATTAATTTAAAAATTTTAAAAACTAGTAAAATTACTAATATAAACTCTATCTTCGATAAATTCGATTGCGATCACGATGGCACTGTCCATCTCGAGGAGTTCCGATCTAAGTTGAAGAAGATCATCCTTGTCATAGCCGACGGTCTCACCTATTTAGATGGCCATTGAAGAAGATGATGAAAGCTTCCTCAAGAAATCTGTTGAACTTGAGGCTTCCAAGATCACTCAAGCCTAGAGGATTGAGATCCTACGGACAAATGAAAACCCCTTGGTTTCTTGGAAATAAATGTATTTACAAGTTTTTTCCATGTTGGCTTAATAAAATATGAGAGAGAGAGAGAGAGAGAGAGAGCCCACCCCAGTCAACTTTCTATAGTCATTCCCTGTGACGATGAAACCCTAGATCTTGCAAATTAGAAATAGAGTGGTGGTGTGAGAGACGAATCAAAAATGGCCTTCGTTCGGATTATACAGATGTTCGATTCCTCTAATATATTGGCGTAATTCTTTGAATAGAGATGTCATCCAAGATCGAGGTTGTTGATGAGGGAGAATTCTAGACAGATGCGAAGAGTGAACTGTTGGGTTTGATGTCTTGTATTTTGTGGGATCCACGTAGTTATAAGGGTAGTACTTGTATTAGGGTATAAGTCTATTACATGTATAAGGGTAAACTTGTAATTGTGGTGGAATTAGGGTTTCTAAGTTTTTCTATAAATTGTCTCTGTATGGGAAAACGTAGGTAAGACTACAAAGATTGTAGAGGATTCTCCTCTGACAGTGGAGAGCTGGAACGCTATAAGACTGACAGATGAGATAGGTCTGTTAGGTAGAAATTTATAGACTGTTCTTGGGAATAGAAGAAAGTCGATCTTTTCTCTGGTGGACGTAGGCATCTCACGATAGGGTGTTGAACCACATTAATTCTTTGTATTTCTTCTTGTTTGCGTTTTTTAATTTTAACAAGTGGTATCAGAGTCAGATTCGATACATTTATCACTGATCTAATAGAAAGAGAGGTAAAAAAATATGAAGAAGAAGGAAAAAAAAAAAAACGATGTGAAAACCTTAAAGAAAAAGAGGAGGTGAGTTTTTTTTATTTTCTTCTCATATCTGTTTTTTTTTTTTTTGGTGTAATCATTACAATGGATAAAAAAAAAATAGAAAAAAAAATTATGAATCAGAGAAAAGAAGAAAAAAAAAACGTTAAAAGAAAAAAAAAAAAAAACCCCGTTGAAATTGAGAAAGTACGGTAGAAAAAAAAAAGTTGAGTTTTTTTTTTTTTTTTTCCTCAAATCAGTTTTGTTTTTTAGAGCTAATCATTACCTTTGGTCGTTATTATAAAAAATCTGAAACATAAAAAAAATGTTCGGTGGGATTTATCACATGGTGATTGCGACGTGGATTGAAAATACAGATCACTCTGAAGAGAGGAGCGATGGGAGTCATGGCCAATGCTGGTCGGCTGCATCTGGTCTGAACCAGGATGTGATGATAGATGGTCAGTGAAGGTTGGGAAACCTTGATCGGACTGATGAGGTGATGGTAGCTGTTCGTGGATCTAGTCAGATCCGATCTTAGATTTGACAGCGGGTTGGAATTTTGATATGGTGTGCATCATGCCCAGTGGATGCCGCATCATCAGATAAAGGAGTACTGACGGGTTAGGACAAAAAGTCGGATCTCAAGGTCTGCATTGGAGGTGCAGAGATGAGAGGCTCCGATTCCAAGTGCAATTGCAATTGCAGAAGTCTGGGATGAGGAGTCGGTTCTCAAGGTCTGCATTGGAGGTGCGGTAGTGAGAAGCTCAGGTTCCAAGTGCAACTGGAGTTGCAGGAAGACTGTATATGACAGTGATCTTTTCGATGATACTGCAGTAGTGGGAGAGATGAAGTCACTTCACATCGTACGGTGATGGGCTGTACGAGACTCTCGGATGAGGTGTAGGCTATGCTGGTTTGGGTGTAGTGATTTGGCAGAGACAAGTTTACATAATCAACATCAACGGATTTTCTTCAAAGTGGTTTGCAGAATCCAAGCTAGATGGAGATTTGTTGGGTTTGGTGTCTTGTATTCTGTGGGATCCATGCAATTATAAGGGTAGTACTTGTATTAGGGTATAGGTCTATTACATGTATGGGGATAAACTTGTAATTTTGATGGGATTAGGATTTCTAGGTTTTCCTATAAATTGTCTCTGTGTGAGAAAACCTAAGTAAGACTACAAAGGTTGTAGAGGAGTCTCATCTGACAGTGGAGAACTGGAACCTGTAAGACTGACAGATGAGATAGGCCTGTCAGGTAGAGATTTGTAGACTATTCTTGGGAATAGAAGAAAGTCGATCTTTTCTCTGGTGGACGTAACCATCCCACGATAGGGTGCTAAACCACGTTAATTCTTTGTGTTTCTTCTTGTTTGCGCCTCCCAATCCTAACATGAACTTTAAATGGAGACAACCGACATCTAATTTACATCAAATTCATTACAACGCTTTGCCAATACTGTCTGAATCAATTTACCCAAAAAAAAAAAATCCTCTCTGTATCAGCATCTCAGTATTTTACATCAAATTCATTACAACTCTTAAACTCTGCTCCTTATCTTGACTCTGTTCTTGTGTTGCTGGAGAATATCTTGCCTTATCCGGACAAATTCAAAGAATCCCAAGCAACACATCTTCATCTTCGTATCTTACCGCTTTGATCGTGTTGCTGAGGCCATCCTCAATCAAATGCCGATCGAGCCCCTTTGATACCCTTCTCATCCACCCGAAATCATCGTAAAAAGGTTACATCCATGTCTACAAGAGCAAGCATCTCACCTCCTTAGAGGCCAAGAATTGTCCTTTGCCAATCTCAATGAAGAGCCTTATAGTGACCTTGCGCACCTTGTACAAAAGAACCGCAGGAACCCTAGAGTGGACGGATAACAAAAATGAATTCAGCTGCCGTCGTCATCTCTGTTGCCCAAAATCTCCCTCACTTGCCCTAAGTTTCATTTCAGTGTTGTCTCTTAGGGCTGCAACAGGACCGGGTTGGGCTGGGTTTTTCAAAACCCTAATCCCAACCCTGACTATTGAAACTTAACCTTAACCCAGCCCAATCCTGTCAGGGTCAGAAAATGTACAACCCTAACCCTAACCCTGACAGGACTGGGCCTAACCCTAACCTGCCCTGATTGACCCTGATAGGGCTGGGTTGGGCCAGGTCAACCCTGATTAACCCTAATTCAGGGTTAGATTGACCTTGATATTGACCCTGATTGACCATAAACATACAACAAATTATCAAATAACAATTACAACTTAAAACATATGACAAATACAAGCAACCTATGATATTCTTTTAAAAACCTAACAAATACAAACCAAATCAGTTTAAGTATTTAACAAGGAACAAATGCAAATCATATATATATTTATAAATATATTCAAATATATACAGGGTCGGGTTGGGCCGGGTTCAACCCTAACCCAGCCCAACCCTGCCAGGGTTTATATAAAATTGAACCCTAACCCAGCCCTGTCAGGGTTCGGGCCGGGTTCAACCCTGCCAGGGTTCAGGGCGGGCCTGGGCGGGTTCGGGTTGTGAGGGTAAAACTTGCACCCCTATTGTCTCTGCCGTCTTCTTTTATCTCTCAATCTCGTCTACTTTCATACTGGTCATTTCACTAGCCGACAACTCTATCTATCTAGTTCCTTCTGGTCTCCTTCGCCCTACGGTGTGAGATGGCGGAGGCAGCGGTGGTGTGCCAGGGTGGAGAGAGAGAGGGGGGAGGGGCAATGTAGGAGGGTGGAGAGAGACCGTGATGGGTAGCGAGAGAGAGATATACCATTTAGGGGTTTAGGGTCAGTTAACTGAGAGAGGGTAAAAAGGTCTTTCAATTTATTTGTTAGGGTATTATTGTCCAATTAAAATTCATTTTTGGATGACATCAGTGATGCTTGTCGAGCGCAATCAAAAATAAATTACTCTACCTACAATAATAGTAATGATAAGTAAAAGTCGATTCATAGAGACTAGTTAATCAAATTGTCTACTTACCAAGAAAAAGGGGAGGTTTCTTTTGTAATTTAATTGACAATAAAATTAAGTAACAAAAATTTAATGGAAGATGATGTCGATTCAAGAAAATTTACTCACGACTGTAAATTGATCACTGACCTTATATATATATATATTATTCTCTATTCAAATATTTAACCAAGGATAATTAAGAAGTCAAACAATCCTTACTTTTCCTAATTTCATTAATTTAAGTCCAGCACAAAAAAAATTCTTATCAATAAATCAATTGGTATTAAGCAATCCTCATGAATTTACTGATAGCATTACACTCTCGGAGGGAATTAAAGATGAACAATAATCTAACAAACATCAGATTATTTAATTTATTTTATATTTTCTTTAAGCAAGTAACAAAAACTTGGATCATAATTGTTCTGCTCAATTACTATTTTTCCTGAATACCATAACAATTATGGATTATGGATTCATGTTAACTATAAACCACACAACTCAATCAATGAATAGACATCTTAATAAATTGAATCATGCAATCATTCACATGAAGAATCAAGAAACATAGATAATTGAATAGAAAAATAACTAAGATTAAGAACAGAGTCTCACAATTTTACTAACGTGATTGAATTTCTCTTGAATTGATTGAAGAACTTAACCAGACATGATAGAAAAGAAAGACAAAAGAAATAAAACTATCTTTTCAATAATTCTTGGATGCTCTATTACGTAGCCTTTATATTGTTTAAATAGTGAGAGTAGAGAAGACTAAAACTAGTATGTCTAGAATTGACAACCTTATTACATGAAAATAAAGATTAGACAAAATCTTTTTACCTAGATTAAATAGAGAATCATTCCATTATTAACCAATTGCCACCCCTAAACCTGTCAATCTTTGTAATATTCCATAGAGGTATATACTCTCCTCAATATTTCTGACAATCAATCAAATCCTTCAAATAGTAAACCTTCTATGTGTGGTAATCTTTCTTCTCTGGTTTGAATTCAAATCAGCTTTTCAAATCAGATTTTTGGATCATGTTTTATTTCTAGAATTCTTTTCACATTAAAAACCTGCATGAAATTCAGAAGGTCATTATTGAAAATGCCAGAATTTTTTGATTTTAAACATAAATTATCAATAATTTTCACCAATGTTTTATATATAAGGAATCATCACAAATGAATACCATAAGACATATAATATGTTAAATAAACTAAATATAAGGAAAATTAATAAATATATAAAATTATAAATCCATCAAATTCTACTACACTTAGCTTTTGCACGTCTTCGGACAAGCTAAATACTAATTTTTTTTTATCTCACAACATTCAAAGAATATGTGTACCACGAATCAGAAACTAATTCAAGAGATCAAGAGAATATAATATATGTCATAGTCAAAGATCACTTAATAAATATAAGCAATATCTAACATATCAGTCTTATTCAAAAGTGAACATGCTAATGTTTAGTAAATTTTCTCTTTGGATTCTCTCTACTCACTCAAGAATTCAAGGTTTAAGTGTTTCACTCAAGATCTTCCTATGAAGATGCACTACCATAGGCTTGCTTATTCACTAAAATCTCCATTACTTAGAATACACGCATATATGAATCAAAAGGTCTTTATCAAGATTGTAATGAGGCTAACGAATAAAAAAAAATGTATTGACATTAAAATCCAAGAAACTAATAGAGCATTAAGATAAAAAATTGAACAATCAAAATGATAAAGGCTCATAAACAAAGCTCTTCAACGAGACATATTTCTCTCTTAAATCCATTAGATAATTTACAATGCTCTACTAGCTCAAAGGTTGGTAAAACATGAAAAAACCAAACAATTCAAGACTCATAGTTTAGGATTTAATAAAGAATAAAATTTAAAAACTCAAAGTGAGTCCACTAAGGATAAAAATATATAAGGTTGGCCATTTTAGCTAAGTGGTTTTAAATTCTTATTTGTCTTTATCATCTTCATGCGTACACATATCAATGTAATCTTGACACAATTCAAAGCAAGTTCTAGAGATACAAAAGCATAGTAGAATATCACTCTTCAAAGAAAATAAAAACTGACATAGATGTCTCAGTCTAGTTTGACTCAAAAACTCGTTTTGTTGGATTCCATCTACTAAACCTGCATGCCTTATCTCTAAATGTAACTATCAATGTTATTCAAAGCTCATTTAACAAATTATTTCAACTAATTCATATATGTAATTTTTCACATTCAAATAGTTTCAATCAATGGCATACATATTCTCTTAGTCTATTGAAGTGATTTTTTTTTTAAATTCAATTTTTAAAATTTTTTTACTTTAACACATCATACAAAAATTAAAAACAAGATTTAAAAAAATAAAAATAAAAATAAAACAAAAGAGAAATCTTAATTCCTCCCCCCACACTTAAATCTGACATTTTTCCCAATGGAAGTTAAAAATGTAATGAAAAGATGTAAAGGAAAGTAATTAAAAGTGATAAGAAAAATAAATTCGATTTCTTGGGTTGCCTCCCAAGCAGCGCTTGTGTTTAACGTCTTCAGCTCGACTCAACACTCCTCAATCAGAATAAACAGGATCTTCTAGTTGCACTTCGTCCATAGTATGCTCCTGAAAACCTTTATAGAACAGCTTGAGTCGATGCCCATTAACCTTGAAAATCTTGTTAGTTTCAAAACTTCAAACTTCAACTGCACCATAAGGGAACACATTAATAACTTCAAAATGTTCAATCCAACGAGAACGTAACTTACCACGCATCAATTTAAGTTTTGAATTGTAAAGCAAGACTTTCTGTCCAATTACAAATTGCTTCCTCACAATCCTCTTGTCATGAAACGCTTTAGTCTTGTCCTTGTATATGCTTGAATTCTCGCAAGCCTCAAGTCATATCTCCTCTAATTCTTGCAATTGTAATTATCTATGAGTACCAGCATCGTCCTTCTCCATGTTACAACTCTTAACTACCCAATAAACCTTGTGCTCCAATTCTACAGGAAGGTGACATGACTTACCAAAAATCAACCGATAAGGGAACATCCCAATAGACGTCTTGTATGCTATTCGATAAACCCATAATGCATCATCAATTTGAAGGATCCAATCCTTTCTGTTTGGTTTTACAGTCTTCTCCAAGATGGATTTGACTTCTCTATTGGATACTTCGACTTGTCCATTTGTCTGAGGGTGGTAGGGTATAGATGTTTTATGAAAAATACCATACTTCTTTAGCAATGCCTCCAGTGGTCTATTGTAGAAATGAGTTCATTGATTACTAATCGGTGCTCTTGGTATCCCGAACCTGCTAAAGATGTTAGACCTGATAAAACCTATAACAACCTTGGAATCGTTAGTTTTGGTGGCGATTCCTTCTACCCATTTCGAAACATTATCAATTGCAAGCAATATGTAAACAAAACTAAAAGACGAAGGAAATGGACCCATAAAATCAATACCCCACACATCAAAAAGTTCACATACAAGTATTGAGGTTTGTATTATCTCATTCCTACGTATTAAACTTCCCATCTTTTGGCATTGTTCATATGTCTTACAAATGACATAAGCATCACGAAATAATGTAGGCCAATAAAAACCACTATCTAACACTTTCTTAGCTATTCTCTTGGGTCCGAAATGACCTCCACAAACATAAGCATGACAAAAAGTAAAGATAGACTGAATTTCAGAATCAGGTACACATCTCCTAATAATTTGATTCGAACAATATCTCCACAAGTACGGATCATCCCATACATAGTATTTTGTCTCGCTTTTAAGTTTATCATTTTTGGCTCTACTTATTCTATCAGGTATGGTCCCAACAACTAAATAATTTACCAGAACAGTGTACCATGGAACCATACTTTGTAGAGTGAATAAATGCTCATCAGAAAAGAATTCGTTCAAGGGCTCAGGATTCTCTTCTCTTGCCAACCGACTCAAGTGATCTGTTACTAGATTTTCAGCTCTTTTTTTGTCTTTGATCTCAAGATCAAACTCTTGCAACAGAAGAATCCACCTGATTAATCTAGGCTCTTCGTCAATAGATACTTCAATGCTGCATGGTCAGAAAATACAATCACTTTAGACCCAAGTAAATAAGATCAAAATTTATCTAATGCAAACACTATAGCTAAAAGCTCTTTTTCGATCGTAGAATAATTGCACTGAGCCGCATTGAGTGTCCGGGATGTATAATGAATCACATAAGTTTGCTTGCCAACACGTTGTCCTAAGACTGCTCCAATTACATAATTGCTCGCATCACACATTATCTCAAATGGCAAACTCCAATCAAGGGGTTGGATAATGGGAGTCGTAGTCAATAGAGATTTTAGCTTGTCAAAAACTTCCTTGCACTCTTGGCCAAACTCAAAGGACACCTCTTTTTGTAATAGTCTGGACAATGGTAAGACAATCTTTAAGAAATCCTTAATGAATCTGCGATAAAAACCTATATGGCCAAGAAACAAACGCACTTCCCGTACACTTGTGGGGTATGGTAAGTTCATAATTAAATCAATTTTTGCTTTATCAATCTCAATACCCTTACTTGAAACTACATGTCCTAAAACTATTCCTTGTTCTACCATAAAATGACACTTTTCAAAATTCAGAACAAGGTTTGTTTCAATGCAACGTTTAAGCACCCGAGATAGATTATCCAAACAAGCATCAAATGAATTACCATATACCGTAAAATCATTCATGAAAACTTCAATGCAATTTTCTATTAAATCTAAAAAAATGCTCATCATGCATCTCTGAAATGTACCCGGTGCATTGCAAAGCCCAAAAGGCATTCTCCTAAAAGTAAAAGTCCCAAATGGGCATGTAAATGCTATTTTTTCCTGATCCTCTGATGCAACCACAATCTAATTATAACCCGAATACCCATCAAGGAAACAATAAACGCACTTACCTGCTAATCGCTCAAGCATCTGATCAATAAACGGTAGAGGAAAATGATCCTTCCTTGTCATTGTGTTTAGCTTGCGGTAGTCTATGCACATCCTCCATCCATTTACGACCCTTGTTGGAACAAATTCATTGTCTTGGTTCTTGACCACTGTTACTCCAGACTTTTTCGGCATAACTTGGACTGGACTTACCCATTTGCTATATGAAATTAGGTAAATGATTCCTACATCCAACAACTTTAGAATCTCCTTCTTCACTACCTCCATCATTTGCGGGTTTATTCTCCTTTGAGTTTCTCTGTTTGGTTTGGCACCATCTTCCAATAAGATTCGGTGCATGCACATTGATGGACTTATGCCCTTGATGTCAGCTATAGTCCAATCGATTACTATTTTGTTGTCCCGTAGCACTCTCAAAAGCCTCTCTTCTTGCACACTTGTCAAGTTCTTTGCAATGATGACAGGTAATAACTCATCATCTCCTAGGTAAGCATACTTAAGGTGGTTAGGAAGAGGTTTTAGCTCCAAGATTGGTGCCTGCACAACAGAAAGTAATAGTTTGTCATGAGATGGTAGTAAATCCAATTTCTTAACTTCATACTCTTTAGTAAATGGAGGTAATGACTGTAATGCCATAATCATTTCTTCAATCTCAGGACTCAGCTGCATTTTTGTGTCAGTCTTCCTCAATCCTTAAATAAGTATCACGTCTAGCTCATCCTCATGGTCCAATTCAAAAATCTCATGTACAAACACATCAACTATATCAATAGAAAATATAGATTGCACATCAGAGTGAGGATACCTCATAGCTTCAAATATATTGAATTTGATAATCTCTTTATCGAACTCCATGGTAAGGGTACCATCATAGTCATCAATCTTTGTTTTAACGGTTTTGAGGAAAGGTCTTCCTCACAGTATTGGGTAGGATTTGGGGAATTATTGTCTTCCATATTCAAAATATAAAAATCAGCAGAAAAAATTAACTCATTTACCTATACCAAAACATCATCAATTACTCCCTCAAGATATACGTCAGAACGGTCAACTAATTGGATAATTACACTCGTTTTATTCAAAGGACCCAAATTTAAAGATGCATAAATTGAGTATGACATGACATTTATGGATGCACCTAAGTCTAACATGGTACGTTCAAACTTAGTATTACCAATCACACATGGAATCGTAAACGTACCTGGATCCTTGCATTTTGGGGGTAACTTACGCTGAATAACTGTTGATATGTTCTTCCTTACACTGATTTTCTCATCTCCCCTTAACTTTTTCTTTGAAGTGCACAACTCTTTGAGAAATTTTATATACCTTGGGACTTGCTTAATGGCATCAAGTAGAGGTATGTTTACTTCTACCTTTCGAAAAGTCTCAAGAATTTTTTTCTCTTGTTCTTCCTTTTTCGATTTAGACAGTCTGGTAGGAAAAGGAAGAGGAACAAAATTAGTAGAATTATACACAACTGGTTGAGATTTTACCTTGGAAAAATTTACATCCTCGCTGTCGGCTTTTGTTTTTTCTTGAACTGTCTTGATCGAATCTGTAAAATTAGCAATGGAGGGCTCAAGTTCTCTTCCATTTCGTAATGTAATGGCGCTTGCATTCTCACGTGGATTTATGATGGTCTGAGATGACAACTTTCCAGATCCTTGAGCTTCAAGTTTGCTTACTGAAGTCACAAGTTGACCAATCTGCTTCTCTATATTCTGAATGTTGTTTCTTGTCTCATGTTGAAACTATTGCGTATTGCTAGCCAGTGCCTTAACAATCTCATCAAGTGATCACATACTCTGATTTGCTTACTGCCTAGGTTGGAATGGGGGTTGGTAACGATTCGATGCTTGTTGATTTTCATAACTCAGATTTGGATGATCTCTCCATCTAGGGTTGTATGAGTTTGAGTATGGATCATACTTTCGCTGAGGTTGCCCTTGAAATCCTCCCATGGCATTTGCTTGTTGGATTGGTGTATCTTCTTATAGTGTAGGACACATATCCATAGCATGACTGGTGGCTTAGCAAATGCCACATGCCTTCACTGTTTGTAAATTTCCTACAATCAATTGTCTCACCAAAGAACTTAGATAAAAAATCTGAAGTTCAAGGTTCGATGTACCTACCTCATTAACTTTCTTCGATGTTTGCTCCATCCTTGTATCAAATTGCTGTGAATTTATCGTCATATTAGAAATTAATCTTTTTGCGACTTTCAGAATTTTGTCAACTAAAGCTCCTCCACTAGAAGCGTCCACCATACTCATCTCCATTGGTAACAACCCTTCATAGAAATACTGAATCAATAGTTGATCACTAATTTGATAATATGGGCAGCTTGCGCAAAGTTTTTTAAAGCGTTCTTAATACTCGTATAATGTTTCTTCATGGTGTTGTCGAATTCAACATATCTTTTTTATTATATTTACCACTTTGGATGCAGAAAAATATTTATCTAAAAACTGACGTTTCATCTCATTCTATGAATTGATTGTACCAGAGGGAAGCTAGTATAATCAATCTTTGGCATATTCATCTAAAGATAATGAAAAAGCACACAACTTAATCTATGCTTCTATAATACCTTGCAGTTTCATGCTAGAGGATACCACGTGAAATTCTTTCAAATGCTTATGAGGATCTTCTCCTGCAAGATCACAAAATTTAGGTAATAAATGGATTAGTTCCAATTTTAATTTAAACGCCGTTTCTAAATTTAAAAATTCAATACACAAAGGTTGCTGGTTTAGATCAGGAGCAGTCAACTCTTTCAAGGTCCCGTTTTTAACCATGACTTTCCCTACTAGCAGCTCACTAGCAACTATATCAGAAATAATTACTCATTGTGATGTTGAAACCTGTTCTGTCAAGATTTTCTTAGCTTCTTTCCTTAATCGGTGTAAAGTTCTTTCGAGTTCTGGATCAAATATCAATTCACCAGAGTTAGAAGATCGAGTCATTAACCAAAATACCCATACAATGGATCAAAAAATGCATTAAAAATTTAAAAAATAAAAGCTAATTTAAAATTTTCAATGAAAAATTCTAATTGACAACACAAAGTGCACGAAACCCAAATAAAATTAAAAATATTAAATCATATTTTTTTTTCTTTTTTTTTATATTCTTCGAAATAAGCTTCTTGTAGCGTCCCTAAGTCGTTCAAAATTTCATGCGCAAGCAATACCTGTCGAAAAAACTACGGACACCTGAAAAAACTTCACACAAAGGTAAGAACACAAGTAACTAAAAAAAAATTAAATATAAAGAAAACAATCATAATCTGATTAAAACTAGTCTCCGACAACGGTGTCAAATTTTGATGCGTGTCAAGCGCAACCAAAAATAAATTACTCTACCTACAATGAATAGTAATGATAAGTAAAGGTCGATCCACAAAGACTAGTTAATCAAATTATCTATTTACCAAGAAAAAATGGGATTTTCTTTTGTAATTTAATTGACAACAAAATTAAGTAACAAAAATTCAACAGAAGATGATGTCGATTCAAGGAAATTTACTCACGGTTGTAAATTGATCAATGACCTCATATATATATATATATATATATTATTCTCTATTCAAATATTTAATCAAGGATTATGAAGAAGTCAAACAATCCTTACTTTCTCTAATTTTATTAATTTAAGCTCAGCACACAAATTAATTTTTATCAATAAATCAATTGGTATTAAGCAATTCTCATGAATTTACTGATAGCATTACACTCTCAGAGGGAGTTAAAGATAAACAACAATCTAACAAGCGTTAGATTATTTAATTCATTCTATGTTTTCTTTAAGCAAATAACAAAAATTTGGATCATAATTGTTCTGCTGAATTGTTATTTTTTCTGAATACCATAATAATTACGAATTATGGATTCAGGTTAGCTATAAATCACACAACTCAATCAATTAATAGACCTCTTAATAAATTAAATCATGCAATCATTCACATGAAGAATCAAGAAACATAGATAATTGAATAGAAAAATAACTAAGATTAAAACAGAGTCTCACAATTTTAATAATCGGATTAAATTTTTCTTGAATCGACTAAAGAACTTAGCCAGACATGATAGAAAAGAAAGACAAAAGAAATAAAACTATCTTCTCAATAATTCTTGGATACTCTATTACGTAGCATTTACATTGTTTAAATAGTCAGAGTAGAGAAGATCAAAACTGGTATGTCTAGAATTGACTACCTTATTACATGAAAATAAAGATTAGACAAAATCTTCTTGCCTAGATTAGATAGAGAACATTTCATTATTAACTAAATGTCACCTCTAGACCTATCTTTGTAATATTCCATAGAGGTATATATTCTCCTCAAGATTTTTGACAATCAATCAAATACTTTCAATCGTAAACTTTCTATGTGTGTTAATCTTCCTTCTCTGGTTTGAATTTAAATCAGCTTTCCAGATCAAATTTTTAAATCACGTTTGATTTCTAGAATTCTTTTTACATTAAAAATCTGCATGGAATTCAGAAGATTAATATTGAAAATGCCAGAATTTTTTTTATTTTAAACATAAATTATCAATAATTTTTACCATTGTCTTATATATTAGGAATCATCACAAATGAGTACCATAGGACATATAATATGTTAAATAGACTAAATATAAGGAAAATAAATATATAAAATTATGAATCCATCAATCAGTAACTAACGAAATTGGTTAAACGAAGTGAATCTATTTGATTAACAGTGATAAATGTTTGGGTGGTAGTTGATGTTTTTTGGAATAGTGGGTGATAAGTGATGTTTCAAAACTATTATGGGAGATATTTGATTTTTTTTTTCTTATAACTATTATAAACATTAAGATAGTAAATGTTTTTACCCTTAGTGGAGAGGTGGTACTGATAATTTTTCCAAAATAATATGATCGATACATCTATACAAATGGACAAGGATCGTCTCAAGTTCAAAATGAATTTGAGAAATGCCAGTGTCGACTGGATGGCCGACACCTAGCACTCCCTCACATCCAACTGTATGAGAGTGATGAGTGTTTTTGTAATTTTTTTTATTATTTTTTCTTACAATCACTCTCATACCATTGGATGTAAGGGAGTGCCAAATAATCGACATTGGCAAATCTCCAGTTCATCTCCAACTTGAGAGGAGCCGAATTCCGATACACCAGACTTTTGGACGGTAAGGGAGGAAAGAACAGTAATTTGTCGCATGCATTATTTTACCAAAAAAAATATTGTCACATACGTTATGGTTATATCACGTGGTCACTAATGATTGGTATCGAGTGAACTTGCTGCACATGTGGAGAGATAGAGATATATATATATATATATATATATATATATATATATATATATATATATATATATATATATATATATATATATATATATAGGGGGGGGGAGAGAGAGAGAGAGAGAGAGAGAGAGAGAGAGAGAGAGAGAGAGAGAGAGAGAGAGAGAGAGAGAGAGAAACACTGGTTTTTGTTTTCTATTTTTAGATAAATTTCAGCTATCACCCATAATAGTTTTGAAACATCATCTACCACCCACAACTTTCAAAAAACATCAATTACACCCAAGTAATTGACGGAAAAGACTGAAATCACTGTTAGACATTTTTACCCTTTTGTTTTTTTTTTCCATCATAACGAAATTAACAAATTTATTGTATCTCTGAAATGCACAAATCAATGCTTGAAAAATTTTACAAAAAAAAATGCCTGAAAGGTACTAGGTTCTCTGCAACAATCAAGAAAAACAAGGGTTGTCGAAGGTGGGTTCGTTGTTGTTCAGTGAGCTTGTGGAGAAAAACCATCTGGAGATCAAAGACGATGGTTAGGGAAATGAAGGACAACCGGACCAAGTTCAAGAAGACGAAACAGAGGAAAAATTTCAGAGCGATGTAGTCGGCACTAACCTAATAAAAGGGGGAAGATCGAGATTTTCAGGCCAAAGGCATTAGTGATGCTGAACTTGCAGCAGATTTAGCAGCAGGACTAGCCAAGAGAACAGCGATTCCGAAGCCATGGAGAAGAGCAAACAACTCTTACCTTTAGAGCGATTCGAACAAATCTCTAAAACCCTTCCTTCTTTGCTTTTGATTTCTAACTCTTCTCTCATCTTCCCTGGTTTGGGGAGGATAATATTCCAGGTTTTAAGAATGAGCGATTTTTGCAATTGCAGATTCCTGATGGAGTTTGAGGAGGATAATATTCCCTTGTTCTTTAAATCATCTTCTTAGATCGGCCACATTCTTTTGCCTTGTTCTACGCACCAAATTTATTTGGGGAGACACCAGAACTGGATTCATTTTATGAGAGGAAATCTGTTTTGATTGGCAGCAAAAAGAGAGATCGGAATCCTCTTCTGTCTCGGGAACAATGTGGCCCATTATCAAGAGGTAAAATAAATCTGATAAAGTGGATTTTTAGTTTTGGTTTATAGGGTTTATTATATATAATGCCATTATTGTTGCCCAGAAAAAATCCTTTTGATAAACCACTTTATTCATAGTGTAATCTCTAGACTAAGATATTTCATGTACAAGATCCCGTAACACCAAATCTCAACAATGGTAGTAGGGGTTAGTAAATTGCATCATCCGTCTTTCTCTTTATCAGCATATATTGCGTCTTTTTTAAATGGAGTGTCGGATGCGAGTTTGTCCACTTGGCATTTGATGTAGCTTTTGGAGTGTTGCATCATTTTTTGAATGGAGTGTTAATGGATGCGAGTTCGTTCACTTGACATTCAATATAGCGTTTTAGAGTGCTATAGAAGAGCTTGCTCTCTATTGTAAACACCCCACTTTGTCTCCTCTCTCATTCTCAACAACGTTTTAAGGAAGCTTTTTTCTCCTCCGATCATTCTCTTACCGATGATTCTTTTCTTCTTTCATATATACTTTTTTCTATGTCATATCCTACTTCATCTCTATTATTTTCATGCATCAATCTATTGCCTCTCCTCTTGTTTTGGCTCCAGCAATCCCGATCTCTATATATTTTATTCCCTCAAACTTGGGATCTCTATATATTTTGTTCCCTCAATCTCGTAACTTTCTGTTGCAACTCTACTAATCCGTCTTCCTCTGTAAAAGAAAATACAAGAAACCATCAAAATGAAGAAGAAAATGTTTTGGAAATAAGAAATAAAAAGAGAAGTTCTAACCAAGTGAATCTCTCAAGCTACTATTCTTATATGCCGTCCGCCGTCTCGACAATCCATTTGTAGCTGCCATACTATGTTCCTCTTCTACCTTCTTTTTCCCTGTCCATCACTTTTCATTAAATTAATCAAATAAACCCAACAATCTCACCGTCTCACAATTTTTATCTGAGAAGCAATCTCTCAGCCGGATTTTAGCCATAATTCACTAGATTCCAGATTTGCAATCAAGAACATCAAGACGTTCGCTGGATTGTCAGTCAAGAACACCAAGACAGGTAGATTCCGACTCATCTACAAGAAGAAAAAAAAAAGGCCAGAAAAACGCAGCTTTTGCTTGCCCCTAGGGACTTCTCTCTCGCAATCTTGCTCTCTCGCACTTTGCTTTTCTTTTCCACTCATCTATGTTTGATCTCCAGCTGTTGTCGGGCAATGGTATGTTAATGCTTTGTTTGTTTCGATGTAAAATTTTATGTGTAACATTTTAACGTTTTAAATGTAAAAAAAAAGTTCAATGTTTATTTCCAAGAGATAAAATATAGTGATCTTTACAGTGTTTTTCTATTAATTACTGGAAACAAATTTTGAATTTTTTTATATAAAATATTACACACGTAAAATTTTTTGGCAAAACAAACGAAGCATAATGTGTTTTGTAAAGGGTAAAAGGTTAACTTAACATGTATATAAGGGTAGCTTTGACATTAAAATATTTTAGAGAAAGCAACATTATCAATTAACAGATCTGTCATAACGGACAAGGTCAGCATGATACATAGTTAACAAATAAGGGGAGGTTTGTGTAATTACCTGCGAACTCGGGAGTTGGGTGCCTTAAGGCAAAGTACAAGGAAGGTGCTTGAAATTTTTCATTTCTTTTTTGGTACAAGTTTTAAATGGCAATAGTAGCTAGGGCTGCAATAGGATCAGATTTTTTAAAACACTAACCCTACCTTAAGTGACTTAAACTTAAATCATACCTAGACCAATCTTACACAAATCTGCAACTCTAACCTTACCCTAATAGGGATTAGCCTAAGCCAACCCAACCCCGATTGACCATGATTGGGTCGAGCCGAGCCGGGTTGATGATTCAGGTCAGATTGACCATGATTGGCCCGGAATTCCTAATAAATCCTTGCACTCACACCAAATCCGCACCAACAATATAGTGAATTTTCCTATATGTTATACCCCCAAAACCATATCTAGATGAAAGTGTGATAAATTTAATTGTTCTAGGTTAATATAAAACTTTAATTCCAAAAGATTGTATTGTTTCGATTATTGCTACTGTTTTAGTTTTGTTAGTGAAATCTCCATAATAATATTTTATCAAAAAAAAAAAAAAAATCTCCATAATAATCTTAGCAAAAGTATAACCACCAAAATATATTCAAAAATCGTAAAACCATCTTCTAAACTATCACCTTCTTTTCTTGTTATAGCATGAATGCCAAATTTTCGACACCATCTAACAGCTATCTCACTAATCATTTAGGTCTCATTTCAAAATCCAAATCAACACAGAAACATTACTCCGCTTCACATGCTTTACACCCTTCAACAATCATATATAAGTCTGATAGGGCGAAGACTTGGACTAATTAAAAGGATTATCCATAAAAAATTATTGCAATTATTCAGAGGTCAAGGTTGAGATGAAGGATTAAATCTGTACCAGGATCCATTTGAGAGGCCAAAGAATAGTCGATTCAGTCTAGAATGACTGGAGAGAGAGCAGCATCAAAAATGGGGAAAAAGAGAGAGAATATCCCGTTGAAGAGAAGGAGGTAATGATGCAGTGGCAGGTCGCAAAGAGGTAGATTCTGTAGAGAAAATGAAATTAAGATTAGGTTTAAGGTTTAACCATAGTTATTTAATTCGAACTCGGGAATTATTCGGAAGGAGAATAATTTAGAATGAGTCGTTTCGATAATTTAAGAATTCGATCAAAGATGTAGTAAAAAAAGAGGACTTAAAATAAAATTCAAATTCAGTTCAGTTCGAAAATTATTCCCTTACTAAAAAAAATTTGGACAAAAAATTCATATGTTAATTTTTAATATTTAATGCTCCTATCTATCAATTATTACATCTGCATAATATATAAGTGATATTAGAATAATATTTAATTTATAAATAATAATAAAATATATAATATATGGGTATGGGTATAACGGTGGATTTGTTAGATTTCATTACAACATATAATGTGGATCATTAGATTTTATTATGATTGCAATACCTATCTAGTGGAGCTGATATTCATAAAATTAAACATTTTCATAAATTATTCAATCTTCCTCATGAAATCCCTATTTTTTTTTCATGTTTGTTAATTACTTCCTCATGATTATTATAATATTTATTTTTAGACTCATATTTAATTTCAATTGGAAAAGCACACGAAAGTAATGACTTGTTTTGTATTATGGTATGATTTTTATACTCATATTTATTGTCACGTTGTGGAATGAAATTAATGATTTGCTTTATATTATGATTTAATTTTTATACTCGTATTTAATTTCAAATTGGAAAAAAAAATGAAATTAATGATTTGCTTTATATTATGATTTGATTTTTATACTCGTATTTAATCTCACATTGGAAAAAAAATGAAATTAATGATCTGTTTTATATTATGACGTGATTTTTAGATTTATAATTAGTCTTAGATTAGAAAAGATGCAAATAGTTATGGCATCAAGTTTTTTTTTTTTTTTAAGCTATTTTTTTTTTCGAAAAACTTTGTTTGAGAATAGTAGTTAAGGCATTAATAGTAGTTAAGGCATTAAGTCCTCCATTAGGAAATTAATAGTTTTTTTAATTATAAGAATTATTCGGTATAATTAGGATTTGAAAGAATTATTCTAGATATTTATTTCTAGACAAAAAATGTGAGAATTTTAAATAATCATTAAATATAATTCGAATTCGGGGGAATTATTTGTATTATTCGGTTCGAAAGAATAATTCGCGAATAATTCAGAGAATTAAATAACTATGGGTTTAACACAGGCTCAGCCCAAGGCTGAACAACCCAGGCCCAGGCCAGCCCAACCCTGTTAAGGTTTTATAAAATTTGGGTTCAAGCCTAGTCTTGTCAAGGTTCAGGACAGGTTTAGCCTTGCCATGATTGAGGGTGAGTATGAGTTGTCTGGCCAAACTTGCAACATCAACTATGGCCTTAACTATGAAAATTCTCATTTATAACTTTTTTATGGTAAGCTAATTCAAATACTAATATTTTGAAGTTTTACCTAAAATTATGGTATGTAAATTGTAATTGAGAAGTTTGAGTAATTTCTTTATTTTTATATTTAATATCTAAATAGATTCAAGGAGAAGCAAAAATATATTTCATTATCTTTCTCATATAAATAGTCTATTCTCTTTGATATTGCCATGAAATGGGTGAAACATTACCTTCAATTAAATTTCCTTCCTTCCACTTGTAGTATCTCTCCAATCAATTTGCTCCAATATCTCAAATTATTTAAAAAAAAAGGGATAAACCGAAAATCATGACTGAAACAATGCATCCACTACATTAAGAGGGGAGAAAATAATATTAGGAAAAAAATCTTCACCCATCCATGAGAGATGTTGTATGGATGTTTTATTATGCTCTATCATGTAAAATCTATTAGTTACTATCATAACAAACATGAACCAATTTACAAAAGTGATAAGGTTCATTTTTTAATTTTTATGTCTCATGTGATAAGCATGCATGTTTTTTAAACTGATCAGCATCCATGTAAAATTGGGACGCAAACAGAGCAAATTTATAATGGATACACCAGCATTCAAATTCATATCCCATTAACACATATGCTATTTTTAATTCAGTCTAAAATCCAACTGATATTTCACTTATCTGAATTTGATTCAATGATATCCAATTAAAATATTTTAATATATTTATATATCTATAAAATAATAAAAATATTAATATGTGAGGTTTATTTTTCAAGTCTCACAAGACAGCTATTATGTCATGCTGAGAGGTGATGTGTTCGGAATCCACATCCTCTCCTCCCAGTGGTTCTGGGAGGACAATGGCAACCTGTCCTGGATGGCCGCCATGTGACTTTCGGTGAATCTGAGACCCACGTCCGAGCTGACACCCAGTCGACAAGTCGAGCCGACAGGGAGTGTCGGCTCGGACGTGGGTTTCGGATTCACCGGAGAACCACGTGACGGCCATCGGAGAAAGGTTGCCGCGTCCTCCCAGAACCACTGGGAGGAGACGATGTGAATCCGGATGTGTTCATTCCATCAATTGGACAGAAAAAACATGGTCTAGGTTTCTAAGGTTGGAGTGGATTTTGGTCCAACTAGAAAAGCTTAATTGGAGTTTTAAAATTGATCCATGCATATCTCTATTCAAGACGATTAAGGCATAAGCTATTCTTTATCTACCTGATGCACCTTCCAAAAACTGTTCATATATGGTTTCTACATGACTGGCTTGTGTTAGTGGCCTATTGAAACCGATTCTTTTTTATGGGATGTCGTTGGGCCATCACGAAAACCTCAAAATACGAAAGAGGCATTTTGGTATGTAAGAGGGGAAAGGTGAGGGAGGTTCTACGCGATCCGATGGACGTCAAACGCTAGTGTCAACTATCTATATGCATATATTGAAACAAGAATTAGTATAAGAAAAAAGTTGTAACTTTTTTTCAAGAATTATCCTTGTTTTGCAATAAACATGTGAAATGGCAAAATTTTATCTTTATTAAGAAAAAATCTAAATATTTTTTTTTTCTGTAAAGAGAAAAAAAAACCTATCCCAATAAGATATCCCTTTGACGCTTAATTTAGGGATTGGCTGGGTGAATTAGCTAGCTGGGTATGTGAATTAATTTTGGAGCCAATACAGTCCGGGAATCCACATTCATTACATCCTCCCCCCCCCTGGCTGGGTGAATTAGCTAGCTGGGTATGTGAATTAATTTTGGAGCCAATACAGTCCGGGAATCCACATTCATTACATCCCCTCTCTCTCTCTCTCTCTCTCTCTCTCTCTCTCTCTCTGTGGAAAAGATTTTAGGGTCTCACATTAGCTAAGGGGTCCATTGTATGGAGCCATCGACTCTCAAAAAGTGCACAAATCTCGCACAAATCCTCCCCTATATATGATGTTCTATCGATCCCTACCCCTTCCTGTCCTTGCTCTCTTGATTTCTCTGGTCTTCGAACTAGAGAAATCTTCCTTCCTCTCTCTCTCTCTATTTATATATATACAAATCAAAATTTGTATGAAATGTAATTTGTGAGCAAAGGACATTAGGGTTTACTTATCCACAATATTTCATGCCCATGTAATGTACAACATGGTAGAACTGGATGCCCGTCCATGGATTCCGTCTTTAGGTTGTCATCCACATAAATTTCCCTCATTTTTTTTTCATACCATTTTGCATCAAATTTACTTGGAGCATTATTATTGTCAAAAGGGTTTGTTATTTTTTCCAAAAGTTATAAAACATCTATTTTGTCACGTGGATAAATGTTGACCATTTCGACTGTTGGATAGAGAGAATACCATTTATATTAACCATATGTCAAATATTTAAGGTCTAATTCAATTAAATGCCCCTTTGTATTAGCACAATATGCATCTCGTGAATGTTCTTGCATGTGTACCAAAACTCTAGACATTTCCAAACTCTAAGCAAGAAGAGATAAATTAGACTAAAATGACATTAAAAATAAAGGGAAGAGGTTCTCCGGGGGAGTGGACTAGAAAATGAAATCACAATGACTCTCGCATGGGATAGGGCTATCGAAGGAGGATTCAAATCCTCTCCTCCCAGAGATTCGGGAGGAGAGGTGGCGGCCTGGATGGATGGCCGACACCTGGTGCTCGAGCGAATCCGAGCCCTCCATCGGGGCCGACACCTAGCCGACACCGAACCCCACGTGTCGGCCATCCAACAGGGGCGTCTTCCTCCTCCCGAATCATTGGGAAGAGGCGATGTGTATCCATTGAAGGAACTTTAATTCATAGACAAGGAAATGTGGTTTAGGGCCTTTTTGAGGATGGATGACTCTGAATCATAGCATTGGAGAGAACTATCACATAAGAAATCAGACCCATCATGTCTTCAATCCATGTATTCTAATACCCCCTCAGATGAACTTGTGCATGGACCCTCATTCCATTGATATTCCTCTTGTGAAGGTGCCTGCAGTGTAGCTGGTAAGAGGGTCTTGGGATCAAATCCCACCTTCACCAAGAGAGGTGGCCACCAAAGTCGTTACCAAGGCAGACCTAGACTTTGGATTCATGAGTTTTGTAATTCTGATTCCATGTGTTCTACATGATTCAATCAATAGAATTGTGATTACCCACATAAGAAAAAAAAAGTCATTGCACCAGGAAAGGAATACATGTTCAATAAGCAAAGCATGTCACTTATTATGTGCTGCTAGCATTTGCAGGTACTTTTTTACTCCCCATCCTCTCCAAGTGAACAATTTACTGATCTGGCTCAGGACATAATTGATTACTCCGAAGTGTACACCTGGTCCATGGGACTTCTGATATAACCAATCTTTATACTCAGAGTATGTGCATGGTATTTTTTTTTTTTTTTTTTTTGTTCCTTCTTTTCATTTATTCTTCCCTAACTTCTTATTCTGGAGCTAATATGCAGAATGGAAAATATAAGGGAAAGGAAAAGAAATTAAATCATAATCTAAACCATGAAAGTAGTCACTATAAACAAAGACATCAATACTGTTGATTTGAACTGGCCAATGTTTGAATTCACTCTTGAAATAAAAAAAAAAAAAGAAAAAAAAAAAGCTCAGACCTGTCTGGTTCAGAAGCTATATCCTACCTCAAAAGTCAAAACTGCTTCATTCTCCTTCTTCGATGATCTTTGTGCCCAATCCCTTCAGCCCTTCTGGTGGAATTTCTGCAACAGTAACAAGTGAGTAGAGCTCTTCTTTTGCATCTTCATCATCATTCCTCTTCCTGGCAATGCGAAACCTAACCCTCCTTGGGACACTTTGGATCCCCTTACTTTGTATGAGCTTGTTCAGCTTCACATCCACCCTCACATCCTTAGTTCCCGTGGCTTTATGTGCAAACATCCTGATCTCATTTACAGCCTTGGGGCCATTTTTCTTGAAAATGCTGTAATTCACAAGGATTAATAAAGGTTGTCATATTATTTCCATTATCATAAATCAGATGTGAATCACCACTCACATAATTAGCAGAAGTAAACCAGTTCCATTAATGTATACACACAATAAGCTTTGTACCATTGGTACCATCGCAATTCAGTCAACTAAAACCAAAACAATGATGCGTCAAAATTCACATATACCACATGAGATAACCAGCATCCAAGACAAAATTTGAGCCACTTTATAACCACATTTCCTGCCTCCATAGCCAATTTGTAATTTGCAATTTGCATTACTATAAAGTTAGATGAACTAAGACAAAACAAAGGCTTTTTTTTTTTCAAGAAAAACACGGGATACAATCGAGGCATCAATCAAATAGAGGTTCATCAACCAAAGAATGGAATTTGGCCAAATAGTCTTCACCGAAAAAGACTCGGGCCAAGGAATGCGCCATACAATTGGCTTCCCTTGGGATAAAGGAAAAAGAAACATTATCGAACTTTAAGCTCAAGAAAATGATGTCCTCCTTAATAGGCTGGCTGCCGTTGGCAAATAGCCTCACAGTAGGAGGATTGATTTTGATACAATGGATTAACTCGATCCTGACAGTCTGATTCAAGAAGTATATATGTTATGAAAGTCATCTTCCAAAACTGATTGAAGAGCCAAGCGAAAAGCAAGGGCTTCACAATGGAAGGCAGAAGAGCAATAAAGACCTTAAGTAATAGAATCATTCTTAATCCATAGTTTAAAATGCAAGCCAACAAGCTTGCCTTGATCAATGCCAATTGCCAACCAAGCCCTAGTTCTTTACCCCGAGTGTATCCTACGGTGAAATTGTAGGACCAAACACATTGGACTGACACGCCTAATTGTACTCATCCCGTACCGTGCCTAATTGTACTCATCCCGTACCGGTAGGAAAACAGACAACATGGTCTAAATCGGGTATCTAAGCGATTTCATTGAGGTTAAGAAACAACACAAACGAAGATAACCAATCTGCAAGTACGAAAGAAGAACAAGATAATTAATCTTAACTATGAAAGAAGAATCAAGTAAACAATCGATACATAATTCGGACATCGTACGATCATAATTACAAGATATAATACCATCCCCGCTTAGAAGACATTAATGGTTGAATCAATAAGAAGGCTTACCAGCCAACCAACCACTTGTGGAGGTTGATGATGTACTCTTTCCTAATGATCTTTTTATTGAGAATAGTCTCACATTGCTAATGAGATTGAAATCATGTGGTCTTATATATGGAGAGTCCCTACACTTATTAATCCAACTTTTGAGTTGAAAACTTGACATGGTATCAGAACTCCAAGTTCCCTCTCATAATAACCCTTAAAAAAAAGAAAAAAAAAAAAAGAGGCCAAGTCACCGAAAGAGGGATGCCAATTGCACAGAATAGAGATTATGATCACCCAAAGAGGGACGATCATTTAAAAGAGGGACTATATGTCACCCAAAAAGGGATTAGTCACTAAAAAAAGGACGATCACCCAAAAAGAAAGACTATATATCACTCAAAGAGGGATTAGTCACCCAAAGAGGGACGATCACCCAAAAGAGGGACCAGTCACCTGAAAAGTGTCATGCAATGCCACATATACTACCACATATACACCACCTAACGGTGGGGTTTATATGTGAGGGAGAGTATTGGGAATAGTCCCACATTGCTAATGAGATTGAAATCCTGTAGTCTTACATATGGAGAGTCCCTCCATTTACTAGTTCGAACTTTTGAATTGGAAACTTGACACTCTTTTCTTCCTTTCGCTTTTAAAATTATTGAGATATTTAATTAATGACAATACGAATTCAAAAGCTGAGATGTTGGAAGTAATGCAAAAAAGAAGGACAATCATCCCAAAAGAGATACTGGTCTCCCAAACAGGGAAAAACATTATCTGCAATTAAATTTCCTCTAGTAGTATCTCAATTTTATCCTATCAAATTTGCTCCAATATTTCAAATATTTAAAAAAAAAAAAAAAAAAAAAAGGATAGACCGAAAATCATGACTGAAACAATGCATTCGCCGCATTTAAGAGGGGAGAAATAATAATATGAAAAACATCTTCACCTATCAATAAGAGATGTTGTATGGATGTTTTATTATGTTCTATCATGTAAAATGTATAAATGAATATCACAACAAATGAATCAATTTACACATGTGATAAGGTTCATTTTTTTATTTTTATGTCTCATGTGTAAGCATCCATGTTTTTTTAAACTGCTCATGCATTAAGCAAATTCATATCTAATTATCAGCATCCATTTGATAATTGGGGATGTAAACAGAGCAAACTTATAGTGGATACACCAGCATTCAAATTCATATCCAATTACCATATATATATGCTATTTTTAATTCAATTATTTGAATTTGATTCAATAATATCCAATTAAAGTATTTTAAATATATTTATATATCTATAAAATAATAAAAATAATAATATGTAAGGTTTATTTTTTCAAATCTCACAAGACAGCTATTATGGCTCGACAGCACATAGAGAGATGATGTGTTCATTTCATCAATTGGATGGAGAAGACATGTTCTAGGTTTCCAAGGTTGGAGTGGGTGTTGGTGCAATTAGGAAAGGTTAATTGGAGCTTTAAAATTGATCCATGCATATCTATTCAGGATGATTAAGATCAACTATTCTTTACTTGCCCGATGCATCTTCCAAAAACTGTTCATATATGGTTTCTACATGACACCGGCTTGGGTTAGTGGCATATTGAGCCCGATTCATTTTTATGAGATGTCTTTGGGCCATCACAGAAACCTCAAAATACAGAGGAGACATTTTTGTATTTGAAACGAAAAGTGTGAGGAAGATTTTACACAATCCAATGGACACCAAACGCTAATATCAACTATCTATATGTACATGTTGAAACAAGAGTTAAAGTATAAAAGAAGTAACTTTTTGTCAGGAATTGTCTTTGTCTGCGAAAGAGGAAAAAAAAACGTGTGAAATGGCAAAAATTTACTTTACAAATAGGGTGGAATCCATAAGAAAATCCCATTAAATAAGATATCCCTCTGACGGCTAATTTAGAGATTGGTTGGGCTAAGCTAGCTGGTATGTGAATTAATTTTGGGGCCAATACGGTCCAGGATTCCATATCCATTACATCCCCTTTTCTCTCTGGGGAAAAATTTTTAGGGTCTTGGACCAGCTAAGGGACTCCATTGTATGGAGCGTATTTTTCGAATTTAAGGGGGAGGGGAGAGGTCATGGACTCCTGTACTCAGTGTCAATAAGAATATTCCTGAGTCTTTCTTTTTCTTCATTGCACCGACTCGTGTCAATGGTCATTGATATCAATTAGGCTATTTCATTTTGCCCAGTCATTGGGCCATCATAGGAACGTCAAATACAAGAAGATATTATTGGTATTTAGATCGAGAAAGGATTTAGGTTTTGTGCCGATTTTACAGACAGTGATGCGTGATGTCTTATTCAAAACGAGATTAGATTTAAATATAGGAATTTTATTCCTATCCTATTATGTGACCCACATGTCCTATTGATTGTCCAATTAGAGTCCCATTTGTATTGATACTCCCTGATGGGAGAAAGTCCACAATGTTATAAATAAATTGTTCATGTTCTTTCAAATTTAGTCTCTATTATTAGAACACTAAAAAAGAAAGAAGAGAGAGAAATCATATAACACCATTGAAGGAAAAATAATCCCCTCATGTCCTTATGTTGACATGAGGAAGTTGTCATCCATTGTGCACAGTTACCAATGCATTAATATACACACACAATGGATACATCGATAACTAACTGTACATAATAGATGACAACCATTAGATATTTCATGTGGGGATTCTGAACCCCATTGAAGAGCTTTGTTATAGAAAATTACAGAGATGGCTGGCACAAGCCGTACGAGGAATGATTGCCCTATTGTGATGTACGGTATGTGATTCGTTTTCTATTAATATTGTTCTCTCTAAGCTTTCGTCTTAATGAATTGAATAAAATTTTATTATATTCCACTTTATGTTTGATCGAAACCATACATTACCACATCACTCCCTAAGGTGTGAGAGACAAGGTTGCAAAGAGATGATATTGGGTTTAGACCATTGATTGATAGTATGGTTCTAAATCTAGGTATCAGGTATTAATCATATTCAAAATTAATGATCCAACCCAAATTGATGTATGGATCCAATGGGGAAAAAAATAAGGTAGCTTTTGGGAGCAAGTCCCGCTTGGTCGGATAGTTGACCCTTTGCTTGTTGAATCAAGGGCCGGGACAAGACTTCAAATTCGAGTCTCCTCTCCAGTAGTGTAACTTACTCACCGTCTCTATAGTTAAATGAGCAGAGATACAAAGTAGACGTAGTTACACACACAAATAAAATGACTGAAACACCCCGGAAGTATGTATCCATTTACGAAAAAAAAACCCATTCTGACTCAGTCCCAAGCATACCTGAAAACTGATATCAAAGTTGTTTCTGTTTTGGCGATATATCATGTACCTCCTCCTCTAACCAAAACCATATAATGAAAGGAAAAAAAGGGCCATGTTGACTTATTGTTGCAAACTATCATAGTACCATTTAACTTCCAAAGCTCAACAATATCTCTAATAAAATAGAAATGGATATGGACACTAGTACTAACAGTACTTGTTTCCTCTATGTGATCCTATCACCGTTCATATCCAATAGATCCCATACTACATCGACGGTGATAGAATTCCATGAAAAATATATGCACATGTGGGTGATCCAAACTCAAGATTCTCTTAGGGAGGACTCCAAACCCTTCCAAATTTTAAGGAAAGATTATTAATCGATCTATAAATACCTGTCCTTCCAAATTTTAAGGAAGGATTATTAATCGACCAATAAATACCCTCCATTCCCATCATTCCTCACGCCACTTTTCCCATCTCCTGCCTATCACACAATCTCATCTGCTTTTTCTCTTGTTTCTATTCGTTTTTTGTATTCTCTCTTTTCTCTTTTTTTTGCTTGATTTCCATTTCCCCTGTGACAATGACAGACCTCGTCGAACAGCCGGAAGTTGGTAAGATTCTTCCTTCTTCTTTTTTTTAATCTTTTTTCCCCTTTCCTTTCTCTCATTTTCCTCTTAAATTCATATTTGATAAACTAATTATAATTCTTGCTAAGTTAGAACTGAACTGAGGCTTTGTGGTTTTGATCTTTTCATATAATGTATGTTCGGTTATTTGTTTGCAGGAAATCAAAAACAGAAGATCCATGAAGAGAACAATGACTTGGTGCTTCAAGGTCGATTTGTGGTGCCCGGATCCAACACATTTGGCCACACCTTTAGGTATTTATCTTAAACACCTGACTAACTTTCCCAGCAAGAACAACCCTTCAATTCTGAAATGGGCCTGTACCCTTTGTTAAAAGGCGGTCATGGGACCCTGTAGTTCCTGCCCCCTCTGGAGAATAAAACCCCAAAAGGATACCCATGGACTTGTGGGGAACAGATGATAACCATCGCCTGTCCCACAAAATTACTAGTTTTGAATTCTGATCCCCAACTACGGATCCACTACCCTCAGATTGGATCTTAGCCCACCTAAGCTCAGAGGACCAAGATGGCATGATTTAAACACCTTCATGGGCTGTGTTACATTGAGAACTAGTAATACCATTCTCATGTTTTCTAAGTTTTTGGCTGATGAAGCTTATGTGAAATACGTTCAACAGGGATTATAATGCTGACAGTGAAAGGAAAGAATCAGTTGAGGAATTTTACAAGCAGAACCACATCCACCAAACAATTGATTTGGTAATCCCAGTCTGTGATTTGAAATTATTTTAGCAGCTTATTGGCGTAATATAGAATTTCAAAATTGGATGAATTGGTTTTGATTCTAAGAATTGATTTTGTATGAGTTCAGGTGAAGAGGATGAGGGAAGAGTATGGTAAGCTGAACAAAATAGAGATGAGCATATGGGAATGCTGTGAACTTCTCAACTCGTTTGTGGATGCAAGTGACCCTGACTTGGATGAACCTCAAATTGAGCACTTGCTGCAGACAGCTGAAGCAATCAGGAAAGACCATCCTAGTGAAGATTGGTTGCACTTGACAGCCCTAATCCATGGTATATACCCGCCTATATCTCCTTACTTCTACTCTTTTCAGTCATACTAGTCATACCATCTCTCTCTCTCTCTCTCTCTCTCTCTCTCTCTCTCTCTCTCTCATGTCTAATAATGTAAGGTGCAACTAATTACCTCGTTCTTGCATGGTTATAGATCTTGGGAAGGTTCTTTCTTTTCCAAGTTTTGGAGAACTTCCTCAATGGGCTATTGTGGGTGAGAATCAAATCTGCTTATGAAGTTTATTTCACCTGTATACAGAGGTTGTTCCAAATTGCTCACATATTCATATAACAGGTGACACATTCCCTGTTGGCTGTGCTTTCGATGAATCAATTGTTCATCACAAGGTATATCATCTCACAACTTACAATCTGCAGACCTGCCTAGACGTTTAAAGAAAATCATCTAACATAACGAAATCCTTTTGGTTGTTAATACAGTATTTCAATGAAAACCCTGACCACCATAATCCTGCTTACAATACCAAGTATGGAATTTACTCGGAGGGATGTGGCCTTGACAAAGTGCTGATGTCATGGGGGCATGATGAATATATGTACATGGTATTCCCTCGGTACCCATTCAGATTGGAACTAATGACTCACTGCATTTTATAATGCAACTTATTACAGTTATCATTTTGATCATGAAAGAAATGGTAAAATCTAACTATACCTTCTCGCTATAGGTGGCAAAGGAGAATAAGTCAACTCTACCTTCAGCTGCACTGTTCATCATCCGATACCATTCCTTCTATCGTAAGTCCTTAATGGTATTCACTAATTATCTGCTCAAAATATAGTAATTTTTGAAAAAAATCCATTGACTGAAAAATAACTCAACCTGTCAATTTGCAGCTTTACATAAATCAGGAGCATATAAACACTTAATGAACGATGAAGATGTTGAGAATCTGAAGTGGCTTCAGATCTTCAAGTAAGACTCGCACTCCCCCACCCCAAAAAAAAAAAAAAAAAAAAAAAAAAGCAGCAAACAAAAAAAGAAATCTTGGGTTTGAGCCTTTTTATTTTTTTATTTATTTTTATTGGATACTGTTATATCACAAAAAAAGAAATAATTTTTCATATTAGATACTGTTATATCACAAAAAAAAAAAAAAGAGCAAACAAAAAAAGAAATAATTTTTCATATTATTTGCAGCAAGTATGACCTATACAGCAAAAGTAAAGTACGGATTGATGTTGAGAAAGTCAAGCCTTACTATCTATCCCTCACCGAAAAGGTAAGCTTCACCTACTTTTATTTTCAAATGGCTTTTTTCTTAACCATTTTTCCTCCCTCGTTCCTAATTAGATGAATGTTGTTGCAGTACTTTCCGGCAAAGCTAAGATGGTGAGATGTGTTGATTCGATAGTTACAAATTGATAAATATTTTTGAAAGTTAATTGAGCAGATAATGACCCTGTAGATGCATTATCTTTTTATTCTTTTTCATTTATTTTCCTTTTATAATCTTAGTAGAATGTCAATCCTCTCTCAAGTATGTTGGATCAGTGAGCAAAGTATTTGTGTCAACGAGAGTTATTCAATTTTCTTCTCCATTCTCTATTCCATTGCCTCTTAGCTTTTAATTATTTTTTCCAGTGAAGTTAAAAATTAATTGAAGTTAAAAGTTCATAAAATTATCTTCCCAGCTAATCACACTATATCCAAATCATCATCCAAAATCAATACGAAAAAAGAAACAGGGAAAAGGAAGGTTACTGTGAAAATTATCCTCTTCTCTTGCTCTGTTCGTATGGAAGCAGGAAACGGATGATGAGCAATCGAACCGACTAACAAGTTTTTCTTTCTTATAATGAATGAGTAGTTCATAGATAAGATTTGCCACTTAACATAATCATCCTTTAATAAGGTATCGAAATATATTCAAAGCTAAAATAAGCAAGGCACGGTGTGTAGAGCATAATTAGGGCCAAGTGGGGAGTGAGGACGTTGTATCAAGAAGAAAAGAAGTGATTTAGAAGAGCTTTATAAGTTGCCTCTTACCATGACTGCAGCACATAATCATTACCTGACGTTGGCTTATAAACTTAAAATTATTCTAGATAAATGGCCAATAATAATAAACAAGGTGGTCCAGGAATGCATACCAAAAAAACATGTTCTTTATCAGCTTACAGGAGAAGAGATGGTGACAAGTCACAACTCACAATAATTGAGGTCCATTTTGTGCCTGCAGAAACAAAACACCAGCATTGCAAAACAATGGTCAGAAATATTTAGAAGAGGGAAAAACATGGGAATAATTCAATATTCGACCACTTCCTTTCTTAACTAATTGAACTCAATCACGTCAAGCTTTATCCCATTGTTACGCCAAACTGTCATGCATGGAATAAAGATTACCTTAGTTCAACGTCCAGGGATAAAATTGCTCGTACTTTAGAGCCTAGTACTAGAATTGCCACCCGAAAAAAAAAATTCCCACCCATTTAGAAGAGTCAGTCAGATAAACAGGATGTTGTAATCCTAAGAGAACAAAGTTGACTGACGGCATCTTGAAGGAAATTTTCAAAAGGATATTCTCAAAGATCCTGGACAAGGAAATTGTGAGATTAGCCATTCACTTCAACTCAAAGTTCATGTTGCAGTTTGTGAAGTGAAGGGTAATCATTGGTGTTAATTTGCCATCACTTTATTGGTTGGAAATTTTTTGAGATCAAGTTTCTAAGATCAAAAAACTTATGGATTACTACAGGTAGTCTGTTCAGTTCACAAATTCCAGATGACTGAATTATTAATGATTTAAACATGAAAAAATAGGTTTTTTTTGCAGGTAATTTCAAACAAATAACTGATTGGGTGGGGACTGTATGCTCAATCAGACCAAATAGAAAATTGACTTTTCAGTTAACTTGTCTTGGTCAAGGGCAAACATGTGAACGAATTCTAGTTATGATATGCTAGGATTGAATCTCCAGCAAATGATGAATCAAAATAAAAAGTACAACCTCTGTTAACTGATTTATAAAGATTCTGCAATATATCAAAAGCTGATTTACCAAACAGGGATGGGTTTCAAAATTTCGCATCAATGCCAGAGCAATATCCACATTCAAATGAAAGCTACTGATTGTTTTCCAAATCAAGTTGGACCCATAAGCATGTTCATGTTGACTTGAGTGATCCGCAGTTGGAAAAAGGATCATGTGATTTTTTGTCTGTCACACTTTCACCCAATGATTTAAGAATCAATTCTAGCAATAACTTGACCAGCACAGCAATTAAAACATGGTAATAGGGTTAGTGGGAATCAGAAACTACTATAAGTTACAGCCAGTGGTGATTTAGGTCCCTACAAGGAAGTTGTCTCCACTTTCAATGAAGGACTACAAGAATAAGAGAAACTGAGAATGTGAAGCTAGGGAATTATGAAATTCAGAGTGTAGCTTTGAAAGGATAGGATTAACATCCATCCACCATCCACCCCCCCCCCCACCCACACACACACACACACACACACACACACACACACACACACACACACACATAAAAAAAAAAAAAAAAAAAAAAAGAAAGAAAAAAAAAAACACCCTCAGGTTGAAACCAGATATCACATATCCATTCTCAGGACTATTTTACAATGAAAAATCTCAAATTGAAATCAAATATCAAACCATGAGGCCTGTTCACAATGGCACCCTCCCACAGACATGAAACCATGAGGCATTCACACGAGAATCGAGATTGCCTGATATCTTTTGGGACGACAACGGAGCTGTGGATATCCGACCCCAACGTCCACTCTACCTAACCCTTCATCCAAATTCAAAGAATAGGATTGGCGGACCTGACGTCTTTGAGGCATTTCCCCAAGTATGTAATGAGCAAATAGTGGTTCTAGTTAGGAAACGCCTTCACCTGAGCTGCGAAAGAAAAAAAACCATTGACTAAAAAGATTTCAAGTCGTTATGATGTCCTTAGCTTAATTATGAGGCTTCATTTTGAACGTCGAATGTTGAACTCATAAGAAGAAAGAGACCAAATGTCTCATCCAATCTCCATGAAATTTCAGATTCGGTAAAGAATTACTGAAATCAGAACTCACGGAATCGACAGGAGCAGTAGAGAAGTGATGCGAAACTTGGTACAAGCGATTGTGGGAAGATTCCAGCAGGGCCTCACCACCTCACATCCGCCTTCTACCTCCCTTGAGCATCCATTCATCTCTTTCGAAGACGTACACTGAGTCGACCATGCATCTGAAGAAGTCCCTAGGTCGGGTCTTTCGCTTCATTGGCGCCACACGAAGGATCCATATTCGGTTTTCCCACCTCCCTCCTTTGTTCATTCGGTTCTCAAGAGCCAAAGTCAGCTGGACAAATTAAAAAAATAAGCCGGCTTTTGTGGGGCAGAGAACTCGTTTGTGTTGAATAGAAGATGTCAAGTCAAGAAACAAATAAACATTCAATAAAAAATAATATAATATAAAAACCAGCAAAAAAACCATGAAATCTAATTACGTAAAAAATTTTATACAATGCGATTACAAGATTTAATCTTTTCAAGTTTTATATTTAAGCTAAAGGATCAAGAGTCACGAGCCAACAAAACACAAATAACTAACTTGGACGAATACAATGTTATTTCTTAATCTCTAATTACAATGGTATTTTCTCATCTATAAAAGCACAAAAAAACCTTCCAATCACTTGGAGAGAACCATCAGAGAGCACAAGCTGTTGATAAACCTAATAAAATTTTGTTCTCTTGGAGAAGAAGAAGAAGTGCAGAATTTTACGGTAAATGTTTTACCTCAAGTTCAAGCCTTTTTAGAGGCTATTCTTGCTCTCTCTCACGCTCTCCCTTAGCCAGTAAATCGGATCATTAGCTTGTGCTTTCTAATGATTCTCTCCAAGTGATTAAAATGTTCTTTGGGCTTCTAGAAATGAGAAAGTACACTTGTAATGGTGGTTGAAAGGTAACATTGTATTCCTCTAAATTGATTGTTTGTATTTCATTCTCTTATAATCCTCTAACTTAGGCATAAAGTTTGAGAAGAGTAAACCTTATAATCACATTATCATTATCGTAGAAACTTTTACCTGGACTAAGTTTTGTAGTTTTTCTCCTTCACATTGAAAGATTTTTCACGTAAAAAAAATAATGGTATGGTTGTGCTCAGTACAATCACATAAAACCTAAGGTACTGAACAGTACTCAAAACTCATGCTTTTCCATCTGTTGGTTTGGCTGGATGTCTAAGAATTTTAGTTATGTTAATAAGAAAAGTTTTTTAGGCTGATAGTTCTCATGTTATGTGGAGTTTCCTGCATCATATTGCCTATGAATTTATGTATTGTTGTATGTTCCTTTAAAGAGGACCCAAATAGCCACAGAGGAATATTTTTCATGAGCGTGCTAACTTTAGGATGCCAATTATAAAAAAAAATGAATTCAGATATCATATGGATTCTTATGTCCTTTTTACTCCAGTTTGAAGATGATATGGAATAGTTTGAGGACATTCCTTATTAATATGTCAGGATTTGGGAGCGTGATGTTTGCACAAAAACAGAGAAATTTGATGTTAAATCAAACCACCCTAAGATGCAGAAGATTTAATTGATTCAAGGATTTCTTTTTTTCCATTAAGATGAGTTTTAACAATGCTTTGCTTCTCTTAATGTCAGAGTGGATTAACTTTATCAAGTTGAGATGAATATAGAAATAGACCACGTGATTCAAAAGGGTTAGGGACCTATCTGGGTAGCTTTTCATTTTTCCTGGCAATTCTGAAGTCATGATTTTCATGCTGGTTTAAGAGATACTCTCCCCACCATCACCATGATTAAAACCCTTACAGGACAAAAGGTTACCATTTAGATGATAAGGATCAGAAACTTGATCATAAATAATAGTTTCTTAAGGCTCTGTTCATTTCGTTGTAAAATTTTCATAAAAAATTTTCCAACCTTTTTTTTTTGCATTCTACATTAATAGAAAATCTTATTTACAGGATTCTTTTTTCTTTTTCATCATTTACATAGAAACAAATGGAGCCTAAAGGAAATTTTCCTTTTCCATCATTTGAGTGTCGTCCAATTCCAAATAGATTTTCAGTGAAGTTGGATGATTTGAACCCACTGGAAGAATACACATTGATTTCAAAAAATGTTGCAGCTGTCTCATTTCAATGGCTTTTCTCTGAATTCAGATCACCATTAATTGTTACTTCTTTTAATAAAATTGTTTTGGGAAAACCAATAAGCGGAAGCAAGAATATTCCACTAGAGATACACAAACAGAACCTTGCATTATCAACATTAATCACATTTTATATAGTTCATTA
Source organism: Protea cynaroides (assembly GCA_028583415.1). NCBI lineage: Eukaryota > Viridiplantae > Streptophyta > Magnoliopsida > Proteales > Proteaceae > Protea > Protea cynaroides. Next base: position 113,890,356 of record CM053276.1, on the reverse strand, counting down.
CAGACCAGCCACAATGATATATGTTTCCATGCTCTATTTAAAATAGTTCCATCTATCTTATTCTCATAACCAATTCTTCACTGTATAAAATTTTTAACACCATATGAGATTTGAAGTCCTTCCCTGCCTGGTTTTTTTTTTTTTTGGGTTTCCTACCTATATATTTTTTAATTATTTTTTTTTTAATGGTTTTATCGGGAAATGAATTTGGGGGTTTTTTTTTTTGGGGGTATTTTTTATATATTTAAATTAAAATTTTTAAATTAATTTAAAATTACAAAAAATAATTTTTTTTCTTTTAAAAAAAAATAAGACAAATGAATTCCAGAAACTGAATATGCTTGAAACTTTAATCATCTCGAATCAGTCTAGGCTTCTAGGAGAGTGGTAAGAGTTGGGCGACTAACCATTGTCTTAAGGCAATCCCAATCATCCGCAAGTAGCTGTCCTGCAGGATGAACAGCCTTGAGAGCCTCTGGACCTTTCTCAATTCCAAACAAAAGCTTTCCAATAAGTTCAATACTGTGGTTTATGTGGATCCTATGAGACATTGCATTGACAAACTGCTTCTAAGCTGCAAGTTTCCTGGGAGATCCTTCCAGTCCCCACCCGGAAAAAAAACGTGAGAGAAAGAACAGTGCTACTTTACTCTTGTACAACAAATGGGGATATAATAGTATAAAAAAAAAAGAGCTGAAAATCTTTCCACAGGGTTTAAACCTTTTTGGAAAAAAACTGGACCAGTAGAAGTTCTGCTTTCGCAAGGTCCATGAGGAGGGGACTATAGTCAATCCTAACCTTCGCATTTATATGGATCTAAAACTATGAATCGATATTTATCAGCATTTTAAGAGAGGAAGACAATATGATGATTTGATAAGCCATACAAAGTGGTATTTAACCAAACCTTGTGCCAGAAATGAAGAAGATCAGCATCCCGTTGGTTAACAGCCATAGAAAAAGATGGCAAGGAATTTTCTTCTCTGAAGCTTGAACTATCGTTTCTGGGATTCATACCCATATACAGAAAGAGGTGCTCCTTATTAAGACCTAAATCCCCAAATTGTTGAACATGAGAGCCCTCATATAATTTTTATTCGCTGTCCTATTTTTTACCTGAAAAAATGCTCACCATTAGATTTCTCAAACATGTAGAATTAATTTAACAAGCATATGAAAAGACGGAAATGTCATGAAAGGAAGTTGCATAGGACACTAAATACACTTTATATGCATGGTCAATGCCAAGACACTAAAACAACCAAGAAGGTCTATCTAGGTTACTCATCGTGTCATATCCATCCTTGTCATCTGTTTTCACATGTGACGTGAGGTCCAGCATCTGAACATCCATATACCAACCATGTTCAAAATGGACCCAGCTGCATGACAAAAAGTATACAACCTTTGAAGAGACAGACTCTAGATGATCTTTAGAGCCCAAAATAGGAGGGTGCTACGATATCACTATAAAGTAATGCAAGTGTGAAGCTTGAGCTTTTACCAGATTATACTGCTGCTCCAGAGTTTCCTTCCTCAAATTGTGTATATCACTGCCCATCATTTAAAAAAAGAAAAAGAAAAAAAAAAAAAAGAAAACCATTTTTAAAATTTCATCAGCCTAAAGAACACATTATCTGAAAAAAGGTGACCAAAAAAACAATAGAAGATATGGGTTCAATATTTAGCTGAGGCTAATGGCAATTGCTCAAATCGATATCAGCTTCAAGGGGTGCAGTTTTGCAGGTACAAGTTCACCTTGAAAGCAACTGAGCTTTGATGAAAACTCAGCAAATGTAAGCAGTTTTAGCCAAGATACAAAATTACAAACTAAAATTTAGCAAAACCCCAACCCCCAATAGAAAGAGGGGAATATCATTGAATTCTCAAAAGGAACCCAATAGGACACATTCTCCTATAATTTCCTTTCTGTTATGGCCTAAGAATCCTTCACTAATGTTTATAATATATACCTATCTTCCATCCAAGCGACACTGTATAAGTCCCCCAAGCATGTATCATATTCTAGAGGAGGAGGAGGAAAATCATCAGGACAATAGGTTGCCCAACTGCTCTCTACTGCATTTGCTGCTGTTGTTGGATAGATATTTAATCCTTTTGATAGAAGGCCCTCAAAAATACTCCCAGACTCACAAGATTCAAGATAGAACACCTATAATATTGTAGAAATAAAAATTTAATCAAGAAGATATTAACTCTATCCAAAACCCCTGAAGAATACAAACAATATATAAAAAGTTATTTACCAAGCTTTTATATGTCCCTGAAGCATGCTTTTTCTTTAACAAGTCTGTTAGATCTTTCGCATAAATGTGAGGACCAGTAGGCATCCCTGACAGGAAAAACATGACATGAGCACAGAGCATGTCAGTTCATCATTCAAAAATCTTGGATCTTCTTGTAAATAACTGATATGGCAATCAAACCAATGGAAAAACAAAACTATCATACAAAAATTCAAGAGAACCCAACTTGAATGTATAAGACACAGAACATTTTAATTGGATCAAGAATCTTATGGTCCAGACAAATTTGAGTATATTTAAAATTCAGATCTAATTGAAACAAATTTAAATTTCAAGTCTTGATGTCCTGGTCATGAGGAGGGATATCGGGTTCTTGACCATGAAGAAACCATGAAATCAAGGAGAGAAGGCTGAAACATTTAAATGCAAAAGACATATGCATAGAGCTACTAACTAAGAATCCCAGGACCACCATGGTCAGTATAGTAAACGAAAATATGGTCATGTGGACCACTGTTCACAACCTTTCCACTGCCCCTTGGAAGTGCAGTTTTGTTTCCAAGAAGAACAGCAAAATAGTTGTTAATAGTAATATTTTTTACAGTATAATCCTGCAACAAGAAGTTAAGACATTAGATGACACATTCAACAGACAGTAGAAGCAGGCTTAAACCTGAATATCAAAAATAAAATAACCTTCGGAACTCCTTTATAAACATCTGTCACCACGTGGGTTATTGATGATCACGCCTGGTCTAGGGTTGTCCTCAATTCTTTGGGTGCTTCAGGGCCCTGGCTTTCCAATCAACTGACCTTGACCATGGAGAGTGTCAAATATACTGGAGGTTCAATAAACATATATACACAATACATTAGAAGATAGATGTACCTTTCAGGCTTAAAGAAATATCAAATAAGTATACCTACCAACACAAGCCCAAAAATCCCCTGCTGAGAAGTAGCAAAAATACTCTTTTGGTGATGTTACATTTAGTCTAATTGTTAGATTATTTTAGACAACAATACTTCAATTCCATGCCACTTAAAAAATAAAAACTAGAGCATCTCGGAATTTCTCTCTGTTGTGTTTTGCCTTCATCATCCTTATCTAAATATTATTAAACTGGAAATTTAAATTGTAAAAATTAAATTGACAACCACGAACCCAAAAAAGGTAAGAATCATTACAAGTAAACATATGAGAAGCCTGCACAAAACGGAGGCTCGAACTTTGAAAGACGACTTAATACCTCTAATTTTCAACAGATACAGGCAGAATATGATTTCTACTTGACCTACAGTTCCATCTCTCCCAAATATACTAATTGAAAATTAGCTTAGACAAGAGCAAATAAGCTCACAGAAATTTCGAACATAAACTCAGAAAGCCAAACCTCACACAAACAATAGGCCAATAGCAACTTCAAACAGTACACAAATTGGCACAAGACGAAAAGAAGCTCAAACTTTTGGTGTAGAGGAATAACAATAAAAATCCCACAGAAAGCAAGCACGTCACCAATGAATTATACCTGATGGCGGTACCAGCGATGAGAACGCTCCATCTGGTTCCCACTTTATCATCATCCTTGCTGTTTCCGCTGCGATCCATGAACTCCGTCACCTCCGACGGCAGCTTGAGCGCATTGCTGACAGGATTCCGACCATAGACGCCTTCAATTGAAACTGAAAGTAATTTGAAGAGAATAACGCCGGCGACTAATCGAATCATCGTTGCCGGTGATAAAAAAAATCTCTACGGCGATGATTCGATTAATCGCCGGCGTTATTCTCTTTCAACTTACTTCAGTTTCAATTCAAAGCGTTTATGGTCGGAATCCTGTCAGCAATGCGCTCAAGCCGATTCATGGATCGCAGTGGCAAGAGCAAGGTGATGATAGCCGGTCTTTTAAAGGCTGATCACCGGTCTTTTTTATTTATTTTTTAAATATTTATGGGTAACAAAATTTTCGAGGATAAACCACTTGCATGTACTTGTATTTTTATGAGATTCTATTATTGTTTATATCCAGTGGATTGTGGGTCTCACACTACATCGATGGTGATAGGATCCGATAAAAAGTACATGTTACGTGCAAGTGATCCAAACTCAAATTTTTTGGGGACCATCGAACTTTCTTCATGCTGATTTAGTGACATGGCGTACTACATAATCAAATACGGAATTATAAATTAATCGAGGATCTATAAATGTAGAATATTTATTAATTTCTTTTTTAGGTAGAATGTAGAAGAGTATCTTGAAATCTTATATGCTATTAGAAAAAATGGGAGTACAAGAAGATTAGGTAACTGGTTACACGAGAGAGAGAGAGAGAGAGAGAGAGAACACAAAAAGGAAGGTGGAGAATAAATAGTGAACATACTTAGGTATGAAAATGGACCTACCTTACACGAATTACGTCTGAAGTCATGTAAAATGTTGGAGTTTTTATTTTTTAGGTGACCCGTGAAATGTTAGAATTAACTTTCATATAAGGATCCTCTATTGCATGGCATATAGTTGGGTAGTAATCCGACGGTGAAGTGCATTGATGCGTGTCTCGATGTACTCCATGCCATTAGATCCTGAGCATAGAGGATCCAGATCCTATTAAGTTAATTGTTGTCATATGACTCATATCTATATATATATAAACAAGTCAGTGGTGGTTTGGAGCAATCAAAGTCAAATATTCCACCTTCTCTCGATGATTTTCCGATAATGCTCCCTTCCTTAGTCGTATTTGTAGATTCTCTAGTAATCAAACTAGAGAGCCCTCCCCCTATTATATACAAGGTGAAAAGAATGTTGCTCGATAGCATCATCTTGCACTCTCTCACATAAAGCAAGGAAATGATCACCCCGTCCTTCCTTTTAAATGCACATACCCATACTCCCATTGGCCTCGCCTAGTGTAGGAGCCACGCAACCAGGTGGCAAACCCCATCCCTTTATAAGTAGGGAAAAGGATACCCACAACATCATTGTGGGGATTCTTTCCCACTTCCTCTCATATTTTGGCATTTAATTTCTCTTCACCGCTCATGTAGACCCTCAATATTGGACATGATTTCTTGCACCCCTATTGGTGTAATGCAGGAGATCCCCCACTGTGACATTATGGGAAACCCTCTCCCCTCTTTTCATATAAATATGATTTTCTAGGTCTCCCCGGAATGATTCTCATTATTATTATTATTAATTTGATGGGTGAGGTTTTCTCGTCTTTGGATGAAGGAAATCAATGAATACATAGATAAGAGGGGGCATTTTGGCTAATTGATAAATAAGAGGGTGAATCTTATGCACTTTGATTGGTGGATGTTAGTAGACCATAATATCAGATACCTACTTGACCAAAAAAACCTTCTACCTTTTTTTAAGTTAAAAGGAACGATCCTCATTTTTCATGTGGTTAATTATGTGGGATTGTAATTTTATGGACAAATAAATTTCGAGGTCCCGGCCAACATATTAAATTTCAATCCAATTGGGTTTATCCATGTGGCAAAATAATGTATGGAAAAAAAATCTAAGACCATCAATAAGATGTGAGGAAATACATAGAAGTAGATGAGATAATAAATAATTTAATTTGATGTTGTAATTTATCACTTGAGATATTTTGAATATTGTTTTCACACTTGTTTTATTATTAATTTTTAAATCTTATGCGGTTTCAATTTTCAATCAAAAAGCTTTTAAAAAATAAAAAAAAATCAAAGAGATGCTAGTTGTTGTCGATGGAATCTGTAAAGGGAAAACAGACAGAATGGAACTCCCAATAAGATTCAAGAGCTCCTTAAAGAGGGGATTCCTGAGGTGTGATTAGTTGAATACATTCTCAATGACTCCAAGAACATGCATTAGTCACAGATTGTAGATAGAATAGTGGTAGAGAAGACAGAAGGAAGAAGCTACTCAATGAGAGATGAAACTTTTATTCTTGAATCCTTTTATGCTCGTGTCATTGCCCTTCCCAGGCTACATATATATACTCCACAAATCATGAATTTTTCTTTTTTAGACCAGCTGGTTCCTGACACTCACCTTTTGTGATTTGACTATGTAGGGTACAGTAGACCAGTAGACTTTCGACCCCCTAGAACAGACAATTATAACATGTCAGCCACCTTTCGACCCCTTGGACTAGACCATTACATCATGTCAGCCACCTTTCGACCCCCTGGAAGAGATCATTACATCATGTCAGCCACCTTTCGACCCCTTAGGATTACTTTTCGACCCCCTTAGTGGGCCAGGTTTTTCGGGGTCTCCAAACATTGTCCCTGTCATGGTTCTTTTTCCAAGTAATATTTCACCTTTCCGTCGATTCGATTCGAGATCTTTTGAATCGGTGGGTCAAATCAGTGTATTTAGCATTAATGGTTGTTGTCGGTATTTATGGCCATTAATGACGATCCATTAATGGCCCAGCTACCCCTGTCTATTCATTACATCCAGTCTGTGTCAGACCAGAGAGGGGTCGAACTTAGGCATCTTTTAAGATTTACCATAATATCTTTCTTTTCAGCATCCTGGAGGAACGTCATGTGGTCATTTCCTGTGATTGGGATGAACGTCACGTGATTACCTTCTGTGATTGGTTTCAAGCGGATATTTTCCCCCAACACTAGTCCTCACTACAAAAAAAAAAGGAGCCTTGATTGCGACTCAAAACTGAATATAATAAAAATAACCTATATATCCCACGTAATAGTAATAATCAATGATGAAATATTAGAATCATTTGACAAAGAGATATCAACCACACTTCAAATGTTGTTACAGATTTAACCCAAAAAAGATTGTTGTTACAGAGGATAAACGATGAATGAGAATTTGCTTTTTTTTTTTTTTTTTTTTTTTTTTTTTTGGGGTGGGGGAATGTAACATAATATGTCAAAGCATCATAATGAAGTTTCATTTGTTAATTTTTTTATAGTTGAAATATATGAAGAAAACCCTTATTAGTGCAAAGAGAAATATTAAAATGGCATATATAAGGAACATATCAAAATCAAAAAATAAATGTTGTGTACGTATGTATTTTTGAAATGCATCATAGATCAAGAACATATTTTGAGATGATAAAAACAATGTTTGATATGCATTATAGGTTCGAAATTCATTTTGAGAATATAACCGCTGTGACCCTTATCTATGATTCCATGAAAAGAAACTTTCACCCACAATATTGACGCAAAATCGTTCTCACAAAACTGCTCTTCTTCTTTCCCAATCCACCATGGGAAGACCACTCACTACCAGCAACAGTTTTGTCAGCTTTAGAGAGCCACCTTTTTCATTTTTATGAAAGGTTCAGACATCAAATCAGAGCTTCTTTAATCTTCGTTCTCCCTTTTTATTCTCCCTGAAATTCTTCTCTAAATTGATTTAGGGTTTTCTCTACTGATGGAGTTTGAAGGAAGAATGTTTGATCGAGTTGTAAACAACGAAATCATTGTTCGTGGTCGAAAGATGAACTATGGTTGAGATTCAATTCAACTCAATTAGCTCAATCAGATAAATTGATTTAGAGAAGACATCATCAGGAACTATGGTCTTTTACCCTTACACTAAGGGTAGTATTGTCCATCAATAAATCGATTTTAGCTGACATCATCATCTAACGAAAGTCTCTTAATGGAATGGATCTATTTGATTAATAGTGATAAACGTTTGAGTGGTAGTTGATGTTTTTTGAAAGGTGATGTTTCGAAACTAGCTATTTTGGGTGGTAGTTGATTTTTTTTCTTTGTTTTAAAGTAGAATACAAAGAAAAGCATGCTAAAAGAGGAAATTTATAAATAAGAGAAAATTTTCATATTAAATATCATTTGTACAAAAAATTTTACAATAAAACAAACAGGATTTTAACATTTTCTGAATGAATTACAACCAATTTTACCATTTCGATTACATGTGTTTATATATGGCTTTCAAAGCTTAGAAGTTATCAGAATCACTCCATTTTAACTGATTTCATGCTTATCTGATTATATAGATATTCCACTTGTTCGTTCTCTTTCGTTTTCAGTCGTCGATGTCGACCTCCAAATTACTCATAGTCAAGAATAGAAGAGAAGAAAAAAGGAAAAAAAAAAAAAATAGAGTTAATGCTATTTATATCAAATATCCTAATATTAGCTTCCACATAAAACCTGAACATCAAATTGCTTGAGTCTAAATTAGAACTGTGACCACATCTCAATTCTTATTCTCACCCCATTTGTCACCATCTTTGTCATCCAAAAATTTGGATCATAGCTCTTAACCTATTTATAAAATAGGTAAAAGATCATTACAAGAGCACTCTCTAATATTCTCTTATCTCATAAGTATTCATTCACTCTCTCTCTCTCTCCATTTATTACTTTACCCTTTCTTTACAAACCGATGATACTCTCTTTGACGTAACATGTATGCTTTCAATAAAACTCGTCTTGAATGTCTTAAATTAGCTCATCTATAAAGTTGATCATTGATGTAACCCATAATTCTTACACTACTATATGGTGATAGTGTACTAATCATTTTTCCTTATAAAATAAATGCACAATGATTGATTAAATTGTTTCAAATGATGATGATAAGTATAAGTTGAAACTAGGTTAGAGTCTAGCAAAAACTTGAGATAAACTTGTGAAGGTTTTATTTTTATATTTCAAATAAATTTAAACTCCTTAGCCGTTAAAAGCCCTAGGCCCAAAAATAATTTGTAATTTTTGAAGAAACAATGATTGAAGCGCTGATTAACTTCCCAGCATAAAGTACAAATGGGCTGGAAGATTTTTTTTGTTTTTTGTTTTTTTGAAGGGCAAATGCCAACCATGGCCTTGTTCTTATTAGTCATTATTTGCATTTTTCCAAGTTCTTATGCTATATAGATTTCTATGGTCTATACAGAGGCTCAGCTTGGGCCTGAATAATGGGGCACTTTGTTTAGTAGGTTGGGCCCACTAAAAGAGTATTTAGTTGCATTCACATTTTGTTGTAGAACTGGTTGATTTGAACAGTGCATCTTCCTTAAGTTCTTTTTATGATTTTTGGAATTTATTTTTCTATTACCGAGTTAGTGGGTTTTCAACCGGTCCAAGCTCTATTTTTATTTTGCAAAGAACCTTTGAGGGAGGCAGAGAAGATGCTCCACAAGTGTTTGATTCCACATGAAGGTGATCCCCAAGAAGTTCTGGGGCTGTTTTTTAAAGAGGACTCAAATAGTCACAGGAATATTTTTCATGAGCGTGCTAACTTTAGGATGCCAATTATAAAGAATGAATTCAATTTCAGTTATTTTGGAAGATATCATATGGATTCTTATATCCTTTTTACTTCAGTTTGAAGATTATATGGATTAGTTTGAGGATATTCCTTATTAATATGTCAGGATTTGGAAGTTTGATGTTTGCATAAAAACAGAGAAATTTGATGTTAACTCAAACCACCCTAAGATGCATAATATTCAATGAATTTAAGGATTTATTTTTTCCATAATTAAGATGAGTTCTAACAATGCTTTGCTTCCCTTAAGGTCAGAGTGGATTAACTTTATCAAGTTGAGATGAATATAGAAATAGTCCAGGTGATTCAACAGGGTTAGGGACCTATCAGGGTAGCTTTTCATTTTTCCTGGCAATTGTGAATTCATGATTTTCCTGCTGGTTTAAGAGATGCTCTCTCCACCACCACCATGATTGGAACCCTTACAGGACAAAAGGCTACCATTTAGATGATAAGGATCTGACACTAGCGCATGAATAATAGTTTCTTTAAGGCTCTGTTTCATTGTAAAATTTTCCGACCTTTTTTTGCAGTCTACATTAATAGAAAATCTTATGCACAGGAATATTTTTTTTCTTTTTCATCATTTACATAGAAACAAATGGAACCTAATGGGAATTTTCCTTTTCCATCATTTGAGTGTTTGTCCAATTCCAAATAGATTTTCAGTGATGCTACACATTCATTTAAAGAAAATGTTGCAGCTGTCTCATTTCAATGAACTTTCTCTGAATTCAAAACACCATTAATTGTTACTTCTTTTAATAAAATTGTTCTGGGAAGACCACTGAGGAAGCAACAATATTCCACTAGAGATGCACAAACAGAACCTTTCGTTATTATGATTCATGTTGTATTCAAAATAGTTCCATCAATCTTAAGTCCCATAACCACATAGAAGACACCAAAAGGTCTTTCTGCCTTGTGTGTTGATCATGCACTGAATCCATTCTGAAGTGAACTCCAAGGATTAGAGGGTATCCTGACACAAGCTTGGGCTGAGGCCTCAGCCATCTGCTGCTCTTTTATACCCGCATTGCAGATGTTAGCAAGGGAGCGCATGTGTTTCATCCCATACTGGGATAGAGATCCACAGTGTGTCTCGAAAGTCCTCACCTGCACAGAAGACAAATGAATTCCCAGAAACAAAATATGCTTGAGACCTTAATCATCTTGAATCAGTCTAGGCTTCTAGGAGAGTGGTAAAAGTTGGGAGACTAACCATCATCTTAAGGCAATCCCAATCATCTACAAGTGGCTGTCCTGCAGGACGAACAGCCTTCAGAACCTTTGGACCTTCCTCAATTCCAAACAAAAACTTTCCAATAAGTTTAATACTGTGGTCTATGTGCATCCTATGAGACACTGCATCGATAAACTGCTTCTGAGCTGCAAGTTTCCTGGGAGATCCTTCTGGAGCTTTGCTGAACTGGTATGAGAACAATACCCCCCCAATCCGGGAAAAAATGTGTGAGAGAAAACAGTGCTACTTTACTCTTATACAACAAATGGGGATATAAAGCTATAATAAATAAAAGAGTGCTGAAAATCTTTCAGCAGGTTTAAGCCTTTGTAAAGGATCATGGACCGGTAGAAGTCCTGCTTTTGCAAGGTCCATGAGGAGGGGACTATAGTCAATCCTAACCTTCACATTTATATGGATCTAAAACTATATATTTATCAGCATTTTAAGAGAGGAAAACAATATTTTGATTCGATAAGCCATACAAAGTGGTATTTAACCAAACCTTGTGCCATAAATGAAGAAGATCTGCATCCCGTTGGTTAACAGGCGTTGAAAAAGATGGCAAGGTATTTTCTTCTCTGAAGCTTGAATTATCGTTTCCTGGATTTGTACCCATATACAGAAAGAGGTGCTCCTTATCAAGACCTAAATCCCCATATTGTTGAACATGAGAGCCCTCCTCATAATTTTTATCCGCTGTCCTATTTTTTACCTGAAAAAATGATCACCATTAGATTTCTCAAACATGTAGAATCAATTTAACGAGCATATAAAAAGAAGGAAATGTCATGAAAGGCGTGAGGTCCAGCATCTGAATATCCATATACCACCCATGTAGAAAATGGACCCAGTTGTATGACAAAAAGTATACAACCTTTGAAGAGACAGACTCTAGATGATCTTTAGAGCCCAAAATAGGAGGGTGCTACAATATCACTATAAAGTAATGCAAGTGTGAAGCTTGAGCTTTTACCAGATTATACTGCTGCTCCAGAGTTTCATTCCTCAAATTGTGTATTTCACTGCCCATCAATTAACAGATTAAACACCATACAAAAAAGTAAACACAATTATCCAAAAAAAAAAAACCATTTTTAAAATTTCATCCGCCTAAAACAACACATTATCTGAAAAAAGGTGACCAAAAAAACAATAGAAGATATGGGTTAGCTGAGGCTAATAGCAATTGCTCAAATCAATATCAGCTTCAAGGGTTGCAGTTGTGCAGGTACAAGTTGACCATGAAAGCAGTTGAGCTTTGACGAAAACTTAGCAAATGTAAGGAGTTTTAGCCAAGATACAAAGTTACAAACTAAATTTAGCAGAACCCCAACCCCCAATAGAAAGAGGGGAATATCATTGAATTCCCAAAAGGATCTTCACTAATGTTTATAATACATACCTATCTTCCATCCAAGCGACACTGTATAAGTCCCCCAAGCACGTATTATATTCTGGAGGAAGAGGAGGAGAATCGTCAGGACAATAGGTTCCGTAACTGTTCTCTACTGCATTTGCTGCTGTTGTTGCATAGATATTTAATCCTTTTGGTAGAAGGCCCTCAAAAATACTCCCAGACTCACAAGATTCAAGATAGAACACCTATAATATTGTAGAAATAAAAATTTAATCAAGAAGATATTAACTCTATCCAAAACCCTTGATGAAGAATACAAACAATATATAAAAAGTTATTTACCAAGCTTTTATATGTCCCTGAAGCATGCTTTTTCTTTAACACGTCTATTAGATCATCCGCAAAAATGAAAGGACCAGTAGGCATCCCTGACAGGAAAAACATGACATAAGCACAAAGCATGTCAGTTCATCATTCAAAAATCTTGGATCTTACTTGTAAATAACTGATATGGCAATCAAACCAATGGAAAAATAAAACTGTCGTATGAAAATTCAAGAGAACACAACTTGAATATATAAGACACACAACATTTTGATTGGATCAAGAATCTTATATTGGTCCAGACAAATTTGAGTATATTTAAAATTCAGATCAAATCTAAATTTCAAGTCTCGATGGCCCAGTCATGAGCAGGGATATCGGGTTCTCGACCATAAAGAAACCATGAAATCAAGGAAAGAAGGCTGAAACATTTAAATGCAAAAGACATATATAGAGCTACTAACCAAGAATCCCAGGACCACCATGGTCGGCATAGTAAACGAAAATATGGTCATGTGGACCACTGTTCACAACCTTTCCACTACCCCCTGTAAGTGCAGTTTTGTTTCCAAGGAGAACAGCAAAAAAGTTGTTAATAGTAATATTTGGTCCAGTATAATCCTGCAACAACAAGTTCAGCCATTAGATGATACATTCAACAGACAGTGGAAGCAGGCTTAAACCTAAATATAAAAAATAAAATAACCTTTGGAACTCCTTTATAAACATCGTCACCACGTGGGTTATTGATGATCACGCCTGGTCTAGGGTTGTCCTCACTTGAAGCAATGTCATCATACATGAAAACAATGATGTTTTCATCTTTTAATCCACCTTTTCTCAAGATTTGGTAAGCATGGCACACATCAGCCTAAAGGCAGGGTAGGGAAAAAAAAAAAAAAAAAAACTTAGGATTACACTAGTAACATAAAATTACTAAATCTAGAGAATCATCTAAGCAACAACTAAACAATCATTAGTGAAAACCATAACAACTTATCTCCAGTGAATGAAAGAAAAGTCAGAAATCTCAATTCTGCAAGGAGAATGACCCTGACCATGGAGAATGTGAAATATACTGGAGGTTGAATAAACATAAATAGACAATACATTAGATGATAGATTTACCTTTCATGCTTAAAGAAATATCAAATAAGTATACCTACCAACACAAGCCCAAAAATCCTCTGCTGAGAAGTAGCAAAAATACCCTTTTGGTGATGTTACATTTAGTCTAATTGTTAGATTATTTTCAGACAACAATACTTCAATCCCACGCCACTTAAATAATAAATACTAGACCGTTTCGGAATTTCTATCCGTTGTGCTTTGCCTTTATCATCCTTATCTAAATATCATTAAACTGGAAATTTAAATTGACAACCACGAACCCAAATCAGTTAAGAATAATTTACAAGTAAAGAAATGAGAAGCCTGCACAAAACTGAGGCTTGAACTTTGAAAGACTAGTTACTACCTCTAATTTACAACAGATACAGGCAGAATATGATTTCCAATTGACCTACAGTTCCACCTCTCCCAAATATACCAATTGAAAGTTAGCTTACACAAGAAGATCGACAAGAGCAAATAAGCTCCCAGAACTTTCGAATAAAAACTCAGAAAACCAAACCTCACCCAGACAGTAGGCCAATAGCAACTTCAAACAATACACAATAAATAAAAATATATGAGTGAAACCAGCCAACTTGAAGACGATAACATCAACATCTCTCTAACAACAGATGCAAATATGGCACAAGACGAACAGAAATAGAGGAATAATGATAAAAATTCCACAGAAAGCAAATACGTCACCAATGAATTATACCTGATGGCGGTAATTCATATAACCGTTAGAACCAGCGATGAGAACGGCCCATCTGGTTCCCAGTTTATCATCATTCTCGCTGTTGCCATCCATGAACTCCGTCACCTCCGACGGCAGCTTGAGCGCATGGCTAACAAGATTCCGACCATAGACGCTTGGAATTGAAACTGAGAGTAAGTTAAAGAGAATAACGCCAGCGACTAATCGAATCATCGTTACTGGTGACTGGAAAAATCTTTGTGGAGTGCACGCGGGAAGTGTCAGAGATGGAAGCTTTAAATAGGAAAAAATCAAGAACAAGAGTTTACCGTGGTTCAGCACCACCCCAATGCCGGATGTCTAAAAGAGACTTCCAAAGAAAAATTTATAGTATTCTCCACTTGACAAAGTATTCTCCCCTGTTATCTTTTCTAGGATCCCACATAGACAATATATAGGCTTCCAAGAGACTTTAATCCCTACACAATTACAGATTTACCCTAAATAATTACAGATTTACTCCGTACATGTAATAGACCCAAATTCTAATACAAGTATAATTTTAATAATTGTGTAGACCCCACAAAATACAAGACACAATTTAACAAATTGCTCAAACTTTACCTAAATTTTCCCACTTTTGTAAAAGTATGGGGTTCAGCTATCTGCATGCAGAGTCGAAGCAGAAGAAAAGGCGGGGCCGTATTTAAAATCTCATCACCGGTCTTTTTTTTTTTAAATATTTATGCGTGACAAAATTTTTGGGGATCACTAGACTTTTCCATTCTCATTTGCTGACGTGGCACACTACATAAACGTATGTGCTATTTTTTTTAGTTCTTATTCTGAGTTCAGATCATCTACATGTATATGTACTCTCTATGGGATCCCATCATATGGGACCCACCTCTAGAGTGTGGGACCCACTGAATATGGATAGTGATGAGATCCCAAAGAGGATACAAGTACATGCAGGTGAACTATCTCGTTCTTAGCGGGAACTATGATCCATCTTCCTCTTGAAAAGCATAAGAGATTTGAACTTTTGTTCTATGTGTGGCTGTGTATTATGTTTATATTGAGATTTGTACAAGAGATAAGATTTACAATATACAAGATTGAGATGAGATTTACATGATCCCTTCATGAAAGGAAAGATGTAAGATTGGCATGAATACAGTTAGCTGTAACAATCCTTTTAGACGTGTACAACTAGCTGTAATGATTCCTTCATCAAAGGAAAGATTTGATTAAGATAAGATTGGCATGAATACAGTTAGCTGTAACAATCTTTTTAGATGTGTACAACTAGCTGTAATGATTCCTTCATCAAAGGAAAGATTTGATATAATAATCCCTTGATCTTTGGAAATCTCTAATAAAGCTATGTTTGGTTGCAAGGGAAATAAAAAGGGAAGTGAAGGGAAATTATTTTCCCTTTTGAGTCGTTTGGTTGCACGAGAAATGAAGTGAAATTAATTTTACACCAGTTATTTGGTTAGATGTAAAATTGATGTAAAATTTCAAACTTTTATAATCTAACATATACCTTACTAAAATATAATCTTGCTCCAATCCATTTACTAAAATTTATATATTTAATGATTGGACCTTAAATGAGTGTTAATCTTACTTATCACTATCCAATGGCCCCACTTTTGATACGTATAACTCTACTAAAGGCTTATGTTCATCGATGAGTCCGAAAGTTCTTAAATGATTATTATTAATATTTAAAAATAGAATCAAGACCAATTGCAATTTATCCAAGTTGTGATCAATATTTAGGATCTTAATTTTTACTTATTTTAAATATTTTTTTTGTCTACATATTAAAAAAAAAAAAATATGCAAACCTCCCTTTGACATTTCATTTACTACAAATGAATCACCCATGTTATTCCCCTTGAAGTGGTGAACTGCTGGAGTCCAAAGTTACAATTTACTCTGCTGATTTCTTATGCATTGAATACAGTGGAAACCTACTAAAATGGATAGGTATTTTATAAAAAAATATCCATCTAATGAGCTTTGAACATAGTGGAAACCTATTTTGAAAACACCTTAGTAAGGTGATACCTAAATTTTCATTTATGGTGAATTTTCACATAAATGGGGTCTCTCGCAGTCAAAATTTCCTATTCTTTTGCCGTAACAAGAATAAAAGAAAATAGATCTAACTGACAAAGTTCTCCAAATTAAAACCATCATTAATCTGTTCATAGTCTTCATCATTGGACTTGTCCTCATTTGAGTGATCACTTCCATCTTTCCACTCCTCATCATCTATAGAAGAAGTACTACCGTCTGTTGTAGTTTCACCACTTTTTCCCACATTGAATGAAGCCATTTAAACCTACAAGGATTAAAAAGAACCAAACAAATGTTGGCCTACGTATTGTAATTGTTGGCAAAGGTTGATGAGAGAGAGTGTTTGCGGATCCTATAGGTGATATGGCTGTGTTACAGATACTGTGAAGCATGTAAGAGGAGAAAGAATTAGAGGAGAGAGAAAGAGGAGAGAGAAAGTGGGACCCAGGAGAGAGAAGGTGGGACCCACCACGGAGGCATGCCACCTAGACAGCCAACCTGGCCGAGCACCAAGGCAGCCCGGCCCAAGAGGCCAGCCGCATGGCTCCACGGCAAAGGCAGGCCCAAAGAGGCCAGCCGCATGGCACCGGCAAAGGCGGGCCCAAAGAGGCCAGCCGCATGGCACCATCGCAGGCAGGCCAAGCAGGCCAGCCCGCATGGCACCATCGCGCACAGCCTGCAAGGCATGCCGCGCGCGTTGGTTGCCCCTCTCCCGCACACCCACCAGGTGTTCGACGATTTTCCAGGAGAGAGAAAACCTCTCTGGAAAATCGACCCTGGCAGAAGTTTAATAAAACTTCTATGGTTACAGAGGCCATTATTCGTATTCTCAGGGGTATTTTGGGAAGAAAAGAATGTTGAAGATGCAAGATCGGCGGCTCAGATGAAGCCGCGTATACAAGATTCAAATCCGATGGCCCAGAAGAATGCGGGATTGTGTACATATGAGTCGGCCGCGTTAGATTCCATCGCGCTGTTCGTGAGTGGCCAGACGCAACCTATAAACATGCACCGCAGTACATGCAAGTGTAGCCGCGATTCAGTGTGACGCGCCTACGGTGCCGCGGCACCACTGATCCAGATCCTACGCTTAATATGGGATCCGAGGTTCGCTGATGCGATTTGTTTGGATCCGACGGACATCAAAAGATCCCGCCATTTCTTCTCAGATCCAACGGCAGATGGCCTAGATTCCACTCTAAACCAATCAGAATGTGACAGCGGCACGGCGCGGCTCGGCTACGGTGTGTCGCAGGCGCACCAAATGGAATTAAAAGATTCCATTTGGAATTTTTTGAATGGCCGAACTTGTTTTCTTCATAACTTGGCCATCCGGTGGTCAAATCCGACGATCCAAATTGCTCCGAGTTAGGTTTTTCATTCTCTATCAATTGAGAATGGTTTGAGAGACCACTGGCCGCGAAAATCAGATAGGAGAAAGTTTTTTTGAAGAATAAGGGGAGAACTTCATGTTTTTTTTATTCTTCTTGCTCTGGAAATTGAAGACAGTCTTTCTCCATCTCTTTTCTTGCTGATGTCGATACACTGATGTATTCTTGAAGGCTGAAAGATCTTGATTGCATATGGCAAGGGATTTATTGATTACCAGAAGAAGAGGAACATCGTCAATTATCAGAAAAAATTGGTTGTGAGATTTTCTCATCTCCCTTACTGTTTATTGAATTAATGCATTGTATGTTAAAGTAGGTTGATGATGTTGAATGCCTACATTGTATGGGAATCTAATGTATGCTAGCATTAGGCAAAGAAAAAAAGAGAAGAAAATGTATTGAATGCCTTACTAGGTTGGGATTTAATTGTAGGGCATCATTATAAGCCCCAAAAATTGTATTTGTTGTGGTGTGTTCAGTGGGTGCTGGACATTGACTTTATGCCTGAATTCTGGCGTTGTTACGCCATCTCAGTTTTATGCTGGAAAAATTTAGGGTGAGCATCCTTGTCCTGTAAAGGGCTAAAAGTTGAGTATTGAGTAAATACGAAGCCCGTTGGGCATTACTCCGTGGATTAGCCATCACTCACTGTGGTGGTGAACCACGTAATCTTTCTGTGTTGTGGCTTGTTTGATTATATACTTTGTGAAGTACGTGGAATGAATTGCAGGATGGGTGTGCAAATCTGGTAAACCTGGCCACTGAGTGGTTGTGAGGTAGATTTGCATACGATTGTGTATGGAGCAGTTTTATTCATTATAAGCAGTGGGCAACAAAGAAATATCAAGAAAAAATAGTCACACTGATTCACCCCCCCCTCTCAGTGTCATTCAAGGTCCATCAACAAAGTCATTTAAGTGATTGAAATGGAGAAGAAGTGACTGAACATATAAATAAAGGGTGCCATAGAAAAGTAAAAAATTTAAGAAAAATATAAGATGCCTATGTACAAAACCATCTTTTTAAGATTATATCCACAAAACAAGATCTACAAATTTCTACATGACAGATTAGATTAAATCTCAAAAACCATACGATTCCATTTATTATTCATTAAATAATAAAATAGATGTATAGCAGAGAACCAATATTAAAAACAAAGTATTACCTTGAAACAAAAAGCATTTTGACAAGTTCAAGATGCCAACAACAAAAGTCCTATAGGTGGCTGATACTAATAGTGTAATTAAGCTCAAATACAGAGCTCTCATGCCCTACATATCCATATTGAAGTTCTCTCTCTCTTTTCTATACCCCAAGTTGTGGGTCTGATTCAATGAGGATGTTGGTAAAATGGTAGTTAATGGATAAATTGAATCACCCACAATTCAACAGTTATGGGTGATAGTTACACATGAATTCTGAAAAAGCATGGATTATATATACATTAGTGTGAAAAGTAATGAATATTGGATTCAAGGTTTTAGTAATCAGTTTGAGGATCTCTGCAAAAATCAATTCTGATCCTACCAGAATCGAATGGAATCATAAATCGGGCTAGACCGATTCTAATCCTTTCGACTGATCCGATCCCGCCAATTCCTAAAACCTTGATTGGATCTTCCTGGTGAAACAAAAAGCTGGTGACAAATAAAGATTTTTTCCCCCTGTAAGCACCCCATTTTTGCCACCCTCGGCATAAGTGAACCAATATGGCAGGTTTCTGACCTTTAATCCAAAGATTTGTATTTCTCCACTGATCCCCACAGCAGGGTCATGGGCTATTATCTGCATAGATGCATAGGTCATGGAATTATCTTCGAAACGAGACCAGAATTGCTCAATTTCGATATCAAATGAGGAAGATATGACCATTTTAGTCGGATGATACATATAAGGGAGGTTTCTGAAATTATTATAAATAATCCCAGGGGCCTCCATGCAAATTATCCTAAGTCGGATTGTTTGAATTTCAAATCATCATATCTTAATCATCCGACATCGAATTCAGATGATTCCAAGACCATTATTCTTCATTCATGATGTTCTACAAAGTGGACGTAAAAAATCCCGGGTAGAACTCACCAGTGGGTCCCATGCAAACTTGCATGCAAAATGATCCTTAGAACTTCAAAGCTTCATATCTTTCCCGTTCTACATCGGATTCAGATAATTCCAGTCTCATTATGTTCCATTTTTAGTGCTCTACAAAGTGGACGTAAAATATTTTCGATAGAAGCCTCCGAAGGATCTCATGCAGAATGGTCAGCCAAATTATCGATAATTGGTCCGCTTAAACTTTAAAAATTCATAAGTTGACCATTTTACTTCCAAATGAGGTGATTCAAGTTCCTATATTCCTCATTTTTAATGTTCAACAAAATGAACGTAAAAAATTTGGAATAGAGGCCATCGAAAAATTCCATGCGGGATAACAGCGGGAATGACCCGTGAAATGACAAGGAGAAAAAACCCAGTTAATTCCAATCAGTCCAGTCAACTCAGTTCAAAATAGTTTTGGTCCAACCTAGCTCAACCCATATCAGTTGTCAACCTAAGTCAGTCTCAACCCAGTTCATCTATGCACACAATATTTATATTATATATATATATATATATATATATATATATATATATATATATATATATATATATATATATATGTATGTATGTTATTAAATATATGTGTATATATGTATATAATATATATTATTATATGTAAATGATAATCCAAAAGATTTTTGAGAAAAAAAAGGAAAGAGGGGAGAGAAAAAACGTGGAAGAGAAAGGGATTTAGGGTTTTGGGATAATCCAAAAGATTTTGAGAAGAAAAAGGAAAGAGGGGAGAGAAAAAAAATGTGAAAGAGAAGGGGATTTAGGGTTTTGAGATAATCCAAAAAGATTTTGAGAAGAAAAAGGAAAGATGGGAGAGAGAAAACATGAAAGAGAAGGAGATTTAGGGTTTTGAGATAATCCAAAAGATCTTGAGAAGAAAAAAGGAAAGAGAGAGAAATAAAAAGGAAAAAAAAAAGAAAAAAAAAAAAAAAAAAAAAGAAAAAAAAGGGGAAATGTTTTCTAAGAAAGAAAACGTGAAAAGAGAGGGAGAAAAGAAAAAAGGAAGGAAAAGAATGAAGAAGAAAAGGAAAGAAGAAAGAAAGGAAAGAGAGAAGGATTTTTCTAGAAGAAGGAAGGAGAGAAAGGAAAGAGAGAAGGGGTTTTCTAGAAGAAGAATGAGAAAAGGGAAAGAAAGGAAGAAGAAAAAACGTGGGAAGGAAGAAAAGAAAGGAAAGAAGAAAAAATGGAGAGAAAAAAAGATTTTCTAGAAAAAAGAAGAAAAGGAAAGAAGGATCTTCTAGAAAATGAGTGAAAAATTATAAATAGGAGAGAGGAGGGATCCTTTTTCCAGACCAGAGAGAGGGGGGGACGTGGGTGAGAGAGAGAAACGTAAGTGGGAGAGAGAAAATGTGAGAGAGGAAGAAAGAAAGAGAGAGAAAAGAGAAAAGAAAGAAAAGAGAAGAAGAAAAGAGAGAAAGAGAAGAGAGAAAGAAGCAGAAGATGGGAGAAGGAGGATTCACATTCAAAGGGGATTGATACAACCTCCAATCACCCTTCATCAACGGTTTCTCTCGATTTGAGCCCAAGGTTAGTACTCTAAACAAATTTAGAGGTCGTTATAATGCCCAAATGCCAATTTTGCTTGAAAAAGGCTAATTTTCATGAAATCTCAATCAAGAATGCTCTATTACATGCTTGTTAATGTTAGGATGCCTATGTCTAACATTTTTCATGAATGATAATTTGTCTAAGCTATTCAATGATGAATTTTTGAATGATATACAATGATGTTTGATGTTTTTGCAAATTTCATAAAGTTGTTTTCTGATCTGAAAATTCCAGATTTAGGGTTCAAACTTAGGACGTACATCATATGTATTTTTTATAAGATTTTGAAGCCCAAAATTTTATGGGAGTCTCTCTGATATGATAGAAGACTACCCTAATAATTTCGTTCCATTTGGAATTGGGGAAATATATCAAAAATTTTGTCTTTGACATTGTTATTTTTCTCGGATGCAATGCAATCCTCCATCGGAAAGTCTCTAGACAAAAGGCCTTATGGCCATAATCAGAGAATCCACTTAACATGATTTTTTTAGACATGAAATTCTCCTAAGAAATGGAACTGGTTTCATATTTTTTTTATTTTTTATTGAATTGATATCAATTTTTAAGTGCATAGTGCTCTGATTTTAAATCTGTCATGATGTACTGATTTGCATGATTGAA
The DNA here is from genome assembly GCA_028583415.1 of Protea cynaroides. Lineage (NCBI taxonomy): Eukaryota > Viridiplantae > Streptophyta > Magnoliopsida > Proteales > Proteaceae > Protea > Protea cynaroides. Next base: position 113,868,295 of record CM053276.1, on the reverse strand, counting down.
AGAGTCATTTTTCACAAAGAAAATATACTGTTTTAACTTGTTTTTTTTAATGAAATTTTATATTAGACAGTTATCTACATAGACATATGTCTGTATTTAATTTTTCATTAAGAATAGAATTTTATTTGGAATTTATGGTGCAACTGGTCAAAAATCTGGAACAGATTTGACCAGTGCACATGTTCGGTCTTAGGGCATATCTTTGACCTATTTTTGCTTTCTGTTGGGATTCAAATCCCTCATATGAAATATAATATATCAAGTCATCTTTCTATGAAAAAAATTTGAGCTTGATTTGAGTTTTGAAAGACCTACTTATGGTCATTCTTGTATAATGTGACAAATCTGAATACAGCTCATAGTTTTGTCCATTATCTGAACCTTGTGTCACAATTTTCACAGTTTTGAGTCATTAATCTTCCCAAACTCCTTCAAAAGAATTAAAATTTTCAAAGAACATTGAACATGTGTTTGTTTTGATAATTTTGAATTTTTCAAAAAAAAAAAAGGGGTTTCATTGATGTCTCATTCATTATAACATCAATGATTGTTTAAATGAATTCTGCCATATTTGGATAAATGGCTATATTTGGAGCATTCATATGCTTTGTTTGGATTGTGCATACCATGTTTGCCACATTCCATGTATTGCTATTTTTGGTAGAATAGATAAATTTTTACCATATTTTAGCAAAATCTTAATTTTTTTTCTTACTATGCTTAGAAAATAGCATATAAGATCTTTTCCCTTTTTTTTGAAAAATTCATGTCATATATGCATTCTATGATTGGTACTTTCCATATTGATATGTAGATGCATATTAGATCTTGCAATATTAGATCTTGCCATGCTTAGATCTTGCCATATTAGATCTTGCATATTAGATCTTGCCATGCTTAGATCTTGCATATTAGATCTTGCCATGCTTAGATCTTGCCATATTAGATCTTGTCATATTAGATCTTGCCATGCTTAGATCTTGCCATATTAGATCTTTCCATATTAGATCTTACCATATTAGGCTCTTGCCTTATTTGCAATACATGTCATATTTGAAAGATTTTTAAACAATCTTACTACATGTTAATTTCTTGCCATAAATATTTTATATGCCATATTTAGATAGAATATTCTATTTTGGGTAATAATTTAATTTATGCAACACCCTAGTCGAATTGCCATATCTATACACCTAGCAAACATATTAGGTGTGGGGACGTGCATTTAGGCACCCACATTCTTGGGAAGGGCATAATGGGAATAATAAAAGTCTTAATAAAGAAAGAAAAATGCTTTGCCAAACCTTCCAAAATTAGAATTCAGGATGAAAAGGATAATTTAGGACGATTTTTCCCATTCTAAACCCTAAACCTAGAATAGGTTCTCAATCCCAAACCTAGAACAGATTCTCACTTCATAACCTAGAACAGGTTAATCCCGAACTACGCGGATTCTGATTCCTAGGGCAAACCCTAGGATACGTAGGCCATTTGGGAGAAACCCAAATTCGGATCCACAATTTAGTCCACTTGGACTATCCATAGATCCACTAGGATATATTTATTCACACTTTAGTCCACTCGGATTATCCATAGATCCACTAGGATATTTATCAAAACCTTAGTCCACTCGGACTATCCATAGATCCACTAGGATATCTATCCATATTCCAACCCAAAAGGGGTTATCCAAATCTTAGTCCACTTGGACTATCCATAGATCCTCTAGGATACTTACCCACATTTTGACCCAAATAGGGTTATCCCTCCCGAACTACGCGGATTCTGATTCTTAGGGCAAACCCTAGGATACGTAGGCTATTTGGGAGAAACCCAAATTCGGATCCACACATTTAGTCCACTCGGACTATCCATAGATCCACTAGGATATCCATTCCCATTTCAACCCAGAGTCCCGAACTACACGGATTCTGATTCTTAGGGCAAACCCTGGGATACGTAGGCTATTTGGGAGAAACCTAAATTCGGATCCACACATTTAGTCCACTCAGACTATCCATAGATCCACTAGGATATCCATTCCCATTTCAACCCAGAACTCCGAACTACGCGGATTCTGATTCCTAGGTCAAACCCTAGGATACGTAGGCTATTTGGGAGAAACCCAAATTCGGATCCACACCTTAGTCCACTTGGACTATCCATAGATCCACTAGGATATTTACCTTAGTCCACTCGGACTATCCATAGATCCACTAGGATATCCATTCCCATTTCTACCCATAATTCCTGAACTACGCGGATTCTGATTCCTAGGGCAAACCCTAGGATACGTAGGCCATTTGGGAGAAACCCAAATTCGGATCCACAATTTAGTCCACTTAGACTATCCATAGATCCACTAGGATATTATCCACATTCCAACCCAAATAGGGTTATTCTTAGATCCACTAGGACTATCTATCAGTCCACTTGGACTATCCAGATCCTAACCCATAGGATTTTTTCAACCTTTCAAGCATAAATTTCAACTTGAACAAAGAACTTAATCATGCACAAGCATAAATCACATCCATAAACTTTAATCACACCTAAACTACGATGGTGAACCTGATTTTCGGAATAATTCCGTGATACGTAGGCAATCTGATGGATATAGATTCGGTTCAATGATATCAAACCACTTGGTTTGGTTTAATTTAACAAATAGAGTCTAGCATAGGAAAGGTATAGGAGACCGATTTCGATCGGGCGGTTTGGGTGCCCAACCCCTTCCCATAACCGTAACCTGACACTTACCCAATCTCTAATGGACCAGAAATCCAATCTAAGGGTCATGAGTCAATCGAAGTCTTACCTTGGGGTGAGATTTCACATTTCTAAGGTCCTAGACCTAAATCTAGGTGGCGACTTCTAAAGATTTCCATCTTTGTCCTCACACCCCCTTATTGCTTTTATGACAAAATGCCATTATGACAAACAACTAAAATGTAAGACATACATAACAATACAAGAATAAACAAATATATAGGAAATAGAAGGGCTTTCTCTACACACAAAAAAGAAAGCATAAGGAGCTTTGGCCAAAATTGTCTTAAAGAACACACAACCATGTGAGATGTGGCAAGTACTTCTAATTAGGTCTCAAATCTAGCACAGTTTATGGTTCCATGAGAAGACTGATGTGTATTACTACCATTGAAATGTGCACCAGATTAAAAGAGACTTACTAGACCAGAATCTGGGTTATGGGAATTACATGTTACTGATTATATTTTTAATCCTTTAGGTCAAAATTTTCTTCCTACCCCCCTTCAATGGATCAAACAATTAGGAGCAAAAGACTCCCCTTTTCAATTCTGATTTTTGCCTATTCTATATATAATGAAAAACTGATTAGTAAAAAATGCCAACATCTCACAAAAAAAACACAGAAAAGTGAAGGAGATTCACTATTTTTGGTCAAATCCATAGGTTTCCTGAGTCAAAAACTCTAAATCTAAGATCTAGAGAATCTACCCTTTCTCCAATTCCATTTTCCTCCAATCTGGCAAATTCCAACTAATTTCATTTTCCTCCAATCTGGCAGATTCCTCCAGTTGTGTTGAGTCCCAATTCATTGGCTAATCTATCATCCTTGTTGTTTCCACTGCGATCCATGAACTCCGTCAACTTCGACTGCAGCTTGAATGCATTGCTGACAGGATTCCGACCATAGACGTTTTGAATTGAAATTGAGAGTAAGTTGAAGAGAATAACACTGGCGACTAATCGAATCATCGTTGCCAGTGATCAAAAAAATCTCTGCGGAGTACGGGAAGAGTGTAAAAGTAAGGGGTTCAGCTATCTGCATGCAGAGTTGAAGCAGAAGAAAAGGCGGGGCCGTATTTAAAGGCTCATCACCGGTCTTTTTTTATTTTTCTTTAAATATTTATGGCTAACAAAATTTTCCAGAATAGTTCAACTGCATGTACTTGTATCTTTATGAGATCCCGTCACTGTTCAAATCCAGTGGGTCTCACCCTCCAGAGGTGGGTTCTACACTACATTGACGGTGATAGATACCCATGAAGAGTAAATGTACATGCAGGTGATTCAAACTCAAATTTTTTGGGGACCACTGGACTTTCTTGTTTCTCATTTACTGATGTGGCACACTACATAACGAAATGTGGAACTATAAATTAGTGGAGGATCTATAAATGTAAGGAGTATCTTGAAATCTAATTATATGCTAATAGACAAAATGGGAGTACAAGATTATCGGGTAACTGGTACACAAGAGAGAGAGAGAGAGAGAGAGAGAGAGAGAGAGAGAGAGAGAACATAAAAAGGAAGGTGGAGAGTGGAGAGTGGAGAGTGGAGAGTAGATAGTGAACATACTTAGGTATGAAAGTGGACCTACCTTCCTTATACGAATTACGTCCGAAGTCATGTAAAATGTTGGATTTTTTTTTTTATTTTAAAATTTTAGGTGACTCATGAAATGTTGGAATTAGCTTTAGCCATATAAGGATCCTCTATTATGTGGCGGTATAACTGCATAGCGATCCAACAGTGAAGTGCATTGGTGCATGTCCCGATGTCCCGATGCACTTCATGCCATCGGATCCTGAGTATAGAGGATCCAGGTCCTGTTAAGTTAGTTGTAGCCATATTAAGTTTCTATACATACAAGCAAGTCAATGGTGGTTTGGATCAATCAAAAGTAAAATATTCCACCTTTTCTCGACGATTTTCTGATAATGCTCCCTTCCTTACTCGTGTTTAGAGATTTCTCTGGTCTCTGAACTAGAGAGCCCTCTCCCTATTATATATAAGGTGAAAAGAATGTTACTCGATAGCATCACCTTGCTACCTCTCACATAGGGCAATGAAAATGATCACCCTGTCCTTCCTCTTAAATGCACATGCCCACACTCCCATTGGCGTCGGCTAGCATAGGGGCCACGTAACCAGGCAGCAAACCCCATCCTTGTATATAAGTAGGGAAAAAGATCCCCAGAACATCACTGTGGGGGTTCTGTCCCACATCCTCCCATATTCTAGCATTTTATCTCTCTTCACTACCAATGTAAACCCTCATTGGACATATGATTTCCTGCACCCCTATAATGCGGGAGATTGCCTATTGTGGCATTGTGGGAAACCCTTGAGCATGCATCTGAAGAATGTAGGATTTTTCTTGATCCTAATAAAATTCATTACAATGAATCCCATATGGAATGTAAAATACAACTGAGCAATAACACAATCCATTAAGAGAAATAAGACATACCTTTCGTAGGAGATTGTTTTCCGACCTTTTCTTTTCGCCTGATTCCTGCAGAGATCTTCTACAGTCTCCTCTCCCTTAGGTATGAGTCATCTTGATTTCACGCAGAGAGAGACTATAGGGACCCTGCTTCATATTTATAATGATTTAGAATTCAAATCTATCCCAATCCCATAATGGTATAGATTTAATTTATATTTGGAAAGGGATAATCAATCAACCTTGATTGGATTCCCACCAGTCAAAATAGGCAAGTAAGATAATGTTGCCCATAATAATAAAATCAGAATAAGAAAGATTTTATAATCTCCCACTTGGGCTACATTATTCCACAAGACTATTAAAAACTAGTGTGTCCATGAAAATCATTAATTAAAAACTAGATTATCCTAAACCTCATACCTTCCAACAAGCAGACTAATGTTGAACAACAGCAGAAGATACACCTCAATTATACGGCATACAACTTTCTGTTATTACAAACATAAGTCTCCTTGTTTATTTTGACCTTGGCTTACCGCCTCTGAAAATTGGTTTAATACTGCCTTTATGTTTTTGGCTTAATATCGCCTTCTGAGACTTGGCTTAATACTGCCTTTTTGGGTCCTGGCTTAATACTGACTTTATGTTTTTGGCTTAATATCGCCTTCTGAGACTTGGCTTAATACTGCCTTTTTGGGTCTTGGCTTAATACTGCCTTTATGTTTTTGGCTTAATACCGCCTTCTGAGACTTGGCTTAATACTGCCTTTTGGGTCCTGGTTTAATACTGCCTTTTGTGTTCTGGCTTAATACTGCCTTTTAAAACTTGGTTTAATACTGCCTTTTTGGGTCCTGGCTTAATACTGCCTTTTGTGTTCTGGCTTAATACTGCCTTTTGAGTTCTGACTTAATATTGCCTTTTGGGTCTTAACTTAATACTGCCTTTTATGTTCTGGCTTAATACTGCCTTTTGGGTCCTGGCTTAATACTGTCTTTTGTGTTCTGGATTAATACTATCTTTTGTGTTCTGACTTAATACTGCTTTTGAGTTCTGGCTTAATATTGCCTTTTGGGTCCTAGCTTAATACTGTCTTTTGTGTTCTGGCTTAATACTGCCTTTTAAGACTTGACTTAAGACTGCCTTTTTGGGTCCTAGCTTAATACTGTCTTTTGTGTTCTGGCTTAATACTGCCTTTTATGTTCTGGCTTAATACTGCCTTTTGTCAATGACATGTCAATGAATGTGCAATATAGCAATAAATGAATGCTGTTATAAAAATAACCATGGTTATAAATATCTGTGCCAAAACCATAGGCAATGTAAATACACATAATGAATAAATCATTATCAATGTGAGAAAAGTCTCCCACTAACTAAGCACATTTAATGAATTAACCATTTCTATATTAAACATACAGTCCCTTGAAGACTCCCCTTGACAAAACCATTGTCAAAGAATCTACAATCAAGATATTTAATGAATGTGCTCTACAATGATATAATTTCTTTGACCTTTGTCTCTCACCTAAAGAGATTTGAAATCCAATCTCTATTATGCTTTGAATTACTAGATTTCACATTATTCTTTGAGAACAACACAGCTAAACCACTGTTACAACACATCTCTATAGGCCTAAGTAAAAACTTACAACCTTTTAACGTATGAAAGATAACTCTTCAACTAAATATGCTACTTATTAGTTTCGCATATAGTTATAAAATCTATCTTACCAAGAGGGTGATGCATGGATAAACTTCTTTGCATTTTTTCCCAGAGGGGTACATCTACCATCATAACAAAAAATCTGAGATGGGATTCATGCCACCAATGCAATCACCAAACACTACATCACAATAGCCAAGAGTGTCACTACTGCCATAAATGAGTAGATAATCTTTGGTCCTCTGCAAGTACCGCATGACCTTCTATTCTCGTTGTTCAGTGAGCTATACCAGCATCCAACTAAAAATGTCTCAAAACACTCTAAACAAAGGCTATGTGAGAATAAATATAATCTTGAGCATACACCAAGCTCTGTACTTCAGATGCTCTCTCTCTAAACATCATTTCTTGAACATAACTCTGTCAATTTGTCTCCTCTCTGATTTAAACATCTGCAACTTAACTGTTATGCATGTACATTCAATCATTCTAGAACACGAATAACTTATACCCTTTGAGACAAACCCAGAGTTTCATTTTTCCTGTCACGAGGAAACTCAATGTCAAGTACAAAAGTACTTACTCACACATTTTTCATCTCGAATTTATCAGACATTGAAACTATGGTTTCAACAGGTAAACCATGTCATTACTGGTCAAGTGATTAACCATCAACACATATGAATTTAAAATAAATACACTCCTACTGACCTCTATATATACATAATGATCAATGATAATCTCAACAAAGTTTTAAGAAGATACAACTTTGTCAAACTTCAGGTACCACTACCTGGATGCTTGCTTAATCCACATATTGACTTTATAAGTCTTAAAATAGATATTCTTTCTCCTTTACCTCAAAACCTTCTGAATAAAGCCTATAAATACCTTCTTTCAGATTTTCTTTGATCAAAAGATCTTTACATCTATCAGATGCAACTCTAAAATAAAATACACAACTAAAACCTCAAAGATTTGAGGTCTATACTTTCATTCTCTTTGTGTGATTCCACTTCGCTACAAGTTTTACTTTGTAGCAATCAATTCTCCCACTGAAATCACACATTTTCTTACATATCTATTTTGAGCCTATGAGTACGCCGCTCATGACAAGAGCATAAAATCTCAAATCTCATTGATGTTCATAAATAAGATACATCATTTATGACTAGTAATCACTCAAAAATAATTTCATTATTGACAACTTGCTCAAAACTATTGGGATCTTCATCTATTTGTCACTCTTTTGTTGTTGAATCTTATCCACATGATGCTAAGCCATAAGCTTTAGCATTTGTAAATATTTGGCTAAAATCATTGGTAGTATATCAATATCACTCACTCTATCTTAACAATTTACATTCTCCTTTAGATCCAACAGTCTTAATCCTTTAATAAAATATTTTCCCCTTAAACAATCCTTACAAGTAAGCAAGTCATTAACTTTAGGGATTTTCAAAATTCTATTCTTTTCAACATTTTTATAGTCTTCAATCTCCATTACCTTCTCACTTGAAAGTTTCATGATCCTACTTTTCTTCCAGCTATAACATTTTCCACATGTTCTTTCTGAGTTTTTGTAATTCTATAAAATCATTTTTCTTGTCAAAAGTTTCTTATTATTCCTTGAAAATTTGTTTTTCTTTCTGTAAGACCCTACCTTTCACTTACTGCATTTGTCAGAGTGTGGCTTACATCATGACATTGGTATTCCTTCATTTCTCTTTTCTTTGAAATTTCTTCCTTAGTGAAAAGGAAATCAAATCATCTTCTGTCCACTAGGTTTATGGATCACCAGGATCTAACTTTGCAGTTTAGGTGAGGAAGTGAAAATCAAGTGAATCATCTATAATATTCCAATGAGTTACCTACAGAGATTCACATATCTTAGAGCTTATTAGTGATGGCTAATAGCTCTAACATGTGTTTTCTCATACACCATTATCATCATATACCATCAAAACTAGTACAGACAACCTTGAGAATACAATATCTCTCCACCCCATTTTTGAAGACCAAAATTTCTTTAGATTTCACTCTGAACATCTATTTCCAATGTTCCTTATTTGAATTTTCTTTTATCTGATCATAGGGATTAAATATTCCTAAAGAACAGAATACAATCTTTGCTGAGTATATCTAGGTTAAACACTCCTAGACTAGCTTTCAATCTTTCATGCCAATTCATAGAACTGACCCGCCATAACAGACATCATGAGGTGTTTGATCATTATATGTTCTCTAATATGTGTGATATAATGCAAACATACACACAAGATAGGTTAAACTTACAATAATTAAACATATGCAAATCTATTTCCTTTGAAGAGTCAACCGAAACTACACCCTCATCTTTTAGGACAAGAGCGCACTGGTCCTCTTACTATCTGTGTAGAGTCAACCGAAACTACACCCTTATCCTTTGGGACAAGAGCGCATTGATCCTCTCACTATCCTTGTAGAGTCAACCGAAACTACACCCTTATCCTTTGGGACAAGAGCGCACTGGTCCTCTTACTACCTGTGCAGAACCTGCGAAGGGATAATGACTCTCGAAATTCCACCACCTTTGGGTGTATGAAACTCCTAAAGTCAAGATCCTTCATCCATATGCATGAGTGTACATGATCTTTGACACCGCTACCTTTGGGCGGACAATGCCGCTCTTTGCTGCTTCTACAAAAGTGAAAATTTTGATAATGTCACCTTTGAGTGAGCACTATCCTTCTTTGGTGTGTCTATAAATGCATAAGTACTGGATTTGAACATATCATGATAGAACTGAGCTTGCCACTTTGGTGGTCCCATCCAATCCTTACACAACATGTATAAATATGTGTGATATAATGCAAACATACACACAAGATAAGTTAAACTTTCAATAATTAAACATATGCAAGTCCATTTTCTTTGAAGAGTCAATCGAAACTACACCCTCATCCTTTGGGACAAGAGCGCACTGGTCCTCTTACTATCTGTGTAGAGTCAATCGAAACTACACCCTTATCCTTTGGGACAAGACCGCACTGGTCCTCTTACTATCTGTGCAGAACCTGTGAAGGGATAATGACTCTCGAAATTCCACCACCTTTGGGTGTATGAAACTCCTAAATTCAAGATTCTTCATCCATGTGCATGAGTATACATGATCTTTGACACCGCCACCTTTGGGTGGACAATGCCGCTCTTTGCTGCTTCCACAAAAGTGAAAATCTTGATAATGTCACATTTAAGTGAGCACTATCCTTCTTTGCTGTGTCTATAAATGCATAAGTTCTGGATTTGAGCATATCATGATAGAACTGAGCTTGCCACTTTGGTGGTCTCACCCAATCCTTACACAATATGTACAAATCATAATTTAAATAAACTGGGATAATGCCACCCTTGGGTGAACACTATCATTCTTTAAAACATTTACAAATACAGTCGCTTATATTTGAACACATCATGACAAAACAAAGTATACCACTTTGGTGGGATCTACCAAGTTCCACCATGATATGAATAAATTCCAAATTACAGCTCTAGTGGGATATATATAACCATGAATGTTTTTCAAAAATCAATTTTATAAGTCTAAACATTCAAATAAACATGCACTTTAGCTCAACAATCATTATGATACAAGAATATTGAGAAAAACCAGCAGAAACACTGCAAATGGAGCTCCAAAAGAGCATTAATTTGGAAAAATACTATTCCCAATGTATCAAAATGTAACAATATATATTCCAGATTGAAGAGCATTGAAAACCAAGTCCAACGGAATAAATAGGAGGTCAATCTGACTTTCCTAGCTCCCACAAATCCAGTTTAAAGTCGGATTGTGAATGCAGTCAAAAAACTGCAAGCCAAACAGGCCTTAGAATATGGACCGGAAATGAACCGCGGTCTGAACCAAAACAAGACCGGTTTGGATAAATCAAACCAAAACCGGTTTACTCAACCGGGTCAATGGGTCAAACTTTTGGGTTTTCAGGTCGAGTTATTGGGTCAAACTTTTGGGTTTCCGGTTTGGGTTAGTGGGACGCCTATTCGGGTTCGGGTTGGATATACTTCGATCCCCGGTTCTGGTTTTCAGGCCAGCCCTGGGCTGGGTCTGACTAGCCGGGCTGGCTTGGCCTGGGCTGGTTCTGGGCCTGGGCTGGGCCAGCCCTGGCTGGGTCTGACTGGCCGGGCTGGCTTGGCCTGGGCTGGTTCTGGGCCTGGGCTGGGCCAGCCCTGGCTGGGTCTGACTGGCCGGGCTGGCTTGGCCTGGGCTGGTTCTGGGCCTGGGCTGGGCCAGCCCTGGGCTAGGTCTGACTGGCCGGGCTGGCTTTGGCTTGGGCTGGGACAGCCCGGTCAGAGCTGGTTTGGGCCTGGCGGGCCTGGGCTGGGTTGACTAGGCCCGAGTCAACCAGCAAACCCGTTAAGGTTTGCGATTAGGCGCTGAGTCGACCCGGCGATCACTCGGCGCCGTCAGGTAATTTTTTTTTTTTAAAAACCTCTGGCGCATGGATCTCACTCGCCTTTTCAGGCGGCGAGTGGCGGCGCGTTCGGCCACCGCTGGCGACCAACTTAGTGTCGATCGACTCGTTCTTCCGAGTTCTACAATCTGGTATAATTTATTTTAAATTTCACCAGTCTGGAAAAATTATTCGATTTTTAAAATCTCTTTTATTTTCCAAAAATTCAAATAGAAATTAAGAAAATTTTTCTTCATGTTCAATACTCAATGATTTTAAATCCATGTGGGATGGCTCTGATACCACTGCAGGATTTTTCTTGATCTTAATAAAATTCATTACAATGAATCCCATATGGAATGTAAAATACAACTGAGCAATAACACAATCCATTAAGAGAAATAAGACATACCTTTCGTAGGAGATTGTTTTCCGACCTTTTCTTTTCGCCTGATTCCTGCAGAGATCTTCTACAGTCTCCTCTCCCTTAGGTATGAGTCATCTTGATTTCACGCAGAGAGAGACTATAGGGACCCTGCTTCATATTTATAATGATTTAGAATTCAAATCTATCCCAATCCCATAATGGTATAGATTTGATTTATATTTGGAAAGGGATAATCAATCAACCTTGATTGGATTCCCACCAGTCAAAATAGGCAAGTAAGATAATGTTGCCCATAATAATAAAATCAGAATAAGAAAGATTTTACAAAGAAGCCATAGGTTTGCCGCTATTCCTTGTATTGGACGTAAACATCTCCTCAGGGACGGGCACTTCTAGTACCGTTTCCAACCCATCCTCCTAATCGAAATTGGGGCAGAGCTTCCTCATCAGAAAGAAACTAAAAAGACACACAACCAGAATGAGAGACTCCAGAATAGAGAAACCCCTGAATAATATCTCCTCTTCCTTTTTTTATTTGAAAGACTACCTACCAACTAACTCTGAATGCGGGCCCTTTTTCTCTGTGGACTGTTGTGGTTGCATGCATATGTTATGTACTCAAGAATACTCAAGAAAGACTGTGGTTAGTTAGGTTGTTAATAGGTTGTTAAAGGGTTGTTAAATCTGTAACTGAATATGTAGAATAAGTATAAATAAAATGAAGGAGAAGAAGAGCGTATGAATGAAAATACTAAGTCCTCTCTTGTGACTAGAGGCACCTACCCTCGAAGTAGGCTTTTTGATTCCTCTCCCTTTGTAATACTTCTTCTTCTTGTAATTCCTATTTCTTGAATATCAAACTACATCACTTGTGCTTTCATTGCCATGGACTCTCTTCAGGCGTTGATGGATACACAATGGCAGTCCTTCTTCGAGCTCTTTCGGCTTTTAAACTCTATGGAGGAGAAACTCAATTGACTGGTCCCTCTCCTAACTGGCTCCTCTTCATCATTCACTCCGATCCAATTGCCTGTGACCATCACCAACCCGCCGCCACTTCTTGTTTCTTCTTTACCCCCAATCTGACCACCAACCTGCTGGGACTCCTTGTTCCATCCATTCAACCCCAAACGTGAGGTACTATGTGAAACATATAGATAGTACGAGGCAGAGAGGGCTTGATGTTTCCTTCAATGATTAACCTTTTTTGTTGCTTTCTTATGGTGTTCTTTCATTCTTTGATATTAATATAAAACAATCTGCAGGTTATAAAATCTTCTTTTCTTTTGCTTTTCATTCCTGTTACAAGATTTTTTGTTTTTGCCAGGAATGAATTCCTGTTATTAGTTTGTAACACAAATTAAAATTTTTTTTTTTTCTGTTTACCTTTTTCCTTTACCTTTGGGTCTTCATGGTCTCCCTAAAACCAGGAAGTCGTGTGTCTGCATCAACAAACTGTGGTCGGGATTAGCTCGAACACTTTCATCCAGCTATACTATTACTGTGAAAAGATCATTGGCAAACTTTCATAATATTTGCATGCCACTAGTTTAGGGAAGTCTTCCGGTTCTGCCAATGAAACTTGTAAATGGTTAAGTGACCTCGTGTCATAAAACTTGAAAGAAAATGTGCATGTTATGGGTAACAGGACTGAGGTGTATTTACAATATAGGTGTAATTATTTCCTCTCTCTCTCTCTCTCTGGGTGAAAAATATTTCCTAGCAAAGAAATATTGGTAAATTTTCACAAGAATTCATATTTTCTGTTCACGAAGGCAGACTATTACGAGGGAGACAACAGTTGCGTATGTAATTTCTGTTTTTTCGGATATTTTATTCTGTCATTTATATTACTTCTTTTAAGTGCAAAGAAGTTAGTAGTTCATTCTTCTTTGCATGGCTTTGGCTCCTAGTTAATTCCAGGCGAAAAATTACAATCATGGGAGGTCCATCAAAGGTCCATGCAATATATCTTTCATTAAGACAAACTTACACTGATGAATGTTATTGTTTCTTATAAATTGATGGTTGCAATGTAAATGAAATGATCCCATAATTTCATTACGGGTGGTTGGAATCACAGGTTTAATATTGACCAAACTCGATGGTTCTGCTCGAGGTGGTTGTGTGGTATGCTTGAACTCTTAGTGTTATCTTTCTTCTGCTCAAATTTCTACTATTACTAGAATTTTGATTTTTAAGGATTTGCTCTTGCACCTGTACCGCACAGTCCTAAAAGAAGATTGTGGTTTCAATTGTTCAGGTCACTGTGGTGGACGAACTTGGCATCCCCATAAAGTTTGTGGGAGTCGGTGAAGGTTTGGAAGACCTCCAACCATTTGATGCAGAGGCCTTCGTCAGTGCCATTTTTTCTTGAGGTCTGAAAGTGGTAAGTTCAATTAACATCAGTTAGATTGTTGGATACCAATTGTTCCTATATTGACCATGGAATTAGTTCAATTCTGAGGTTAACTATAGTCTATAGGGTTTTAAAAGGCTTCCCCAGTTTCTGCATGCGAGGTGGTCATGGGCAGCCCAAGAATGAAGGGCAGTGCTCATGATCTTTGAATTTTTTTATTGCGATATTTGCATGGAGAAAGACATGTGGTCTGTTAAATTATATCTGTACTCTTGAATGATTTGGTACTTAACAGTTGATGCTTTAGGTTATCAATTTATTGATCTATATTCATAAAAAAAAAAAGAAAAAAAAATTTCTTGATCTACTTTTGTTAGTGTTTGAAGTTAGGGGTAAAAGAGGGTTTCTATCAATTAGTTCTGCCAGAGGCAGATTGCCGTCAATGCCTGGTTCAGGTGCGATAGGGGAAGGTAATGGCTAGGGAAGGGGGCTTGCCGGTGGTAGAGCAGTGTTGGCTCCTGTTCTGCCGAGTGTGGATTCTGTTGAGAACATGATTTCTTCAGATCTTAGGGACATCATCACGAAGTCTTTGGAGGATCTTCTCCCCATTATGGTGGTTAAAATCACTCGACAAGCGAGTGATCTGATGCAAGAAAATAAAGGGTTTCCAACATCCGATGTGGTAGTTGAGGTTTCGTCTGCAACTACAAATCCTTCTAATGTTCCGACTAGTTTTAGGAATCCTGAAGTTACTGTTCGGTCTGGTACTAGGGTTCCTTCTTTAAATGATAACATTCGGGTTTTACCTATATCGTCTGGTACAAGCTCTGGTGATATGTTTCCTAGGGTTCCGGTAACAGAAGATCAACCTATGGAAACCACAATGGAGATTGGGACTAGGGTTCCGGCTACTGCTCCTTTGTTGCTGGACAATGGTTTGCAAGTGGTTAGGGTTACAGCAATATCGTCTGGTGATGTTCCATCGACTGATGAGATAGCTAGGGTTCCGTCTGATCATATGAACCCTAGTTTATCTACTATTACATCTTCTTCTAATGTCATTAGGAATCAGGTTTCTGATTATCAGTCTGTGGCAGAGGATGTCCTTGTGGTGAATGGGGCTACAACAACGAGTTTTGCTCCTCTGTCGCATAACACTAATGCTAGGAATGAGGATCCGGTTTCCATAAACCCTAATGTTGGGTTATCATCGGTGGTGGATAATGACGTCAGGATGCCTGCTGCAAACCATGAAGGTGCACGAGCTAGACGTGCAACTGTATTACCAGTGGTGGGAGGTGCTGAAAATCTGTTGAGGCACGATAATGGCATAGAAAAATACACAAGTAGACTCTATCCCAACATCACTCCCTATGGCATAGAGATAGAGCTAGAGCGTGGTGGCCAGGCCGGAGACCACAATGCCACAACCTCCCCCTGATACCTTACCTGCACCAAGTATGCTAAGATAGAATACTACAAAAAGGTGCCAGTGTGAGGAATGAACCCAAACCCCAGGCCCTTCCCATTCCACACACCAACGAAAACAATCACATGTCTAACAATCACATCCTAGCACATAGTTCAGAAATTCGGCCGAAATTTTGGATTTCGGCCGAAACCTTTCGGTTTTGATCAAATCCGAAACAAATCAAGATGCTGGTACCTTTTTTACATAAATTCGGTCCGAATTTATAGTTTCGGCCAGAATTTCGGTCCAAAATCTTGATTCAACCGATATTTGAACGAAATCGTTTGAATAAATACAAACCACAAATTTTTTTTAACTATTTTAATTTATGAGCTAGGCCCATTACTGACATTAGTCACTTTTTTTCCTTTTTGGTAAAAGTGACATCAGTCACACCACCCAATCTAATAGTGTATCATGCTTTCCCAACTATCTACTTTATAGCATTTTGTCTTCTTTCAATTCTTTTAAGTAATCCATGTGGGACTAAAAGACTAAAAGAAATGTTTATTACCAAGTTTTCCTTCTTATAATATTATGTTTTTTTTTTCAATTCTATAAAAGTATCCATGTGGGACTAAAAGCTATAAGGATGTTTTTTGTATTTTTGTTCTTCTTTTCATTGAATTAAAGGTTCATGTGGGACTAAAAGGAGAAAAATAATATTAAATACAAACAAGATAGACACGTGTCTCTATCTTAACATAATCTCTCTCTTAGTCTATTGATCTGTTGATCCGAAACAATATTTTTTTTACCATGTTTCACCGAAATGAGGATCGAAATCATCGAAATTTTGGTTTTTGGCCTGACCGAAACCCGGCACGAAATTGAAATTACGATCCTTGTCCTAGCATAGCGAGTATGCATGAAAAATAATAATAGCTGAAAGTAAAGGATGACATGCAATATGCACAAACACCAATCTACATATTCATTGTTATTTACAACAGTTTACTATCCATTAAATTATTAGGGTTTAGGTCCGATTCCCTTACCTGACGCTCGTTCGATAGCTTGCTCCACGTCGCAAGATCTAAACGTGCTATCACAAAGTCCTATACAATATTAAGGTTTAATTAGAATAGGTTTAAGTTGGTCGAAAAACCAACGAGGTTACAAAAATACACTCACAGAGCTGACTGGTTGCATGTACCGATCGCAGCTCTGTGGGGAAAACCAGCGACCGGTATGGTCAGCTGGTCCCCACAGACCAGCCCCCGGGAGGTACCGGTCGCACAGGGTGCAACCGGTATAGTCGATCGATATGTCTCCGGAAGACTATACCCTTGGTTTTTCGACTGCCGTCGATCATTCTCTATTGATTCCAGGGTTTCCCCTACCCATTCTAGGTCTGAGCTTTGAGTTAGAGTTGTTTCCAACTCCATTCAAGTCTAGTTTTGATGGTATTCATCCTAGAACTCGAATCTAGGGTTTATCGACTAAATTTGGGTTTGACGGCAAAGTAGGGTTTAGGTCAATACCTGCTTTGCATGGTATTGATCCCAACAACCCAACCATCCTAGAGTCATAATGTGAGAGGAAGGGTTTAAACACTTACCGTTGACTGGCGTAGAGTGTGCGTCATTGAACGGCAACGACGGCTCTTCCTTCTTCTTCCTAGCTTCTTCTCCTTCTCCAATCTCCTTCTCCTCTCTAGGGTTTGTGAGGATCAATGGAAGGGATTGTAGGAGGCTTAGAGGGGTTTAAATAGGCTAGGAATTAGGTTTAGAAAGCCTCTTAGGATTAGGAAAGTCTTAGGATTCGGAATTGGAAAAATGGGACCCACAGAGATCCAATTCTGGATCTTGGTAGTCTGCTGCGCAGACCATACCGGTCGACCGGTACCATAGATTGGTACCACCGACCGGTATGAATAAAATTCATACTTCAGTTGGTCTGTTTGGTCCGACTTCGTACCTGATTGTCATCCGCTCGTCTCGTCTGGCCCGGTGATGATCGGAAGACCTGTTACGACATGAATTCAAGGTTTAGATCGGGTTTACAGAGTGCGGGTCTTACAACACCTGTTTAGGTATGCGACCACACACTCCTAAATAGATGGTTTTGAATTTAATTTCATACCTAGCCTTATGGTTTCTTCACGTACTTGGTCCGCTTAGCTTGACCATAATAGGAAGACCCAATACAAGGTGGTAAGACCGATTAATATGATATGGGTCTTACAGAAGTGGTGGTCTGTGGAGTAGTGGAAGTGGTTACTAGATGATGTAAGTGGTAAGAAGGAGTTGGGTCGGTGGGGATGACAATCAGGTTAGCGCTCAGTAGTGAAGGCAATGCGGATTTTGAAGGAAAGAAGAAGGGTCGGCCTCCAAAAAAACTCTCTCTTCCCTGTGAGCATCGGTGGGGTATTTATAGAAGTAAGGGGTTAGATGAAGAGAGGTGGAGTGGGGCTCGATGGAGGTTCGATTGTAGCATATTTTAGGGGGGAGTAGATGAGTTGTAGACAAGGAAAAGCAACGACTGGTGGCAGGTTTGTTCGACGGATTTCTTGGGGTGAATAGTGGTGTAGGTTGGGAAATGGCAGGGTGTAGCGACTGATCGATGCTGTAGGGTGATGGTCCTTGGGGTTGGTCGGCAGGTAGGGCAGTGCAACAGTTGGTGTCTCAATGGAGAGAGATGCTGCCGGTCGATGGGTTTTTTGGGTAATAGAATGTGGCAGCTCTAATCGGCTGGAGTAGGTGAGAAAGGTGGTAGGCTCGATGATGGAGGCTGGACAAGTAAGTTGGCCATGGGAGGACGGCTGGAGTTATGAGGGATGGCTGCTGTGAGGTGTACTAGTGGAGAGGTAATCGATTGGGTTGGTGACTCAAGGGAGGGTTAGCAGTGCAAGGAGGCGGATGCTGCAGATTTTGTCGATTTTTGGGGAAGGTGGGCATGGTTGGTGACAGTGTAGGGTGCTTGGGTAAGGAGTGTTGCATGGTAGCAACACCCCCCACTCTTCTCTCTCTCTCTCTCTCTCTCTCTCTCACTCTCTCTCTCCTTTGTCGAAATCCATTACAATAAATCAACCCCGGCTTCCTTTGTATATATATATATATATATATATATATATATATATATATATATATATATATATATATATATATATATATATATATATATATATATATATATATACACACATTACAAAGTATATACAAAAGATACAATGTATAAGGACCGAATTGATTTGGTCCGGACCGGTCTAGGCTATGTCAAGCAAGACTAGTCGAGGTTGATTGGGTTGGACTAACTAGGGTTGAACCAGGTTAGACTGGACTATGTTAGACTGGCTTCTCTCTCTCTCTTCTTTGTTGTTTTATTAGCAATTTCAGCCCGTCTTTGCATGGAATATTTCTGTGTCTTGGATTTTCCACATCCTCTTTGAAGAGTAACAAAAATGTAACACACTGGGACTTGAATCACCTGATTTGAATGTGGGATGACCAAATTATGAATTTTCGAAGTTTAAATAGTCCAACTTATGATAATCCGACTGCCAACTCTGCACGGGACCCTTCGGCAACCTTTGCCCCAAATTTTCCTTGTCCACTTTAAAGAACACTAAAAATGAAGAATACTGGAGCTTGAATCATCGAATTTGGATGTTGAATAATAAGATTATGAAGGGTCGGAGCTTTGACGATAATCTGGCTGGCAACTTTGCATGGGACCTATTTGTGGCTTTTGCCCAGAATTCTTCACTTCGACTTTAAAGAGGACGGACAATGGAGCACACTAGCACTTGAATCGCCTGATTCAGACTTTGGATGATCAAGATATGGCCGAATGAAGTCCAATCAATCATATTTATCATAATTCACCCAAAAGTCTCTTAATTTATGATAATTTGCACAAAGCCCTTGGAATATTTACGTCATTTTCAATCGGATCAAAATCGTAATATCTTCTCCGTCTGACATAGGAATTGAAAGATTATGGTCTCATTTCGAAAATAATTCCATGAACTACGCATCCATGCAAATGGCAGCCCATGACCTTACTATGGGGCCCACCGAAATCAGTCTCGAAGGAGCCAAAAAAATCCAAACCTTGAATTGGGACCCGTGACCTTTTCGAATGTGCCGTACACTCCCCTATCCTTTTCCAAAGCTTCACTCATCTCCCCTCCTTCGCTGTCTACACACCAGTAAGACTCAGCTTAATTGGGGGTGGCAAAAATGGGGTGCTTACAGTCCTTCATACTCTTTTTCAACCAGATGAGATTACTGACATTTTATAGATTCCTATTGCATGGTTTCCAAAAGATGATAAGTTGTATTGGAAGCATTCTAAAGATGGTAATGTTTCAGTCAAGAGTGTTTACTGTTTTCTGTCTACTCTTAAATTGGAATCAGATTTGGCAGTTCCTTCTTCATCTCACAGTCAACAATGGCGGCAAGTTCCAAAGCATGTTTGGAAAATCATCTGGAATTGCAACCCAAAAATTAAGGATTTCTTGTGGAGATGCTGTGCTGATGGCCTTGGAGTTTCTAAATCTCTTGTTAGGCGTCACATTCCTGTTGATATGGCATGTGGAAGATGTGGATCAGGGATGGAGACGGTTGATCATGTCCTTCTTCACTGTCCATATGCTTGAGCTGTGTGGCTTGGTTCTTCTTATACTTTTCTAATTCCTCAAAATCGGGACTTAAAACTCTATGACTGGTTTTTGCACCTCTCATCTTGTGGACTGATAACAAAATCTCAGATCTGCAGGCTGATATCTTTTGCTTCTTTTGTATGCTAGAATTTGTAGAAGGCTCGTAACTCTTGGTAGTTTTATAATGCTCTGATTTTCCCAATCGACCTTGTTATTAGGATTGAAAGAATGTGGCAAGAGTATGCAACTGTTGCTTTTCCAGCTGATTATAATGGGGTGGTTTCTACTGCTAGGAATGCATCTAAGGGTTGGATTCCTCCTTCAAAGTGGGCCCTTAAACTTCACACTGATGTGGCTTTAGATACTTCCAATCGGGCACACTTGGTTTTATTGTTAGGAATAGTGGTGGCTTGTTAGGGAAAAATCACTCCCACACTTGATCGAACTTATGAAAAAATAACAAGTATACCACAAAAATATTTTTAGCCTTAACAATATGTGCAAATAATGAACATAAATCAACCACACATGAGACACAAGAATTTAATGTGGAAAAACCTGTTCAAATCAAAGAGTAAAAAACCACGAGACTCGAAAGCCCAATTCAAAACTTCACTATTATTAAATAGAGGTTACAAAACATAGTTTCAATTCTTCCAATGGGTATACAACCCCAATAGCAACAATAAGTAAAACTACTACTTGAAAAAACAAAGAGATGCAGAAATTTCACCCAATGGGTATACAACCCCAATAGCAACAATAAATCCTCCTTCTCCATGCCCCTCCCTCACCGCCACCCATTCTCCTTGAGCCCACTCCACCAACCCCTCTCCTTTGATCGACACATCACCCACTTCTCCTTCATCAAGCCCCAACCGTGCATGTAAGACCCGCACTCTGAAAAACCCGGTCTAAACCTTGGTTTTGTGTCATGACAGGTCTTCCGATCATTACCGGGCCAGACAGGGCAAGCAGATAACAAACAGGTACAAAATCGGACCGAAGTCGACCAATTATACCTGATTTTAGGTATACCGGTCGATGGTACCGGTCTTGGTACCGGTCGACCGGTATGGCCGTGCACAGTCATGTGCGGGAATCGGAAATTGGTCTCTGCGGGTCCCGCTTACCTGATTTTGAATCCTAGAAGTTTCCTAATCCTAGTAGGGTTACTAAACCCTATTTCTAGCCTATAAATACACCCTTAAGCCTCCTCAAATCCTTTCCATTGTCTCTCGCAAACCCTAGAGAAGAGAAAGAGCTTGGAAAGGAGAAGGAGCTAGGAAGAAGAAGGAGGTGCCGCCATTACCGTTCGACGACGCTCTCATTACGCCTGTCAACGGTAAGTGTTTGAATCCATCTTCTTACCCTATGTTAGTTGTGTGGGTGGATCAATACCATGCAAAGTAGGTATTGATCTAAAACCCTAAATTGGCCAATAAACCCTAAGTTGCCGTCAAACCCTAGATTTGAGTTTCGAGATGATATTCATCAAACGAGACGTGAATGAGTGGGGATAACTCTAACTCAAAGCCTAGACTTAGAATGGATAGGAGAAACCCTGAAAATCCATGGAGGATGATCGACGACAGTCAAAAAACCCATGTATGGTCTTCCGGAGACATACCGGTCGACTATACCGGTTACACATAGTGCGATCGGTATGTTGCGATCGCTACCTCTTGGGAGGTTATCTGTGGGGACCGGCTGACCATACCGGTCGCCAGTCTTTCCCACAGAGCTGCGACCGGTACATGCCACCGGTCAGCTCTGTGAGGGTATTTTGTAACCCTGTTGGTTTCCGATCAACAGGAGACTCTAAGAATGTTATTTTAATGAAACCCTAATAATATTGTAGGACTTTGTGACATATCGTTTGGATCTTGCGACGTGGAGCAAGTTATCGAACGAGCGTCAGGTAAGGGAATTTGACCTAAACCTAATAATTAATGGACAGTAAATTGTTGTTAATCACCTGATTATATGAGATGTGTTGTTTGTGCATATTCACATGCCATCCTTTACTTTCGGTTATTATTATTGTTCATGCATTTATAGGATGTGATTGTTAGGCATGTGATTATTTTCGTTGGTGTGTGGAGTGGGGCATGAGCCTGGGATCGCTCTTCACACTAGCACCTTTTGTAGTATTCTGTCTTAACATGCTTGGTACGGGTGGGATATCAGGGGAAGGTCATGGTACGGTGGTCTCCGATATTGATGTTGTCCCGGCCATTGTTATGTGGTACTGAGGATTCTGAGTCGACGCTGGCTTGTCCACGATGCTTTAGCTCTATCTCTATGCCGTAGGGAGTTATGTTGGGATAGGGTCTACCTGCGTTATGTTTCTATCCTAGTGTGTTAGTTGCGGATAGGGTATCAGGGGAGGTGTGGGAATGCCTTAGCTCTATCTCTATGCCGTAGACGGCTGTCTTTGGGATAGAGCATACATTGTTGACATATAGTATTGGTTAGTTGCGAGCCCGGGTTTGTGAGCCCCGGCCGGTAGGGGGCTTAGGTACTTGGTATGGATAGAGTATTCGGGGGGTGCGGGTATACCTTAACTCTATCTCTATCCCATGATGGGTGCATGTGGGTTGGTGGTAGTGTGATCTACTGTGCGATGCCACACACTCGTGTATAGAGGTGTGGGGGCCACCAAACCTTTCTATAGCACATTGTAAACTTAAAACCAGACCACAGCATAAAATGATTGTTACTCATGCATAATATTGTGAAACTGTCTGATTGTCTTACTGAGCTATGTTGTGAGCTCACCCTTTGTGCACATCTTGTTTTAGATATCGGTGCAGGTTATACTGTGGACGATTATGTGAACGCTCCGGCGCATGGAGGTGTAGCTGCTCTGGATGTACAAGCAGGGGAGGACGAGCATGATGCTTCATGCGAGTGCCCTTTCTGCGTGTACCTGTGATGGATTTTTATTTATTTGTTTCAGTTATTTTTGGTTGGATTAAAGTGATGTAAGAGATATTATATTATGTGTTTGATTTGAATAATTGGATATTTTATTTAAATTATCAATAGATACTCGGTTCATTCTATTTAAAGTCTTCCGCTGTACTATGTATATTCTGATTGTGGTTATGTGTAGTGGTTTGTATGAGTGGACACGGCGTATTCGAGATCCTGGTGTGAACCATTGGTTTAATGACGGTTCACTCACACCATTCTGGTTGAATCAGAATTGGGGTGTGACAACTTGGTATCAGAGCTCTCGGGCTCTGTTCCAACAAACCATATTGCACTTAACTGAGTCGATGAACTGAGTTAGGAAAAATTAAAAATCTTAATACAAACGCACCCTAAGCATTGTTTGATACCTGAGACGGACTAAGAAATAGAATAATATACTATGTTAAATATGAAACTTAACATGTGCACATACACTAGTTAGGAAAAACCATGAAAATTTTCATTAAACAAGGAAATTGTAACAAATGATATAGTGCTACAGGGTACGGCCCACAAATCGGACAGTTACCCTGTTATATGTAAAACATTCATGAGTAAATAAAAGAAAAATCATGGGGTAGGGGGCCTAGGAGGTATGGGGTCCGCTATATCATAATCTCGCTCGTAAGCGACCCTGAGCCAGTGCACCTGATCCTGTGTGACTTGGAGGCTGCGAGTCAACTGTGCTAAGTCACGGCTCATCTCCCGCTGAGTGTCCCTGAGCTCCATAAACATACCCATCACCGAGTCAGGAGGAGGCTGAGATGGTCCAGCTGTGGGGACAGATGGTGGTGGTGCAGGTGCAGGCTGTGGGGCAGGCACTGGTGCTTCCCCAGCCATATCGTCATCATCGTCATCACCCATCTCTGCCGCATAGGCCGCATTGGCCGCGGCTGCTGTTGCTACTGCTGCTGCTACTCTCCCAAGTGGAGGAGGGCGAGCCTCCAACTCGTCATTACTAACCGGCAGATTGACCATCTGCATCCTCTGTATAGCATCCCAGTCGATGTCGGATGTCATGGTGTCCTCAGTGGCTACCTCTCCTCTGAAGCTCACGCCCAGACGGCGAAGAAGGAAAGTGACAAGACGGCCATATGGAAGGTTGCTGGCCCGATCGGCCACGGCCGCGCGATGCATAGTCCGGATGATGAGGTAAGGAAGTGAGATCCGCTCCCCTATGCAGACGCAATAAGTGACGTACTGAGTGAGCTGAGACAACTCACCGTAGTGGCCGCTCTGTGGTACTATGTCGTGCTGAATAATGCGACTATATACCCGAGGTATAGGCCTCAGGCTAGCCGCCTTCATAGGGGCTCCAGGGTTTAAGATCTGATGCGCTATCTCTCGGCGCAAATCATCAGTCAAATAACCTTTCGCCTTGGGGGCGTAGTACACCAAATCTCCATCATTGGGAACCCCAAGAAGATCAGTCAACTGGTGGGTGTTAAATGAAATATGTACACCCCGGACATAGCTGGTAATGCGTAGATCCCTACACTGGTTCGGATCTTCGACATCCCCTTCGAGTTCCAAGTTCGCATAGAAGTGCTTGACCAAGTTAAGGCGTGTGGTCTCCGTGTATGAAATAACCGGCAACCAACCTAGAGCGCCAAAAGCCGTCTCCACATTGAATCGGTGCAGTTGTTCTACGTTGACCCGACGCCCTGATTCAATACTTTTATTATCAAACCATGGAAACCGAGCTTGAGCTTCCAAGGAGCGAAACCATAGCTCATCTAGCTGTGGAACTGGTGGAGAGGAAACCCGAGAACTAGAGCCATGTGAGCATTTCCCGAGAGCGCGTCTAGGAGCCATTTTAAACTGCAAAACAAAAGAAAATAAGATAAAAGTTAGAAATTTTCGAAATTTTGGCAGCATAACGACAGCATTTTGGGAAAAAGCCTCAAACTCACCCAAAAACATGGGGAGGAGGACTTACATAACCCCCACACTCTTCAACAAACCAATCACAAGCAATTAAAATGAGAAATTTCAAGAATTTAAGAAAAAAAAATTAGAAATTTCGAATTTTTTTTGAAAACCTAGGTCAAAATATGAAAAATTTGATTTTTATGTAAACCTTCCGGTGGAACCCCAAAGTAGTTGAGGGCTTTTTCTCTTGGGGGTCCCTAAACCCTTTCCTAGCCGAAGGAAAAGAATTCCTACGGTTAAAACATCTCGAACAAAGAAAAACCTAAATTTCTACATATAGATGATATGGAAAATATCTAAAAACTTGAAAGAAAAGGAAGAGACCTACCTGGAGATGATGTTCTACGCTTGGAATGGAAGAAATCGGCTTCTAAAAGTACCGGCTGGACTGTAGCAACTCAGTTGGACAGAGAAAAATCGCCACCGGAGAGAAGGAAGAAAGAAAAAATCCAAATAAAAATAGTCTGAGATGGCAGGCGAAAACGGTCGAAGGGGGCGAAAGCGTCATCAGGCCAGGATGCGCCTAGAAGAAGAACAAGTTGAACAAGACCAGGTTAGAGAACCAAGTCCTGAAGTGGAGGAGGAACAGGTCCCGGAAGTACCGACAAATTTACCTGGCCCACCTCACAGGAATTCTGAGACCATTGTTACAAACTTGGTCTATCAGATGCAGGCTCAACAGAAGGAATTTCTGAGTGAGGTACTGAAGATGCTCAGGCCAACAGGTTCTGTTCCCGCCGAGAATACGCCCGAGTCAGGAGGAATTAATACTACCCAACCGATGCAGAGTAGCCCAAGGCCGAGGGGCCAAGCACAGAACGTACCACCACCGCATCGGTTTCCGTCGCCTTCTGCGTACCTGGGGGCTTATCCGTATCCACCACCATGGTACGGAGCAGACACACAGTGACAGTATGATCTGAGCAGGTCAGTGGACAGATTCTTGAAGTTGAAACCTTCATCATTCACGGGCAGGACAGGGAAACCATTGTGGCCAGCAGAGTGGGTTGCTGAGATGGAGAAGAATTTTCGTCTGATGACATGTACTGAGGAGGAAAAAGTATTATTTGCCACTCATATGCGGAAAGAAGACGCAAATGCTTGGTGGAATTATACTCGGGCATATCTGGAGAATAAGTATACACTGGTTGATTGGGAAGTGTTTAAAGCGGCTTTCTTCGATAAGTATTTTCCAAAGAGTTTCAAGGATCAAATGGAGAGAGAGTTTCTCAATCTGCAGCAGTCTCAGTCGACTGTAGATGCCTATCAGCAGAGGTACGAAGGGCTATTCTTCTTCGCACCGGCCAGTATGCAAGAGGAGGAGACCAAGACACGTAGGTTCACCATGGGACTACGTGGAAGCATCAGAGAGCACCTTTTGGGTCTGGACAAGAAGACCTACAACGAGGCTGTGCAGGTTGCGAGGGTGATAGAGTCCAATCAGAGGGACAGCTTCTTCGCTCAGAACAGGGGAGTGAAGAGATCCGCTGGTGAGAGCTCGGGTGGCGGTAATACTAGACCATTCCACCCATACAGGGCACAGACCGCTACAACACTTGCGAGAAACAACCCGGCACCACTTGTGCCACAGTTCGCTGGACACAACCCAAATATCAAATGTTATAACTGTCAGCAGCTGGGACATGTCGCAAGGAACTGCACTCTACCTAAGAAGCAAGCTCCCCAGCAAGGAAAAGTGTATGCGGTCACCACTGAAGAGGCAGCCGCATCACCTGATGAGGTAACTGGTACGACTTTATTCCTTACTATTTGGTTTATTCTTTCAGTTGCATGAGCATGTAGAACTAAGGGGCAATATATTCCAGGGATTGTAAATGTAGCTGGTTTACCCGCTAGAGTATTATTTGACTCTGGGGCCACACACTCCTTTGTTTCTATTTCTTTTGGGAAGCGAATGGAGTTACCAATCAAGCATTTGAACCCAATCTTGATAGTTCACTCTCCACTAGGAGTCGAAGTGGCTTTGACCGAATATTATGGACCATGTATTGTATGTATTGAGGGCCGAGACTTAGAAGCAAGCCTAGTAATACTTGAGATGGCAGACTTTGATGTCATTTTGGGGATGGATTAGCTAGGCCATCATTCAGCCGTCCTTTTATGTGGTGAAAGGAAGCTTGTGCTTACTGACAAAGAGGGAAGGGAATATAGTTTCGCTGGGATTAAGCTATCTAGGAAGCGGAAGCTGATCCTCTCCGCCCTAAAAACTAAGAGATGTTTGGAGAAAGGGGGAGTGGGTTATCTCGTATCTGTAGTCGATCTCACGGCAGAGTCACTCAAGATGGAAAATATAGATGTGGTTCGGGAGTTCCAGATGTATTCCAGAAGATCTCCCAGGTTTACCACCAGACAGGGCTACAAAATTTGTGATAGACCTTATGCCAGGTTCGGCGCCGGTGTCTAAAGCACCATACAGGATGGCCCCGACTGAGTTAAAGGAGTTGAAGACCTAATTACAAGAATTGCTGGATAAGGGCTTCATACGACCTAGTATATCGCCTTGGGGAGCACCTGTATTATTCGTCAAGAAGAAGGATGGAAGTGTACGGCTATGTATTGACTACCGTGAGCTGAACAAGTTGACGATCAAGAATCGGTATCCTTTTCCTAGGATCGATGATCTGTTCGATCAGCTGTAGGGTGCAAAGGTTTTCTCGAAGATCGATCTCCGATCGGGGTATCACCAATTGAAGATCAAGGCCGGAGATATTCCAAAGACTGCTTTCAGGACGAGGTATGGGCATTATGAGTTTCTAGTTATGTCTTTCGGGTTGACCAATGCTTCAGCGTCGTTTATGGAATTGATGAACCGAGTGTTCCATGATATGTTGGACACTTCGGTCATCGTATTCATCGATGACATATTGATTTACTCTAAGGACATGGAAACTCATACAACGCATTTAAGGGCAGCCCTACAACGGCTGAGAGATGTGAAGCTTTATGCAAAGTTCAAAAAGTGTGAGTTTTGGCTGAATGAAGTGGCTTTCTTGGGCCATGTTGTATCTGAAGCCGGTATCAAGGTTGATCCAAGCAAGATAGCTGCTATAGTAGGATGGGAAGCACCAAAATCTGTTGCGGAGATTCGTAGTTTCCTTGGGTTGGCTGGTTATTATAGAAGATTCATGGAAGATTACTCCAGGATCGTTGTTCCACTCACCAGATTGACCAAGAAAGGAGAGAAATTCATATGGACAGATGAGTGCGAGAAGTGCTTTCAGACTTTGAAGTCAAGACTAGTCTCTGCACCTATCTTGACCATCCCAGAACCAAGCGTACCGTTTACTTTATATACGGATGCTTCAGGGTTGGGAATTGGGTGTGTTCTGATGCAAGGAGAACAGGTGATTGCTTACGCATCAAGACAGTTAAAGGAGCATGAGAAGAACTGTCCTACGCATGACTTGGAGCTAGCAGCGGTTATTCATGCAATTAAAACTTGGAGACACTACTTGTACAGTGAGAAGTTTCAGATCAAGTCAGATCACAAGAGCTTAACTTATCTCTTCACTCAGAAGGATCTGAATATGAGACAAAGGAGATGGCTGGAATTGTTAAAAGATTATGATTGCGACATCCAGTACCATCCAGGTAAAGCAAATGTGGTGGCTAACGCCTTAAGCAGAAGGTGGGCATCGAAACCTGAGGTAGGACCAAGTGCAAATGTTGCATTGTGTGCTGCAGCCTCGAGTTCAATAGAAATTGATGAAGAACATATTATCGAAACTGCAGAAGATCCAGTCGAGCAAGGCTTGATTCATAAGTTCACTATGATGTTCGCCGCATTGAAGATCTCACCGGATCTAATTGATGAAGTCAAGGTAGCAATCCTACAGGATCCATATCTCAAGACAATGCAGGAAGACTTAGAGAAGGGTACGTGCAATCCTGACTTTACCTTGGATTCAGACAAGGTGCTCAAGTATCGTGGACGGTTATGTATACCTGAGAGCGAGGACTGCGATATCAGAGACCGAGTTATGACTGAAGTTCATTACACTCCATAATCGGTACATCCAGGAAGTACCAAAATGTACCATGACTTAAGAAGACTATATTGGTGGAGGGGTATGAAAGCAGATATAGCTCATTTCGTGTTCCAATGTCTGAATTGTCAACAAGTTAAAGTGGAAAGGCAAAGACCCGCGGGTTTACTACAGCCGTTACCGGAACCTGCGTGGAAGTGGGATTGTATCACCATGGATTTCATCACTGGCCTACCTTTGACACCAAGGTCAGTGGATGCAGTTTGGGTTATAGTAGATCGACTCACCAAGACAGCTCGATTTATTGCGGTCAGACCTCAGTATACCATGGAGAAACTGGCCAAGTTATATGTTGATAATATAGTCAGACTTCATGGCGTTCCAGAGAGTATAGTATCTGACAGAGACCCCCGTTTTACATCGAAGTTCTGGGAAGGATTACAGAAAGCTATGGGAACCAAGTTGAAGTTCAGTACAGCTTTTCACCCTCAGACGGACGGACAGTCAGAGCGAACTATTTAAATTTTGGAAGATATGCTCCGAGCTTGTGCATTGGATTTCAAAGGAGCTTGGGATGAGAAGCTATCACTTATCGAGTTTTCTTACAACAACAGCTATCAGGCTACAATTCAGATGGCCCCATATGAAGCTCTCTATGGAAAGAAGTGTCGTACACCTCTATTATGGAATGAAGTGGGGGAAAGAAGAATTGTAGGACCAGAGTTTGTTGAAGAAACTTGCTGAGTGATTGATCAGATCAAAGAGAGAGTAAAAACAGCTCAAGTTCGACAAAAGCACTATGCGGATAATCGACGTCGAGATCTAGAGTTTGCAGTGGGTGACAAAGTATTTTTGAAGGTGTCACCGGTGCGAGGTCTAAAATGGTTTGGTAAGAAGGGGAAGCTATGCCCCAGGTATGTGGGACCATATGAGATATTGAATCGACGTGGTAATGTAGCATATCAATTGGCTCTACCACCATCTATGTCTAGCGTTCATAATGTGTTCCATGTATCATTACTGAAGAAATATGTCAGAGATCCATCGCATATCTTGATCGCTGATCCTCCAGACTTGACTGAAGACTTAACTTTCGAAGTGGTGCCTGTAATGCTCTCAAGCCGAAAAGTTCAGCAACTTCGAACCAAGGATATCCACTATGTGAAGGTGCATTGGAGAAGCCAAAATGTGGAGGAAATTACTTGGGAAGAAGAGAGCGCGATGAGGAAGGAGTACCCTAATCTTTTTGACGATCAAGGTACGTTCAAATTTCGAGGCCAAAATTTCTTTTAAGGGTGGGGGAGTTGTAGAACCTACATGCAAATTTCGGGACGAAATTTCTTTTAAGGGTGGTGGAATTGTAAGACTTGCACTCTGAAAAACCTGGTCTAAACCTTGGTTTTGTGTCATGACAGGTCTTCCGATCATCACCGGGCCAGACGGGGCAAGCGGATAACAAACAGGTACAAAATCGGACCGAAGTCGACCAATTATACCTGATTTTAGGTATACCGGTCGATAGTACCGGTCTTGGTACCGGTCGACCGGTATGGCCTATGCAGCTATGTGCGGAAATCTGGAAATTGATCTCTGCGGGTCCCGCTTACCTGATTTCGAATCCTAGAAGTTTCCTAATCCTAGTAGGGTTACTAAACCCTATTTCTAGCCTATAAATACACCCTTAAGCCTCCTCAAATCCTTTCCATTGTCTCTTGCAAACCCTAGAGAAGAGAAAGAGCTAGGAAAGGAGAAGGAGCTAGGAAGAAGAAGGAGGTGCCGCCATTACCGTTCGACGACGCTCTCATTACGCCTGTCAACGGTAAGTGATTGAATCCATCTTCTTACCCTATGTTAGTTGTGTGGGTGGATCAATACCATGCAAAGTAGGTATTGATCTAAAACCCTAAATTGGCCAATAAACCCTAAGTTGCCGTCAAACCCTAGATTTGAGTTTCGAGAGGATATTCATCGAAACGAGACATGAATGAGTGGGGGATAACTCTAACTCAAAGCCTAGACTTAGAATGGATAGGACAAACCCTGAAAATCCATGGAGGATGATCGACGGCAGTCGAAAAACTCATGTATGGTCTTCCGGAGACATACCGATCGACTATACCGGTTGCACATAGTGCGACCGGTATGTTGCGACCGCTACCTCTCGGGAGGTTATCTGTAGGGACCGGCTGACCATACCAGTCGCCAGTCTTTCCCACAAAGCTACGACCGGTACATGCCACCGGTCAGCTTTGTGAGGGTATTTTGTAACCCTTTTGGTTTCCGATCAACATGAGACTCTAAGAATGTTATTTTAATGAAACCCTAATAATATTGTAGGACTTTGTGACATATCGTTTGGATCTTGACGTGGAGCAAGTTATCGAACGAGCGTCAGGTAAGAGAATCTGACCTAAACCTAATAATTAATGGACAGTAAATTGTTGTT
Organism: Protea cynaroides; assembly: GCA_028583415.1. Taxonomy (NCBI): domain Eukaryota; kingdom Viridiplantae; phylum Streptophyta; class Magnoliopsida; order Proteales; family Proteaceae; genus Protea; species Protea cynaroides. Next base: position 113,836,775 of record CM053276.1, on the reverse strand, counting down.
AATCACCTGATTATATGAGATGTGTTGTTTGTGCATATTCACATGCCATCCTTTACTTTCGGTTATTATTATTGTTCATGCATTTATAGGATGTGATTGTTAGGCATGTGATTGTTTTTGTTGGTGTGTGGAGTGGGGCATGGGCCTGGGATCGCTCTTCACACTAGCACCTTTTGTAGTATTCTGTCTTAACATGCTTGGTACGGGTGGGATATCAGGGGAAGGTCGTGGTACGGTGGTCTCCGATATTGATGTTGTCCCGGCCATTGTTATGTGGTACTGAGGATTCTGAGTCGACGCTGGCTTGTCCACGATGCTTTAGCTCTATCTCTATGCCGTAGGGAGTTATGTTGGGATAGGGTCTACCTGCGTTATGTTTCTATCCTAGTGTGTTAGTTGCGGATAGGGTATCAGGGGAGGTGTGGGAATGCCTTAGCTCTATCTCTATGCCGTAGACGGCTGTGCTGGGATAGAGCATACATTGTTGACATATCGGATTGGTTAGTTGCGAGCCCAGTTTGCGAGCCCTGGCCAGTAGGAGCTTAGGTACTGGTATGGGTAGAGTATCAGGGGAGGTGCGGGTATACCTTAGCTCTATCTCTATCCCATGATGGGTGCATGTGGGTTGGTGGTAGTGTGATCTACTGTGCGATGCCACACACTCGTGTATAGAGGTGCGGGGGCCACCAAACCTTTCTATAGCACATTGTAAACTTAAAACCAGACCACAGCATAAAATGATTGTTACTCATGCATAATATTGTGAAACTATCTGATTGTCTTACTGAGCTGTGTTGTGAGCTCACCCTTTGTGCACATCTTGTTTTAGATATCGGTGCAGGTTATACTGTGGACGATTATGTGAACGCTCCGACGCATGGAGGTGTAGCTGCTCTGGATGTACAAGCAGGGGGGGACGAGCATGATGCTTCATGCGAGTGCCCTTTCTGCGTGTACCTGTGATGGATTTTTATTTATTTGTTTCAGTTATTTTTGGTTGGATTAAAGTGATGTAAGAGATATTATATTATGTGTTTGATTTGAATAATTGGATATTTTATTTAAATTATCAATAGATACTCGGTTCATTCTATTTAAAGTCTTCCGTTGTACTATGTATATTCTGATTGTGGTTATGTGTAGTGGTTTGTATGAGTGGACACGGCCTATTCGAGATCCTGGTGTGAACCGTTGGTTCAATGACGGTTCACTCACACCATTCTTGTTGGATCAGAATTGGGGTGTGACAGTGCACCTCCTTCTCTCCTTGAGCCCCACTCCAAGCTGCCATGAGCCCATGCCACCCGCCACCTCCCACTTCTCCTTCATCAAGCCCTCACCGCCATCCCTTCCTCTCCTTGAGCCCAACAACCCAATAGCCCCTCACCTCCATGGCCCTACTCATTCTTCTCCATGCACCTACTCAATCACCACCCAACAGCCTATCCTTTCTACACCCCACCAACGGCTATAAAAGGAGGTGAGAAAAGGGGAGAAGAGGAGGTTTTTTTGTCCGAGAGAAGCCAAGAAAAAAAAGAGAAAGACAAAAAAGAAAAGATGGAGAAAGGCTAGAAAAAAAGGAGAGGAGAATAAAAGTAAGTAGAAGAGAGAAAGAGAAGAGATATTGGAATCAAGAGGGGAGATTGAGGAAAAGACAGAAAGGAAAGGAGGAAAGGAGGAAAGAAGAAGGGAAAGCTTGCCATCGATCGTCACCAACCATCATCAAAGGCTCCACCCCATTGTTGGGGACAAGGTTGGTACCTCAAACTTTAATTTTGGTAGCTTTCATGAAGCTCAAATAATAAAAAATTGTCTAAATATGCCTATTTCGATAATCATGATCTTCAAATGCTATATGACATGTGTGTCAATACCATGATGTTCATGTTTGATGTGATTTAATATTGGCCATCAATCTTGGATAATTTAAACCTAGCCCATTGATTATAAATTTTGATGTGATAAAATATGGGCCATTGGATGTTAATTTGGACCGTTGGATCGACATCATGAGTGATTTAAATGATCTAAAGCATTAGATTATCATTTCAAATGATTTCAACCGTTGGATCTTTACTTTGAGTGATCTTGAATGATTTCAACCATTGGATCTTCATTGTGGGTGTTTTTAAAGGAATATGAATGGTTGGATTATGATCTGGAATGATTTCAACCATTGGATCTTCATTGTGGGTGTTTTTAAATGAATATGAATGATTGGATTATGATCTTGAATGATTTCAACCGTTAGATTTTCATTGTGAGTAATTTTGAGTGATTTGAACCATTAAATCTTGATCATGAGTGTTTTTGATGAATCTGAATGGTTGGATTATGATCTTAAACAATTTAAACCGTTAGATTGTCATCGTAAGTGATTTTGGTGAATCTAAACCGTTAAATCTTGATCATGAGTGTTTTTGATGAATCTAAACGGTTAAATTATGATCTTGAGTGATTTAAACCGTTTGATTGTCATCGTGGAAATTTTGAGTGATATAAACTGTTGAATCTGGATCATAATTGATTTAGACGGATCTGAGCCACTGATTTCTTAGTCTGATCATGATTATATCTTGATAGGAGATCTAAGCCATAGATCATAGCTATTTGATGAGATATGAGTCATTGATCATGTATAGCTATTTGATGAGATCTGAGCCGTTGATCTTGGCTGCTTTGATGAAATCTAAGGGTTGATCATGATCATCATTTTTGAAGAGATATAACCGTTAGATTGATGATCTGATATCGTCTATGTTGTTATAGCCATGCATCTATCATTTCCCTTAATTATGCTGTCATATTATGCACTCCCATGTTTGGAATGCTTACAATGTTAGCTTTGTGCACACTGCCATGCTGATCTGCTTGCTAATGCCATGATTGAATGATGTTTATGTTGGCAAGAATTTACTTTTTGCTGCACCCTAGTCGAACTGCCGTGCATGTACACTGATAGAAGACATTCTTAGGTGTGGGGACGTGCATATAAGCACCCACATTCATGGGAGGGGTAATAATGAAAAAATGATAAAATTCTTAATCAAGAATCATGAAGCCTAGCTCAACAATTCCAAAATCAGGGTTATAAGTGACAAGGGTAGTTTAGGACGATCCCTACCCCTCAGGTCATTTCCCCTAGGATGCAGAATCTAGGTAGGTGTAATGTTGAATCCAACCACAGATCATCTAAGATTATCATTCGATCCGGCTGGACCGCCCATATTCTGACCCAAGTGGGTCACCCAATGAACAGTGCCTTTCGAACTACGCGGATCCTGATTCTCAGGTCAATACCCTGAGATACGTAGGTAGTCTGGGAAACTCCCAGATACGGTTCCACACATCAATCAATGTGCCCTCACAACCTTACTCCCTGAGAGTACAACTTACTCCCTGAGAGTACAAACATTACTCCCTGAGAGTATACAGATACCTTACTCCCTGAGAGTACAAATCCAACTCCCTGAGAGTACAACCCTACTCCCTGAGAGTACAACCCAACTCCCTGAGAGTATACAGATACCTTACTCCCTGAGAGTACAAATCCAACTCCCTGAGAGCCACACTCTACTCCCTGAGAGCCACACTCTACTCCCTGAGAGACATACTCTAGCCCTTGAAGTTACCCAATCCACCCAAAAAACGAACTACGTTGTACCTGATTTCCAGGACCTCTGGAATACGTAGGCAACTTGGAGGACTCTCCAAGTACGGTACCCCATCTTAGTATCCTTAGGTCCCCCATATCCATACCCGTATCCATATCTTCGTTCACTTCGATCCATTTAGGCTATCTCTAGATTCAATCTCAATCATTATCAAGCATAAACTTCAACTTGAATAAATTGAATCTAAGAAAGCTTAATCATAATCCACATCTATAAGCTTTAATTACTTTCCGTTTCGAACTACGTTTTTAGACTTGATTTCCAGGATTGGAATACGTAGGCAATTTGAGATGTTTTGGACATCTCAGATTCAGTCCATCACCGAACCATCTTTGGTTCGATTCATTGTATATTATTTTATTTGTTTTCTTACTTCGAGAACATGTTTGGCTGAACTTAGGCTAGAAGAACTCAGCAACTTGGCATAGGATCCCCCATGAGCCCTAGTCATCATCCATCGACCATGAACAGTCAGAACCATAGAGTCTAAGGAAAGTAGAATCACATAGGAGGCCGATTTTTGGATCGGGCAGTTTTGGGTGCCTAACACCTTCCCAAACTGTACTTTGAACGCTTACCCGTTCTCTGTTGGACCAAAGCCGATATGTTGGGTCATGAGTCAATAGAAGTCTTATCTCAGGATGAGGCTACATTTTAGGTCCTAGACCTTAATCTAGGTGGCGACTCCAAATCATTCACTGTCCATTTAGCGTGGGTGGACATCACTATCCTCACAAGTTGCTATCAGAGAGGGCTTATCCTTGGCTTTGACTTCGGATTTTCAACGATTACAAATCGAATCCGACTGTCTTGAAGTGGTCAAATTGCTGAATGGGAAGTCTAAGCAGGGGGATCCTTATGTTTTGTTAGTGATCCGAGACATTTTTTTGTCTTGTCCCACCCACTGTCTCTATTTCTGTCTCTCATGTATCAAAGGAGGCAAATACTATTGCCCATTCCTTGCTAGGAAGGTGCTAACCCTATCGGGGGTGGTTAGTTGGCCATTGTCCTCTCCATGGTTGGTTGAATCCCCAACTACTATGGCTGTAACCCCTGCTTCAAATGAATAGAATTTCTCTTTACCACAAAAAAAAAAAAAAAAAAAGAAAAAAGAAAGTGGGAACCTATATTGTTGCATTTTAAACTAAAATTTGAATATTTGCATCAATCCAAGAAAATATTAACATTTAATGAATTTAGTCTAGCTATCACTGTTCTAAAAGAATATTTTTTAGGATGCAAATGAGATGGAAATGGATACTAAAGTGGTAACTTAGTTGCCAATGAGCCTAGGCCTCAGGAAGTGAAAAGTTCTGAGTTCGACTCCTCTTACGTCTTGGGGCCACTCACATGGGATGTTAAGTGTTGTTTTCTTGCTTTGTGTGCAAATGGAATGGTTTTTATTCAACCTAGGAATGACTTGATACATACGGTTGTGGGGTCAGTATGGGCCCGTGTGACTAGTCAAGCCAAAGGTTTGGATACATGTCACAAAAAAAAAAAAAAAAAGAGAGAGAGAGATGGAATTGGATACCATATCTACTACATATTTTAAGGATTTATATGCCAATGGGACTTTGACTATAATTATTTAGATTATAAGGGAAGTGTAAGCACCCCATTTTTGTCTTTCCTAACTAAACAGAGTCTTCTTGATGTGAAGACAACAAAGGAAGAGAGTTGAGTGAAAGTTTAGAATTTTGGCTATGACTTAGAGGTGGTTTTCAGTAGGTCTCCTAGCTGGAATTACCTTCGAAATGAGACCAGAATCATTCAATTCTGATATCAAACGAAGAAGATATGATCATTTTAGTCAAATGATACGTACAATGGAGGTTTCTAAAATTATCATAAATATTCCAAGGGCTTTCGTGCAAATTATCATAAATTTAATTATTTAAACTTCATATCCTCATATCTTGCTCATCCAAAGTCCAAGTCCAGTGATTCAGGAGCCATTATTCTTCATTTTTGGTGCTTTACAATGTGGACATGAAGAATCCTGGGTAGAGGTCATTGGTGGGTCCCTGCAAGCTTGCACGTAGAATTATCGATAAAACTTCAGTTCTTCATATCTTGAAAATTTTCTAAATTAGGTGATTCAAGCGTCATTATTCATTATTTTATATGCTCATGAAATGATAGAGAGATAGAAGAGTCAATCTCAACCCAATCCAGTCTCAACCCAGTTCAAATTGGTTCAGCCTATATGCATCATGTGTTACATATTAACTATATATTATATTATATGTATATAAGATGAATATTATATAGTACATATTATATGTTTATATAATAATATATTATATATATTTACATATTGTTATATTATAATATAGGTGGTGAGAATGGGATCAGTGAGCTATATTTTAAGGAAGGGAATTGAGAAAAGAATCCGATAGAGCAAAGAAAGAAAGAAAAGAGAGATTAGAATAAGGAAATAAAAGATAGATTGTAACATATGGAGAAAGAAGATACAAGAACTGATTCGGCAATTGGGAAAGGAAAGAATGGAAGTCGTGGAGGGAAGTTTATGTAAGGAAGAAAAAAAAAAAGAAAAAAAAAGAGAAAAGAGACTGATGGAAAGAAGAAGATTAAGAAAAAATAAGAGAAAAAAAAAAAAAAAAAGAAGTCAAAACCCGAGGGAGTTAGAGAGCCCGGTGAGATTGAGGGGGAGAAGATCCAATTGAAAGAAAAAAAAAAGGAAAGAATGGAAAGACAGGAATGAGAGAGAAAGTAAGAAGGGAAAGATTAGAGAGACAGAGATGGCCAGATCTAAGAGAGAGGAAAGAAAATCTGTTGAAAAAAAAATTAAAGACGGACTGAAAATGAGAGAGAGAATATCAGATCGAGAGAGATAGAGAGAAAAGAAAAAGAAAAAAAAAAGAAAGGGAGAATATCAGAGAGAATTAGGAAGAAAAAAGAGGGGGAGAACCGAAGACCAGAGAAGAAAAGAGAGAAGAGAAGAAAAAGAAAGTGAGGACTCTAATACAGAAAAAAAAAAAAAAAAGGAAAAGAAGGGGGAGAATATTAGATCGAGAGAGAGAGAGAGAGAAGAGGGAGAAGAAAAAGAAGCACAGCAAAGAGAGGAGAAGAGGGGAAGCTGGAGAGAGGGAGCAGAACCGGTAGCCAGGGAGGAAAAAAAATATTGAGAAAAAGAGATCGAGAGGAAGAAAAAAACCAGAAGAAGGGGAAGCTGGAGAGAGAGAGAGAGAGCAGAGATGATGAAGAAGAAGAAGATGCAACAGTAGCAGGAGAAAAAGATGATGAAGAAAAATAGGAAAAGCAGAAGAAGAAGAAGGAGATCAGGTAAGCTTCATCGTTCTTCTTTATTTTGCTATGTACACATGCTGTACACATGCTGTTCACCATGGCAACCGATCATCAAACCCGGGTCTGCCATCAGCCACCTTTATCTTCTCCTGCCAAACCCTCACCGACTTCACTCACCTGGTCACACCCATCGATACCCTACCATGGTTGCACCTGCACTTTAACCCATCTGATCATCCCTCACAAACACCAACCTCAACACACCTGTCCACCTCTTCTCTACCTACGTCCAACCAGCACCCACCAAACTCCCTTGCGGCACCTAATCTCCTCACGTTACCTCCACTGAATCTAGCCTACACCATCAATCTACCAACTCATCCACACACTTCTGTAGCAACCCAACCGAACCATCTGTTCATCCCACTTGCCACCAACCTGCAAACCATCGACTCCATCTCCCTAAGCACCAAGACTTGCTGCATCAGTCCAACCCTCTCGACAACCTCCTTACCAAATCATTCCATCCATCACCTACTGTAATTATCAATTCATCCTTTCCACCTTCACACTTGTCACCATATCAACGACCACATTAACCAATCCTCCCACCATCTCATTGTCTCCTGAACCAAACCCGATTCACCCCATCCTAAACCGACCTGAAACATGCAACTAGCTGAGAATAACCGCACTGCTCCATCACTACCACCTAGCCATCACACTAGCCACCATCACCGTACACGACACCTGTTACCAGACCTAAACACTTCCATTAATCTCTACACTATCACTTACCCACCTCTAAACCATTAGACCACACCAGCTCATCAACCATCTCCCTACACTACCTACAGCCACCATGGATGCACACCCGTGGCCATTCCACACCCTTGATCCAATGAGAGTCAGTGCATGAATTTTAATGAGATTAAATTTTATCATGTCATTGATCTAATATAATTTGAATTGAATGATATGAAATTGTTCCAAACATATATGACTTGGATTTTAATTTTTATGAAATTAGTCCGACTCGATGACTTGGAATTTTTATGAATTTGATTCCCATCATATGCTTGGAATTTTCATGAAATTGGTCTTACCATTGATTTGGAATTTTTATGAGATTAAAATTGGACCATTGATCTTCGAATTTTTTATGTGATGAGTGATTTAATTTGGCCATTGATCTATATATGATGATGATAATTTTGCCATTGATTTCAATCAGATGATGATCTAATGATGTGTTTAATCTGAGCCATTAAAGCCTGATTTACTAATGTTGATATGATCTGAACTGTTAAGCTTGATCTTGAATTAATTTAAACCGTCGATCAAATGTGATCTTAATCACATTGATGGTGATCGATTACATCAAGTTTGGGTAGTTGATCAAATATGATCTTGATCACATTGTTGATGATTGATGCTTGATTAATGCTCTCACATGCTTACTGCTATATTTGGAATACTCTCAAATGATATATCGGATTGCTCACATGCCATATTTGATGCCATATTGTTCACATGCTATATTTAGATGCTCTCACATGCATGTACTGCTATAATTGGAATGATCACACTACCATGTTTGGATTGTTAATTGCCAAGTCACACCTCAATTCTGGTCTAACCAGAATGGTGTGATGAACCGCCAATAAATCAACGGTTCACCCAGGATCTCGCATAGGTCATACCCACCATATCAAACCACACACACATTCGACATTAATAATTAGAGGTAATAAACAAATAAGCGAAAGTTTTACAGATAATGAACTGAGAATCCAACAGTGATAAATAAATATTTAATCCAATTATCTCAAAACCACAAGATATAAAAATAAATAATCAATTACATATCCGATGATCAAATTATAACTAAACTTAAGCAAAAACACATTGGTTGCACTCGCATGATGAATCATGCGCATCTTCTTCAGCTTCTACGTCCATCGCAGCAACGTGTCCATACGTCGATGTATTCATATATTTTTCAACGGTAGGACCTGCATCATCAACTAAAAATATTCGACGTTGAAAGGGTGAGCACACATTACGGCTCAATGAGCAAACAAACAATGCAACAAACATATGCATGAATTCAATTCATATCTTTGGACTGGTTTATAAGTTTGCAATGTGCTATAGAAAGGTTTGGTGGCCGTCGCACCTCTATACACGAGTGTGTGATTCCATCCAATGGATCAAACACTATTGCCGTCCCACACACCTACCATGGAATAGAGATAGAGCTACAGTGTCTAGATCAAACACCGCCAATACTTCCCCTGATGCCCTACCCATACCAACACGTAAGCTCCTATTGGCGAGGGCTTGCAAACTGGGCTCGCAACTAACCAATTATAATGCCAAATAGTGTATCCAAGGCCTCACCCCCAGCATCCCTCAATACGTCCATAGAGATAGAGCTAAGTCCCCCCAGTAGAGTCAGAGACCACATGATCTGAGACCACCTCCCTTGATGCCTTACAACATAATAGTTCTGCTAAGGTAATGACGATACGACGATGTCAGTGGGCAAGACTTGAGTAGAGATAGAGCTAGAGTCTGGTGACGAGGTCGAAGACCATCATGCCACGTCCTCCCCTTGATGCTCGACTATCATCCAACACACCAACCACACACATACATTCACATGCATATTCTTAGCATCATCATCATCATCATGTTTTAAATAAAAAGAATTAAATATGCATGAACAATAATAGCAGAAATATTGGATGACATGTGAGATGCACATTACAAGCATACAAGCATAGAATCAATCATGATATTGGACTCAATAAAAATAAACAGTTTGTTATTATCCAATTAGTTTAGATTTTGTTCCCTCACCTGTTAGCAATTCTCGATGTCCTTCCAAGCCTTGAATTTCTCTTTGAATTGATTTAACAACCTAAAAGTTATATGAATTTAAGTTAGGGTTCATATGTGACATATTACAGTAGTCAAAAATAGAAACAAAGCACTGATAGGTGCCTAATTGGTCCTATGGTCTCATGTTGTATTGACCTTACTATCTACGGTCGATATCCTACGGTTGTATATGGTACGACCGTAGCTGCGACCATATGATTTTTGAAATCTTCCTGAATGCCTATGGTCGATCTTTTGGTCATATTGGTCATGCTATGGTCGACCGTAGCTACGACCTTAAGATTTCTGGTCACAGTCTATATAAAATTCGAGTTCTTTCTGGGTTAATTCTTCTGATCTTCAATGGGGTTTATTTTAAAGTCATCCTATGGCCATCATTAGTAATTTCTTATCAACCCTAATCATCAAGTTCACTCCTCATGGTTCTCCTTGGATTTTCTCAAGGAAATCACATAGATCATAATAGATTGATATTTTTCATCTTCTATAGAAGTTTTATTCCTTAGAGTTTACATCTCCAGAGATTCATTTCATACCTTTGCCTGTGATAGAGAGCTAATCTCTTCTCAGCAAACTCTTCTCCTTAGCTTTGTCTTCTTCTCCTTCTCTTCCTTTTCTTTCTCTAAGGTTTACTAATGTCCTAAAAGAGTAAAAAAGGGCTGAGGGACGCCCTTTATATAGAGTAAAACTCTCCATATAGAGTCCTCTTTCAATTAGGAAAGCAATCCCATAGTTTAGGAAAGTTCTCAAAACTCGGAGTCTGATCTGGGTTCTCACAGTCAATCATACGGTGGCATAAACCGTTGATCGTAGAGTCAAAATCATCGATCGTGGGGTTCTGGATTTGAGATTTTTGGTTCCCTTCCTTATGGTCAACCATAACTACCCAGGCATGCGACATTAGGTATGTTTTTAGTATTTTTAACTCGATTCTCATACCTGATTTGTGATCTATCTTCACACACTCGATCCACTTGGTCCAGGAATGATGGAAAGACCTGGCACGACATAGTTAGACCAAGTTAGTGGAGTGCAAGTCTTACAACTCCCCCCCCCCCTCTTATATAAATTTCGTCCTCAAAATTTACATATACCTTCCGAGTCGAATAGGTGAGGATATTGCTTCCGCATAGCATCATTCTCTTCTTCCCATGTAACTTCTTCACTATTTTGGCTTCTCCAAATAACCTTAACATAGTGAATGTCGCGGTTGTGAAGACGTTGCACCTTCCTACTAGTGATCTCAAAAGATTCTACTTCGAACGTTAAATCTTCAGTCAAATCAGGTGGATCCATTGTTAACACGTGTGTTGGATCTCTGATGTACTTCTTCAGTAATGAGATATGAAATACATCATGCACACTTGACATGGATAGTGGTAGTGCTAACTGATATACTACTTTTTTACGTTTATCTAGAACTTCATAAGGTCCAATATATCTGGGACACAGCTTTCCCTTCTGTCCAAACCTTTTTAAACCACGCATAGGAGATATTTTTAGAAATACCTTATCACTTATGGTGAATTCGAGATATCTACGTCGATTATCTGCATATTGCTTCTGACGGTTCTGAGCTATTCAGACTATTTCCTTGATAATGTCGACTACCCGAGAAGTCTCTTCAACAAATTCTGATCTAACAATACTCTGTTATCCAACTTTATTTCAAAATAAAGGAGTTCGACATTTCCTACCATACAGTGCTTCATAGGGTGACATCTGTATAGTAGCTTGATAGCTGTTATTATAAGCGAACTTAATCAATGGTAATTTCTCATCCCATGATCCTTTGAAATCAATAACACAAGCTCGAAGCATGTCTTCTAAAATCTGAATAGTATGCTCTGACTGTCCGTCTGTCTGAGGATGGAATGCAGTACTAAACTTCAATGTTGTACCCATAGCCTTCTGGTAATCCTTCCCAAAACTTTGAGATAAAGCGTGGGTCTCTGTCAGACACAATGCTTTCAGGTACGCCATGTAATCGAACAATATTATCTACATATAGCTTAGCTAACCTCTCTAGGGTATATGAGGTCATATAGCTATGAAACGAGCTATCTTGTTAAACGATCCACAATCACCCAGACCACGTCAACTACTCAGGGAGTCAATGGTAATCCAATGACAAAGTCCATAGTGATGCAGTCCCATTTCCATACTGGTTCTGACAGTAGCTGCAACAATCCTGCAGGTCTTTGCCTTTTAACCTTTACTTGTTGACAATTCAAGCATTGAGATACAAATTTAGCTACATCCACTTTCATTCCTCTCCACCAATATAGTTTCTTCAGATCATGATACATCTTCGTACTTTCAGGATGTACTGAATAAGTGGTGGTGTGAGCTTCCTTCATTAGTTTGTGTCTAATATCTAAGTCTTCATTTTCAGGAACACATACCCTTCCTTTGTATCTTAGTACTTTTTCAACGTCCAAGGTAAACTCAGGAGTAGTCCTATCTTTTTTGAGGTCTTCTTACACCGTTCTCAGATAAGGGTCTGATTTAATAGCGACTTTCACTTCATCTAATAGATTTGGTACAATCTTTAATGTAGCAAACATGTATAAAAATAGATGAATAAACCCTTAGTCAGTTGATTCATTTGGAATATCAATCACGAACTGCTCTTTACAGTAATTAAATACTCTCCCTGTGACACACGCCACAACATTTGCATTAACTTCTTCTTGGGATTCTGTCATAGCTTTTTTGCTTAGTGTGTCAGCAACTACATTAGCTTTTCCTAGATGATACTGGATATCGCAATCATAATCCTTCAATAATTCCAGCCGTCTTCTTTGTATCATATTCAACTCTTTCTGATTAAAAAGATGAGTGAGACTCTTATGATCTGATTTAATCTGAAATTCTCTCCATACAAATAATGTCTCCATATCTTAACAGCATGTACTACTGCTGCTAATTTCAGGTCATGAGTGGGATAATTCTTCTCATGTGTCTTCAGTTTTCTTGAGGCATATGCAATTACATGTTCTCTTTGCATAAGCACACATCCTAAACCTAACCCAGACGTATTAGTGTACAAGGTAAATGGTTGTCCTGAGATCGAATAGTCAAGATGGGAGTTGATATCAATCTAGCCTTCAATGTCTGAAAACACTCTTCACATTTATTGGTCCAAACTTTTCTCCTTTCTTTATTAGACTGGTGAGAGGTACAATGATTCTAGAGCAATCTTCCACGAATCGTCGATAGTAACCAGCTAAACCTAAGAAACTTCTGATTTCTGCAACATTCTTATGTGCTTCCCATTTCACAATGGCTTTAATCTTGCTAGGATCCACTTTAATTCCTTCAGTGGATACAACATGGCTTAAGAAAGCGACTTCATTTAGCCAAAACTCACACTTTGTAAATTTTACGTAAAGCTTCTCTTTCCTTAGTCGCTGCAGAGCGGCTCTTAGATTTGTGACATGAGTTTCTTTGTCCTTGTAGTAGACTAGTATGTCGTCAATAAATACAATGACTGACGTATCCAACATATCATGGAATACCCAATTCATGAGTTTCATAAAAGTTGCGGGTGCATTAGTTAATCCAAAAGACATGACTAAAAATTCATAATGTCCATATCTGGTTCTGAATGCTGTCTTCGAAATATCACCTTCCTTAATCTTCAACTAATAGTATCCTGACCGAAGATTAATTTTAGAGAATACTTTGGCACCTTACAACTGATCGAACAAGTCATTGATCCAAGGCAACGGGTATCGATTCTTGATTGTAAGCTTATTCAATTCTCAATAATCTATACACAGTCGAATGCTACAGTCCTTCTTTTTCACAAAAAATATTGGCACTCCCCATGGTGATATGATGGGTCTGATATAACCCTTGTCCAGTAATTCTTGTAATTGTACCTACAGTTCCTTCAGTTCAGTAGGAGCCATTCGATAAGGTTCTTTCGATACTGGTACGGCTCTGGGTATAAGATCTATAACGAACTCTGTCACTCGATCGGGTGGTAGTTCTGGTAGTTCCTTAGGAAATACATCCAAAAATTTACGTACAACTTCAATATCTTCCATTCGTGGTACTTCTTTGGTGAGGTCGACCACGAATACTAGATACCCAATTCCTCATCTCTCGAGGCATTTTCTACCCTTCAATGCAGAGAGAATGAGTTTTCGTTTACGAAGAAGTTTGGTTCCCGCAAAACTAAACTCTGCTCTTTTCTTGTCTTTAAATGTTAATTTTTTTCTGCACATAATAGGTTTGCGAAGTGCCGAGCTAACCAATACATTCCTAAGATAATGTCAAAGTCTGTCATCTCAAGTTGAATTAAGATTGCATCCAAAATCTTCTCATCGATAAGAACTAAACATGGTCCATAACCTTTGTCTAGTTCTACTTCTATCTCATAGGTGATCGTACAAGCAGTTTGTAGTCTAAAGGTCTGAGGGATAGATTTAACTTCTTTCCAAACGACACAGATATAAAAGAATGAGTAGCTCCAGAATCAAAGAGTACTCTGGTGGGTAAGCCATTAATAGGTATGATACCTGTGATTTAATTTAATTTAGTCTACATGCTCACACAAGGTAGTATAAAATGAAAGGTTCAGGTCATACTTGTGACCACATCAGGCGATGCGGTAGCATCCTCAGATGTAACTACATAAACCTTTCCTTGCTGTAGCTAATTCCTTGGCTTAGGACACTCCCTTGAATAATGCCCTAGTTGATTACAGTTAAAGCATTTTACTCCACCACTACTTTGCTTCCATTGAGGTTGGGCTGTCGGAGTAGTCTTGGCTACAGCATTGAAGCCTTGAGTACGGAAGGGTTTAAATGTCTTTGAGTTTCCTCCGTTGTATGAGTTTCCATTGGGCCTTTTAATACCTCTATTCTGAGCAAAATAACTTTCCCTCTGGCTCGATTCCAGTACTCGAACAATCTGTACAGCTTCATTATAAATCTTCTTTTTTAGTCCCAATACATACTCACGAATGCTTCCCCTAAGTCCCATGACGAACCTTCGGATTTTGGTATTTTTCTCCTGCATGCTAGAGGGAGAAAAGAAAAATAGTTCTTCATAACGTTGTTGATATGCGTCTACAGTCATCTGTCCCTGATACAGACTCAGAAACTCCTTTTCCATTTGATCTCTGAAACTCCTGGAAAAATACTTCTCGAAGAAAGCTTCTTTATAAATAGCCCAGGTCAGTTGGGCATGCTTTGTCAATAGATAACTCCGAGTAGATTTCCACCAATGGTGTGTATCACATTTCAGCATAAAGTGGCACATAATACCTTCTCTTCTTCATTTATAGTCATCATCATAAAGTTTCTTTCCATCTCATCGATCCAGTGAGCTGGCCATAACGGATCTGATGGCTTGCCTGTAAAATCCTTCAACTTCAACTTCAGAAAACGCTCGATCAGTTTGGAGTGATCAAGCTGATACTGTGCATATACTCCATACATAGGCGGCTGGTACTGATAATTACCTTGGTTATATCCGCCTTGCGGTGCTTCAAGGTTTTGCACTTGGCCTTGTATTATTGGTGTTTGCAGTGCTTGGGGTACAGTGTTGCTACCACCAGTTGCAGTACTAGCTTATCCTGCAAGTAGAGGTGTAGTGTTTGCAGCTGGGAAAGCAATTCCCATAGCAGCTTGCATGTTGGCTTGCACTTGCTGTATTTACAGCAATTGTTGTGCTAAATTCATCACCGCAGTCGCCAAATCTGTAGGCGGTTCAGGTAGGTTGGTTGGGTTGGCTTGGGTGTGCACATTCTGAGGTGCAGCATTTTGAATTCTAATATTTCCTTCCTGTCCTTGCTGACCCTCATTGTCATTAGTCTCCATAGGTGGTGGAGATGGGTTTGCATTCTGTCTCCTTCTACTTACTCTGTGAACCATTTAAACTCTTGGTTGAATAGTACTTGGAAAGACTATACATGTGAGACAAGATATAATGGTAGTATTGGGTTAGTCTCACAATGGAAGGCGAAAAAAAATAAAATCAATAGGCAAAAGTTCAAGCAAAATCAAAATGCAGATAACAGTCGGTCATACGGTCGATGGCCTATGGTCGCATGTTGTGCGACCTTAGGCGCAACCATCACATCCCTGGCAACTTACCGAGACCGTATGGTCAATCATACGGTCGATCCTATGGTCGATGGTTTTGGTCGAATTGTGCGACCGTAAGATCCAAAATCAGTTTTCAAAACCTATTTTCGAGAGTTTCCCTCTCATTTCTCCTTCTTCCTCCTACGATCTCTACTCAACTCGCCACCAGTGAGTTGCTACAGTGTCGACCATACAAACTTGGTGATTTTTTCTTCGATCTACGACCTACATTTCATTCCACAAGGTATGTTCTCTACTCTCTTCCTATTTCAAGCTTTCATACCTAGGGTTTTTGTCATTTGTAGGGTTTTCTTCTAATTAATATTTTTTTGACCGTAAAAATTCGATTTTTATTGGGGGCTTTTTCTATTGGCCACCAATGGATGAAAGCCCTTAAGAAATTTTGAGTTTCATCGGTTAGTTTAGTAGAAACTTGAAATTTTCTATTTTTGACCTAAATTTTGGGGCTTTTTCCCAATTGTCAAAATTTTTCAAATTCAACCTACCTAGTTAAAATTTCTGATTGAATATGCATTGCAGGATGGTTTGGGACCTATTTAAATCCTCATGCCCAAATGTTTGGGTAAAAAGTGAGGCTTTTTCTCATTTTACGTCGTTATGCTATCAATTTTTTTCTAAATTTTCTAACTTTTTTTCCTTATTTTATTTTCTTACAGCTATCATGGTTCGCACCAAATTTCCTCGAGTTCATGACCCACTTCGCTTCAGGTTTGTAGAAGCAAAAGTGTGATATCCTTGGTTTAACCGAAAGAAGGTTGAAGGGGATAGATGTGTGAACCTAGCCCACTTGGCCATGTTTGATGTAGAGAGGGCATTTGGCGAAATGGGCTGGCTTCCAGTGATCCTATACGAGGCTTGCATTTGCCCAGACTTGGTTAAGCAGTTCTACTGTCACCTTTAGGTGGAGAGTGACCTAGAGGATGTAGAGAGGGGCAAAGAGCTTTGGATCACCAGCTGGGTGAAAAGGGTTCTGATTTCTTTTAACTGTCAGGAGTTGGCTAATCTCCTAGGTATCTCCAATGATGGGTAGTTGGTTTATTGTGCACCTAGAGAGCCACAGTTTCTGTCTACACAGATGCGTGTAGAAATAGATGGTCAGATTTTTCGGGATGATCGCTGGGAGGTAAAAGCAGTCAACCTACATCTAGAGCCACGTGTCTATTGCAAGATTATCTAGCATAATCTAATTCCCCAGGGCAGACATTATGAGATGATCTCATAGCTGACTCAGTACCTTCTGTACTATATCTGTACTAGGCAGCATGTTTGCCTCCCATACATTATTCTCCGGACCATGCACCGAGTTACGTTGCCTGACTCGAGAGGCAACTTGCCCTATGGGCTGCTGATCTCCACCTTGCTTGCTTATCAATAGGTGGACCTAGTGGATGAGAGGAATGTTGAGGACACCTTCTCAGTTGACCTTGATTGGGAGGCCATCAACAAAATGGGTATGAGAGAGATACAGGTCAGTGATGATGAGAGGAATGCTATGAGACGTCCACTCACTCGGGTAGCGGCAACAGATGCAGAGGCGGCAGCAGCAGCAGCAGTAGAGGTAGCAGCAAAGGCACATGAGGGTGGTGATGAGGAGGATGATGATCGAATGTACATGGATGTGGATGTCATCCCTCCTTCATCACCACGGCATTCTATTAGAGCTGGCCCTTCTAAGACTTCTCATTCAGCTGGCCCTTCACGCCCACCACCAGATGACATGATGGGACTGTTACGTGAGATTAAAGAAGCTCAGCGCGTGACTGACTGGAGAGTAGGAGAGCTTCTAGATGCCCAACGCTCTACAGATCAGTGGGTAGCGGATTTGACAGCTAGTCTCCAAGCCACTCAGACTCAGGTGGCCTGGCTCGCCAGAGTATATGCTGAGGACTATGATAGAGATCGTGAGGCCTCTCCTCCTCTAGCACCTCCAGCTCCATGATTGCCCTTTATATCTTTTTTCCTTTTTATACTACAGAGTAACTGTCTGGATTCTGGACTGTACTCTGATTTGACGTACATTTGGTTTATGTCTTATAATTGGTTTCTCCTTTACATATGTGCATTATTCTTTTTCTTAGTTTATGTCTCATACAACACAGGTGCTTAAGGTGTGTTCTTATTATAACTTTTAAATTTTATCCTAACTCAATTCATGACTCATGTGGAAGTAGTTAGGTCAATGGGTAGAACCTGAGATGCTCTGATACCAAGTTGTCACACCCCAATTCTGGTCTAACCAGAATGGTGTGATGAACCACCAATAAACCAAAGGTTCATCCAGGATCTCGCATAGGTTGTACCCACCATATCAAACCACACACACATTCCACATTAATAATCAGAGGTAATAAAGAAATAAGCGAAAGTCTTACAGATAATGAACTGAGAGTCTAACAAAGATAAATAAATATTTAATCTAATTATTTCAAAACCACAAGACATAAAAATAAATAATCAATTACATATCCAATGATCAAAATATAACTAAACTCAAGCAAAAACACATTGGTTGCACTCGCATGATGAATCATGCGCATCTTCTTCAGCTTCTACGTCCACCGCAGCAATGTATCCATACTTCGACGCATTCATATATTCTTCAACGGTAGGACCTGTATCATCAACTAAAAAATTCGACGTCGAAAGGGTGAGCACACATCACAGCTTAGTGAGCAAACAAAACAATGCAACAAACATATGTATGCATTCAATTCATATCTTCGGTCTGGTTTTATAAGTTTGCAATGTGCTATGGAAAGGTCTGCTGGCCGCCGCACCTCTATACACGAGTGTGTGAATCCGTCCAATGGGTCAAACACCATTGCCGTCCCACATGCACCCACCATGGAATAGAGATAGAGCTAAAGTGTCTGAATCAAACACCGCCAACACTTCCCCTGATGCCCTACCCATACCAACACGTAAGCCCCTATTGGCAAGGGCTTGCAAACTGGACTCACAACTAATCAATCCTAATGCCAAATAGTGTATCCAAGGTCTCACCCCAGCATCCGTCAATATGTCCATAGAGATAGAGCTAAGGCCCCCGGCAGAGTCAGAGACCACACGATCCGAGACTACATCCCCTGATGCCCTACGACGTAATAGTTCTGCTAAGGTAATTGCAATACGACGATGTCAGTGGGCAAGACTTGAGTAGAGATAGAGCTAGAGTCTGGTGACGAGGTCGAAGACCATCATGCTACGTCCTTCCCTTGATGCTCGACTAGCATCCAATACACCAACCACACATACATTCACATGTCTATTCCTAGCATCATCATCATCATCATGTTATAATAAACAGAATTAAATATGCATGAACAGTAATAGCAGGAATATTGGATGACATGTGAGATGCACATTACAAGCATACAAGCATAGAATCAATCATGGTATTAGACTCAATAAAAATAAATAGTTTGTTATTATCCATTTATTTTAGGTCTTGTTCCCTCACCTGTTAGCAATACTCAATGTCCTTTCAAGCCTTGAAATTCTCTTTGAATTGATTTAACAGCCTAAAAGTTATATAAATTTAAGTTAGGGTTCATATGTGACATGTTATAGTAGTCAAAAATCGAAACAGAGCACTGATAGGTGCCTGATTGGTCCTATGGTCTCATGCTGTATCAATCTTACTGTCTACAGTCGATACCCTACGGTTACATATGGTGCCGCCGTAGCTGTGACCATATGATTTCTAAAATCTTCCTGAATGTCTATGGTCGATCTTCTGGTCATACTGGTCATGCTATGGTCGACCGTAGTTGCAACCTTGAGATTTTTTGTCACAGTTTACATGAAATTCGAGTTCTTCCTAGGTCAATTCTTCTGATCTTCAATGGAATTTATTCTAAGGTCATCCTATGGCCATCATTAGTAATTTCTTATCAACCCTAATCATCAAATTCACTCATCATGGTTCTCCTTGGGATTTTCTCAAGGAAATCACATAGATCATAATAGGTTGATATTTTCTATCTTCTATAGAAGTCTTATTCCTTAAAGTTAACATCTCCAGAGATTCATTTCATACATTTGCCTGTGATAGAGAGCCAATCTCTTCTCAGCAAACTCTTCTCCTTAGCTTTTTCTTCTTATCCTTCTCTTCCTTCTCTTCATTCTCTTCCTTTTCTTTCTCTAGGGTTTACTAATGTTCTAAAAGAGTAAAAAAAGACCGAGGGACGTCCTTTATATAGAGTAAAACTCTCCATATAGAGTCCTCTTTCAATTAGGAAAGCAATCCCTTAGTTGAGAAAAGTTTCCAAAACTCAGAGTCTGATCTGGGTTCTCACGGTCGATCATACGGTCACATAAACCATCGATTTTATGGTCGAAATCATCGACCGTGGGGTTTTGGATTTGAGATTTTTGGTTCCCTTCCTTATGGTTAACCATACCTACCCAGGCATGCGACCTTAGGTATGTTTTTAGTATTTTTAATTCGATTCTCATACCTGGTTTGTGATCTATCTTCACATGCTCGGTCCACCTGGTCCAGGAATGATGGGAAGACCTGGCACGATATGGTTAGACCAAGTTAGTAGAGTGCGGGTCTTACATGCCATATTTGTTTGTTTCACATGCTGGATGCTCATCTACTTACTGTTATATTTAGAGGCACACTGCTATGTTAGATTGTTTACACATGTTATATCTAGATCCATTGCCATATTTGGATTACTCACATGTTATATTGGACACATTGTCATATTTGGATGCTTACCTGATACACATTACTCTGTTTGGGGATACAATTGTATAAATTTTAAGTACAAACCATATAGGGAAAGTGGAAACCCTAAAATGGAGAGTTAAACAAAAGGGGCATGATACACTAAAAAACCTGAAGAGTTAATCAAAAGGGACAGAATACCCTAAAAAACCTAAAAAATTGAACAAAAAGGGCAGGATACCCTAGAAAACCTGAAGAGTTGAACAAAAGGGATAGGACACTCTAGAAACCTAAACAAATTGAATAATAGGGATAGACAACCCTAACAAACCTAATAGGGATAGGCAACCCTAGCAAACCTAATAGGGATAGACAACCCTAGCAAACCTAATAGGGATAGACAACCCTAGCAAACCTAATAAGGATAGGCAACCCTGGCAAACATAATAGGGATAGGCAACCCTGATAAACCTAATAGGGATAGAAAACCCTTGGAAACCTAATAGGGATAGGCAACCTGGTAAACCTAATAGGGATAGGCAACCCTAGTAAACCTAAAAATGAAAACAATAGGGATAGGCAACCCTGGTAAACCTAGAAGAGAAGGCACTTTGAACTACGTCATACCTGATTTCTAGGGCAAACCCTAGAATACGTAGGTAATTTGGGACACCCAAATACGATACAAAGCTACCCATCAACCATTCATCCAGCATAAACTTCAACTTGAACAAAGAATCTAATTGAAGTACATGCATAAACCACTTCCATAAATATTTAATCACACAACCCTTTCTAACTACGTTTTGGACTTGATTTTCAGGATTGGAATACGTAGGCAGTTTGAGATGGACGTCTCAGATTTAGTCCAAGACCGAACCATCTTTGGTCCGATTTACTGTATAGTATTATACATTTGCTTGTTTATTTGCTTTAAGATATGTTTTGTCGAACCCTAGGTTAGCATAACGTAGCAATTTGGTTTAGGACATCCCCAATGAACCCTAGTCATCCAGTTGACCAAGCACAATCAGAATTAGAGTCTAAGGGAAGTATAAGGGTCGATTTTTGGATCGGACGGTTTGAATGCCTAACACCTTCCCATAACCGTACCCTGAATACTTACCCGATCTCTTGCAGACCAAAGAATTGATACATTGAATTATGAGTCAATAGAAGTCTTACCTTATAGTGAAATTACATTTTTAGAGGTCCTAAACCTTAATCTAGGTGACAACTCCAACATAAATATTGATCTTCATTGATACAATTTTATCCCGAAGAGAATCATCTCCCATTGTCCTCACAGGAAGGATGGAGTTTACCAAAAAAAAAAAAAAAGGGAAAGATGGGGAGCGGGTACTTTAAGGTACAAGGTGAAGATAAGAGAGCCGAACCCATGCCGTTGCACAAGATAAAGATATAATTGACATTTGATGTGAAAATGAAACTTCCATGGAAGAGAAGTAAAGAAACATTTTCATAAAAATTCTCATATAATCTAGAATGAAATTTTCATTCTATAAATGCTAGATCATGAATTAGTAATTGCATTCAATCTCCAAAAAATATCCCAATTATTTCTAACTTTCTATTTTTGGAATGAGATGTTTGTGGAATCTACATGAATAGAATCAAACCTTATTCGATGGTGTTTACACGAGATTCCTTTTTCTTTTTGTTTTTTTTTTTTGAATTTTTAATGAATTTGATAGTTAAAAATGAATCTGAATATCAAAAGGTTTTCAATTTCATGTCCAAGAAAATATTCACATAAATGATAGTGATCTAGATTTCCAACTATTCATTTACATCTTTAACATTTTTTAATCATCGGCATTTTTTTTATTTACAAACTTAACATATAAGTTTTTTCTCTATTTTCAAATGCTTAAAGGCAAAAGGGAAAGGGAAATATAACACCCTTGCTTCCGATACCTTTTCCAATTTACCTCTTACGATTTATTTGTTTTCATGTAAAATGATGGACAATAAAAATTTTCTGTAAAATAAGATTTTTCACAGTTTGTTTTAAAATAGAATACAAAGAAAAGCATTGTAAAAGAGGAAATTAATAAATGAGAGGAAATTTTCATATTAAATATCATTGCATGAAAAATTTTACATTAAAGCAAATAGATCTCTAACATTTTCCAAGTGAATTACGACCAATTTTACCATTTGCATTACATGTGTCTATATATGGCTAACAAAGCTTAGAAGTTATCAGAATCACTCCATCTTTACTGATTTCATGCTTTTCTGATTATATGGATATTCCACTTGTTCGTTCTCTTTTGTTTTCAGCCATCGATGTCATGTAATAGCATTAAGTGATTTGTCGATGTCGACCTCCAAAATATTCATTGTCAAGAAGAGAAGAGAAGAAAAAAAGGAAAAAAATAGAGGCAATGCTATTTATATCAAATATCCTAATATTAACCTCCACATAAAACCTACAAGAAAGTAGGTCTATAGCGGCGTTCTTAAACGCCGGCGTAGCTATATTAAACGCTGGCAAATTGATACACCGGCGTTTCTTCAAACGCCGCATATAAGCCGCTAAAGGCAACGTAGCTAACGAACCACGGCGTTTCTAGCAAACGCCTGTGTATGTGACTATGCGCCTGCGTTTCTTAACAAACGCCAGTATATTGAAATCATTACTGGCGTTTTTAACAAACGCCGGGAGATTTCGTGAAACTTTCACACGGACCGGCGTTTGATGAGAAACGCCGTTTATAAAACCTATACGGCATTTCATCCAGAAACGCCTTTTATATACCTGGTGGTCATACGGCGTGCTTACTAGAAAACGCCGCCATAAAATATGTTTTTTTTTTAAATATCAAATCCATTTCTTTATCGTCACAGCTGTAATCTGTGAAAACAAAATTAAAATGGACAATATAAATTTAAATTAACTACATTTAATATCAAGAAAAATTAAAAACACTTATTAAAGTATATCAATAAATTGATGACCAAAAACATCAAGCATTAAGTACCAAATCATTCAAGAATACAAATAAAATATGTTTCTCCTTCATATTGTCTCACTGCAGCTTCCTTGACTCCTATTTTTCAATTATCTATCTTCTTAAAATGGTAACCTCTTCACAACAATGCTTCCCTTCCCTTCTTGACCCAGTCTGGCTTCCAAATGCTAGCGTTAGTGTTCCACCATGTTTTCTGGAAAACAGCTAGAAAATGATTAGTAGTGGTGATAGAAAACCTTCAGTGATCAAGCCTTAAGTGGTGATCACTTTGCAAAAACTAAGTCATGATTTCTACAATTAGAAAACATGTATAATTGTGGAAGCACAAGTGGTTTGTGCAAGCATTACACTGATCAAAGTCATAAAAATAGAAGAAAGTGTCATGGGTCTTTTGGCCCTCCCATTGGTCATCATAGGATAACTCAGTCTATTAATGCCCTTTCAACTGCAGTGGAACATCTTGTTAGTATCGTGGTTCTTTTCACCCTCCCATTAGTCATCCTATGACAAAAACTTTGTGATAATTTGATATACTATGAAATCATTCATTTGATACACACACATGAATTGTGGGTCATGTAAAGAAACTTAGGATGGACAAGGCATGAAGGAGTTCTCATTTTGAACTTTCATGGCAAACACATCTTAGAGAGTTATACCTGATTGCTCTCACAAACAAAAGTGCAAGTTGCAAACCAAAAGAAATGTACAGAGAAGGCCCACCATTACCAGGCCTGATAAGGTACCATTCCTCTAAAGGCAACTACAATACTGTATATTAATAGGCATGCATGGCTTCACAAAAGCTGTCACAAAGAAATGAGAGAAACTGTTCGGATGATGAACTATACTAGAATTATATCAGTTCTTATTTTGTTTAGGTAGAAGTTGATATCTCCCAATTGGGAGAATTTAAAAGGTTCATCGACTTCTGTGCTTCAATAGTGTTGAATGTCTCTGAACACTTCGTAAAACAGTAAGAACTCACTGCTGGATATTTGAAAACTCTCTTTGTGTATAGGGGAGGAAGCTGTTTTCAAAAAAAAATGTTTTCATAGATAGTCTGATGGTTTATAGCTATTTGATCTGTATCTAAAAAATGCAAAGTGTAGTTTAGGAGAAAATAACTAAAATGTTTACATGTAAAATTAGATTCTCTAAATGTATAAGCAGGAAAGGGTTCTGCAAAGGTCTCATGTATTATTAGATGTTCCATTGAATGGGGGAACAATGTTAGTAGAGTATTTAAGGAAAAAAAATTAACAAAATTCTTTGAAATGTAAAACTTACATAAATGAATTGAACTCTGAGAGGTGTTTCTCCCCGTAAGTGCTTGGGTTAGAAATGATAATTGGGCTTTCATTTGATCCATTTGTGTCAGCTGGGCTTTCAATTGATCCATTTCCTTCAGTTGGGCTTTCATTTGATCCATTTTCGTCAGCTGGGTTTTAATTTGATCCATTTCTGTCAACTATTCTTTCAAATCATTAATCTCTCCTTGCATATTAGAAATAGTAGCTTGGAGTTCTTCATCTTGTTTTTTCTTCTGAACATTACTCCGTGTCAGCCCAACATCACTAGGTGCTACTGCTCTGCCTGCACCACGCACACGACCATTCCTTTCAGGGCCCATGACTTGTAGAAATACATCATCTTGGACAGATTTGTCATTTCTCAATCTGGAGGTTGTTCATCCAATTTCTGCTCTAGCTTTTCCTACATTCCAATGCATAATATATTAGAAGCAATTATAAGGGATAATAAACACTTGAAAGTCTTCAACCTATGAAATAATTCCACCCTTACAGAATCAAACACCTACCATAACTTACATTGCACAAAGACACGTCAATGCATAAAAATAAAAATAAAAAACTCTTACCATAACTTCCATTGAATCTTGATCTATATAGCTTCTATTTTTTCTTTTATGGGTTTTTTCAAAAAGTTCTACCCTTGAAGGTTGTCTACCATCAGGCATCTCAAGGCTCTGAAAAAAATAGTCCAATGGTAAGGTCAACCAATTTATTTTACAACTAGAAATGAATTGTTATTAAAAAACTTACCAACAAATGACTGGTTTGTGGAAAGCTGGTTCAGCCAGCTCTGTGGGGCAATTTTTCCTTTTTTCTACATTCTTTATTCTTTTCTGACTTTGCCTATCATAAATCAAACACACCATTAGAAAGTGAGGTGCTTATTAGGTGAGAGGAAACATATCAAGATTGCCACTATCATTGAAATAACAATGTATTTTTTATTTTAAAAATATATATTACCACAAATTCAGGAGAGCTCCATCTATCAATGAGATGCTTCCATTGGTCTTCTAGAATTTCAACTGGGAACATTGGGCGAGGGGCATTTCTTATATTTTGAAAACTCTCAATTGTTTTTTTCCTAAGGGTCTGCTTGTAGTCACTCCACATATGGCCCAAGTTACTTAAAATATATCTCTTGCCATCGCCATCAAATTTGAAATATTTCTATTACAATTTACATATTTTAGTTAGTAAGAGATAACATTTAAAAACAAAAATTCAAATAAGGGGATAATTTAAAGTCAAACCTACCTCTATTTCTTTCCATGCCTCTTCTTTGTAATACATTGGAACTGACCTCCAATCAGCATAATTTAGTGGAACAATTGTAGGAGTCCTAGCGATGGTCTCCAAAAAGGTAATGAACTCAGTATAATGAGGACCGATAACCTGCCCCTGTGAATTTAAGTTTATTGTGGGGATTTCAACTGTACTGGGCCTTTTACGTGTTCTTTCAGCTCTAGTACGTCCTCTTTTATGTGTCAGCTCTACAATGAAACAACAAACAGGCTCCATTAGGCAATTAATTAAGTATTCTAAGCAATTAAATTATTTTTATACCTGCAGTTGTGTGTGAAGTACTAGAGCCATATGATGTGCTTCCATCCATATTCGTAAACCTGTATTGAATCATATCATAATTACAATTTGTATATATGTTTGCCAAAATAAATAAATAAATAAATTCATTTGTTTGAAAAACACATTAGCATAATGGCAAACATTGATATGTAACTAGAGACCTCTAAGTTGCATCAACTGTTGTACCCTTTAAGTTTGTCCTTGCCCAACTAATATCAGTATCATCAATATTTACTCATCTCAGGTCACTAGTTTGCATGTTTATTTGTTGGTAATCCTGAGTAATATCTTCATCCACGTCACCCTTCGTGTCATATACATCGCGCATTGATGCTTTTAGAGCAATAACCCAACCTTGGTTTAGGGGGTCAGACACATAAAACACTTGCTCTGCTTGTCTCGAGAAAATAAATGGATCATCAGTTAAATATTGGCCAGTATGTATCAAATGATTGAAGTTCACACGTGTAAACCCGATAGGTTCTTTGAACATCCCTATATTTCTTGTGTCAGCCCAGTCACAACGGAATAACATTGTCTTCAAGTCCAAATATTCTAACATGATGATCTCCGTCAATACACCATAATAATGCACATTACCATCAATGGGCCGACTATCTCTACAGCTAGAGTAGCTTTCTGTTCTTGCCGTTACGACACCCCGCTGTTCTGGGTACGTCGCTTGGCTTCATGATCCTTCGTGTGAAACCGGACTCCATTCAATATATAGCCCTTATACTTTTTTACTTCTTGACTAGGCCCTCTGGCTAGCCTTTGAATAATGTAAGAGACGACTTCTCCACTTTGTCTTATCTTGTCCACCTATTCAATTCAAGAATAGTTGTTATGGACGCAATAAAAGGAAGATGCAATTAAATTTAAATTGATTAAAGCAGAGAGATGTTTTACTGCTTACATGACATCTAAACCATTCTGTGAATTTCTCTGAATGCATCTTCGTTCGCTCACGTTCCTGAACCTTATAACTTAAGCTATTTTTAAGCTCATCCAAATGAAGTCTGCACAATGAGATTCCATTAAATGTAAATAAAATATAGTCAAATTACGTTAATTTTAACACTTACTGCCGGTATATCTCAATGTCTTCGTGGTGCATAAGAACATATCGATGTGCTTGATGTAACTCTTTTGATTCTAATGTCTCCAATGCAGCACGGCCTAAAGGTCTATCTTTGCATGAGAAAATCCAATGTATTTGCTCAGTTTGTGGATTCTCACTATCAACATTCCTTATTGGACGGGTGAACCTCGTCTCTAGGTTATTAATGTGGGTAGAACAAAATGTCATGCTTTCATTTGCAATTTAGCCTTCTGCAATAGACCCTTTTGGATGACTCTGATTGCGTACGTACTCCTTAAGAGTTTTGTTATACCTATTACAATATAAAGTTATTCGAAGAAAGCAAAAAAATGTAAGGGAAACAACTCAACTGTAGTAAACCCACAAATTTTATTAATAACTAACCTTTCAAAAGGATACATCCACCTGTAATGGACTGGTCCACCTAATAATGTCTCCTGTGGTAAATGAATGAGTAAATGAACCATTACATCAAAAAAAGCAGGAGGGAAGATCCTTTCAAGATTGCAAAGTGTTTCTGCAATATTGGCTTCAAGTTTATTCAACTCTTCCTTCGTAGCCACTTTGGCACATAGACATCTAAAAACCCACATAACGAAAGCAAAACCAACTAACATTCTTCGTTGGATGTACTCGTATTGCCAGAGGAAGGAGTTGTTGCATTAAAACATGGCAATCATGGCTTTTCATTCCAGACATATCCCTTTCAGTAACTTTTACATTACATGCTATATTCCCAGAGTAACCATCAGGAACCTTCAACCCCGCTAAAGCTCTACAAAACAATTCTTTTTCTACCTTAGATAGTGTAAAGCTTGCAGTAGGTATAATGACTTTGGTGCTCCCTTCTATTCTCTATGGGTGTAGAGATGGCCTAATGTTCATGTCTTGCAAATCTAACCGAGCTTCATATTTGTCCTTTGATTTATCTTTCATTTCCAACAACGTACCAACGACGTTATCATACACATTCTTTTCTATGTGCATGACATCCAAATTGTGGCGGAGCAAATTATCCTTCCAATAGGGTAATTCGAAGAATACACTTTTCTTCTTCCAATTCTGTGCTACCTCATTTGGACCCAAGGGTCTCTTCCGTTTATATGCTTTCTTGTTATTGGGGTCCTTACCAAATTTTGGAAACTCAAGATCATCCAACTCAGTTATCAAATCAGTGCTTGAAAGAAGTTGTGGTGCACCCTCATACTCGACATGACCATTGAAACCTTTCTTATCCTTTCGAAATTTATGATTTACCCCGAGGAACCGACGATGGCCTTGGTAACAATGCTTACGACTATGTTTCAACCAAATGGAGACAGTGTCTTTACTGCAACAAAGACATGCCAATGCACCCTTGGTGCTCCAGCCTGAAAGGTTGGCATATGCAGGAAAGTCATTAATTGTCCATAATAGATAGGCACGTAAACTGAATGTCTCTTTCTTCAATGAATCAAATGTGTCAACACCACCCCACAACAACTTCAATTCATCCACCAACTGTTGCAAGTACACATATATATCATTTCCAGGTTGATTCTTACCTGGAATCAACAATGTCAACATAAATGATGTTTGTTTCATGCACTTCCAAGGTGGTAAATTATATGGCACCACAACAACAGGCCACATGTTGTACGAAATCGCCTAATCAAAAGGATTGAATCCATCACTAGCCAACCCAAGCCTAACACTACGAGGATCCATACTAAAAGTTGGATGTCGTCTGTCAAAGTCCTTCCATGCTTCTGCATCTGCAGGATGACGTATTTTTCCATTATTCGTACAGCCATCTTTATATCATCTCATATCGGCTGATGTTATTGATGACTTGTACAATCTTTGAAGCCTTGGTATCAAAGGAAAATGGCGTAATGTTTTCTCAGGAATGTTGTTGTTGGGTTTATACATTGACCTTTCACACTGCTGACATGACCTTTCATTAGACGCCTCTTTCCAATACAACATACAATCATTGGGACATGCATCGATCTTGTTGTAATTGAGCCCCAAGTCCTTAAGCATCTTCTTTGTTTCATAGAAAGATTTTGGTATGGTATTATCTTTAGGTAATGCTCTCGTCAATATATCCAACAACATGAAAAATGACTTGTTACTCTAATTACATAGGCATTTTACGTGATATAATGCAACAATGAATGACAATGTCGTAAACTCCTTGCATCATTGATACAATTCCTTCTCTGCTTCTTGCATCAGTCTAAAAAATTTGTTTTCCTCATCACCGATACCCTCTATGCCTCCAGTTGAGGTACTAACACTATCTCCTTCCACCACATGTTCAGGAAACGCATCTTGTAGTATTTCATGCATGTCAACAATATCATCTTGGTCTTCTTGGTCTTCTTCGTCAACCACAAATTGATCTGTTGATGCGGGATTTGTGGATCCAAATTCTCCATGACAATACCACATCGTATAGCCGGTAATAATTCCGTCGACTATTAGGTGTTCATACACTTCTTCTCTTGTTCTACTCTGTTGATTAATGCAGTATATACATGGACATAAAATCCTATTTCCTGTGCTCACTCTGGAAAAAGCAAACTCTAGGAAAGCATTAACACCAGCTACGTATAGCTCGCTCAAACGAAAACTCCTATCCCATGACCTCTGAATCCAACTCCTATCCATTTACTTTTTGAGGTATACACTTATTCTCTTTTTAAGTGGTTGGAAAACTGAGAAAAGAAAAATTAGAAAAAATCCACAAACAAAAACAAAGTAAAAAATAAGTGAAATACAGCCATCTGCCATCATATTCTAGAGAACATGTAGCCACTAAACATATAAACAAGAAGAAATATTTCATTAATTTATGAATCAAATTCCGGAATGGTTGCAACCATCCAAGCTAGTGACTGAAGCATATGAACAAAAAAAGCCAAATAGTATATACATGAATGAAATTGTAAATATGTGGGGATTGAGGTGTCTAAGGTGTCTTTTTCTTTTCCTTCTCCTCTAAAGGTTTTGGGGTTAGGGTTGGGGAGGATGGGGTGCTTATGACTTGCATGGCAAGACTCATGTTGTCTGTTAGGCTTGATTCAGACCCAGGTCTAATGTAAAATAAAACATATGGGTAATAGATGAAGCCACTCTATTCTGGTTTGCACATCAATAATTGCTTTCTCTTTAAAATTAATGTTGCTGTTTAAGATGACACTGTAACATGTCCTTCCATGGCTTGTGATTTACCCTAGGATGCTGGCCAAAGCTCAATCTTGATAGCCAGTTCTTCTATAAGCACCTAATTTTCTTAGTCTTGCAAGGTTTCAAATGGATCATACCAAAAGACCGAAGGGTTTGTTGATGTTTGAAGGGCTTGAGGCTAGACGTTTTGTAATCTATATTGCCTCTGGCTTAAGCATGGTTTTAAGGAACCAGTCTTACTGTAGGATTGATGCACTAACACAACTAGTAGGTACATCAATATCTCACAAATCAGCAAGCAAAAGAGTGCCAGACACTGCACATACAACCTGGCCGCAGGGTATTAGAAGAACCAGAAAACTTGCCTTGCTTAGATCTGTCAAATCACTAGTTGGATGGGGCTGAAACACTGATTGAAGTTATGTCTCCTAGGTGGAAACAACTCCTCAAAATTTTAGCCTATTCTGATGGTTAGAAAAAGAGATATGGATTGACTCCCAACTTAGAAACATAGAATTAGAAATTAGTAATTCTCAAGATCTAACAAACTAGCATTGGACGATGATCAAACAGATATTGAAGGAAGCGTTCAATGAGGGGACGATCATACCAGAAATTGAGGGTCATCTGATGGGTAGCTTAGGAGATAAGGCACCAAGAAGTTTCTGCAAGGATACTCATGAACATTAACCATAAACTGTGAATTTCATCTTTTTTTGTCATTTCCAATCAAGGAGCTTTTGTATCCATATATAATGAAGAAACTGGAGCGGTGAACACTATGCTGATTTGCCTGCATTGGTTTCTTTCCAGTAGTTTGGGACATTTAGAACTACAACCCAAGTTCTTTTGTGTGTGTATTGGGGGGGGGGGGGGGGGGGGGGGGGGATGGGGTTAGGATGGCCTTATCTCACAATCTCAAAGAAAATAAAGGTATTACCCTCTGAACCCAAGATCTCAAGGGAGCTCTATCTGATGCCTTACCACTAATTTTACTACCAAAAAATAAAGAGGGAACTTCTCAATCATCTCCAAGCTGTAACAAGGGGAGTCCAGGTCTGATGTCAAATAGCAATCTTGACTTCATGTGGTAGCTGATCTTGTGGGTGAAAGGTCCTGTACAGGGATCAGTGAGGTGCTACAAGCAATACAGTCAGCGGATTCATTCCCTTACTCTATAATGTATAGCCAGTAACAGTATGCCTGAGCCTGACCTGATTTGACTATTTGAGCAGTAAGTTTATCTGCCTTGAAGCAGTGACTCCATAACATTCAGGGGGGCTGAGTCATGAAATAATTAGACTGTATCTGAAATCCCAAGTGGTTTTGAATTTCAGATGTGAGACACCAAAATGAGGAACTGGATAGGGCTATAGGCTTAACTAAGACCAACTCAAAGTAGTATTATAATAATGTTGATGATGGTTATCATAATAATAATAATACTATTATTATCATCCCATCCCAAGAATCTTGACTCCTTTAAACCTGTGCTTTGAACCAGCCAGAGAAACCTGGAGTTACAAAATTCCCTCGTAATACAGTAAAGGATAATTTGAGTAGTTACTTGACTAACAGGATTGAGGACAAATTGTTTCAGCTGCACAAACTAAAAATTTGCATGCTTTATGACTGAGAAGCATTGGGGGTGTCCACATCTGTCCCCTCTCCCTGGCCCAACTTTGTTATTATTATTATTATTTTTTTTTGTGTTGGGTGCTCCCTTCCCCTTCTGTAGGAACTGATCTTATGCTAATTGTCATCTTTTAATGTGATTTCTTATATGTATGAGTTCTATTTATGTAGTACTTTGAGCTGTAATGTGTATGAGTTTTTTGTCCTTGGCACATCGAGTGATAGCCAAGGTTGTGATGACCCTTGTAAATAGATGCCCGTTGGGTTGAAGTTTATTGTAGTACTAAAAAGGTATTCTAGATTCCACATTAAAATATCATGTTGACCGCCTATCTATGTTTTTGTTATTTCTTGGTATTCTGTTTTCCCTTTTTCCATTTATCATTGTGCATGTTTGTTTTAATAATTGTAAGAACTCTTAGTTGGCTTGGTTGGGCATTCTTTAAGGTTGATTTCCTTTGAATATTCACCGCTTGATCTTAGAGTTTTGATGATATGACATCCTTTTTACCCCCTTGTGCTCTGATGGGAACTTCTCTCTCTTTCAGTTTGTTTATGTTCAATGTTATTAGCAATTCTGGTATGTTACTTGCAGGAGGAAGAAGCTTTGGTTGTCTGCAAAACTCTGGTGCTGCTGGGACTCTTTATGATTTCACTCCTCGAAGTGATAAGCTTATTTTTTTTAATGATTTTGGTAGTTTTCTAATTCTAAATGATCGCACATCTGACTGTGTTAATTCCAATAATCTTTGATTTACTTGACTTCAACGCTATTTGTGTCAATTTAGAAGCAGGCTGCTAAGTAAATCACATCCAGATGAGGCTTTTTATGGACCATGCAAGCTGTGTAATCATAATATGTCTGTCTGTTATGTAGTATGTTTAAGGTAAGTGGCTTCACTTATTTCAGAGCTTTGGATTCAGAACATGGGTAATAACATGAATATTAATGGAGGTGGAAAGGGGAAAGAAACAAATTGAAAGGCAAAATTAATATGTACAGCATCACATGTGGAAAGGGGAAAGAAACAAACTCAAAGGAAAATTGTATATATACATCAACACATAAAAAATTAATAATAATATATAAAATCTGTTAGCAATGCTCTCTTTTTTTTTGTTTTTTTTTTTTTTGTTTTGTAGGGAGGGTTTGTTGATGTTTGAAGGGCATGAGGCTAGACGTTTTGTAATCCATATTGCCTTTGGCTTAAGCATGGTTTTATTACTCATCTAAGTCAATATCATTTGGGAATTTACTACACCCAATGTAATGCAGGATCAGTTCTCAACTCAAAAACCAGCCCTACTGTAGGATTGATGCACTAACACAACCAGTAGGTACATCAATATCTCACAAATCAGCAAGCAAAACAGTGCCAGACACTGCACATACAACCTGGCCGCAGGGTATTAGAAGAACCAGAAAACTTGCCTTGCTTAGATCTGTCAAATCACTAGTTGGATGGGGCTGAAACACTGATTGAAGGTATGTCTCCTAGGTGGAAACAACTCCTCAAAATTTTAGCCTATTCTGGTTAGATAAAGAGATATGGATTGACTCCCAACTTAGAAACTTAGAATTAGAAATTAGTAATTCTCAAGATCTAACAAACTAGCATTGGACGATGATCAAATAGATATTGAAGGAAGTCCTCTGTTCTATGAGCATCTAAAGCATTGCTCTAGGTAAGGATTGCAAATACAATCGTTACCCAGAATACATTCGTTTGCAATTACGACTAAGAGAAATCTAAAAATTGCAATTACGACTAAGAGAAATTTGTCCGCATATCTCCAAAACCCAGAATACATTTGTTTGCAAATACAATCCCAGAAGATTGTTCAGCCAAAAAAATTCTTGTAAAAGAGAGATAATCGATAGATGAGAGAGAGAGAGACAGAGGACTCATACTTGGATCAAGGATTACCTGTGGCTTCCAAGGAGAGAATCGATTGATGATGGTGCAAGCACAGGCTCTAAATCATTTAGAGGCTTCCCCTTCTCTGGTCTCCAGTATTTCCTGTGGCTTCCAAGGAGAGAATCGATTGATGATGGCACAAGCGCAGGTTCTCTATCGATTGAGAGAGCTGAGAGAAGGAGAGAATCGATTAAGGAGATTATTCAGCGAGAATGGAGGGTGCATGAATATAGTTAGGGCGAGAGCTGAGAGGAGGAGAGACGAAATATAGCAGAGTTTGAGAGAAAGAGAATTAGTTAGGGCTCAACCGAGAAGTTCGGATGAGAATCCAGGCACAAAACTGAAAAAAAATGAAAACTAAGAGAGAAGAATAAGGCGGGAAAGGAAAAATAATGGGTTCGTGGCGGGATTTTGATCCGTACCGGCATTTCATAGCAAACGTTGCAATGAATAGTTGTGTTTCCAAACAAACGCAACAATGTATAATCAATATCTAATAGTGCGGGGATGAGGCGCGGGAAGTGAAAATTTAATTTCATAGACTTCCTACGATGGCTTTTTGTAGGAAACGCCGCTTTCTACACAACTAGGTGCTTAGACTTCTTATCCTACGGCTCCAGATCTTCTCGTCATTGCAGAGGACTACTAACGAAAATAGAGGGAGGAACTAGAACCCTCGACCTACCTAAAAAAAAAAAAACTTGAACCCTCTAAAGGTGAGGTTCAGTATCAGTTTTTGACAAAATCATATCGAAACCTATTGATACTAATCAATCTAAAACAGAACAAAAACCTAATAATAGGCAGGGATGTAACAGAACTAACCAAAAAAGAAAATAATCAGCTTGCCTTGTTTGTAAAAGGGACAAAATCATCCAGTGAGTTTTTCAGTTTCTGGCTCAGGCATAGGACTTTGGACTTCCGCGATCTCTCTTATTCAAACATGTAACTAACATCATAAAAAATAATAATAAAAAAAATAAAAAATAAAAAGAAGAGAAAAAGATTGAGAGAAAGAGACTCAGCTAGGGTAATTTTTAGTAAAGAAGAAGGAAATCTGAGAGGCAAGGTGAAAATAAATTGAGGTGCAGGGAAGAAAAGTGCGAAGATAAAAATATGGGTTCATGGGTATTCGTTTCATACCTGTGTTTCCGCCGCCGTGCACCTGATCAAAAACTGCATTTTTGTTGGTTACACAAACGCCATATTTATATATAGTTCATAACTGCGTTTTCAAACAAACGCAGCAATGTCCCTCATATTGTAAACAAAATAAAGCACGGGACAGGGAAGCAGGAATTAGAAGGACCCTATGACAGTCTTTCTTAACAAACTCCATTGTGTATATGAACTACGATGATGTTTTGTAGTAACTGCCACTTTGTATGACCTACGACGTCATTTGGTATTAAATGCCACTTTGTATGCCTCTTACGACGGCGTTTTATACAAAACGCCACTGTGTATGTGACCTATGACGGCGTTTTGTAACGATACAACGGCGTTTATTAAAAAACGCCGCTGGATACCCTTAGCAAACGCCGCTTTGTACACTCCCTACGATGGCGTTTTTTAAAAAACGCCGCTATTTATAATCAATAGCTACTTTTAATACGAAACGCCGCTATAAAAATGCCGCCGTAGACCTACTTTCTTGTAGTGACATCAAATTGCTTGAGGTTTTAAATTAGACCTGTGACCACATCTCAATTCTTATTTCTCACCCCATTTGTCACTATCTTTGTCATCCAAAAATTTGTAAATACACGAGCACTCTCATATTCTCTTATCTCATAAATACTCATTTACTCTCTCTCTCTCTCTCTCTCTCTCCATTTATTACTTTATCCTCTCTTTACAAACCAATGGTGCTCTCTTAGACGTAACATGTATGACTTCAATATACTCTGCTACAACAAAATAAAAGGCATATGCCAAGGAAACTCATCTTGTATGTCTCAAATTAGCTCATCTATAAAGTTGATCTTTGATGTAACCCATGATTCTTACACTACTATATGGTGATAGTGTATTGATCATTTCTCCTTATAAAATAAGTGCACGATGATTGATTAAATTGTTCGAATGATGATGATAAGTATAAGTTGGAATTAGGTTTTTTTTTTTTTTTTTCTTCTAGTAAAAAGTTGGAACTAGGTTAGAGTGTAGCAAGAACTCGAGATAAACTTGCGAAGGTTTTATTTTTATATTTCAAATAAATTTAAACTCCTTAACCATTAAAAGCCCTAGGCCCAAAAATAATTTGTAATTTCTAAAGAAACAATGATTGAAACACCGATTAACTTCCCAACATAAAGTACGAATGGGTTGGGAAATTTTTTTTTTTTTTTTTTTTTTTTTTTGGAAGGGCAAATCGCCCAAACCATGGCCTTGTTCTATTAGTCATTACTTTCATTTTTCCAAGTTCTTATGCTACATAGATTTCTATGGTCCATACAGAGGCTCAACTCTTTTTTTCTTTTTTTCTTTTTTTTTTTTTTTTTTTGGTAAGAACAGAGGCTCAGCTTGGGCCTGAATAATGGGGCACTTGTCTTGTAGGTTGGCCCACTAAATTGTCACCCTTACACATTCTTTCAAGCTCAAGTTCTCTACAAAAGAGTATTTCGTTCCATTCACATTTTGTTGTAGAACGGGTTGATTTGAATAGTGCATCTTTTTTTTTGGGTAAATCTGAACAGTGCATCTTCCTTCAAGTTCTTCCTTTTACGATTTTGGAATTTATTTTTCTCTTACCGAGCTCGTGGGTTTTCTACTGGTCCGTAGCTCTATTTTTATTTTGCAAAGAACCTTTGAGGGAGGTAGAGAAGATGCTCCACAAGCGTTTGATTCCACATGAAGGTGCTCCCCAAGAAGTTCTGGGGCTGTTGTTTAAAGAAGACCCAAATAGCCACAGAGGAATACTTTTCATGAGCGTGCTAACTTTAGGATGCCAATTAGAAAAAATGAATTCAATTTGAGTTATTTTGGAAGATATCATATGGATTCTTATGTCCTTTTTAATCCTTATTAATATGTCAGGATTTGGGAGCGTGATGTTTGCACAAAAACAGAGAAATTTGATGTTAAATGAAACCACCCTAAGATGCAGAAGATTTAATTGATTCAAGGATTTTTTTTTTCTTTTTTTTTTTTTTCAATTAAGATGAGTTTTAACAATGCTTTGCTTCCCTTAAGGTCAGAGTGGATTAACTTTATCAAGTTGAGATGAATATAGAAATAGACCACGTGATTCAAAAGGGTTAGGGACCTATCAGGGTAGCTTTTCATTTTTCCTGGTAATTGTGAAGTCATGATTTTCAATCTGGTTTAAGAGATGTTCTCTCCACCACCACCACCACGACTAGAACCCTTATAGGACAAAAGGTTACCATTTAGATGATAAGGATCAGAAACTTGCTCATGAATAATAATTTCTTTTGGGCTCTATTTGTTTCGTTGTAAGATGTAACATGAAAATTTTTCCGACCTTTTTTTTTTTTTTTTTACAGTTTACATTAATAGAAAATCTTATGTACAGAATTTTTTTTTTTCTTTTTCATCATTCACATAAAAACAAATGGAACCTAAAAGAAATTCTCCTTTTCCATCATTGAGTGTTTGTCCAATTCCAAATAGATTTTCTGTGATGCTGGATGATTTGAACCCACTGGAAGAATACACATTTATTTAAAGAAAATGTTGCAGCTGTCTCATTTCAATGACCTTTCTCTGAATTCAGATCACCATTATTGTTACTTCTTTTAATAAAATTATTCTGGGAAAACCAAAGAGGAAGCAACAATATTCCACTAGAGATGCACAAACAGAACCTTTCATTATTATTAATCACATTTTACATAGTTTTATTAGAGACCAACCATCATGATATATGATTCCATGTAGTATTTAAAATAGTTCCATCAATCTTAGTCCCATAACCACATAGAAGACACCAAAAGGTCTTTCTGCCTTGTTTGTTGATCATGCACTGAATCCATTCTGAAGTGAACTCCAAGGATTAGAGGGTATCTTGACACAATTTTGGGCTGAGGCCTCAGCCATCTGCTTCTGCTTTATACCCGCATTGCAGATGTTAGCAAGGGAGCGCATGTGTTTCATCCCATACTGGGATAAAGATCCACAGTGTGTCTCAAAAGTCCTCACCTGCACAGAAGACAAATGAATTCCCAGAAACAAAATATGCTTGAAACCTTAATCATCTTGAATCAGTCTAGGCTTCTAGGAGAGTGGTAAGAGTTGGGTGACTAACCATCGTCTTAAGGCAATCCCAATCATCTACAAGTGGCTGTCCTCCAGGACGAACAGCATTCAGAACCTTTGGACCTTTCTCAATTCCAAACAAAAGCTTTCCAATAAGTTCAATACTTTGGTCTATGTGCATCCTATGAGACACTGCATCCATAAACTGCTTCTGAGCTGCAAGTTTCCTGGGAGATCCGTCCGAAGTTTTCCTGAACTGGTATGAGAACAATACCCCCACCCCCACCCCAAAAAAAAAAAATGTGAGAGAGAGAACAGTTTTAAGAAAAAGGGAGAGGCTCCCGTCATTACATGGTCTGGGGAGGGCAAAATGTACACAGTCTTATCCCCACAACGTGGAGAGGTTGTTTTCATGTTTTGAACCTGTGACCGCTATGTATTACAATATGATAATATTACGGTCACCCTAAGACTCGCCCTCATTTATCAGCATTTTAAGAGAGAAAGACAATATTTTGATTCGATAAACCATACAAAGTGGTATTTAACCAAACCTTGTGCCAGAGATGAAGAAGATCTGCATCCCGTTGGTTAACAGGCGTTGAAAAAGACGGCGAGGAACTTTCTTCTGTGAAGCTTGAATAATCAATTTCGGGATTTGTACCCATATACAGAAAGAGGTGCTCCTCAGCAAGACCTAAATCCCCATATTGTTGAACATGAGAGAGCTCTGTCTTATTTTTTACCTGAAAAAATGCGCACCATTAGATTTCTCAAACATGGAGAATCAATTTAACAAGCATATAAAAAGACAGAAATGTCCTGAAAGGCAGTCGCATAGGACACTAAATACACTTTATATGCATGGTCAATGCCAAGACACTAAAACAACCAAGAAGGTCTATCTAGGTTACTCATCGTGTCATATCCATCCTCACATGTGAGGTGAGGTCCAGCATCTGAATATCCATATACCAACCATGTCGAAAATGAACTCAATTGCATGACAAAAAGTATACATCTTTTGAAGGGACAGACTCTAGATGATCTTTAGAACCCAAAATAGGAGGGTGCTACGATATCACTATAAAGTAATGCAAGTGTGAAGCTCGAGCTTTTACCTGAAGATACTGCTCCTTCAGACTTTCTTTCCTCAAATCGTGTATTTCACTGCCCAACAAGTAACAGATTAAATACCGTACAAAAAAGTAAACACAAATTACCGCTAAAAAAAAAAAACATTTTTAAAATTTCGTCAGCCTAAAACAACACATTATCTAAAAAAAGTGACCAAAAAAACAATAGAAGACATGGGTTCAAATCAATATCAGCTTCAAGGGTTGCAGTTGTGCAGGTACAAGTTGACCATGAAAGCAACTGAGCTTTGATGAAAACTCAGCAAATGTAAGGAGTGAGTTTTTAGCCAAGATACAAAGTTACAAACTAAAATTTAGCAAAACCCCAAACCCCCAATAGAAAGAGGGGAATAATATTGAATTCCCAAAAGGGACCCAATAGGACACATTCTCTATCTTGTGATTTCCTTTCTTTTATGACCTAAGAATCCTTCACTTATATTTATAATACAAACCTATCTTCTATCCAAGCGACACTGTATGAGTCCCCCAAGCACGTATCATATTCTGGAGGAGGAGGAGGATTACCGCCAGGACAATAGTTTGCGTAACTGTTCTCTACAGCATTTGCTGCTGTTGTTGCATAGATATTTAATCCATCTGGTAGAAGGCCCTCAAAAATACTCCCAGACTCACAAGATTCAAGATAGAACACCTATAATATTGTAGAAATAAAAATTTAATCAAGAAGATATTAACTCTATCCAAAACCCTTGAAGAAGAATACAAACAATATATAAAAAGTTATTTACCAAGCTTTTGTATGTCCCTGAAGCATGCTTTTTCTTTAACACGTCTATTAGATCATTCGCAAAAATGTTAGGACCAGTAGGCATCCCTGACAGGAAAAACATGACATGAGCACAAAGCATGTCAGTTCATCATTCAAAAATCTTGGATCTTCTTGTAAATAACTGATATGGCAATCAAACCAATGGAAAAATATAACTGTGTCATATGAAAATTCAAGAGAACACAACTTGAATATATAAGACGGAACATTTTGATTGGATCAAGAATCTTATGGTCCAGACATATTTGAGTATATTTAAAATTCAGATCAAATTGAAACAAATCTAAATTTCAAGTCTTGATGGCCTAGTCATGAGCAGGGATATCAGGTTCTCGACCATGAAGAAACCATGAAGTCAAGGAGAGAAGGCTGAAACATTTAAATGCAAAAGACATCCGCATAAAGCTACTAACCAAGAACCCCAGGACCACCATGGTCAGAATAGTAAACGAAAATATGGTCATTCGGACCACTTTCCACAACCTTTCCACTACCCCCTGTAACTGCAGCTTTGTTTCCAAGGAGAACAGCAAAAAAGTTGTTAATAGTAACATCGTTTCCAGTGTAATCCTGCAACAGGAAGTTAAGACATTAGATGATACATTCAACAGACAGTAGAAGCAGGCTTAAACCTGAATATAAAAAATAAAATAACCTTTGGAACTCCTTCATAAACATCGTCACCATGTGGGTTATTGATGATCACGCCTGGTTTAGGGTTGTTCACATGTGAAGCAATGTCATCATACATGAAAACAATGATGTTTTCATCTTTTAATCCACCTTTTCTCAAGATTTGGTAAGCATGGCATACATCAGCCTAAAGGGAGGGTGGGAAAAAAAAAACTTAGGATTAACAATACTAACATAAAATTAGCTTACACAAGAAGATCGACAAGAGCAAATAAGCTCCCAGAAATTTCGAACATAAACTCAAAAAATCCAACCTCACACAGACAGTAGGCCAAGAGCAACTTCAAACAAATATGGCACAAGACGAACAGAAGCTCAAACTTTTGGGGTAGAGAAACAATGACAAAAATTCCACAGAAAGCAAACACGTCACCAATGAATTATACCTGATGGCGGTAATTCATATAATCCTTAGAACCAGCGATGAGAACGGCCCATCTGGTTCCCACGTCGTCATCATCCTCGCTGATGCCATCCATGAACTCCGTCACCTCCGACGGCAGCTTGAACGAATTGCTGACAAGATTCCGACCATAGACGCTTTGAATTGTAACTAAGAATAAATTAAAGAGAATAACGCCGGCGACTAATCGAATCATCGTTGCCGGTGACTGGAAAAATCTCTGTGGAATGCTAGAAGTGTCAAGGATGAAAGCGCAAACAGGAAAAACGAAGAACAAAAATTTACCGTGGTTTAACACCACTTCAACACAGAATACTTACCTCCACCAAAGAAAGAGAGACTTCTTTATTACCAAGAAAAATCTACAATATTGTGCACTAAGAGATTGTTCTCTCTTGTCAATATATAGCCTCCCTAGAAATTCTTATCCCAACACAATTACAGATTTGCACCCAAACAATTACGGATTTACCATTTCCAATAATAGATCCAAACTCTAATACAAGTATAACTAATAATTATATGGACCTCATAGAATACAAGACAACTCAACAAATTGCTCAGCCCTTATCTAGATTTTTCTCACTTTTGTAAAAGTAAGGGGTTCAGCTATCTCCATACAGAGTCGAAGCAGAGAAAAAGGCAGGACCATATTTAAAATCTCATCACCGGTCTTTTTTTTTTTCAAATATTTATGCGTAACAAAATTTTCTAGGGATCACTGAATTTTTTCATTCTCATTTGCAAACGTGGCACACTACATAACCAAATGTCTTATTTTTTTAGTTCTTATTCTGAGTTTGGATCATTTGCATGTATATGTACTCTCCACGGGATCCCATCACCGTCAATGTGGTATGGGACCCAGCTCTAGAGTGTGGGACCCATTGAATGTGGACGGTGATGAGATCCCAAAGAGGATATAAGTACATGCAGGTGAAATATTCTCGTTCTGAGCGAGAACTATGTTCCACCTTCCTCTTGAAAGTGTAAGAGATTTGAACTTTCACTCACACTGAATATGTGAGGTTGTGTATTATATTTAGGAAAAATTTCACGTACTCCATCTATCAGTAACATCAACTACCACCCACAGGTTTGTAAAATCATCAACTACCACCCTTTGTAAAATCATCAACTACCACCCACAGGTTTGTAAAATCATCAACTACCACCCTTTGTAAAATCATCAACTACCACCCATAGGTTTGTAAAATCATCAACTATCATCCAAAATTTTAACACTTAAAGAGACCCACCCTGTTAAGAGAGTCCCGTTAAATAATGATGTCATCTCAAACTAAATTTTTCATGATCAATACT
This sequence comes from Protea cynaroides, assembly GCA_028583415.1. Taxonomy (NCBI): domain Eukaryota; kingdom Viridiplantae; phylum Streptophyta; class Magnoliopsida; order Proteales; family Proteaceae; genus Protea; species Protea cynaroides. The sequence goes on along the minus strand of CM053276.1, from coordinate 113,793,820 downwards.
GCCCTTAGAGTAAGAATAAAAGACCATTTTACCCTCTACTCAAATTTTAGGGAGAAACTCTTTCCGGTCAACCCTAGCAAGAGAGACAACGGCCATTTCATCTTTCTCCAGCTCCAAGGGGACTTGCTCGAGTATTCTGAAAGGATCCCTCCAGAGCTCCGACAATAGGCTCTCCCGATCCACAAACGGAAGCAGCGCACCCTCCGATTGTAGAAGTGTCACCGTGATCACCGTCATTAGAATAATTAGGGTAACACCAGAAAGTAAATTTTCCCTCTTTTTTGTTCACTCTAATGATAAAATAAGTCGGAGGCCAGGTTTTGTTCGTCTGGAATCAGTAAGAAGAGTGCCGCACCGAAAAAGCAACGACTTGTGATTACCGTTTGTTTAGTTCTTGGAGTTTCTTTGAATTTAATTCTTTTTCAATTTGTATTATCTATTCTTTTGTAGATGGATTGGCAAGGGCAGAGCTTGCAGAGCAGCTCGTGCAGATTATGCTCGTTGCCTTCACTGCTGTGGCTTTCATTACTGGCTACGTCATGGGTTCCTTCTAGATGATGTTGGTCATCTATGCTGCTGGTATTGTTCAGACTACGCTGATCACTGTCCATTTTAATTATCGGGATAAAATAATTTTTGTCATTGGAAAATTTGATTTTTCCCTAAAAATAGTATATCCTAAGTGCAGAACTCTTCGAATTCTCAAGTGAATTTTCTTCAAAACCCATAAAAACCGTCTACCCCTGTTGTCTAAGAACCAACCTAGAAGACGTGAAGAACACACACGCATTTACCTTTTCACCTTGTCTTCGCCGACATCGTGACTGGTTGAACCACAGAACAGCAGTCGGGACAATGACTTCCAGATGGGAAACAAAGCAGAAGAGTGAAAATGATCTTCAGAATAATCATCGATCCAAATCTGGAGAATCAAATACAAAACCTAAGGTTTTAACAGGGTGAGCTCTTATGGTTGACATTGGATTCTAAGGGGTAAAAGGAGGCGGCGACGGCTGGGTCTCTGTTGGTGGTTCTGGTGCTGGTGGCCTGGTCGGAGGTTGCAGTGGTGGTGTCACAAAAAGAAATAAGAGAGTGAAAACGAAAGGGAAATAGTATATGTTATTTTCAATAGAAGGTCAAACTAGTAATTTTATCTAATTTTAAAATTTTTCAATTTATAATATAAAGGGTAAAAATGTCTATCAATATTTTACGTGATTTTCGTCAATTAAGTGGGTGTGGTTGATGATTCTAGAAACATGTGTATGGTAGTTGATGTTACAGAGAGATCTCAGGGAGTACGAGAAATTTTTCCTTATATTTATATTGAGATTTGTATAAGAGATAAGATTTATACATATATAAGATTGAGATGAGATTTACACAATCTCTTTATGAAAGGAAAGAATTGATATAATAATCTCTTGATCTTAGGAAATCTCTTAGAATAAATTTGGCATGAATACAGCTAGCTGTAACAATCTTTTTAAACATGTACAGCTAGTTGTACCAATTATGTAGATGCTTTATCACACCCCAGCAAGTGAAACTGTCTAGCCTGGATAATGAGTTTGTCACGCAGCAACCGGAACCGTGTATGAGACAACGGTTTGGTAAGAATAAGCGGTTTGCTCCTCTATACATAAGAACAGAACATCAACCAGTTTCTTAGCGACTAAAAAATGGTAGTCGATCTCTACATGCTTGGTTCTACACCGGTGGTTTAGGTGGGGGGGGGGGGGGTAACCAACATCACGAGGAACAAATTAAACCCATGTGAGCTTTGACGCTGTATTTGCAAAACCTTTATATTCAGATTCAGTACTGGATCGGGCCACAATCGGTTGTTTCTTGGAGCTCCAAGATACTAAATAGGGCCAAAGTAGATGCAGTATCCGCTGTAGATTTTCGATCATCAAGGCAACCGGCCAATCTGAATCCGTAAATGTTATAAGCTCAATAGTGGACAACGGACTTATGGTGAGACCGTAATGAAGGGTGCCTTTGATGTTCCGAAGAATTATTTGACTACAGTGCAGTGTTCTAGAGTCAGACGATGCATATATTGACAGACTTTATCAATCGAAAAGGAGAGATCCGGTCTTGTTAAAGTCAGATATTGTAAAGCCCAACAATACTATGGTACAAGATCTCATCTGAAAAGGATGTTCTAGATGTTTTGCTCATTTTGGAGCTAGACGGTGTCATAGGCATCGAGCAGGGCTTGACATCAAGCATGTCAGTTATCTTGAGAAGATCATGAGCATATTGTGCTTGTGAAAGATGCAAACCTTGATCCCTAGAAAGTAAGCCAATGGTCCAAGATCTTTAATGGCAAATTCAGCACCAAGGTTTGAAATCAATTTTGTGATTGAAGAGAGATGACAGCCTGTAATTATGAGATCATCAACATAGATTAGTATAATTAAAATCTGACCACCCTGTCATCTCAGAAAGAAAGAAGAATCTTCCTGCGAAGCTTGAAACCCAAGGGAGAGTAGGTATGAACTAAGTCGATGTGGGACCGTAAATTTCCTTACGTAGAGCACAAATATGTGTGGGATGTTGTGGATCTACAAACTCTTGTGGCTGTTTCATAAAGAATTTTTCTATCAGTAGTCCATGTAAAAATGCATTTTGGACATCCAGTTGTCTAATTTTCCATTTGAAAGTCACTGCCAAAGAGAGAATAAGGCGGATCGTTGTTGGTTTAACAATTGGACTAAACGTCTCATCATAGTCGAACCCTGGTTGTTGGGTAAATCCTCTTGCAACCAGCCGAGCCTTATAGCGCTCTATCGAACCATCAAACCGTGTTTTGATATGATAAATTCATTTGCAGCCAATTAAATTCAATGAAGGATGGTGTGAACTAACTCCCATGTTCCATTTTGGATTAATGCATTGAACTCATTTGTCATTACATGTCTCCATTTCTCATCCTTTGAAGCCAATGTATAACAAGTCGGTTCTGTAGTGATTGAAAAACAAGCAGGATGGAAACTTGTAATATATGGTTTTGGTTTACGGATGTTATTTTTGAAACGAGTCACCATATAATGACCAACTTCTTGGGATGTAACTATATGGTATTCTTCCACAACAAAAGGATGAGTGGTGGGAATATCAGCCGGGGTTGATTAAGAGGAAGGAGAAACATCAACAAGTGGTGGTGAGGACAGTAATGTGGTGGGTGGGGTTGGATTCAATGACACCCCCTGGGTAACATGAGGTATTGGAAGTGACGGAAGCATTACAGGACATGGGGCGGCACTTGGCATGTAGTTAGCACATTGGAGACTGTAAATGGGAACATGTCTTCATTGAAGATTACATGTCTCGACACATAGATGCGTCTTGTGGGTATGTGAAGATAGTTGTTGTCACACCCCAAATTTACAATATGTAAAATTTCAGAGCTGACTGAACCGATACGTATTTTATGTTCGGTCCAACCTAGAATTACATAAACGATGTCATGCACGTCTCAACCACCTCACAACCAATGTTACAATATAATTAATCAGAACATATAAATAGCAGAAATAACTACATCAATTGATCTTCTATTGATACTGTAATAAAATAAATAACATTGTATCAAAAGTTATTCTGGTTCAACCATCCACAACCACAAATAAAACCCATTCTTAATCTAGCCCTATAACATTGGGCTATAAAATAGTGCTTGTAAAAGTAAAGTAAACTGAAATAAACAAAACTAAACTAGACTCCAGTGTTCTTCAGCAATCGACACAACATCCATTGCTTCTTCTACTCGAACACACATGCGTCACACTCACAGTCCGCATCATGTTCGTCTCCCTCCAGACCTTGCACATCCATATACGCCATGAAAGAGACAGTCGACGCATTCACAAAATCAACTACAGTATTACCTGCAACATCCACTAAAAATTTGTATACACAAGGGTGAGCTCTCCAATTTGAGCTCAGTAAGAAAATAGACAAACAAATGGCAAAATGCATGATCATGTTATTATTCCTAGTTTACATTACTGGTCTGGTATAATGTAGGCTATAGCTATGGAAAGGCCTGACCATACTCACCGAAGCTGGCCATAACCTCCATGCATATGAGAGAATGGGGCTCACCAGCCTACACCAATAGCCCTGGTGTTTTCACTCATCATCCCAAAGACAGATAGTACTAGGGAAAGGCCTGACCATACTCACGGAAGCTGGCCATAACCTCCATGCATAGGAGAGAATGGGGCTCACCAGCCTAAACCCACTACAACAAAATGGGTTTTTTGTGACGGAATTTTACGGCGGTAAATTTTTACCGTCGCAAAAGATAGTCATTAATGACGGATAAAACAGAGCATCGTATATAATTTATCTAATATGACGGTAGTTGAATACCGTAGGTTTTAATAGGTTTTATACGATGGAATTTGTATTCCGTCGTTTACATCTAGTATTTTTTACGGGGTATCAGAAACCCGTCGTATGGCTGTGTATTCCCGTACGTATAAAATCTAATATATTTTAAATTTTTAATAAAATCCAGATTTTCCCAATTTCTATTTCCTCCTTCTCTTCCCGCGAACAGAGTACTCATAACTGCCCACGATTTCATCTCTGTGCTCCCTCCCGCAAACCCTAAATCGAATTGAAGCTCATCGTTTGAAAGAACCTAGAGACTACCATTGTCCCCGTCGTCCGCCGCTGCAGTATCTTCGTCGATCATCCCCTACGCCTTCTCCTCCAATGGTAATATCTTGTTTAGATTTTCCCCTTTTCTGATCCCTAGTCTAGCACCGCCTCTACTTCATTCCTCTTCCTGCAAACCGACCATAGTGTAGATAAAGCTTTGGAATCAGGCAATTGGTTGGACTTTGGTGATGAAAAAATGAAGGAGGAACAGTCTGCAAGATCATTATCTCGTTTGGTTAACCATCTGCAAGCTCTAACATACCCTAATCGCGCAGGCAATTACTCTTTGGTTAAATTTTTGTTTTACCTGTAAGTATTTGATCATTTTTCTTTCTATTCCTTTTATATTTTTAACTTCTTTCTCACCCTTAAGGGTTCGTTAAGGCAGCTTCAACCCTTAAGGGCTTACCTTCTTCTGATTCCCTAGGTTTCTATTTTATTGTTCATGAACTGCTCACTCTCATCATATCAAACCCTTATGATTATAGTAAACAATTAATTATGTATGCAAAGACTAAGAATCAACATTAATAATGTTTGGTCATTGTCTCAGCCGCCAACTTATTATTCTTGGAATCTCCCGTTGGGGTCGGATTTTCTTATACAAATACAAGCAGGGATATAGATGAACTTGGGGATACAATGACTGGTAATCACAAATGTACAATCTCTTATATATATATATATATATATATATATATATATATATATATATATATATATATATATATATATATATATATATATATATATATATACTTTGGGTTTGATTGTTGATGTTTATGCTATGATTAATTATTACGTATAATCAGCAAAGGATAAAAGAAGTCTCTTTGTGTGCTACCACAATTGATGCCATTTTTTTTAACGATAAGTTAAACATGGACATAAAGTGAATTACAATTGATTGCTAAAAAAAAAAGTTGAAAGAGAACGCCAACACAAACCTTGAGAAACTCAGATCACTTGCAAGGGGGATGAGGAAATACAAGAATCGGTGGTGATGTAATAAGCCGCTTATGTTCACCTACAACCGGACAATAGGATGCCGTTAGCACCATTTTAACTTAAAACAGATGTAAAACATTTTATTCAAGTAATTTTGATGACCAAATTTTGAGAATTCAGCAAGCACGTAACGGCGCTATTAAACTATCTTGTGCAGCCTACAATAGAAGTCTGAGTACCGGAGAGAGAGAGAGAGAGAGAGAGAGAGAGAGAGAGAGAGAGAAGAAGAAGAAGAATAGGGAGAGAAAAAGGAGAGCTCAATTCTGCTGAGAAGAGGCAGAATCATTAGCCCATTCTGTCCATCTTATTCCATATATATATAAAAGAAGTCTCTCAATTACAATAGGAGTCCCAGTAACCTACTATAACGCAAATAGGGACTGTGTAGTATTGAACAGTAATTATCTAGTGGAAGGGACAAAAATCAAAGGACCACGTCACCACAGATTGATCATCTCTGTGTGTGTTATACACATAATACATATATACATATAGTGCATGATGGAAAGTAAGCTACACATGGACATAACGTTTTGAGGAATTTGTTATTATACCTTTGTTTTTCATCTCCAACTTCAAGAGATACCTAGACCTATTGTTTTTGTTTCTGATTTTGCTTAGATGTAAATTCATGGTTTATGATGTTTTAAGTTGACAATTTTTGTTTGAATTATCATGTTTAAGACTAAATCTGATCCTATTTTGATGGATTTAGCATTTACCGTGTGGTTGTATGGTTCCACTACTTCAGGCAGCAACAGAGTGCTTGATAGAGTTAGCTTGATTCACCTTAAACCCTTGTAAGACCCGCACGCCATGAACCCGGCCTAACCTTATATTTCGTGTCGGGACCCGTCTACATATCATGGTCGAGCCAAGTGGACCAAGTGTGTGAAGAAACCCAAGACCCAATATGAAAATTTACCCAAAACAGTCAAAATGAGGGTAGGGTCGTATGTTTTAAAGGGTCCGACCCTCCCATGACCCTCACCATCGACCCTCAACCATGGGTCGCGGGGTCTATGAGTTGTCCGACCCTCCCATCGACCCTCACCATCGACCCTCGGCATTCGGGAAAAACAGCACGAACCGAAAATTGAGAAACCTTCCTAATTTCAATTGGAACCTTTCCTAAACTCAATGGGACTTATTTTGGGAGGTTTTGCCCTATAAATAGGACGTCCCTAAGCCTCTTTCACTCCTTTTACAACCCTAATTGGATTGAGAGAAAGAGAAGAGAAGGAAGAAAAGAAGAGAAGGAAAACTTGAAGAAAAGGCTAAGGAAGAAGAGGAAATTCAGAGGAAACTCTGAATCTCAGCAAACTAAGGTATGGATACGTTCCCCATGATTTAGTTAAGACTTTAGAATGGTTTATGAAGAGGGTATGACTTAGAAGAAACCCAAATCATCCATCCATTGTTAGGTTTTCATGGAAAACCATGAAGGAGATCATTAAAACCATGTAGGTGAACAAAGTATAGTTCTAAACCATGGAACATGTATAGAATGGATTGTGGAAGTAAGCCATAGGACCCAACCATGAAAGAGAGAATGGAATCTGATATTTTCGACTCAAACCATGGAGGGTCGCACCTAGGGTCGATGGCAGATCCGACCCTAGCATCGACCCTCAGTGTTCGGGAAGTTCAGATAAGGGGGAGGGGTCGCACCCGGGGTCGATCGGGACTCGGGCCCTACCTCCGACCCTCAGTTAACAGAATGGTTTTTAAATTCTAAATAAATTCTAATTAAATTCTATCGACTTTGTTAGGTCTTTTAGAAATATAATAACATTATAAAGGTGATTCTAAAGCTTGAAAGAGGATCTATTAACAAGCAAAGGTGAGGAACCTTAACCCCAAACTAAATTGGTTAATAATAAACTGTTTTTAATTTCTTGAGTCCTATGCTATGTTTGATTCTATGCGAATATGTTGTAATGTGCATACAGCATGCCATCCAATATTTCTATTACTTGTTCATGCATATTTACTTTATTGTTTATAACATGATGATGATGATGATGATAGGAATAGGCATGTGCTTGTATGTGTGTGGTTGATGTACTTGATGCGAGCGAGTATCAGGGGAGGTGTGATGAGAACGTCAATAAACGTTAACCTTTGGCGGGTCTCAGCACTTTAGCTCTATCTCTAACTCAAGTCTTGTGCATTGACATCGTCGTATCGCCATTACCTTAGTAGAACTATTATGTCGTAGAGTATCAGGGGAGGTGGTCTCGGTCCTTGTAGTCTCTGACTCTACCGGGGGGCCTTAGCTCTATCTCTATGGGCATTCTGAGGGATGCTGGGGTGAGGCCTTGGATACACTGTTTGGCATTAGGATTGGTTAGCAGCGAGCCTAGTTTGCAAGCCCTCGCTAACAGGGGCTTACGTGTTGGTATAGCATTATATAGCAATAAACGTTAACCTTTGTTGTATAATGTTATGGTAGGGTGGATGGGGACGACGATAAACGTTAACCTTCGGGCGGGATTCCACACCCTATGTATAGAGGCGGTGTCAATAAACGTTAACCTTTGACCACCCAACTTTTCTATTGCACATTACAAACTATAAACTAAGACCAAAGATATGAATTGACTTTTTGCATGCATATGTATTGTTGCATTGTTTTGGCTACTCACTGAGCCGTGTTGTGTGCTCACCCCTCGACGTCGAATATTTTTAGTTGATGATGCAGGTTATACAGTTGAAGATTTTATGAATGCGTCAGCGTATGGGAATGTAGCAGCTATGGAAGTTGGAGCTGAAGATGATACACACGACTCCTCTTGCGAGTGCAACTCGTGTGTATTTAACTAGATATTTTTATAGGTTTCTTTATTGAATTTATAAGACATGTATTTGGTACTTAATTATTTATGTCTCAGTTTAAATACAGAATAATTTGCTATTATTTATGAATACCATTTTAGTTCTCAGTTCATTTATTTATAAGACTTCCGCTATTGTGTATCTACTCTGATTATGATGGTGAGTATATGAAGGTTCAGGTGACGCGGGGATAGCCTATTTGAGATCCTGGTTGAACCGTTGGTTATTTAGCGATTCATCACACCATTCTGAAATGTGCGAAATTGGGGTGTGACAACTTGGTATCAGAGCATCTCAGGCCTTGCCCGCCGAACTAACATACATTGAAGACCATTGTGAACTGAGATAGGATAAAAGTAAAAGCTTTAATATAAACACACTGTAAGCACCTGTGTTGGTTGAGACAGAAATTAAACAAGACGATAATAGGTGGAACCATATATATACACTCACACAGAAAGAGAAGACCAAGAATTATCCTAATAAATGAAAAAAAATTAGGGTATTATCTATAAGTTGGGTAGTTATCCAAGTATACAAGGATGTAATACAGTAGCAAGAAGGGAGCTTCTGTAAAGCAGAAAATTGGAATACCGAGTTGGTACTCACAAGATGTGAAACTCGATGTAAGACAGAGGAATAAGGAAAATGGCTAGTAATGCCAAAACCCCTGTAGAGATAAAGGAAAAGATCTCGGGCTAAATCCAAACAGAGATAAGAGGATAATGGCCATGTAAGTGGATATGATTATATAGGATGCGGTGCATTATTGTTTTACTCTTATGATTATAGAGGATGCACATACCAGATTTTAATTTCTCGTGCCTTGACAGGATACCTTCTTGATTTAACCTGTCAATTGGAGTTATAGATATTGTTTCTTTAGTATTAGTCCTGATTATACCAAACTGAGCCACTCTCATGATCCACAACATGAACAGAGATATGAACTGAATGAACAGTTAAATGCTTAATCATGTTGAGCGTAGATCTACTGATTTATACCTGATTTATTGATGTACGGAAATTTCCTCCAGATTATACTTGATTTACTAATGTACAAAATCTTTCTCCAGAGTTATACCTGATTTACTGATGTATGAAAGCTTCTCCAGATTTACTCTTGTAGTGCCTTGACCAATGGCATTATATATTCGATAGAACCTATAACCATGAGGTTAAGAACTGAAAAACCTCTATTCCATGTATTTGGACCACCGTGTAACTTAATGACCTTTGGATGCCGGTTGGATTACCTCAGATTTACTCCTGATCCTTGAAACCTAGATTCACTAGATAAAGCAAGTGTTTACCGTTATACTAAATTTGAAAGAAGGAAGTGAATTGCTTTTGGATGAACATTATGATTTATACACTCCCTGACCTTGTTGATAAAGATGTGTAGTGATAATGGAATTATTGGAAGAAAGATGATGGGATTCAGATTAAATGCTATAGCCAATGAAACTCGGATGAAGTGATGGAGAATTTGTTTTGATATTGCTAAATGGATGGATATGAATCATGCCTATAAAAGAGTGCATGCGACAAAAGTGAGAATTATCAAGGGTGGCCAGTAAAGAAATAAATAGCACTCTAGTAGAGTTAAATATGGCTATATCGGTATGAATTTTGACAAGTAGAAGATTCCTAAAGGTAAATTTAAGAGTGGATATAAGGATAACGTCATGGCATAAGTAGTACTCAATTTAATACAATGATAATTGAGTTATGCCTAATGTTGAGGGATATGATTAAGTAAAGACCAAAAGAGTTTGACTGAATTAATGAATTTATAAGAATATACCCTAATGCTTATAAATAGACTTGGGATATGAAGTAACAACCACAAGATATTTTTTGAGGTATAAGAAAGAAAGATCAGGGTAGAACAACAAGGATAAAAGAAATACAAGCTAATGTGGGCAATATGAGATTTTGACCATAGTCTTTGAAAAATCATAAGAGATGAAGGAACTAGACAAGCTCCTTAGACTGTTACACCAGATTTTGCTAGTTCAAGCCCTTTTTGGACTAGATGTTGTATTGGATGAGTGTTATGAACAATGTCCAAATCATATGGATGGATGAAATTTGGACGCAACCTAAATAAACTTGAGATGGCAGACTTTGACGTCATCTTGGGAATAGACTGGTTGTCTCAACACTCTACAAAGTGATTACGTGCATAGAAGAGGTTATCATTCAAGAATAAAGATGACACATAATTTGGTATTAGTGGAAGCATGTTGCCTAAGAAGCGAAAGCTGATCCTCTCTATGCTAAAGGCAAAGAGATGCTTTGAAGAGAAAGAAGATGGATATATGGTGTCTGCGGTATACGTCACCCAAAAAGTACCACAGATGGAAGGTATTGATGTGATGCATAAATTCCTGATGTGTTCCAGGAGACTTACCTGGGTTACCATTTGATCATGCGACCAAGTTCGTCATCGACTTGTTACCCAAGGACGATACTTGTGTCAAAGGCACCTATGAATAGCTCTTATAGAATTGAAGAAATTGAGACTCAACTACAAGAGTTACTAGACCAAGGTCCTAATCAGCTAAGTATTGTATCACGGAGAGCGCCAACGCAACTCGTAAAGAAGAAGGACGGTAGTGTCAGATTATGCATAGACTACCGGGAACTAAACAAGTTCAAGATCAAGAATCGATATCTACTACCTCAGATCGATGACTTGTTTAAATAGTTGCAAGGAGCAAAGGTATTTTCTAAGATTGATCTTCGATCAAGATAGCATCAACTGAAGAATTTGGACCGAAATATCTCGAAGATAGCTGTTAGAATCGGGATTGGACATTATGAGTTATTGATTTTGACGTTTGAATTAACCAATGCCCTTACATCTTTTATGGAGCTGATGAACTGGGTGTTTCATGACATGTTGGACAGGCTGATCATAGTTTTCATAGATGATATTTTGGTTTATTCCAAGAATGAAGCAACTCATACAACGGATTTTAGAACAGCTTCACAACAGCTGAGAAGGGAAAAGCTTTATGCCAATTCCAAGGAATATGAGACCCGATTAAACAAAGTGATCTTATTAAATAAGATCACGTAGCATCAAAAAAGGGATTAAAGTGGACCCTATTAAGATAGAGGTAATCATAAGGTGAGAAACACCTAAAGAGCATTGCGAAGATCAGAAGTTTCTTGGGTTAGCTGGTTATTACAAACGATTGTTAGAGGACCACTCCAAGATCGCAATACCTCTTACCAAGCTAACCAGGAAGGAGATGAGCTTAATTGGATTGTGTGAAGAATGTTTCTAAACTCTAAAAGCAAGATTGATATCAGCTCCCATCTTGATCGTTCCAGCACCAGGGAAACCTTTTACCCTATGCATCGGAGCTTTCGGATTGGATCTACGATGCGGGTTGATGTAAGGAAAATAAGCGATTTCATATGCTTTAAGAAAACTAAAAGAGCATGAGAAGACTCATGATTGGAGTAAACAATTGTGATTCATGCAATCAAGACTTGGAGACATTATTTAAACGGAGAATAATTTTAGATTAGATCCGATTACAAGTAATTTATTTATCTCTTCATTAGAAAGAGTTGAACATGAGGATAAGGAGATGGTTAGGAATACTTGAAGGATTAAAACTGTGATATTCAATGTCACCCGAGCAAGGCTAATGTAGTAGCTAAGGCCTTAAGCAAAAAGGGAATTATGAAGTCCGAAGAAGGACCTAGTATAAATGCTGCCTCATGTTTCGCAGCAACAGATTCAGATTTGGAAGAAGAGTAACATATAATAGAAACTCGTGATGATCCAATTGAGCGAGAACTTAGGGATGAAGAAAAAATAGTAATTTTGTTATATCTTTATATAAGAACGGTACAAGAAGACTTAGAGAAAGGAAAACCCAACCCTGATTTAATTTGGATGCGGAGACGATACTTAGATACAGAGGTAGATTCTGAATACTTGAAGAAAAAGATTCAGATGTCACGAAGAGGATAATGATAAGAGCCATTGTACTCAATATATAGTACATCCTGGAGTACCAAGATGTATCATGACCTGAAGAGATTGTAAAGAGGAATGATAACAAAGGTGGTTAGTGCGTGTTCCAGTGTCTGAATTATCAGAAAGTAAAGGCTGAAAGACAAAGACCAACATGGATTACCATAAAAACTATCGGAGCCAGTCTGAAAGTGGAACTGCATTACAATGAACTATGTCACCGGTATACCACTGGTCGGTTGACGCAGTTTGGGTGATTATTGATCGCCTTATGAAGATAGCTCATTCCATTGCTATACTACCCCGGTATGCTTTGGAGCGGCTAACTGAGCTATATATGGATAATATTGCCAGACTGAATGGTATGCATGAGAGCTTAGTGTCGGTCAGAGGCTTATGCTTTATTTCAAAATTTTGGAAGGATCTACAGAAGATAATGGGAACAAAGTTGAAGTTTAGTACCGCACTTTACCTCAAACCGATGGACAGTCGGAGCGGACTATACAGATCCTAAGAGCTATGCTCTGAGCTTGTAAAATTGATTTCAAGGAACTTGAGTTGAGAAGTTACCGTGAATTGAAGTTACTACTAAGCTACCATGTAAATGTCACCTATAAAGCATGGTACGGTAGAAATGTTAAACCCCTCAGTTGTGGAATGAAGTCGGTGAATGAAGAATTTTAAGACCTAAGTCTATGGAGGAAAACTATCGAGTGGTAGACAAGATCAAAGAAAAGGGCTAAGACAGCTCAGGATTGTCAGAAGAGACACCAAGACCATGAGTTCGCCATAAGTGACAAAGTGTTTTTGAAGATATCATTTATGCGTAGTTTGAAACGATTAGACAAGAAGGGAAAGTCATAATTTATATATGTGTTGGATCTTATAAACTTTGGGGAGACGTAGAAAAGTTGCATATCAATTAGCGTTACCGCTGTCCATGTCTAGTGTGCATGATGTATTTCGTGTGTCACTGTTGAAGAAGTACATTAAAGATCCATATTAAAGGTATTGACCACGGAATCACTGGATTAGATAGAATGTTTAACTATTGAAGTGGTACCAGCCTAGTTCACTAGTGGGAAGGTACAATGTTTCCAAAGCCGGGATAATTATTATGTGAAGGTAACCTGGCAAAGACAATACGTGGAGAAGAGTGCATAGGAGGAAGAAGATGCAATGCGGAAATAGAATTCCCACCTATTGACTCCGAAGTAAATTCAAAATTTTGAGGACAAAATTTATTTTAAGGATGGGGGAGTTGTAAGATTCGTTCAAATTTTGAGGACAAAATTCATTTAAGGATGGGGGAGTTGTAAGATCCGTACTTTCAAATTTCGAGGGTGGTGGAGTTGTAAGACCCGCACGCCACGAACCCGGCCTAACCTTATATTTCGTGTCGGGACCCGTCTACATATCATGGTCGAGCCAAGTGGACCAAGTGTGTGAAGAAACCCAAGACCCAATATGAAAATTTACCCAAAACAGTCAAAATGAGGGTAGGGTCGCATGTTTTAACAGGCAGGTCCGACCCTCCCATCGACCCTCACCATCGACCCTCAACCAGGGTCGCAGGGTCTATGAGTTTTTCGACCCTCCCATCGACCCTCGGTATTTGGGAAAAACAGCACGAACCAAAAATTGAGAAACCTTCCTAATTTCAATTGGAACCTTTCCTAAACTCAATGGGACTTATTTTGGGAGGTTTTGCCCTATAAATAGGACGTCCCTAAGCCTCTTTCACTCCTTTTACAACCCTAATTAGATTGAGAGAAAGAGAAGAGAAGGAAGAAAAGAAGAGAAGAAAAACTTGAAGAAAAGGCTAAGGAAGAAGAGGAAATTTAGAGGAAACTCTGAATCTTAGCAAACTAAGGTATGGATACGTTCCCCATGATTTAGTTAAGACTTTAGAATGGTTTATGAAGAGGGTATGACTTAGAAGAAACCCAAATCATCCATCCATGGTTAGGTTTTCATGGAAAACCATGAAGGAGATCATTAAAACCATGTAGGTGAATAAAGTATAGTTCTAAACCATGGAACATGTATAGAATGGATTGTGGAAGTAAGCCATAGGACCCAACCATGAAAGAGAGAATGGAATCTGATATTTTCGACTCAAACCATGGAGGGTCGCACCTAGGGTCGATGGTAGATTTTACCCTAGCATCGACCCTCAGTGTTCGGGAAGTTCAGATAAGGGGGAGGGTCGCACCCAGGGTCGATCAGGACTCCGACCCTACCTCCGACCCTCAGTTAACAGAATGGTTTTTAAATTCTGAATAAATTCTAATTAAATTCTATCGACTTTGTTAGGTCTTTTAGAAATATAATAACATTATAAAGGTGATTCTAAAGCTTGAAAGAGGATCTATTAACAAGCAAAGGTGAGGAACCTTAACCCCAAACTAAATTGGTTAATAATAAACTGTTTTTAATTTCTTGAGTCCTATGCTATGTTTGATTCTATGCGAATATGTTGTAATGTGCATACAGCATGCCATCCAATATTTCTATTACTTGTTCATGCATATTTACTTTATTGTTTATAACATGATGATGATGATGATGATAGGAATATGCATGTGCTTGTATGTGTGTGGTTGATGTACTTGATGCGAGCGAGTATCAAGGGGAGGTGTGATGAGAACGTCAATAAACGTTAACCTTTGGCGGGTCTCAGCACTTTAGCTCTATCTCTAACTCAAGTCTTGTGCATTGACATCGTCGTATCGCCATTACCTTAGCAGAACTATTATGTCGTAGAGTATCAGGGGAGGTGGTCTCGGTCCTTGTAGTCTCTGACTCTACCGGGGGGCCTTAGCTCTATCTCTATGGGCATTCTGAGGGATCCTGGGGTGAGGCCTTGGATACACTATTTGGCATTAGGATTGGTTAGCAGCGAGCCCAGTTTGCAAGCCCTCGCTAACAGGGGCTTACGTGTTGGTATAACATTATATAGCAATAAACGTTAACCTTTGTTGTATAATGTTATGGTAGGGTAGATGGGGACGATGATAAATGTTAACCTTCGGGCGGGCTTCCACACCCTGTGTATAGAGGCGGTGTCAATAAACGTTAACCTTTGACCACCCAACTTTTCTATTGCACATTGCAAACTATAAACTAAGACCAAAGATATGAATTGACTTTTTGCATGCATATGTATTGTTGCATTGTTTTGGCTACTCACTGAGCCATATTGTGTGCTCACTCCTCGACGTCGAATATTTTTAGTTGATGATGCAGGTTATACAGTTGAAGATTTTATGAACGCGTCAACGTATGGGAATGTAGCAGCTATGGAAGTTGGAGCTGAAGATGATACACACGACTCCTCTTGCGAGTGCAACTCGTGTGTATTTGACTAGATATTTTTATACGTTTCTTTATTGGATTTATAAGACATGTATTTGGTACTTAATTATTTATGTCTCAGTTTAAATACAGAATAATTTGCTATTATTTATGAATACCATTTTAGTTCTCAGTTCATTTATTTATAAGACTTCCGCTATTGTGTATCTACTCTGATTATGATGGTGAGTATATGAAGGTTCAGGTGATGCAAGGATAGCCTATTTGAGATCCTGGTTGAACCGTTGGTTATTTAGCGGTTCATCACACCATTCTGAAATGTGCGGAATTGGGGTGTGACAACCCTCACCTACGAGTTTTTGGACATCCATTTCCTTCTTCTCCAATGTTAATTATTTACTTTGAAATGGAGAGAGAGTCCTATCTTAACATGAGCAGTTGATATGATGCACTGCATGAGATCAGAAATCTTGAAGGAGACTACTTTATAGAAATTAGCTTAAAAGAAGGGGTAAGAGGTTACTTTATAACTAGAAATTGGCTTATTAGAAGTTAGGAGTTTTCTTTACTTGGTTTCGTGGAGCTACCAACTGGATTAGAAGCCTTTTTTTTGTCCCCTCTTATAGCAGCCCCATTATTTGTGATTTTGAGAATGAGACATTGAAGGATAAATCCATCTTGCACTCCACTCCATCCTTACTCCTATTCCACAACTTAGAAGAAGCAGATGCATCCCTTCCACTTTCTCTTATCTTCTCCAATTTATGTTTCATACAATCAAGGGGCATAAAAACATACTTGGGTTAGAAACCATAATTAATTTAATGACATTGTTTGTCATTTTGTTAGAGATTGTAATATATTTGTCAAAGATTGTAGTAGATACTCTCTGGTCTTATATTTATCCAATCATTTTCTCACTACTTAATCTCTTTTTCGTTTTCTTTTCTTTTTCTAGATTTTGGTACTTGAACTCAGCTTAAGATATAATCAGCCTGGACATCTATGTGATATCTTACCTACTTTCAAGATTCTTGGGTTGATTGGTCTGGCTAAGGCTTGCACATGGCCAGAGTTCCAACCAGAACTGGTTATTGGATCTTAAGAGGTCAACAATGTCTAGGAGCAGTTGGATTGATAGAGGTTCACGGAATGCAAGGTTCAGGTTATCTCCACAGTATTTGCAAGAGGTAAATTTTTTTATAGAATTTGCATTTTTCAATAATGCGAATGTTGGCCCAGATATCTTATGTCCATGTGTCAGATGCAAAAATCGATACTGGTATTCTAAGAATAATGTTGAAGAACATCTGATTGTTGATGGGTTTCAAAGAGATTACATTGTGTGGAATTGCCATGGAGAATCTTCATCATCTCAACTTGTTTCCGATGTAAATCCCCATGTAAATTCAGTTGGCATTGATGTAGCTGATACGAATGTCGGTATACACAATATGTTAAATGAGATATTGGGAACACATGAGAATGAAGGAGTTGAGGATACAGTAATGGATGAGCATACAAGGAATCAGAGTGTCAAGACAGTGAATATTAGACGGTTGATGGAAGATGCTGATCAAGAGTTGTATCCGGGAAGCCGAAAGTTGACGAGACTAAAATTTTTGCTTCGCCTATATCACATAAAGTGTTTATACAAGCTGAGCGACAAAGGGTTCACTGTCTTGCTGGAGTTATTGAAAGAGAGTTTTCCTGAGCTAAATTCTTTACCGAATTCTTTGTATGAAACGAAAAAGATCATCAAGGAATTAGGATTCGACTACGATAGAATTGACACATGCCCAAGAGATTGTATGTCGTTTTGGAAGGGAGCAGCCAATTTGGATAAATGTAAAACGTGTGGATCATCAAGATATAAATCTAGTGGTAATAAAATACCGATTAAGACGTTACGCCATTTTCCTTTGATCCCACGACTGCAAAGGTTATATATGTCATCTAAGACATCAGCTGATATGCGATGGCATTGCGAAGATCGTACTGACGATGGTAGGTTAAGACACCCAACTGACTCTAAAGCATGGAAGGAGTTTGATAATTTGTACCCAGATTTTTGCAAGGAGTCTCGTAATGTTAAGCTAGGTCTAGCAAGTGATGGATTTAATCTGTTTGGAAATATGAGTAGCACCCACAGCACATGGCATGTTGTGGTGATCCCTTACAATGTACCACTGTGGTTGTGCATGAAGCCGTCAAACATGATCCTAACATTGCTTATTCCTGGTCCAAAACAACCTGGGAATGATATAGATGTGTACTTGGAGCCACTAATAGATGAACTTAATATATTATGGGATGTTGGTGTTCCAGCTTATGATGTATATAAAAAGGAAAACTTCGTACCACGTGCGTCTTTGATGTGGACCATCAATGATTTTTCAGCATGTGGAAATCTATCTGGGTGGAGTACTAAAGGCGCTTTGGCTTGCCCAATTTGCAACAAAAATTATTCTTCTCGGTGGCAAAAGAATGGAAGAAAATATTGTTATTTGGGACATCGTCGATTCCTTCCCAAAGATCACCCTTATCGGCATAATAAAAGGAGCTTTGACGGCCATGAAGAACATAGAGGCCAACCTAAATTGTTGTCTAGTTGTGAACATATGGAGCAAATATGGGATGTACAATTTCCAAATTTTGGGAAAGAAAGTACTGACAAGGGTGTGAAGAAGAGGAAAAAGCTTCAACTACCACTTAACTGGAAGAAGAAAAGTATATTCTTTAGTTTGCCTTATTGGAGACATAACTTAGTCCGCCACAATTTAGACGTTATGCATATTGAGAAGAATGTATGTGAAAGTATCATCTTCACATTGTTGAATGTGACAGGAAAAACTAAGGATAACCTGAATACACGTCTAGATTTAAAAGATATGAAGATACGTGTTGATCTTCAACCAAAGAAGATTAATGGTGAAAATAGAACCATTTTACGTCCTACACATTACTCAATGTCTAACAAGGAGAAGGAGACATTCTGTAGAGTTTTAAGTGGTGTGAAAGTTCCTGATGGATATGCTGGTAATATAACACGTGCTCTTGTGCACGAGAGGATGTTATCAGGAATGAAGAGCCATGATTGTCATATCATGATGCAACAACTATTACCAGTGGCCATACGCAATGTTTTGCCCAAGAAAGTTGTAGCAGTATTGGTACAGTTATGTGGATTCTTTCGTGATTTATGCAGTAAAGTTGGTACAGAGGATGGTTTCAAGAGTCTTCATCAAAATATTACTGAAACAATGTGTAATCTAGAAAAGTTGTTCCCACCTAATTTCTTTAATGTTATGGTGCACTTAATTATTCATTTGGGCCATGAGGCTAGCATTTGTGGTCCAGTGCAAGACCGTTGGATGTATCCAATTGAATGGTACATAAGTGTCTGTATAATTGTTTTAAATATGTAGGCCTTATCATGTTCTGTCACACCTCAATTCTGATCCAACCAGAATGGTGAGAGTGAACCGTCATTGAACCAACAGTTCACACCAGGATCTCGAATAGGCCGTGTCCACTCATACAAACCATTACACATAACCACAATCTGAATATAAATAATACAGCGGAAGTCTTTAAATAAATGAACTGGGAATCTATTAATAAATTTAAATAAAATATCCAATTATTCAAATCCAAACAATAATATAATATCATTACATCTCTTTAATCCAATCTAAAGTAATGAAAATAAATAAAAATCCAATCAAAGGTACACGCAGAAAGGGCACTCGCATGAAACGTCATGCTCATCCTCTCCTGCCTGTACATCCAACGCAGCAACACCACCATAAGCCGGAGCGTTCATGTAGTCATCCACAGTGTAACCTGCATCAACATCTAAAAACATGTATATATACAAAGGGTGAGCTCACAACATAGCTCAGTAAGACAATCAGACAGTTTCACAATATTATGCATGAGTAACAATCAATTTTATGCTGTGGTCTGATTTAAGTTTGCAATGTGCTATAGAAAGGTTTGGTGGCCCCCGCACCTCTATACAAGAGTGTGTGGCACCTCATGGATCACACCCCCATTAGCCCACATGCACCCATCATGGAATAGAGATAGAGCTAAGATACCCTCGTACCTCCCTGATGCTCTACCCATACCAGTACCTAAGCCCCTACTAGCCAGGGCTCGCAAACTGGGCTCGCAACTAACCAATCCTATATGTCATCAATGTATGCTCTATCCCAGCACAGCCGTCTACGGCATAGAGATAGAGCTAAGGCATTCCCACACCTCCCCTGATGCCCTATCCGCAACTAACCCACTAGGATAGATACATAACGCAATAGACCCTATCCCAACATAACTCCCTACGGCATAGAGATAGAGCTAAAGCATCGTGGACAAGCCAACGTCGACCTCGGAGACCACAGTGCCACATAACCATGGCCAGGCCAGCATCAACATCAGAGACCACCGTACCACGACCTTCCCCTGATGCCCCACCCCTACCAAGAATGTTAAGACAGAATAATACAAAAGGTGCTAGTGTGAGGAGCGATCCCAGGCCCATGCCCCACTCTACACTAACGAAAACAATCACATGCTTAACAATCACATCCTATCAATGCATGAACAATAATAATAACTGAAAGTAAAGGATGGCATGTGAATATGCACAAACATCACATCATATATATTTAGTGTTAATAACAAAGATTTACTGTCCATTAATTATTAGGTTTAGGTCAGATTCCCTTACCTGACGCTCGTTTGTTAGCTTGCTCCACGTCGCAAGATCCAAACGGAAAGTCACAAAATCCTACAATATTATTAGGGTTTCATTAGAATAGTTTCCTTAAGGTTTCACGTTGGTCGGAAATCAACAAAGTCCAAAACCAGCCTTTCAGAGCTGACCGGTCGCAACATACCGGTTGCAGCTCTGTGAGCAAACTAGCAACCGGTATGGTCGACCGATGTCTCTGGAAGACCATAGACTTGGTTTTTCGACTGCCGTCGATCAATTTTCTTGGATTTTCAGGGTTTCTCCTATCCATTCTAAGTCTAAGCTTTAAGTTAGAGTTATCCCCAACTCATTCAAGTCTTATTTCGATGAATATCATCTCGAAACTCGAATCTAGGGTTTGACGGCAACTTAGGGTTTTAAGGTCCAATTGGGGTTTTAGATCAATACCTACTTTGCATGGTATTGATCCACCCCTAACTATCATAGGATAAGAAGATTGATTCAAACACTTACCGTTGACTGGCGTAACTTAAGCGTCGTCGAACGCTAATGGCGGCACCTTCTTCTTTTTCCTAGCTTCCTCTCTTTTCCAACCTCCTTCTCCTCTCTAGGGTTTGTGAGAGACAATGGAAAGGATTTGAGGAGGTTTAAGGGTGTATGTATAGGCTAACATTAGGGTTTAGTAACCCTATTAAGATTAGGAAGGTTCAGGCATTAGGGTTTAGGAAAATGGGACCCACAGAGATCCAATTCTGGATCTCCGCACTCAGCTGCGCAGAGTTGACCGGTCAACCAGTACCAAGACCGGTACCATCGACCGGTCAACATAAAATGATGATTATTTGACCATATTTGATCCGATTTCGTACCTGTTTGTCATCCGCTCGTCCCGTCTAGCTCGGTGATGATCGGAAGACCTGCTACGATACAAAACCAAGGTTTAGACCGGGTTTACGGAGTGCGGGTCTTACAACTCCCCCACCCTTAAAAGAAATTTTGGCCTCGAAATTTAAACGTACCTTGATCGTTGAAAAGATTAGGATACTCCTTCCTCATTGCGCTCTCCTCTTCCCAAGTAATTTCTTTGACATTTTGGCTTCTCCAATGCACCTTCACATAATGAATATCCTTGGTTCGAAGTTGTTGTACCTTTCGACTTGAGAGCATCACAGGCACCACCTCGAATGTTAAGTCTTCAGTCAAGTTTGGGGGATCAGTGGTCAAGATGTGCGATGGATCTCTGACATACTTCTTCAGTAATGATACATGGAACACGTTATGAACGCTTGGCATAGATGGTGGTAGAGCCAATTGATATGCTACATTATCACGTCGGGTCAATATCTCATATGGTCCCACATACTTGGGGCATAGCTTCCCCTTCTTACCAAACCGTTTCAGACCACGCACCGGTGATACCTTCAAGAATACTTTGTCACCCACTGCAAACTCCAGATCTCGATGTCAATTATCCGCATAGTGCTTCTGTCGAACTTGAGCTGTCTTTACTCTCTCCTTGATTTGATCAATCACTCGGCAAGTTTCTTCAACAAACTCCGGTCCTACAATTCTTCTTTCTCCCACCTCATTCCATAACAGAGGTGTACGATACTTCTTCTCATAGAGTGCTTCATATGGGGCCATCTGAATTGTAGCCTGATAACTGTTATTATAAGCAAACTCGATAAGTGATAGTTTCTCATCCCAAGCTCCCTTGAAATCTAAGGCACAAGCTCGGAGCATATCTTCTAAAATTTGAATAGTTCGTTCTGACTGTCCGTCCGTCTGATGGTGAAAAGCTGTACTGAACTTCAACTTTGTTCCCATAGCTTTCTATAATCCTTCCCAGAACTTTGATGTAAAACGGGGATCTCTGTCAGATACTATACTCTCTGGAACGCCATGGAGTCTGACATTATTATCAACATATAACTTGGCCAGTTTCTCCATGGTATACTGAGGTCTGACCGCAATAAATCGAGCTGTCTTGGTGAGTCGATCTACTATTACCCAAACTGCATCCACTGACCTTGGTGTCAAAGGTAGGCCAGTGACGAAATCCATGGTAATGCAATCCCACTTCCATGCAGGTTCCGATAATGGCTGTAATAAACCTGCGGCTCTCTGCCTTTCTGCTTTAACTTGTTGACAATTCAGACATTGGAACACAAAACGAGCTATATCTGCTTTCATACCCCTCCACCAATAAAGTCTTCTTAAATCATGGTACATTTTGGTACTTCCTGGATGTACCGAATATGGAGTGTAATGAGCTTCAGTCATAACTCGATCTCTGATATTGCAGTCTTCACTCTCAGGTATACATAATCGTCCACGATACCTGAGTACCTTGTCTGAATCTAAGGTAAAGTCAGGACTGCTTGTACCCTTCTCTAAGTCTTCTTGCACTGTCTTGAGATGTGGATCCTATAGGATTGCTACCTTGACTTCATCAACTAGATCCGGTGAGATCTTCAAAGCTGCGAACATCATGGTGAACTTATGAATTAAGCCTTGCTCAACTGGATCTTCTGCAGTCTCTAAAATATGTTCTTCATCATCTTCAATTGAACTTGAGGCTGCGGCACATAATGCAGCATTTGTACTTGGTCCTGCCTCAGGTTTCGATGCCCACTTTCTGCTTAAGGCGTCAGCCACAACATTTGCTTTACCCAGATGATACTGGATGTCACAATCATAATCTTTTAATAACTCCATCCATCTCCTCTGTCTCATATTCAGATCCTTCTGAGTGAAAAGATAAGTTAAGCTCTTGTGATCTGACTTGATCTGAAACTTCTCACCATACAAGTAGTGTCTCCAAGTCTTGATTGCATGTATAACCGCTGCTAGCTCCAAATCATGCGTAGGATAGTTCTTCTCATGCTCCTTTAACTGTCTTGATGCGTAAGCAATCACCTGTTCCCCTTGCATCAATACACACTCAATACCCAACCCTGAAGCATCCGTATATAAAGTAAACGGTACGTTTGGTTCTAGGATGGTCAAAATAGGTGCAGAGACTAGTCTTGACTTCAAGGTCTGAAAACACTTCTTGCATTCATCTGTCCATATGAATTTCTCTTCCTTCTTGGTCAATCTGGTGAGTGGAACAGCGATTCTGGAATAGTCTTCCACGAACCTTCTATAATAACCAGCCAACCCAAGGAAACTACGAATCTCCGCAACAGATTTTGGTGCTTCCCATCTTACTATAGCAGCTATCTTACTTGGATCAACCTTGATACCGTCTTCAGATACTACATGGCCCAAGAAAGCCACTTCCTTCAGCCAAAACTCGCACTTCTTGAACTTAGCATAAAGCTTTTCTTGTCTTAGCCATTGTAGGGCTGCCCTCAAATGCGTTGTATGAGTCTCCATGTCCTTTGAGTAGACCAATATGTCATCGATGAATACGATGACCGAAGTGTCCAACATATCATGAAACACTCGGTTCATCAGTTCCATGAATGACGCTGGGGCGTTGGTCAACCCGAATGACATGACTAGAAACTCATAATGCCCATACATCGTCCTGAAAGCAGTCTTCGGAATATCTTCGGCCTTGATCTTCAGTTGGTGATACCCCGATCGGAGATCAATCTTCAAGAAAACCTTTCCACCCTGCAATTGATTGAACAGATCATCGATTCTAGGCAAAGGATACCGATTCTTGATCGTCAACTTGTTCAGTTCACGGTAGTCAATGCATAGTCTTACATTTCCGTCTTTCTTCTTGACAAATAATACAGGTGCTCCCCAAGGCGATATGCTAGGTCGTATGAAACCCTTATCTAACAATTCTTGTAATTGGGTCTTCAACTCCTTTAACTCGGTAGGGGCCATCCTGTATGGTGCTTTAGACACCGGCGCCGAACTTGGCATAAGGTTTATTACAAACTCTGTAGCCCTGTCCGATGGTAGACCTGGAAGCTCCTCTGGAAATACATCTGGGAACTCTCGAACCACATCTATATCTTCCATCTTGTGTGACTCCGCCGTGATGTCGACTACAGATACTAGATACCCCACTCCCCCTTTCTCTAAGCATCGCTTGGCTTTTAGGGCGGAGAGGATCAGCTTCCGCTTCCTAGATAGCCTGATCCCAGTGAAGCTATACTCCTTTCCCTTTTTGTCTGTAAGCACAAGCTTCCTTTCACCACATAATAGGAGAGCTGAATGATGGCCTAGCCAATCCATTCCCAAGATGACATCAAAGTCTGCCATCTCAAGTAGTACCAGACTTGCTTCTAAGTCTCGGCCCTCAATACATACAGTACATGGTCCATAATATTTAGTCAAAGCCACTTCGACTCCTAGTGGAGAGCGAACTATCAAGCTTGGGTTCAAGTGCTTAATTGGTAACTCCATTCGCTTCCCAAAGGAAATAGAAACAAAGGAGTGCGTGGCCCCAGAGTCAAATAGTACTCTGGTAGGTATACCAGTTACATTTACAATTCCTGAAATTTTTATTATCCCTTAGTTCTACATGCACATACACACAATGAAAATAGTAAGCCAAATAGTAAGGGATAGAGTCGTACCAGTGACCACATCAGGTGATGCGGCTGCCTCTTCAGTGGTGACCGCATATACTTTTCCTTGCTGGGGAGGTTGCTTCCTAGGTAGAGTGCAGGTCCTTGCAATATGACCCACTTGCTGACAGTTGAAACATTTGATATTCGGGTTGAATCCGGTGTTCTGTGGCACAAGTGGTGCCGTATTGTTCTTAGCAAGTACTGTAGCGGTCTGAGCCCTGTATGGGCGGAAAGGTCTATTGTTATCGCCACCCGAACTCTCAATAGCGGGTCTCTTCACGCCCCTGTTCTATGCGAAGAAGCTGTCCCGCTGACTGGACTCTATCACCCTCGCAACCTGCACAGCCTCATTATAGATTTTCTTGTCCAGACCCAATATGTGCTCTCTGATGCTTCCACGTAGTCCCATGGTGAACCTACGTGTCTTGGTCTCTTCTTCTTGCATACTTGCCGGTGCGAAGAAAAATAACTCATCTTACCTCTGCTGATAAGCATCCACAGTCGACTAAGACTGTTGTAGATTAAAGAACTCCTTCTCCATCTGATCTCTGAAGCTCTTCGGAAAATAATTATCGAATAAGGCAACCTTGAACACTTCCCAATCGACCTATGTATGTTTCATCTCCAAATATGTCCGCGTAGAATTCCACCAAGCATTCGCATCTTTCTTCAGCATATGAGTGGCAAACAGGACCTTTTCATCCTCTAAACAAGTCATTAGTCGGAAATTCTTCTCCATCTCTGCAACCCACTGTGCTGGCCACAATGGTTTCCCTATTTTACCTGTGAAAGATGAAGGCTTCAACTTTAGGAATCTATCCACCGCCCTGCTCAGATCGTGTTGTCCCTGTGTATTCATTCCATACCATGGTGGTGGATACGGATATGCTCCCTGATAAGCAGAAGATGACGGGAACTGGTGCGGTAGTGGTACATTTTGGGGTTGGCCCATCGGCCCTAGACTACCATGCATCGACTGTGTAGTATTATTCCCTCCAGACTCGGGTGTACCTCCAGTGGGAACAGAACCCGATGGCCTGAACATCTTCAATATCTCGCTCAGGAATTCTTTCTGCTGAGCTTACATTTGATAGACCAGGTTTGTAACAATGGTCTCAGAATTCCTGTGAGGTGGGCCAGGCAAATTTGTCGGTACCTCTGGAACCTGTTCTTCCTCAACTTCCGGGCTTGGCTCTCTAACATGGCCTGGTTCAACCTGTTCTTCTTCCTCGAGGCGCATCCTAGCCTGGTGACGCTTTTGACCCCTACGACCGTTTCTGCCCACCATCTCAGACTATTTTGTTTGAATCTGAGAAGAAGACATAACACATGAGAATGAAGCAATAGTGGTGTTAGTCTTGAAAATATAAGGCGAAACAGTCGCAAAAAGGAGTATTTAAATTTACAAAATTTTAAAATTTTTTAGAGATTTTTCTGGCTATTCTGGTGCTGACCGGTCGCAACATACCGGTCGCACCACTGTAGAATATGCTGCGACCGGTATAGTCGACCGGTCAGAATTAAAATTCTGACCGAGACATAGCGGTCGCAGGCCTGTAGGGATACCGGTCGACCGGTATGGGCAAAACCGTCGACCGGTATGCCCAGAAAGGGCATAAATTCACAAAAAAGTGAGAAATTTCTCACTTTTTCCTTCTCTTTTCTTTCCGGTGGCGATTCCTCTCTGCCATTCCGAGCTTCTACAGTCCGACCGGTCACTCTAGAAGTGGTTTTCTTGCGATTCGGACTTGGCATATCGTCTCCAGGTAAGTCTCTTCCCCCTCTATCAAGTTTTTATAAATTTTCATATCGTCTTTTCCTAGAAATTTTCTATTTTTCTTCGATTGAGAGATTCTAACCGTAGGAACTCTCTTCCTTCGGCTTAAAAAGGGTTTAGGGACCCCTAAGAGCAAAATCCCTCAACCAATTTGAGGTTCCACCGAACGGTTTTCATAAAAATCGAATTTTTACACTTTTTAACCTAGGTTTTCAAAAAAAATTCAAAATTTCTTATTTTTTCTTAAATTTTCTGAAATTCTTATTGTAATTGCCTGTGATTGGTTTGTTGAAGAGTGTGGGGGTTACGTAAGTCCTCCTCCCCATGTTTTTGGGTGAGTTCAAGGCTTTTTCTCGAATTACAGTCGTTATGCTGTCAAAATTTCGACAAAATCTAACCTTTTCTTCTTATTTTCTTTTGTTTTGTAGTTTAATGGCTCCACGACGTGCTCTTGGCAAACGTCCTCATGGCTCGAGCGTACGCGCTTCTCAGCCACCAGCTCCACAACTCGACGAGCGTTGGTTTCGTTCCTTGGAGGCACAAGCTCGTTTCCCATGGTTTGATAGCAAAAACATCGAACCTAGGCATCGAGTTAACTTGGATCAGTTGGAGAGGTTCGATGTGCGAGCCACTTTCGATGCGCTTGGGTGGGTGGGTGCCTGTAATATCCTACACAGATACCACTCGTCCCAACCTGGTTAAGGATTTTTATGCTAACCTGGAGCTGCATGGGGATGTCAACGATCCCAACCAGGGTAGGGACTTGCGCATCTCTAGCTACGTCAAGGGTGTACCTATCTCCTTCAACACCCACCAATTAGCTGATCTGCTGGGGGTACCCAATGATGGAGACTTGGTATACTGCCCTCTGAAGGTGAAGGGCTATCTGAGCGAGGACCTACGTCGAGAGATCGCAGAGCAGATCCTAAATCCTGGGGCTCCTATGAAGGCGGCTAGTCTGAAGCCCCTAGCTCGAGTCTATAGCCGCATCATCCAGCACGACATTGTGCCCCAGAGCAGCCACTACAGTGAGTTATCTCAGCTCACTCAGTACATCACCTACGGGCGTCGCACCGGGAGAGGGTCTCTCTCCCTTACCTCATCATCCGGACCATGCATCAGGCGACCCTGGCCAATCAGGCCAGTAACCTTCCATACGGTCATCTCATCACCTTCCTTCTACGTCGCCTGGGTGTGAGCATGAGAGGCGAGGTGACTGTTGAGGATACCATGACATCCGACATTGACTAAGAGGCTATTCAGAAGATGCAGATGGTCGATCTACCCGTTAGCGATGACGAGTTGGAGGCTCGCCCTCGTCCACTCGGGAGGGTAGCAGCCGCAGCAGCAGCAGCAGCCAACGCGGCATATGCGATAGAGGCTGGGGGTGATGATGACGATATGGCTGGGGAAGCACCAGTGCCTGTCCCACAGCCTACACCTGCAGCACCACCGTCTACCTCTACAGTTGGACCATCTCAGCCTCCTCCCGACACCGTGATGGGTATGTTTACGGAGATCAGGGAAGCTCAGCGTGAGATGAGCCATGACTTGTCGCACTTAGCTCATAGCCTCAGAGTCACACAGGATCAGGTGCACTGGCTCAGGGTCGCTTACGAGCGAGATTATGATATAGCAGACTCTATTCCTCCTAGGCCCCCTACCCCATGATTTACTTTCACTTTCTCTCTCTTGATGATTTATATAACAGGGTAACTGTCCGGTTTGTGAACTGTACCCTGTAGTACTATTTATCTGATACTCATTTTCTTATTTAATGAAAGTTTTCATGTTTCACCTAACTAGTGTATGTGCACATGTTAAGTTTCATATTTAGTATAGTATATTATGCTCTTTCTTAATCCGTCTCAAGTATCAAACAATGCTTAGGGTGTGTTTGTATTAAAAAAATTTAATATTTCCTAACTCAGTTCATCGACTTAGTTAAGTGCAATATGGTTTGTTGGACAGAGCCCGAAAGCATTGATACCAAGTTATCACACCCCAATTCTGATCCAACCAGAATGGTGTGAGTGAACAGTCATTGAACCAACGGTTCACACCAGGATCTCGAATAGGCCGTGTCCACTCATACAAACCATTACACATAACCACAATCAAAATATAAATAATACAGCGGAAGTTTTTAAATAAATAAACTGAGAATCTATTAATAAATTTAAATAAAATATCTAATTATTCAAATCCAAAAAATAATATAATATCATTACATCTCTTTAATCCAATCTAAAGTAATGAAAATAAATAAAAATCCAATCAAAGGTACACGCAGAAAGGGCACTCGCATGAAACGTCATGCTCATCCTCTCCTACCTGTACATCCAACGCAGCAACACCACCATAAGCCGGAGCGTTCATGTAGTCATCCACAGTGTAACCTACATCAACATCTAAAAACATGTATATATACAAAGGGTGAGCTCACAACATAGCTCAGTAAGACAATCAAACAGTTTCACAATATTATGCATGAGTAACAATCAATTTTATGCTGTGATCTGATTTAAGTTTGCAATGTGCTATAGAAAGGTTTGGTGGCCCCCGCACCTCTATACACGAGTGTGTGGCACCTCATGGATCACACCCCCATTGGCCCACATGCACCCATCATGGAATAGAGATAAAACTAAGATACCCCCGTACCTCCCCTGATGCTCTACCCATATCAGTACCTAAGCCCCTACTAGCCAGGGCTAGCAAATTGGGCTCGCAACTAACCAATCCTATATGTCATCAATGTATACTCTATCCCAGCACAGCCGTCTACGGCATAGAGATAGAGCTAAGGCATTCCCACACCTCCCCTGATGCCCTATCCGCAACTAACCCACTAGGATAGATACATAACGCAGTAGACCCTATCCCAACATAACTCCCTACGGCATAGAGATAGAGCTAAAGCATCGTGGACAAGCCAGCGTCGACCTCGGAGACCACAGTGCCACATAACCATGGCCAGGCCAGCATCAACATCGGAGACCACCGTACCACGACCTTCCCCTGATGCCCCACCCGTACCAAGCATGTTAAGACAGAATAGTACAAAAGGTGCTAGTGTGAGGAGCGATCCCAAGCCCATGCCCCACTCTACACACTAACAAAAACAATCACATGCTTAACAATCACATCCTATCAATGCATGAACAATAATAATAACTGAAAGTAAAGGATGGCATGTGAATATGCACAAACATCACATCATATATATTCAGTGTTAATAACAAAGATTTACTGTCCATTAATTATTAGGTTTAGGTCAGATTCCCTTACTTGACGCTCGTTTGTTAGCTTGCTCCACGTCGCAAGATCCAAACGGAAAGTCACAAAATCCTACAATATTATTAGGGTTTCATTAGAATAGTTTCCTTAAGGTTTCACGTTGGTCGGAAACCAACAAATTCCAAAACTGCCTTTCAGAGCTGACCGGTCGCAACATACCGGTTGCAGCTCTGTGAGCAAACTAGCAACCGGTATGGTCGACCGGTATGTCTCTGGAAGACCATACACTTGGTTTTTCGACTGCCATCGATCGATTTCCTTGGATTTTCAGGGTTTCTCCTATCCATTCTAAGTCTAAGCTTTAAGTTAGAGTTATCCCCAACTCATTCAAGTCTTATTTCGATGAATATCATCTCGAAACTCGAATCTAGGGTTTGACGGCAACTTAGGGTTTTAAGGTCCAATTGGGGTTTTAGATCAATACCTACTTTGCATGGTATTGATCCACCCCTAACTATCATAGGGTAAGAAGATTGATTCAAACACTTACCGTTGACTAGCGTAACTTAAGCGTCGTCGAACGGTAATGGCGGCACCTTCTTCTTCTTCCTAGCTTCTTCTCTTTTCCAACCTCCTTCTCCTCTCTAGGGTTTGTGAGAGACAATGGAAAGGATTTGAGGAGGTTTAAGGGTGTATGTATAGGCTAACATTAGGGTTTAGTAACCCTATTAAGATTAGGAAGGTTCAGGCATTAGGGTTTAGGAAAATGGGACCCACAGAGATCCAATTCCGGATCTCCGCACTCAGCTGCGCAGAGTTGACCGGTCGACCAGTACCAAGACCGGTACCATCGACCGGTCAACATAAAATGATGATTATTTGACCATCTTTGATCCGATTTCGTACCTATTTGTCATCCGCTCGTCCCGTCTAGCCCGGTGATGATCGGAAGACCTGCTACGATACAAAACCAAGGTTTAGACCGGGTTTACGGAGTGCGGGTCTTACATGTTCAATAAAATCAAACATGACAATTAATTTAATATTAATACAAATGTTGATTTGTTTAGGTTCCTCAAACAACTTAAAGACTATGTACGCAATCGTAGTAGGCCTGAGGGATCAATAGCAGAAGGATATATTGCGGATGAGTGTTTGACATTCATTTCTAGATACTTTGAAGGTGTAGAAACTAAGTCCAACAAGCCATCTAGAAATGAGGGGTCATTAGGCTTTGAATATCCATATAACATGTTCTCAAGAATAGGAAGGCCTTTGGGGAAATGCGAGATGGTACGCCTACAACATTGAAATGCAGCAGTTGCATCGCTATGTTCTATTTCATTATGATGGGATAGTAGAATACCGAAAGTATGTATTACCTTCCTCATTTCCTTCCAATGTACAATATATATATATATATATATTACTAACAAATCGTATGTTTCTTAATAATATTGAAGCATGCATCGCAACGAGATTAGAAGGAAATTAGCAACTAAACTAAATCTCGCCCATGGAAGGTTGACAATATGCATAATAAAGACTTCCCAAATTGGTTCAGAAAGCATGTAAGTGCATAATATAAATTTGTTATTTATGTGTAATAAGTCCTATTTTTATTCTCATTTAATCCCTATTTTCATATTATCAGATATTTAATCTTCATGAAAATGGAGTTGAAGTATCCGAAATCATCAGATGGCTCGCAATCGGACCTAATGCTGTCGCGAGAAGTTACACCGGTTACATTATAAATGGGATAAGGTTCCATAGTAAGGCACTTGAGCTTAATAGAAAAACTCAAAATAGTGGGGTATTCGTAACGGCTTCGACAAGCAAATTCATAAGTAGGAATGATACCCAACCGAGCGATGGACATGAGGATTATTTTGGAGTTCTAAGACAAGTGATCGAAGTGGAATACTCTGATAAGATCAGAGTAATGTTATTTCGTTGTGATTGGGTTGATCCTAAGAAGGGTGTACGTATAGATGAAATGGGGTTTACAACTGTAAATTTTAAACACTTACTATACAGTGGACAAAGTAAGTTTGATGAGCCTTTTGTCTTTCCTTCACAAACAGAGCAAGTATTTTATGTACATGATGATTTAAGTTTGGATTGGGACGTCGCTATAAGGTCCAAGATTAGGGATATCTATGATATTGGAGGACAGGATGATGGAGTTCAAGATGAGGCATACACACAATCTAATCTTAATCAATCTACCCATCCTTCATATCCCATAGTTGATTGTGAAGGTGATGAAGATGTCAACTGGATACGGTCTAGTTTACTTGGCATTGTAGTTGATTCTCCCATTGATGGGGAAAGTTAGTTATGTTATTTTAATTTTCAGTTACACTCCAATGGTTTGGTTGTTTAAGCTTTTAAAGGGAATTTCTTTTTCTACTGTAAAACATTATGAAATATGAAATGAAAATGAAAATGAAATATCTCTTCTATAGTCATAATGGTGCAATCCAACCCCCCCCCCCCCTCTCTCCCCCACCACACACACCCCATAATGGTTTATTCTAGCTTTTACACTCAGATGGCTAGTGATAAGCTTTTTTTGGTCCCTTACATACAAAAGAAGGTGGTCTTCATTCGTTATTGAAATTTATATTTCCTTCACATTTTTAACATTTTTCTCTTAAATTTATATATTTGATTGCATCATAGATCATATTAGATATTGAGATGGCAGAAGAGAGAGTCTCCATTACTCCAGGTTCAGCTTCATCATCTGGTTAGTCACTATACAGAGAGTTAGTTATTATTTATGAATATTAATGATAATTGTGCCTTTCTTTACATGGTTTTCTTATAATGTGTTATGAAACAGGTAGGAAAAGAGGTAGAGGAGAAGCAATGGGTAACGCAATAAAAAATTTGGAACCAGAACAAAAAATTGACATTCGAATGAATGAGTATGGACAGGCATGCTCCAAGCATACACCTCAGCTTAGTACTTGGATTGGGATCCAAGCCCAAAACAGTAAAATGCTTCCTCTCTGCTACAAATCTTGGAAGCAGGTTCTAGAGCATTGTAAGCATAATGCATTTAAGATAATCCAGGTGAAAAAAAAAATTATGTAACACTACAGTTTTTTTAGTAGATGTGTAGCTATAATGTAAAGAATTATTATTTATTATTTAAAAAAAAAGTTGAAACTCATTGTTTATACTTCTTTATTATGTAGGAAAAATTCAACATAGAAGATGGAAGTAAGAAATTTATTCTCAATGAGTTCAATTCAAGTTGGAAAGACTTCAAGCATCACCTGAAGAAGGAAGTATATTATAAATACTGTACAGATGAAGAAAGGAGAGCTCATTTAGATAAGCGTGTAGATATTGACCAATGGAATTACCTCCTAAGGGAGTGGAATAAGGAAGAGTCTAAGGTATACTATTCCTACTCATTTTTAAATTAAGATATCAAAATATTCAAAATAAAACATTCATTACTTGGTTGAGATCTTCTCTCTTGGTAGGCTTTAGCGCAGCGTAATAAGAATAATAGAAAAGAGCAACATATGACTAAAACAACTGGAAAGACTCCTTATGCTTGTGTAAGGGAGTCTGAGGTAATATACACCATAATTTAAAAAAAAATTATTGTTATCTATACTTTTAAATTTATTTCTTTATGCTAATTTGTGAATTATTTAATCAACGTTCAAAGCATCCAGAAGGGTTGTATCCCTCCCGTTATGATTTGTTCAAAGTAACACATACTAGGAAGGATGGTAGTGCTTCTGACCCAACATCAGAAAAGAAGATGGTACGTTAGTAAAAAAAAATTCATGATGATGTCTTCAATTTAATTATGATAACATTTTGAAATCCTTCAATATCAATCGCAGACTGAGATGGAGAATACTCTCAATGCTAAACCTGAAGAGGAACAGAATGACAACTCCGTAAAGGAAGCTATTTTCTCATCTATTGTTGGAGAAGATAACCATGGTCGAATGCGGATGATCAGCTTTGGTCAGACTCCTAAAGATACACATGGAATAGCGGCAATGCGGGCTGCAAAATTGACTCACGATAATGAGCAATTATGTGAAAAAATCAGACATTTGGAGAATGAATTGACTCAACAGAAACAAACAATGGAAGAGAGGTTGGCTCAGATGGAGTCTCAAATGGCATCCCAAATATCTTCCTTCTCATCTCAAGTGTCTATGTTGACTCAACTAATGCATGAACGATAATATCAATAAGGAAGGAGGCAAGTTTATTTAATTTCTCTTGAATGCTCTATCATTTTTGTTAATACTAATTTTGAATCCCCCTCCTTTGCAGTGGATGCCTTTGATCGCTATTGAGAGGATTGATCGATGTGATGCAGATTATTAGAGCACTTGTAGTGGATTCCATCTAGGGATTTTTTTTTTTTGTAATTACTTCTTTTAGTTATTTATTAGGTAGCTGTCATAACCTATTAGCTGGTTGTGGGTAATTAACTAGCTAGGGTATATAATTATTTCTATCAAAATAAAGCTTGTAATTTCTCTCAAATAGTCAGTCAATGAAATTTAGGATTTTTTTATATTTGTTTACTAGTTTTGAGATCTTTCACTCTTTTCCTCTCATATATCTGTCTCCTTTTATCCTTTCTCTTCTTTCTCATTTTATTTCTTTCCCTGTGATATATTGTCTTCCACCCTCTTTTGTTGATTGTTGTAGGTATTGAAGAAGATCTGCGCCAAGTTTATCTGTAACAGGTAAGTCGTTAATTTCTATATTATGTTAATGGAAAATTACTTTAGGTATCGTTCCTAAGATAGGCAAATGGCTTCGATTTTTAATGGTGTGAAAGCTAATATTTTTGTGAACAACCCTATCCCACCCTGAATGTTTTATTAATTTTAAAATCTATTAATGTTAAAAGACTATTAAAATAAAATAAAAATAAAAAATCACTGTTCTGCTGATGTTGCAGCACCGTGTTGGAATTTTTCATGTTTTCCATTAATGTTTCACTGTGTTTCTTGTTTTTGCAGGATCAATCCAAAAAATATTTTGTTGGGAGTCTTGATGATGAATTGGTTACTTCTGGAACTCATTTAACTCCAAATGAAAATAGTGAGTGAATGAGTGTAAACGTGAGTTGTATACAGTCGTAAGCTTCTATGATACTCCATTTCTTTTCTGAAAAATCTAGGAAGTTACCTCTACTAAACCCTAATCATTCTGAATGTAGAAGAAAATTGAATAATGGCAAAGAAGAATGAAAAAGTAAGAGATGTTTGCCGCTCTGTGGCTTCAACGATTCTTCGCAACCTTCTTTCTGTAATTTTCACCTTCTTTTTCGCATTGGGTAAGCACCGTTCTTTCATTATTTCTGCTAGGTTATGGAATCCTCTCTTTCTTAGTTGCTCGTCTGTATTGTCATGAAAGGGTTCGTTTTGAGTGTCTATTGAAGTCAGAAACAGATAAACGATGCTGCCATTGTCTTTTTTTTGTTTAATTTAATACCCTACGGATTTCGATGAATTGGGTTCAAATAATGGATCTTCTCTTTGTTTTCCATTGTTGACTGTTACTGTTTCTTTTTATTAAAATTTTATACGGGTTCATCGATCACTGCCTCACTGCTGGCTCTCGAAACCCTTTGAAGTTCTATAATATCCCTCTTTTTGATACAATTTGATAAGAACAAACCATCTGGGTATCTTTATGTTGTTGAATTTAACTCATAATCCAGAGATTGGTGAAATGCAGCAGCTTCCCAAATTGAGAGGGATTTTTGGGGGGGGGGGGGTGTGGAGTAATCCTTTACTGCTTGTAACCATATTTGTCTAAGTAATCCTGTTCGTTTTGGTAGGTTACTGCTTGTAACCATATTTGTCTAAGTAATCCTGTTCGTTTTGGTATGTTAGTTCTAATATTAAGGGTCTAGCTTGGCGGAATTGCAACAGTATACTTAAGATTGGTACCAATGGAGTTTGTTCTCTTTGTTTCTGTTTGTTTGCAGTGGGTTCCTTGTTAGGAACAGTGACAGGAGCTTTGATAGGCCAAGAAACTGAGAGTGGATTCTTCCGGGGAGCCGCGGTTGGTGCTATCTCTGGAGCTGTTTTCTCGATTGAGGTCTTTGAATCTTCTCTTCATCTTTGGCACTCTGATGATTCAGGAGTTGGGTGTCTCCTCTACTTGGTGAGTGATCTTGCTTCTCAGACTAATTGAAGAATAGTTGTTTATTTGCTTAATGAAATATTGGGCTAAGAGGTAATGATCCAACAGAAAGAAAGTTACTAGTTCCTTAAAATCAATGGCAGAATATTGATTTCATTCTTGAAACTCTATTTTTGTGGCAACTTCATCTCTAACACTGTATAAAATATCTTAATTGGATTGCCTAAATTGATGTTATAGCAAGCCTTCTTAGTGGAAGACTTGTTCGGGAGCGGATTGGCCCAGCAATGCTAAGTGCAGTTCAGAGTCAGGTAATTATAAAGAAACCTTGAATTATGACCATTGAAATGGCAAAGTGATGTGCTTTGCTTTGGTGGTTTGTTTATAATTTGGATTTGTTTTAATCAGATGGGTGCTGGTGAAATTAGCTTTGAAGAAGTCACAAGCATCTTCAAAACAGGTGGAACTAAAGGGTTGTCGGGAGATTCAGTTGAGAAAATCCCAAAGATCAAAATCACTAGGATGAACAATGAGGATGAATCTGGGGAGAGGGTCTCCTGTTCAGTTTGCCTTCAGGTTTACCCTTTATTCATTGTTAAATGATCTGTCATCTTCTCAAGTACTCCAACTGGATCAGATATTCATGCTTGAGATTTCCTCCTACCTTACAGGATTTTCAGCTTGGAGAGACAGTTCGAAGTTTGCCTCACTGTCACCACATGTTCCATTTACCTTGCATCGATGTGTGGCTTGTTAGGCATGGTTCTTGCCCATTATGCAGAAGGGATATGTAATGCTCTTACAATAAATTACAAGATGAGTTCTTTTGATATTATTCTGATTTAGGTTTTACTCTCATACAATTTTCCCACTTCGCTGGCTTCAATGTAACATTACCACCTAGTTTGTAAGTTTGTTACAAAATAGCATACAAAAATAATCACAGTTGTTGCCAAATATTTGTAGAAAATGTTGTGTTTTTCCCTGTTCACTGCCCTGTTTCTTCTACATTCAGAATCTGGGAAGTTACCTCTACTAAACGTGAGTTGTTCACCTCTTTGTGGTCTACTGATTGATTAAAATAATTTATTCGTAAAAATAAATGTCAAAAATATTCCTGCTGAGTTTTTAGAAATTTAATTCTTCTGACTCTGTTTTTGGAGGCATGATAACGTGATAGGGACTAGGGAATAATTTATGACACATACTACACAATTCAGCTCAATTTGGTTTGTTTCTGGGGTCAAGTACAAAATACTGTTTGGCTACTCTACTCTATCAAGGAGAATATGCTTTTGCTATAAATGGATAATCTAAGCATCTGCTTGATCTTTTGGAGTCTAGCAATTTTTATAGTCCTTTTGCTGGATCTTTGAAACCTCATTTTGTTGCTGTGTAATGTGGGAGGACCAGTAATATGGTTGATGAGGCGTACAATTTTGACATACTGCACTTCATTATTTACATATCCACATTCCTTGAACCTACATAGCAGTAAAACCCCTTTGTTTTTGCTGGACTATTGCCAAACAAGAGTAATAAAAAAATAAATAAATAAATAAATAAAATAAAAAAATAAAAAAGAAGAAGAAGAAGAAAGGATATATGAATTATGTTATCATCTGAGTTGATCTTCCTGAAGTTTAGTAGTTAATTGGAGTTTTTCTGCTTAGTGTTGGACATCAATTCTTCTATTTTGAGTAGGGAGGTATGACGTGGTTCCTGCTCTCTGTTCCAGGTAAAGATGGTGCGGATTACTAAAAGAGTTGTTAACACTTACTATGCGAGGATATTTTTTGGCAAGGTGGTACTAGAATTTTGCACATTTTAGTTTCTTAGAAGTCATTATAGCTGACTTGTTATAGCTGACTATGATGTGACAGTGTGAGATTGTTTTCCCAGTTTCCACTGAATGACAGTTTCATCTGAAAAGCATATCAGACTTATGAAGGCTCTTCTTTGTCTTTACATGATGACTTTTAATCTGCAGCCAGGGGAAAAAGTCATTCTTAGTGTGGATGCGCGTCCATCAGATGCCATTAATGTGGCAACGAGATGCAAGGTGATGGCCATTTTCTTGAAAACCATAATGACTCTATAATTGTTGGCATAAGTAAGTAGTTTTTTTAATGCTTCGTCTTTTGGTGCTTCAAAAACATTACTTTGTTGGTGGGGAAATACTAGTAAAACTAAACCTCCTGATTGCTTGAATTGCTAGTCAGCTAATCTTGATTGTCTAACTTTATATGCTTTTCAAAATGTTTAAAGCATAGTGCCACAGCTGAATGGTTTGCTTGTGAACTCTGATGTAGACCTTGAAGTCTTTCTCCTAAAAACTATGGAAAATGAACTTATTGATCATGTGATGAGGACATAGGAAGTTGGGAGGAAGATGTGAATGGCAGATTTTCAGTCCTGTCCCATCGGAGAGCTCTTGCATGTGAGAAGTGATACCTATGCCAACAGCCCTCGAACCTTAAGTAGAATTTGTTAGAACCTAGACCTCTTAGAGTCTCTCTCTGTGTTGCTCTAGGGAAGGTTTCTTAAGTGGATAACTTGAACAGAGGAACAGAGGAAATTATAGTTTCTGTAATGTTTGTGTTCCATTGAAAAAAAGAATGTGTGACACTTGTTTGTTCATTGTGACATGCCATCCGTTATCTCTTGTACTCTAGCCTTCTGCTTGGTTCGATATTCCAACTCTGCAACACATCCCCTCTTTCTCTCTCTCCCCATAATTGATAATTGAAATTTTCTGTACTTTTCCCAATAGTAATATAAAGAAGAACTCAAGAACTGGAAGGAGACGAAATCTTAATTTCCTGGACGATAATATTCGATTTGCAGAGCTGTAGATCTCACAAAATACTTTGGTTTTTCTTCCAACCTCCTCACCCTTTTCGTATATAAGCAGAAAGGATAGACTCTCTATGGTCAGATTCTTGATGGAATCCTCCAAATCACAAAGCTAAAGAAGTTGTTCCAAGGAAGAAAAAAACCAATAAGACGAACAACAACCAAAGGCTCGAACCAAAGAGATTGGTTTCTTTATTCGCATCTTCAATAAGCCTTTGAAGTTGCAGAAGTCGAATTGAAGGAGGCTAAGGCTCGACCAACAGAACTTTCACCCTAAATGGTTTCGCTCATGATCAGATGTTTCTATGAGGAAGGGTACTTCAAAAATGCAAATTTCTTGCAAAGTAAGAAGTTGGAGTTGTGACAACAATTAATCAACAAAGAATATTTGTGTAAGTCTTTGGTCGGCACCCTGTTTGCCGCTCTGTCCTTTTTTGCAGGTGAAAGAGGCGGTGGAGAGGGAGAGAGAAGAGAGAATCCGGCCAAAATCTTCCATCCCTCAGATCGGCGGCTGCAGGACCTCCAGGCTCCACGGGGCTCTATCGTCAGGGTTATCTACCTCAGAATTACTTGTTGCAGCCTCCATTTGCCCACTATCCTTCTGGTCCTCACCCTTTTCGTATATAAGCAGAAAGGATAGATTTCAATTCTCTGTGCTCTTCTTTTCTTAAAGATGAGAGAGAGTACATAAAACTTTCTGTTTTCTTTCGTCATAGCAGCTAGGAAGAAGAAGGAGGTGCCGCCATTACCGTTCGACGACGCTCACATTACGTCAGTCAACGGTAAGTGTTTTAATCATTCTTTTTACCCTATGACTTTAGGTTAGTTGTGTGGGTGGATCAATACCATGCAAAGTAGGTATTGATCTAAAACCCAAAATTGGGTATTAAACCATAAGTTGTCGTCAAACCCTAGATTCGAGTTCCGAGATGATATTCATCGAAATAAAACTTGAATGAGTTGGGGATAACTCTAACTTAAAGCTTAGACTTAGAATGGATAGGAGAAACCCTGAAAATCCAAAGAAATCGATCAACGGCAGTCGAAAAACCAAGTGTATGGTCTTCCGGAGACATACCGGTCGACCGTACCGGTTGCTAGTTTGCTCACAGAGCTGCAACCGGTATGTTGCGACCGGTCAGCTCTGAAAGGCTGGTTTTGGACTTTGTTGGTTTCCGACCAACGTGAAACCCTAAGAAAAATATTCTAATGAAACCCTAATGATATTGTAGGACTTTGTGACTTTCCGTTTGGATCTTGCGACGTGGAGCAAGCTAACAAACGAGCGTCAGGTAAGGGAATCTGGCCTAAATCTAATAATTAATGGACAGTAAATCGTTGTTAATCACCTGATTATATATGATGTGATGCTTATGAATATTCACATGCCATCTTTTATTTCCAGTTATTATTACTGTTCATGCATTGATAGGTTGTGATTGTTATGCATGTGATTGTTTTCGTTAGTGTGTGGAATGGGGCATGGGCTTGGGATCGCTCCTCACACTAACACTTTTTGTAGTATTCTGTCTTAACATGCTTGGTACGGGTGGGGCATCAGGGGAAGATCGTGGTACGATGGTCTCCGATGTTGATGCTGGCCTGGCCATGGTTATGTGGCATTATGGTCTCCGAGGTCGACGATGGCTTGTCCACGATGCTTTAGCTCTATCTCTATGCCATAGGGAGTTATGTTGGGATAGGGTCTACCTGCGTTATGTTTCTATCCTAGTGGGTTAGTTGCGGATAGGGCATCAGGGGAGGTGTGGGAATGCCTTAGCTCTATCTCTATGCCGTAGACGGCTGTGCTGGGATAGAGCATACATTGATGACATATAGGATTGGTTAGTTGCGAGCCCAGTTTGCGAGCCCTGGCCAGTAGGGGCTTAGGTACTGGTATGGGTAGAGCATCAGGGGAGGTACGGGGGTATATTAGCTCTATCTCTATTCCATGATGGGGGCATGTGGACCAATGGGGGTATGATCCATGAGGTGTCACACACTCGTGTATAGAGGTGCAGGGGCCACCAAACCTTTCTATAGCACATTGCAAACTTAAACCAGACCACAGCATATAAATGATTGTTACTCATGCATAATATTGTGAAACTGTCTGATTGTCTTACTGAGCTAAGTTGAGAGCTCACCCTTTGTATATATACATGTTTTTAGATGTTGATGCAGGTTACACTGTGGATGACTACATGAACACTTCGGCTTATGGTGGTGTTGCTGCGTTGGATGTACAGGCAGGAGAGGACGAGCATGACGTTTCATGCGAGTGCCCTTTCTGCGTGTACCTTTAAACGGATTTTGGATTTATTTTCATTATTTTCGATTGGATTAAAGAAATGTAATGATATTATATTTTATGTTTGAATTTGAATAATTGGATATTTTATTTACATTTACCAATAGATTCTCAGTTCATTTAATTTAAAAACTTTCGCTGTATTATTTATATTCTGATTGTGGTTATGTGCAATGGTTTGTATGAGTGGACACGGTCTATTCGAGATCCTGGTGTGAACCGTTGGTTCAATGACGATTCACTCATACCAT
The DNA here is from genome assembly GCA_028583415.1 of Protea cynaroides. Lineage (NCBI taxonomy): Eukaryota > Viridiplantae > Streptophyta > Magnoliopsida > Proteales > Proteaceae > Protea > Protea cynaroides. The sequence goes on along the minus strand of CM053276.1, from coordinate 113,752,130 downwards.
TCTGGTTGGATCAGAATTGGGGTGTGACATCATGCACACTTGACATAAATGGTGGTAGTGCTAACTGGTAAGCCACTTTCTCACCCTTAGCTAGAATCTCATATGGTCCGACATATCTTGGACTTAGTTTTCCTTTTTGTCTGAACCGTTTCAGGCCTCGCATAGGCGATACCTTTAAGAATACTTTATCACTCACGACGAACTCAAGATCTCTGCGTCGAGTATCTGCATATTGCTTCTGACAATTCTGGGTTGTTCTCACTCTTTCCTTGATAATGTCGACCTCTTTAATAAATTCTAGTCCAACGAGACTACGTTCCCCAACTTCATTCCAAAACAATGGAGTTCGACACTTTCTGCCATACAGTGCTTCATAGGGTGACATCTGTATGGTAGCCTGATAGCTATTGTTATAAGCGAACTCGATCAGTGGTAACTTTTCATCCCATGATCCTTTAAAATCAATTACACATGCTCGTAGCATATCTTCTAGAATCTAAATTGTACGCTCTGACTGTCCATCTGTCTGTGGATGGAATGTAGTACTAAACTTCAGTGTTGTACCCATAGCCTTTTGCAATCTTTCTCAAAACTTAGAAGTAAATCGTGGATCTCTATCAGACACAATGCTCTATGGGACACCGTGTAAGCGAACAATATTATCCACATACAGCTTTGCTAACCTCTCTAGTGTGTACTGAGGTCGTATCGGTATAAAGCTAGCTATTTTTGTCAGGCGGTCTACAATCACCTAAACTGCGTCAACTACTCGAGGAGTCAGTGGTAATCCTGTGACGAAGTCCATAGTGATGCAGTCCCATTTTTATGCTGGTTCCGGTAACGGCTGTAACAGTCCTGCGGGTCTTTGTCACTCAACCTTTACTTTCTGACAATTTAGGCATTGAGACACGAACTTCGCTACATCTGCTTTCATTCCTCTCCACCAATATAGTTTCTTTAGATCATGATACATTTTTGTACTTTCAGGATGTATTGAATAGATGGTGGTATGGGCTTCTTTTATCAGTCGGTGTCTAATGTCCACACTTTCTGTTTCGGGTACACCTATTCTTCCTTTGTACTTCAGTACCTTCTCTTCGTCTGAGGTGAACTCAGGGTTAGTCCTACTTTTTTCGATGTCTTCTTGTACCGTTCTTAGGTAAGGGTCTGCTTTGATGGCTGTCTTCACTTCATCAATTATATCCGGTATAATCTTCAATGCAGCGAACATATTTAAAAACCGATGAATAAACCCTTGGTTGGCGGATCCATCCGTTGTATCTATCACATACTGCTCATTGCCGTGATTGAATACTATTCCGGTAGTACACATTGCTGCAATTGTCCTAACCTCCCCCTGAGATTTTATCATTGCCTTTTTGCTCAACGCATCCGTTACTACATTAGCTTTTCCCGAATGATATTGGATATCACAATCATAATCTTTCAATAGTTCCAGCCATCTTCTTTGTCTCATATTCAACTCCTTTTGATTAAATAAATAAGTAAGACTTTTATGGTCCGATTTAATCTGGAATTTCTCTCCGTATAGGTAATGTCTCCATATCTTGACAGCATGTACTAATGCCGCTAACTCCAAATCATGAGTGGGATAATTTTTCTCATGTGTCTTTAACTGTCTTGAGGCATAAGCAATTACTTGTTCTCCTTGCATAAGCACACATCCTAATCCCAGTCCTGACGCATCGGAGTATAGGGTAAATGGCTGTCCGGGAACAGGAATAGTCAAAATCAGAGCGGATATCAATCTGGTCTTCAGGGTTTGGAAGCTCTTCTCGCATTTATCCATCCACACAAACTTTTCACCTTTCTTAGTCAGACTGGTGAGAGGTACGGCAATCCGGGAATAGTTTTCCACAAATCACCCCAGAAAACTTCTAATTTCTGCAACGCTCTGTGGTGCTTCCCACTTTACAATAGCTTCGATTTTGCTAGGATCCACTTTGATTCCATCAGCGGATACTACATGGCCTAGGAAGGTGACTTCACTTAGCCAAAACTCACACTTGGTAAATTTGGCATATAGCTTCTATTTCCTTAAACGCTGTAGGGTGGCGTTTAGATTCTTAATATGAGTTTCCTTGTCCTTGGAATATACCAATATATCATCAATAAATACAATAACCGACGTATCCAACATATCGTGGAAAACCCTGTTCATAAGTTCCATGAAAGTTGCTGGTGCGTTTGTTAATCCAAAAAACATGACCAAGAATTCATAATGTCCATATCTGGTCCTGAAAGCTGTCTTAGGAATATCATCATCCTTAATCTTCAACTGATGGTAGCCTAACCGAAGATCGATCTTAGAAAATACTTTTGCTCCTTGCAACTGATCGAACAAGTCATCGATCCGAGGTAGTGGATATCGATTCTTGATTGTCAGTTTGTTCAACTCCCGATAGTCGATACATAATCGAACGCTACCGTCATTCTTCTTTACGAACAATACTAGTGCTCCCCATGGTGATATACTGGGTCGAATATAACCCTTTGTCCAGCAGTTCTTGTAGTTGTACTTTCAATTCCTTTAGTTCAGTAGGAGCCATTCGATAAGGTGCTTTTGATACTGGTGCGGCTCCAGGTACAAGATCTATCACAAACTTTGTGGCTCGGTCGGGTGGTAATCTTGGTAGTTCCTCAGGAAATACGTCGGGGTAGTCCCGCACGACATCAATATCTTCCATCCGTGGTGCTTCTTTGGTGAGGTCGACCACTGATACTAGATATCCGACTGCTCCCTTCTCAAGGCACTTCTTAGCCTTTAGTGCTGAGAGTATGAGCTTGCGTTTACGGGGAAGTTTGGTTCCCGCAAAATTGAATTCTGCTCTTTCTTTGTCTTTAAATGTTAGCTTCTTTTCGGTGCATAATAGGTTCGCAGAATGCCGAGCTAACCAGTCCATCCCAAGATGATGTCAAAGTCTGCCATCCCAAGTTGGATCAAGGTTGCATTTAAGGTTTTCTCGCCAATGAGAACTGGACATGGCCCATAACCTTTTTCTTGTTCCACTTCTAACCCCATCGGTGACCGTACAAGTATTTTGTAGTCTAATGTTTTGATGGGTAAATTCAGTTTCTTTTCAAATGACACAGATATAAAAGAATGAGTAGCTCCTGAGTCGAAGAGTACTCTAGCGGGTATGACATTTATAGGTACGATACCTGTGATTTATTTTTCTTAGTCTACATGCTCATACAATGTAATACAACTTAAAAGGTTTCAGTCATACCTATAACCACATCGGGTGATGCGGCAGCATCCTCGGATGTAACAGCCTAAACTCGTCCTTGATGTAGCTGCTTCCTGGGCTTAGGACACTCCCTTGCTATATGCCCCGCTTGGTTGCAGTTAAAACATTTTGGGCCTTCAGTATTTGGCTTTGGCTGATGTTGAGCTACTGAGGTAGTCTTGGGTGCAGTAGCAAAGCCTTGAGCACGGAAGGGTTTAAATGTCTTATTATTCCCTCCGTTATAAGCATTTTCGGCTAGTCTTTTCATACCTCTGTTCTGTGTGAAATAGCTTTCCTTCTGGCTCGATTCTATAACTTGAGCAATTTGCACAGCTTCATTATATATTTTCTTCTCCAATCCTAGAACATGCTCTCTGATGCTTCCTCTAAGCCCCGTGACAAACCTACGGGTCTTAGTGTCTTCTTCTTGCATGTTGAGTGGTGCAAAGAAAAACAGCTCCTCATAACGTTGTTGATATGCATCCACGGACATCTGTCCCTGATATAAACTCAGGAACTCCTTCTCTATAGAATCTTTGAAGCTTCGGGGAAAATACTTCTCAAAGAAAGCTTCTTTATATATAGCCCAAGTCAATAGGGCGTGCTTGGTTAATAGGTAGGCCCTGGTCGATTTCCACCAATGATGTGCATCACCTTTTAACATGAAAGTGGCACATAATACCTTCTCTTCTTCTATAATAATCGTCATAAGAAAATTTCTCTCCATCTCGTCGATCCAATGTGCTGGCCATAAAGGATTGGACGATTTACCGTTAAACTCCTTGGGCTTCATCTTTAAGAATCGCTCAACCAGTCGGGAGTGGTCCATCTGATTCTGAGGGTATGCCCCAAACATAGGTTGTGGATACTGGTAATTAGCCTGAACTGCTTTAGGACCTGGTACTGGAATCTGTGCGGTTGGTGGTTGAGGTGTTTGAGGTGCTGGGTGGTTACCCACCAGTGCTGCACTTGTTTGTCTAGTCGGCATTGGTGTAGCATGTACTGCCTGAAACATAATGTCCATTGCTGTATGCATTTAAGCCTGTGCGTGTTGCATTTGTTGAAGCTGTTGCGCTAGGTTCATAACCACAGTTGCCAGCTCCGGTGGTGGGGGTGGCAAGTTTGTAGGATTTGCCTGGCCCAGATTTACTGGTGGTGCAACCTGCGAATTTTCCTGTGCATATACATTTTCTTGGCTGACTTCCTCCACAGGTGGTGGTGGTGGAACTGTGTTTTGGCTTTGCCTAGTTACTCTATGTCCAGCCATATGTTCCTCTGAGATTGGTGGTGCCTAAAAATCATTAAAATACGTGAGGCAATCATTTATACTTCATGTAGAGACGCTAACCGATGTTATTTTCAAAGTTTTCAGATCATTCTGTGAAAAATACTGTCTTTTCTATGCAGGGTCGATGGTGGGGGTCGATGGTATGTCTGACCCTCAGTATCCGACCCTGGGAATCACCTGTTTTTCCCGAGAGCCGGGGGTCGATGCGGGGGTCGATAGATGTCCGACCCCCAGGTGCGACCCCTGGTTTTCTATCAGGTTTTCGAGAGCTGGGGGTCGATATGGGGGTCAATATGGGGGTCGATGGTCCTGGTCGAATTCTCCGACCCCCGGACCAAAAATCAGATTTTTAAGGTCCGATTCTGATTCATTTCCCATTCTTCCTCCTCCGTTTCGACTCGTCTCTCACCTCTGAGTTGCTACAGTGCCAACTCCGCTATATTGGTCATTTCGGTTTCGTGTTTCGACGTCTACATCATTCCTACAGGTATGTCTTCTCACTTTTACATGTTTTTAGGTTTTCATTTCTAGGTTTTTGCCCGTTTATCTTGTATTTTTCAAATTAAATTTTTTTCAACCGTAAAAATTCGATTTTTATTGGGGGCTTTTGTTATTGGTGACTCGAGGAACGAAAGCCCTAAAAAATATTTGGGTTTCATCGGTTGGTTATCGAGAAACTCGAATTTTGCTCTTTTTGCCCTAATTTGTCAAAAATTTTGATTTCTCGTAATTTCGTTAAATTGGATTCCATTAGTTAGGATTTCCTACTGTGTGAGTGTTGCAGGATATGTTAGGAACCTACATAAGTCCTCCTGCCCACGTGTATGGGAAAAAATGAGGCTTTTGGTCAATTTACGTCGTTATAATGTCAAAATTTTGGATTTTTCTATCCTACTAACATATTATCTGTTTTTCCTTTCTTATTTACATATACCATGGCTCGTACCAAAGTAACCAGGGTTCGCGATCCTCTTTGTTTCCGTTCCAACGAAGCCGAGGCACAGTATGCCCACTACACTCGCAAGAAAGTAGAGGGTGGTCGTATGGTGCACTTGGCTGAGTTAGCCTTGTTCAACGTGGAGAGAGCCTTTGGTGATATGGGATGGCTCCCTGTCATCACTTACGATGCGTGCACCCGTCCGGATTTGGTACGCCAGTTCTATTGTAACCTCCAGGTGGTGGGGATTACAATAATGTTGAGAGGGGTAATGAGCTGCGTATTACGAGCTACGTCAAAGGGGTTGACATCTCATTCGATTATTGGCAGCTGGCCGACCTACTGGGCATTTCCTATGCTGCCCCATGGTTTTTCTGTGCTCCTGGAGAGCCCCAGTTCTTCTCTCTATAGATGAGGGCCGAGATCGATAATCAGCTCCTACGACCTGATCGCTGGCAGATGAGGGCATGTTATATGCGTCCAGCTCCACGGGTATATTGCAAAATCATTCAGCATAACCTGATCCCGCAGAGTGGTCATTACGAGAGGGTTTCCCAACTGACCCAGTATCTTCTATACAATATTTGCACTAGGCAGCCCGTCTGCCTTCCGTACATCATCATGCGTACCATGATCACTGCTATGTTGCCCAGTCACACTGGCAACCTTCCTTACGGACGTATGATCACTACGCTTCTTACCTGCCTGGGGGTTGATTTAATGGATGAGAGGATTCAGGAGAAGTCTTTCTCATCGCCTCTAGATTGGGAGGCTATTTGCAAGATGGGCATGCAGGATGCTCAGGTCAGTGATGAGGAGAGGAATGCGATGGTGCGCCCCCACACTCGCGTAGAGATAGCTTACGCTGAGGCAGCTGCCGCCGCCGCTGGAGTTCATACGGAGCCTACTGGTGATGATGACCGTATGTACATGGATGTAGACTCTATACCACCTCCTTCACCTACACATGCGGCTGGAGCTAGTACTTCATATGCGGCTGGTCCTTCACACCCACCTTCTGATATGATGGAGATATTGCATGAGATCAGAGAGGCTCAGCGCAGATCTGATTTGAGGATGGGGGAGTTACTAGACGCTCAGCGGGTGAGAGTGGATGAGCTACTAGACACCCAATGTACATCAGACATGAGGATGGGAGAGCTCATAGAGGCTCAGTGCCGGACTGATCAGCGGGTGGCTGATCTTACAGCTAGTCTTCAGACGACCCAAACTCAGATAGCCTGGTTGACTAGAGTCTACGTTGAGGATTATGACAGAGATTGTGAGGCACCGCCCCCTCCTTCACCTCCAGCTTCATGATTTTACTTATTTTCTTTCTTTGTACTACAGAGTAACTGTCCGGGTTATGGACTGTACTCTGTTTTAGCTATTTGTACATGTTTGTTTATCTCTCATTGTATTTAAAATTATTCTTTCTTTAATAGATGCATTATTTTCTTTTCAAATTTGGTCTCAAACATCACTTTGTGCTTATAGTGTGTTAATATTACAGTTTTTACTTTTATCCTATCTCAGTTCACAATTCATCGTGAAGGTATGCTAGTTTAGCGGACAAGGCCTGAGATGCTATGATACCAAGTTATCACACCCCAATTCCGCACACTTCAGAATGGTGTGATGAACCGTTAGCAAACCAACGGTTCAACCAGGATCTCGCACAAGCGGAATCTATTTTGTCACACCCCAATTCCGTACTATTCAGAATGGTGTGATGAACCGCTAATAAACCAACGGTTCAACCAGGATCTCGAGTAGGCTATATCCGTGTTATCTGAACCCCATACATCCATAACCATAATCAGAGTAAATAAACAATAGCGGAAGTCTTATAATAAAATGAACTGAGAATCTACTGTGATATTAATATTTAAATAGAAAATTATTCTGTATCAACTGAGACATAAATAATTATCAAATACATGTCTTTATTAAATCCAAATAAAGAAAATCTAGAAAATATCTAATCGAATACACATGAGTTGCACTCGCAAGAGGAGTCATGTGTATCTACTTCAGCTTCAGCCTCCATTGCTGCTACGTTTTCGTACGCTGGAGCACTCATATAATCTTCAACGATATAACCTGCATCATCAACTAAAAATATTCGACGTCGAGGGGTGAGCATACATCACGGCTCAGTGAGTAGACAAAACAATGCAACATTACATATGCATGCAATTAATTCATATCTTTGGTCTAGTTTATAGTTTGCAATGCGCAATAGAAAGGTTGGGTGGTCAAAGGTTAACGTTTATTGACCCCGCCTCTATACACAGGGTGTGGAAGTCCGCCCGAAGGTTAACGTTTATCGTCGTCCCCATCCACCCTAATCATGAACATTATATAACAAAGGTTAACGTTTATTGCTATATAGTGACATACCAACACGTAAGCCCCTGTTGGCGAGGGCTTGCAAACTGGGCTCGCAACTAACCAATCCTAATGCCAAACAGTGTATCCAAGGCCTCACCCCAGCATCCCTCAGAATGTCTATAGAGATAGAGCTAAGGCCCCCCGGTAGAGTCAGAGACTACAAGGACCGAGACTACCTCCCCTGATACTCTACGACATAATAGTTCTGTTAAAGTAATGGCGATATGACGATGCTAATGCACAAGACTTGAGTTAGAGATAGAGCTAAAGTGCTGAGACCCGTCAAAGGTTAACGTTTATTGACGTTCTCATCACACCTCCCCTGATACTCGCTCGCATCAAGTACACCAACCACACACATACAATCATATGCCTATTCCTATCATCATCATCATCATCATCATGTTATAAACAATAAAGTAAATATGCATGAAATATTGGATGACATGTTGTATGCACATTACAAACATATTCGCATAGAATCAAGCATGGCATTGGACTCAAGAAAAGGAAAACAGTTTGTTATTAACCAATTAGTTTAGAGTTCTGTTTCCTCACCTTAGCTTGCTAATAGATACTTTTCCAAGCTTTATAATCACCTTTATATTATTATTGTATTGCTAGAAGACCTAACAAAGTTGATAGAATTTAATTAGAATTAATTCTGAATTTAAAAACCATTCTGTTAACTGAGGGTCGGAGGTAGGGTCGGAGTCCTGATCGACCCTGGGTGCGACCCTCCCCAAACTGTGAACTTCCCGAACACTGAGGGTCGATAGTTAGGATCACCTAGGGTCGGATGGTCATCGACCCCCGGTGTGACCCTCGGTGTACTTTGGTCAATTCCCCTCTTTTAGTCCATTCTTCGTGCTTGGGATCCTATGGCTTACTCCTACATTCCATTCAACATTCATTCCATGGTCTAGAACCATGAATCATCCACCTAAATAGTTTCATGCATTCTCCTATGGTTTTCCATGAAAACCTAACCATGGGTTGATGGTTTGGGTTTCTCCGAGTTCACACTCTCATCAATATCTAACCTAAGGTCTGTAGAAACTCATGGAATTAGTATCCATACCTGAGAATAATTCTCCTTCTCTGCAATTCTTCTCTTTTGGCTAAATTCTCTTCTTTGCGTCTCTTCTTCTTCTTTTCCTTCTCTTCTCTTTCTCTCAATTCAATTAGGGTTGTGAAAGGAGGAAAGAGGCTTAGGGACGTCCTTTAAATAGAGTAGGAACATCCTAAAATAAGTCCCTTTGAGATTAGGAAAGAATCCAAATCAAAAATTAGGAAATTTCCTAATTTCAATTTCGGAGGCAACTGAGGGTCGATGGGAGGGTCGATGATCCCGTCGACCTTAGGTTCTCTAAGTTGTCCGACCCTCCCTTCAAAACTGAGGGTCTGACTTTCTGTTTTGGGGGGTCCGACCCTCCTTGGCTGGGTATGCGACCCTCTCCTTAAATTAAGTGTTTTTGGGTCGATTTGATACTTGGGATCTCGATCTCCTTCACGCCCTTGGTCCATTTGACTCGACCATGATGGGTAAACCTGGTTCAAGGTGGTAAGACCGGGTTAGATTGACACGGGTCTTACATGTTTTATCTAAACCTCATACATCCACATTCATAATCAGAGTAAATACACAATAGCGAAGTCTTATAGTAAAATGAACTGAGAAATCTACTGTATATTAATATTTAAATAAAAAATTATTCTGTATCAACTAAGACATAAATAAATATCAATATCAAATACATGTCTTTATTAAATCCAAATAAAGAAAACAAAAAAAATCTAATCGAATACACATGAGTTGCACTTGCAAGAGGAGTCATGTGTATCCACTTCATCTTCAACTTCCATCGCCGCCACGTGCCCGTACACTGGAGCATTGACATAATCTTCGACGGTAGTACCTGCATCATCAACTAAAAATATTCGACGTCGAGGGGGTGAGCACACATCATGGCTCAGTGAGCAAACAAAACAATGCAACAATACATATGCATGCAGTCAATTCATATCTTTGGTCTGGTTTAAAGTTTAGAATATGCAATAGAAAGGTTTAGGTAGTCAAAGGTTAACTTTTATTGACCCCGCCTCTATACACAAGTGTGTGACGCCACCCGAAGGTAACATTTATCGTCGACTCACAAGCACCTAATTCATGAACATTGTACAACAAAGGTTAACGTTTATTGTTGTACAGTGCCATACCAACAAGTAAGCCCCTGTTGGCGAGGGCTGCAAACTGGGCTCACAACTAACCAATCCTAATGCCAAACAGTGTATCCAAGGCCTCACCCCAGTATCCCTCAGAAAGTCCATAGAGATAGAGCTAAAGCCCCCTGGTAGAGTCAGAGACTACAAGGATCGAGACCACCTCCCCGGATGCTCTACGACGTAATAGTTCTGCTAAAGTAATGGCGATACGACGATGCTAATGCACAAGACTTGAGTTAGAGATAGAGCTAGAGTGCTGAGGCCCAACCTATGACACCTCCCCTGATACTCGCTCGCATCAAGTACACCAACCACACACATACATTCACATGCCTATTCTTATCATCATCATCAATATCATGTTATCAACAATAAAGTAAATATGCATGAACAAATAATAGAAATATTATATGACATGTTGTATGCACATTACAAACATATTCGCATAGGATCAAGCATAGCATTGGACTCAAGAAAAGAGAAAAATAGTTTATTATTAACCAATTAGTTTAGAGTTCTGTTTCCTCACCTTAGCTTGCTAATAGATCCTCTTTCAAGCTTTAAGATCACCTTTATATTGTTATTATATTGTTAGAAAACCTAACAAGTCGATAGAATTTAATTAGAACTAATTCTGAATTCAAAAATCATGCTATTAACTAGGGGTCAGAGGTAGGGTTGGAGTAATGATCGACCCTGGGTGCGACCACCCCTATTCTGGACTTCCCGAACACTGGGGGTCGATGCTCAGGGTCTGGTAGGGTCGATTGGCCATCGACCCCCCATGCGACCCCCTGTGGGTTTTGGTCGATTTTCTTCCTTCAGTCCATTCTTCGTGTTTGGGTCCTATGGCTTGCTCCTACAGTCCATTCCGCACATGTTCTATAGCCTAGAATCATGATTCATTCACCTATATGGCTTTCATGATTTTTCCCATGGTTTTTCATGAAAACCTAACCATGGGTTGATGGTTTGGGTTTCTTCGAGATCATACTCTCTTCATTATCTACCCTAAGGCCTTTAGAAACTCATGGAGCTAGTATCCATACCTGAGAAGAATACTCATTCTCTGTAACTCTTCTCTTTTTTGCCTTATTCTCTTCTTTCCTTCTCTTCCTCTTCTCTTCCTTCTCTTCTCTTTCTCTCAATTCAATTAGGGTTGTAAAAGGAGTGAAAGAGGCTTAGGGACGTCCTATTTATAGAGTAGAAACTCCTAAAATGAGTCCCATTGAAATTAGAAAAGTTTCCTAATTTCTGTTTTTACCGAGTACCGGGGGTCGATAGGGGGGTCGGAGATCCCGTCGACCCCTGGTTCCTAAAGTGTCCAACCCCCCATGTAAAACTAGGGGTCTGACTTCTGTCTTGGGGGGGTCCGACCCTCCCTTGCTGGGTATGCGACCCTCTCCTTAATTTAAGTGTTTTTGGGTCAGTTTAATACCTGGGATCGTGATCTCCTTCATGCACTTGGTCCATTTGGCTCATCCATGATGGTAGACCTGGTTCAAGGTGGTAAGACCGGATTAGTTTGATACGGGTCTTACATTAGCTCTATCTCTATGGACGTATTGAGGGATACTGGGGTGAGGCCTTGGATACACTGGATGGTATTAGGATTGGTTAGTTGCGAGCCCAGTTTATAAGCCCTCGCTAATAGGGGCTTACGTGTTGGTATGGGTAGGGTATCAGGGGAAGTGTTGATGGTGTGTGATCTAGACACTTTAGCTCTATCTCTTTTCCATGGTGGGGTGGATGTGGACAACAATGGTGTTTGATCCATTGGGTGAGCTTAGACACCCTTGTATAGAGGTGCGGTGGCCACCAAACCTTTCTATAGCATATTACAAAATTAAAAACCAGACCAAAGATATTAAATTGAATGCATGCATATATTTGCGCATTGTTTTGTTTGCTCACTGAGCCGTGATGTGTGCTCACCCTTTCGACGTCGAATATTTTTAGATGTTGGTGCAGGTCCTACTGTGGAAGATTATGTGAATGCGCCAACGTATGAACACATAGCGGCGATGAACTAATGAAGGAGGCGCGTGATCTGTCATGTGAGTGCGATCAATGCGTTTTTTATTAGTTTAGTTATTATTGATTACCAGAATATGTAGTTGATTATTTTATGTCTTGAGTTACTTGGGAATAATTAGAATTAATTATTTATTATCTCTGTTAGATACTCAGTTCATTAGAAATAAAAACTTCCGCTATTATTTATTTACTCTGATTATGCTTGTGGAATATGTCTGGTTTAATCGGATGGGCACGGCCTATATGAGATCTTGGTTTGAACCGTTGGTTCTCATGACAGTTCATCATACTACTGGTTAGTCCAGAATTGGGGTGTGATAGACAGCATCTTGGGGGAGGCAAAACGGATGGGATTCCTACTAGATGTGTGTGAGGAAACTACAAGGGATGACATGTAGATTGATGACTAGTAAACAACCCATGTATGTGACCCTGGTGGGCCAACAGGGAGTTAGGTGTTGGTACCGATAGGGGAAGAGGGGGAGGTGTTGGAATAGTGATCGCTGCGTCATTGGCCAAACCTTTACCCTAGTACTATCTGCCTTTGGGATGAGTGAAAACACCAGGGCTATTGGTCACTACAACAATTTTTACTTTTTATGACGGTTTTTTTTCTTTGTAAAAGGTTTTTCCCATCACAAATAACATTTTGCGACGGTTAAAACCCGTCATATATAATGGCATTACCGTCGTATATGTAGCCGTCGTAAATGTTAACGATGGGAATTGCGTGGCGTCTGGAAAAGCATATTAACGACGGTATTTTTAAAACCGTCGTAAAAGATAGGATATATAAGACGGAATTTAATTTTCGTCGTATATAAGTATGTATGACGGATAAATTTCGTCGTAATAAAAAGTATTTACTTCCGTAAATTACATTGCTATTACATTGTAGAAACATAAAATTGATTTGGAAGTTTTTTTTCACTTATAATCCACATTTACATACATTCCCTGTACCATGTTCCACTCCAAAAAGAACATATGAACTTTAACAATCATGATCAACACATTGCCATTAATTAATAGTTCTTAAAATTTGAATAATTATTTTTACATGATCTGTTTAACAGTAGAAACTCAAAGCACGCTACAAGCTCCCTTGTATGAATGGTGGGCCTGTGTAAGTGGCAGCATCTGGCTCCTGCATTTCTGCCCCGTTGATCAATGGATAAAACAAAATCTGCAGCAACCGTAGATGGAAGAGGTTAAATTAATTTCACCAAGCCATAAAAGGGGTTTAGATGATACAATTGCATGCCTGAAAGTTGAAGTATCTAAATTACTTGTCCTGTTTGACATCGTATTACTTCTCCAGCCCCTGTTTCTCCCGGATTGCCTAACGCACACCCATCAGTATTCAGTTTCTACCATAGACCCCTTGGTGCATACCACTGAACCTGAATAGTTTTTCTGTTTTTTGCTAGGCTTCATGAGCAACACAAGTTGTCTCACCACCTCCAGATCCGCATGGTAATGAATCCTTGCAGGTTTTCCTCACTGATAGGTTTTGGCATGCTCTTTTAAAAGACACCATGGTGCTGGTAAATTTTGGTTTCAAATTTTCATTGTAGCATGCATTTGGGTTTGTCATATCAGCAACAAACCTGTATAGCAGGCATCCACAACTACCGGACTGCTGCCTGATGTTCAGTTCAATTCCTCTTCAAGTTCACCATGAAGAAATGCATTTTTGACGTCAAATTGTTGCAGTTGTCAACCCAGGTTAACAATACAGGAGAGAAGTACTCGAACAATGTTCAGCTTTGCAATAGGTGCAAAAGTCTCTTGATAATCATGGCAATAAGTTTAAGTAAAGCCACGTGCCACTAACCGGGCCTTGTACCGATTCATAGTACCATCCATGTTCTGCTTTACTCCAAACACCCACTTACAGTTCTCTGTATATTTATGGGGAGGAAGAGGAACCAAGTCCCAAATTCCATTCTTCGTCAGGGCTTGCATATCTTCAACAATGGCCGCCTTCCATCTGGGATCAATAAGAGTCTCTTACCAATTTCGAGCATGGCTCTTCAACATGCCAAAAGTAAATATCAATAAATTATATGACCCAAGTAAATCTAAAAAAGTGTAAAACTTGGGAATTTAAAATCAACAGAGAATACCATAAAAGGTAAGAAAAGAACATGCTGATTAATAAGAGAGCCAAAGCCTACTTTTCTCCATGGCCCTGAGTTTGATGAAGTTTTCATTGGAGTAATTGATTGCATTTACTCTAGACAGAAAAATATTAATAATTCCATAACAAAATATGAACTTAATAGAGGCAAGAACTGTAGAGCAATCATCTCTCTTCCTAAGCTCCATAATGCATGTGGCATAATTCAATTGTTTACAGTGAATAGACACAAATGACCCACATAGCAAAATACAGGAGACATTGAGTTGCAAATCGCTAGAAATTCTACAGCCAATGGACTACCAAGTCAAGTACCAACACAATTATCGGGGCGGGGGGGGGGGGGAAGGAAAAGACAACCAAACCAAAATGTGAGACTAAGACGCAGTTTGGAAGCATTCCTTGGAAGAACACAACACTTCCAAACTGCCACTCAACAATCCATTGTTGTTGAATCCAACACTAGCCACAAATTTATCTATTTATTGAGACAGCCTGCCAAATAGAAAGTTGGAGGGCACACCAAGTTGTTCCACGTGGCAGGTTGGATGGAGCTGAAGTTTGGTGGACAGGTAGATGCAAGATCCCCTCCTGACATGTCAAATTCAAGAAGTAACAGAGTTTGCCACGTTGTAAAATAGAAAATAAAAAATTGTGACTACCAATGTTGCATAGATCACCAAAAGGATGAATGGAAATATATGGGAGGGCAAATGACTGACTAGTGTCCCAAACTTGATACATGGCCAATCCAAACCATCCCTTAGACATCTAATGGTGAAAGCTACGACACCATGTTTCCATGTCGTAGAATTAGGTGTCTTGCCATCCACATACCATTTTTCCTTCTTCTTCTTATTTATTTATTTATTTATTTTTTTTGGGAGGGGAGGAGTGGGGAGGGGATGAAGGAAATTTTATTTCATTAAGATAGCCGTACATTTGGTCCAACTTCATCAAGCCTGGCTTATAAAGTAGTGAACGGAATGACATTTCATTAAGAGAGAAAGCCTACCAAAACTGCATTCAAGGCTATAAATTAAAATCATCAAGAACAATTCAGCTTACATATAATATTCATAAAATAAAAGAAATATTATCTTTACCTCAGCTTTTCAAAGTTCTGAGTATCTAGTTCGTCCTTAACCTCTGGTTTAAAAGCTATAGTCTGTCCCATTTGACACCTTTGAAGTTGAACCATGGGTGTGCCTAAAGTGGAGATCAATATCAACATTTCAGTTTCGAATTTGATACAGCCAAAATTGACAAACAAAGAGCCTGACAACAAATGAGTGCTAACTTTTATTTCATGAGCTCCTTTGGTCCCAAGCCTCTGTTCTACATTGCACAGAAGTTTGCTTATGAGATCTTTAGCCTCAGCAGAGAGCTTTGACTCTTCAGGGAATTTCAAGTAAGTTGTCCAACTCACTATCTGCACAAAATCTTGTGATTGGAATTATAGAAACAAGTAAAGAAGAAAATGCATGATCAATAAGTAATCAATTCACCAAGACATCATAACTTTGAAGAGCCCATGTTTTCGACCTCTTTGGTTGGTACATGGGTTTCTTAAAGCAACAAAGACAGAAAATATCCACAAAAAAATGTAGTAAGTAATGAAAGAGACTGAGAATTTATGCAGGATAGAGGGTCCAACAAACCCTAGTCCTAATTGGTAACAAGCCCAACATAGCTGTTGTTGCTGTTGTTAAGTAACATCAACAAGTAAATAATTCCTTCAATTCAGCAGATCAGAACTCAAAACTGAATAGGTTTTAATTGGACTAACCATGAGCTACAATGTGAAATGAATTACAAGAAACTTTAAGATATGCAAGTATATTCAGAATCCTCCGGGCAAAATCAAACCTCACTTCAATCTGACAAAGACATGCAAAAGAACTTAAACAGCACAGTACATGTTAAACCCATAGTTCCAATGGTTTCAGTGTAGATCTGTCCCGAACCGGTAATATGAAATAAACCAGCTCTGTTGAAAACATGGAGCAGTAGTTAAAATGTACTTGGAGTACCTAATAGTACGACATGGAGGTCTGTAGATGTCCACCAAAAGAGGATAGAAAAGAAAGAATCAAAATTATGTGAACATAGCCACATAGAGTTAGACTGCACTTTTACGATCTTTCTCTTCTAAATGATCACCTGACATGCACATATAACCTAACAAACATGAAGAATGGCTAAAATTTTATAAATTATAGGGAAATTTACTCAGACACCCCCTTGACAGTTGGTTTACTACACAGAATTACCCTGTCTTTACAAAAGTTACACAAACTACCCCTCTAACTATGTTTAATAACACTATAACCCATTAGTTAAAAGTTAACGGGAGAATGTCCAAAGTTTTTTTAAGACAGTAATGCCCTTAATGAATGTAAAAGGACCTAAATATCCTTTAGGTTCTCCAACCAAATCGTTCCTCTCTCTTCTCCAATGAAATTCTCTCTTGTTCCTCTTTCTTCTCCAACTAAACTCTGTGTTATTCTCCAACGAAACGTTGTTCATGTTCTTCTCCAAAGAAATTGCAAAACTCATTGTTGAAGTTCTCCAACGAAAACGCAAAACTGAGATTCAAATCCATCTTCCCGGTCGCTCGCAATAAATTAGTACAAAAGCACATCAATTGCCAACATAGAAAACAGGAATTCAGCTAATGGAAAAAGATAACAGAAACACAGAACCAAAAAGAGGGGAAAAAAAGAAGAGTACCTTAATACTCATTTCCAACCTCCTTCTCTTCTCTAGGGTTTATGAGAGATAATGGAAAGGATCTGAGGAGGTTTAAGGTGTATTTATAGGCTAGAATTAGGGTTTAGTAACCCTATTAGAATTAGGAAGGTTCAGGCATTAGGGTTTAGGAAAATGGGACCCACAGAGATCTCCGCACTCAGCTGCACAGAGCTGTCCGGTCGACCGGTCAACATAAAATGACGAATATTTGACCGTCTTTGATCCGATTTCGTACCTGTTTGTCATCCGCTCGTCCCATCTGGCCCGGTGATGATCGGAAGACCTGCTACGACACAAAACCAAGGTTAAGACCGGGTTTACGGAGTGCGGGTCTTACAACTCCCCCACCCTTAAAAGAAATTTCGTCCCGAAATTTGCATGTAGGTCTCACACATGACGTATTTCATATTTTCTTATTGAAGAAGTATGTCAATGATCCAACATACGTTCTGACAGTAGATCTACCCGATTTGACTGATGATTTGATCTTTGAAGTAACACGAACTGAAATCACTAGCCGAAAGGTTCAACAACTACACAACCGAGATATCCATTATGTTAAGGTCACTTGGAGAAGTAGAGACATGGATGAAATTACATGGGAAGAAGAGAGTGCTATGCGAAAGCAATACCCTCATTTATTTGACTCCGAAGGTATGGACAATTTCGGGACGAAATTTTTATAAGTAGGGGGGAGTTGTAAGACCCGTATCAAACTAACCCGGTCTTACCACCTTGAACCAGGTCTACCCATCATGGATGAGCCAAATGGACCAAGTGCATGAAGGAGATCACGATCTCAGGTATTAAACTGACCCAAAAATACTTAAATTAAGGGGAGGGTCGCATACCCAGCAAGGGAGGGTCGGACCCCCCCAAGACAGAAGTCAGACCACCCGTATCAAACTAATCCGGTCTTACCACCTTGAACCAAGTCTACCCATCATGGATGAGCCAAATGGACCAAGTGCATGAAGGAGATCACGATCCTAGGTATTAAACTGACCCAAAAACACTTAAATTAAGGGGAGGGTCGCATACCCAGCAAGGGAGGGTCAGACCCCCCCCCCCAAGACGGAAGTCAGATCCCCAGTTTTACATGGGGGGTCGGACACTTTAGGAACCAGGGGTCGACGGGATCTCCGACCCCCGGTACTCGGTAAAAATAGAAATTAGGAAACTTTTCTAATTTCAATGGGATTCCTTCCTAATCTCAATGGGACTCATTTTAGGAGTTTCTACTCTATAAATAGGACGTCCCTAAGCCTCTTTCACTCCTTTTACAACCCTAATTGAATTGAGAGAAAGAGAAGAGAAGGAAGAGAAGAGGAAGCAAAGGAAAGAAGAGAAGAAGGCAAAAAAGAGAAGAGTTGCAGAGAATGAATATTCTTCTCAAGTATGGATACTAGTTCCATGAGTTTCTAAAGACCTTAGGGTAGATAATGAAGAGAGTATGATCTCGAAGAAACCCAAACCATCAACCCATGGTTAGGTTTTCATGGAAAACCATGGGGAAAATCATGAAAGCCATATAGGTGAATGAATCATGATTTTAGACTATAGAACATGTGCGGAATGGACTGTAGGAGCAAGCCATAGGACCCAAACACGAAGAATGGACTGAAGGAAGAAAATCGACCAAAACCCACAGGGGGTCGCATAGGGGGTCGATGGCCAATCGACCCTACCAGACCCTGAGCATCGACCCCCAGTGTTTGGGAAGTCCAGAATAGGGGTGGTCGCACCCAGGGTCGATCATTACTCCGACCCTACCTCCGACCCCTAGTTAATAGCATGGTTTTTGAATTCAGAATTAGTTCTAATTAAATTCTATCGACTTGTTAGGTCTTTTAGCAATATAATAACAATATAAAGGTGATCTTAAAGCTTGAAAGAGGATCTATTAGCAAGCTAAGGTGAGGAAACAGAACTCTAAACTAATTGGTTAATAATAAACTATTTTTCTCTTTTCTTGAGTCCAATGCTATGCTTGATCCTATGTGAATATGTTTGTAATGTGCATACAACATGTCATCCAATATTTCTATTATTTTTCATGCATATTTACTTTATTGTTAATAACATGATATTGATGATGATGATAGGAATAGGCATGTGAATGTGTGTGTGTGGTTGGTGTACTTGATGTGAGCAAGTATCAGGGGGGTGTCATAGGCTGGGCCTCAGCACTCTAGCTCTATCTCTAACTCAAGTCTTGTGCATTAGCATCGTCGTATCGCCATTACTTTAGCAGAACTATTACGTCGTAGAGCATCAGGGGAGGTGGTCTCGGTCCTTGTAGTCTCTGACTCTACCGGGGAGCTTTAGCTCTATCTCTATGGACTTTCTAAGGGATGCTAGGGTGAGGCCTTGGATACACTGTTTGGCATTAGGATTGGTTAGTTGCGAGCCCAGTTTACAGCCCTCGCCAACAGGGGCTTACGTGTTGGTATGGCACTGTACAGCAATAAATGTTAACCTTTGTTGTACAATGTTCATGAATTGGGTGCTTGTGACTCAACGATAAATGTTACCTTCGGGCGGCATCACACACTTGTGTATAGAGGCGGGGTCAATAAACGTTAACCTTTGACTATCTAAACCTTATTGCATATTGCAAACTTTAAACCAGACCAAAGATATGAATTGACTGCATGCATATGTATTGTTGCATTGTTTTGTTTGCTCACTGAGCCATGATGTGCGCTCACCCCCTCGACGTCGAATATTTTTAGTTGATGATGCAGGTACTACCGTCGAAGATTATGTCAATGCTCCAGTGTACGGGTACGTGGCGGCGATGGAAGTTGAAGATGAAGTGGATACACATGACCTTGCGAGTGCAACTCATGTGTATTCGATTAGATTTTTTTTTGTTTTTTTTATTTGGATTTAATAAAGACATGTATTTGATATTGATATTTATTTATGTCTTAGTTGATACAGAATAATTTGCTATTTAAATATTTATATCACAGTAGATTTCTCAGTTCATTTTACTATAAGACTTCCGCTATTGTGTATTTACTCTGATTATGAATGTGTATGTATGAGGTTTAGATAAAATAGATTCCGCTTGTCCGAGATCCTGGTTGAACCGTTGGTTTGCTAACGGTTCATTACACCATTTTGAAGTGTACGGAATTGGGGTGTGACAGCTAAGGCCCCCCGGCAGAGTCAAAGACCACACGGTCCAATACCAGCTCCCTTGATGCCCTACGACATAATAGTTCTACTAAGGTAATGGAAATACGACGATGTCAGTGGACAAGACTTGAGAAAGATAGAGCTAGAGTCTGGTGACCAGGATGAACCATAGTGTCACTGTAAGACCTGCACACCACGAACCAGGTCTAACCTTACTTTCTAGTATCGTGATCGGTCTTTGCATCATAATCTGCTCAAGTGAATCAATTGTACGAAGAAACCAAAAGATGAGGTAAGCAATAAGTCAAATTTAGTTGGTATGGTTAACTGTTTAAGTTTGTGTGGAAGCAACAGTCAAAAATTAAAAACCAGTAAATTTTGGACATATGGTGGCAGTTTTGAGGGCTACGGTATCACCTATGGTCGACCGTATTGAGACCGTATAATCTATGGTCGCATGTTTTGATTGTATGGTCGATGGTTTATGCGACAGTATGATCGACCGTATGAACCCAGAACTGACTCCGTGTTTAAGAATCTTTCCTAATTTGAAGAGTACTCTTTCCTAATTGAAAGAAGATTCTATATGGAGGTTTTCCTCTATATAAGGGACATTCTTTAACCTCTCTCACTCTTTTAGAATCCAAATTGCAACTCTAAACCTAAGAGAAAAAGAGAGAAAGGAACAGAAGGAGAAGGAGATTTGGCGAAGAAGGCTAAGAGAAGGAGTTCTACAGACTCTCTACAATAAGTAATGTATGAACATTGTCTCTGTAGCCTTAGAACACTAAGAGTAAGAGTTTTAATATAAAATTGAGAAACCAAACCCAAAGTAAGGATTCAATTATGGGATTTTCAGAGTAGATCTCAAACAGGGATCTTGGATAATGGGTTAGAGTATTAATGTAGTAAACTAAGAATATTGGTCTTAGAATGATCATTAGGGAGGACCCCATTGATGATCCAAGAGGAGGAATCTGTATTAGAAGTAAGAAATTATATTAAACTTGTATGGTCGCAGCTATGGTCAACCATGGGATGAGAAAAGTATCGACCACAGCCATTCGGAAAGAATTCAAGAAACATACGGTCGCAGGCACTGTCACACCCCAAATCTGGTCTAACCAGTAGTGTGATGAACCATCAAGAAAACCAACGGTTCAACCAGGATCTCGTATAGGCCGTGTCCATCCGATTAAACCAGATACATTACACAAGCATAATCAGAGTAAATAAACAATATCAAAAGTCTTTAATACTAATGAACTGAATATCTAATAGTAATAGCATAATTAATTATCCAATTATCTCCAAAGTAACTCAAAATATAAAATATAATAAATTAATCAATTACATGTTTTGATAACCAAACAACTAAACTAATCGAAAACACATGAATTGCACTCGCACGACGGATCATGCGCCTCTTCCATAGCTTCCACGTCTATCACTTCTACGTGTCCATACGTTGACGTATTCATATAATCTTCAACGGTAAGACCTGCATCAATAACTAAAAATATTCAACGTCGAAAAGGTGAGCACACATCACGGCTCAGTGAGCAAACAAAACAATGCAATAAACATATGCATGCATTCAATTCATATCTTTGGTCTAGTTTTTAAGTTTGTAATATGCTATAGAAAGGATTGGCGGCCACCGCACCTCTATACACGAGTGTGTAAATCTGTCCAATAGATCAAATACCATTGTCGTCCCACATGCACCCACCATGGAATAGAGATAGAGCTAAAGTGTCCGGATAAAATACCACCAACACTTCCCTTGATGCCCTACCCATACCAACACATAAGCCCCTATTGGCGAGGACTTGCAAACTGGGCTCGCAACTAACCAATCTTAAATATCATCCAGTGTATCCAAGGCCTCACCTCAGCATCCCTCAATACGTCCATAGAGATAGAGCTAAGGCCCCCTCGACAGAGTTGAAGACTACACGGTCCGAGACCACCTCCCCTGATGTCCTATGACGTAATAGTTTTGCTAAGGTAATGACGATACAACGATATCACTGAACAAGACTTAAGTAGAGATAGAGCTAGAGTTTGCTGACCAGGATGAACTATAATGTCACGTCCTCCCCCTGATGCTCAACTCGCATCAAGTATACTAACCACACACACACAATCACATGCCTATTCCTAGCATCATCATCATGATCATATTATAAATAGACAGAAATAAATATGCATGAGCAATAACAATAGGAATATTGGATGACATGTGAGATGCACATTACAAGCATACAAGCATAGAATCAATCATGGCATTGGACTCAATAAAAATAAACAGATTATTATTAACCAATTAGTTTAGGTTCTATTCCCTCACCTGTTAGAAATTTTCAATCTTCTCCAAGCTTCTTAACTCACTCTTGAACCTCTTGGAAACCTAAGAAATTTGTAAGTTCTAACTTAGGGTTTAATCTCATCAATTTACAGTAGTCAATGGTCCATACTAGCATCAAACAGACCTTTAGAAGCTTAGTGGTCGCAGGTGTGACTGCACATGTGGTCTCAGTTTCTGTGACCACAGGGTGTGGGGTCGATACATGTGGTCGCATATCATGCGACCACACACATGCGACCACACCCTCCCTGGAAACTTCCCGAGGGCATGTGGTCGGACATATGTGCCTCGTGTGGTGGATTAAACTGCGACCACACGAGTTTTTGGTTGACTTTTACTCTCAGCCACATCCTTTCATAACTTGATTCCATGGCTAACATTATGATCCTTCATATGATTGTTCTATAGCTTAAAATTCACACTTTTACATAGTCCTTCACCTTAATCCGTTCTTCATAGATCTCCTTAGAGTTTGTTCATGGTCTAGGATTAAGATCTTATTTTGAATCAATATCTCCTCCATAACCTATTCTAGGCATTCAATTACTGTAGGGAATGATTTCATACCTTAAACTTGTTGGAGAATCAGAGCTTTCTCTGCAATTCCTTCTCCTAGTCTTCCTCTTCAACTCTCCTTCTCTTCTTACTCCTCTCTTTCTCTCTCTTTCAGTTTGGGTTCTAAAAGAGTGAAAGAGACTAAGGGACGTCCTTTATATAGAGAAAAACATCCATATAAAGTCACACTTTGATTAGGAAAGAACCCCCCTCATATTAGGAAGGTTTCCCAATTACTGAGTCAGTTATACCATCGTGTGGTCGCACATGGGGTCGCAGAATCCGTCTACCATTTGTCTCAAAACTGCAGCCACATGTCCCAAACTCGAGTGGTCTCAATATTCTGACGTGTGGTCGACCACACCTGTTTACGTATGCGACCACACGTCTCAATTAGATGATTTTTTGTTTGAATTACATACCTAGTCTTGTAGTTTCTTCACGCACTTGGTCCACTTGGTCCGGCCATGATAGGAAGACCTAATACAAGGTGGTAAGATCGGGTTAGTAAGGTACGGGTCTTACACGACCATAAGGTATCGACCGTATGTCCTATGGTGGTATATATTGAGACCATAGGATCGACCATAGGATAATAGCAAGTATATTTTGAGATGAAACAAAGTTTTCGACTACTGTAACTTGGTAAACTTGAACTCTAACTTTAATACATTAATTATTTAGGTTCTTAAGAGATTCAAAGTGACTTCCAAAGCTTGGGAGAGGAATAAACATCAATCAAATGTGAGGGAACAAGACCTAAACTAATTAGATAATAATAAATTATTTTACTTTATTTGTCCAATGCAATGAATGATTCTATGCTTGTATGCTTGTAATGTGCATCTCACATGTCATCCAATATTATTACTATTTCTGCTCATGCATATTTATTATTGTCTATTTATAACATGATGATGATGATGATGCTAGGAATAGACATGTGATTGTGTGTGTGGTTAGTGTGTTTAATGCTAGTGGAGCATCAGAGGGAGGACATGGCATTGTGGTCTTTGACCTGGTCACCAGACTCTAGCTCTATCTCTACTCAAGTCTTATCCACTAACATCATCGTATCAGCATTACCTTAGCAGAATTATTACGTCGTAAGACATCGGGGAGGTAGTCTCGGACCGTATGGTCTCTGACTCTGTCAGGGGGCCTTAGCTCTATCTTTATGGACGTATTGAGGGATGTTGGGGTGAGGCCTTGGATACACTGGATGACATTTAGGATTGGTTAGTTATGAGCCCAGTTTGCAAGCCCTCGCCAATAGGGGCTTACGTGTTGGTATGGGTAGGGCATTAGGAGAAGTGTTGGCGGTGTTTGATCTGGATAATTTAGCTCTATCTCTATTCCATGGTGGTGCATGTGGGACGGCAATGGTGTTTGATCCATTAGACGGAGGTGGCAACCAATCCTTTCTATAGCATATTGTAAACGTTGAAACCAGACCAAAGATATGAATTGAATGCATGCATATGTTTATTATATTGTTTTGTTTTCTCACTGACCTCAAGTTGGAGAGCTGACCCTCACGCGCGTAATTCTTTTTAGTTTCTAATGTTGCACGTGTTACTGTTGAAGACTACATGGATACGCCAACATATGGACATGTAGTGACAATGGATGTGCAAGCTGTGGAGGACGAGTGTAAGCACCCCATTTTTGCTACCCTCAACATAAGTGAACTCATATGGCAGGTTTTCGACTTTTAACCCAAAGGTTTGTAATTCTCTAATGAACCCCACAGCAGGGTCATAGGCTATTACCTACTTGGATGTATAAGTCGTGAAATTATCTTCAAAATGAGACCAGAATCATCAAATTTAGACATCAAACAAGGAAGATATCACAGTTTGAAAATGCATAGGCATTTACGTAATTATCGTATGATGGATGCATTATCATTTAAACTTCAAGTCATCATATCTTGGTCATCTGATATCGAAATCGGATGATTCAAAGACTAATATTCCTTATTTTCAGTCATATTCAAAGTGGATGTGAAAAATCCCGGGCAAAGGTCATCGGTGGGTCCCATGCAAGCTTTCATGTAAAATTATCGATAGAAATTCAAAGCTTCATATCTTTGTCGTTCTACGTCGGATTCAGATGATTCCAATACCATTATTCTTCATTTGTGATGTTCTACAAAGTGGACGTGAAAAATCTAGGGTAGAAGTCTCCAAAGGTTCCCATGCAAAATTACACATGAAAATGATTGTTTAATCTTTAAAAATTCATATTTTGGTCACCCCATATCCAAATCAGGTGATTTCAGTTTCAATATGTTCAATTTTTAGTACTCTACAAAGTGGATGTAAAGGATTGCCAGTAGAAGCCGAAGGATCCCATGCAGAATGGTTAGCCAAATTATCGATAATTGGCCCGCTTAAACTTTAAAAATTCATAAGTTGGTCATTTTATTTCCAAATGAGGTGATTTAAGTTTTAATATTCCTCATTTTTAGTGTTCTACAAAGTGAACGTAGAAAATTTGGAATAGAGACTATCGAAAAATTTTATGTGGAATGGTGGTAGAAATGGACTATGAAATGATAGAAAAAAGTCAAATTTGGTTCAAACCAGTTTAACCCAACTCAGTCCGGCCCATATGCATCGGATTATATACATATATAGTACACATATACACCCATATGCATGCATTTCTATATATATATATATATATTAGGAAAGAGAGGCCGTAAGGAGAGACTTAGAGAATAAGAGAGAGGAAAGAGAGGCCGTGGGAAAGAGGGAGGGAGAAGGAAAAAAGGAAAGAGAGAGGGAGAAGAAAAAAGGAAAGAAAAAGAAGAAAGAAAAAAAACGTAAGGAGTGAGAGAGAAGAAGGTTTTCTAGAAGGAGAAAAGAAGGAAGGAAGAGAAGAAGGAAGGAAAAAAAAAAGAAAGAAGAGAAGAAGGAAAGAAGAAGAAGAGGAAGAAGAAAAGGAAAGAAAAGAAGAAAGGAAAAACGTGAGAGGAGAGGCTTTTCTAGAAGGAGAAAAGAAGGAAGGAAGAGAGGGGAAAGAAAGGCCGTAGGAAAGAGAGAGGGAGAAGAAAAAAAGGAAAGAGAGAGGAAGAAGAAAAAAGGAAAGAAAAAAAAGAAAGGAAAAAACGTGAGGAGTGAGAGAGAAGAAGGTTTTCTAGAAGGAGAAAAGAAGGAAGGAAAGAATAAAGGAAAAACGTGAGAGGAAGGGATTTTCTAGAAGAAGAAAAAAAAAGGAAAGAATGGATCTTCTAAAAGAGAAAGAGGAGAGAATAAAAGGCCAAGAGAAAGAGAGAGAGGCTTTCTTTTTTCCAGACAAGAGGGAGCCGTGAGGAGTGAGAGAGAGAAGAGAGAAGAAGAAGAAGAGAAAAGAAAGAAAAGAGAAGAAGGAAAGAGATAAAGAGAAGAAAGAAAGGAGCAGAGAAGAGGAAAATGAGGATTCAACATAAAAAAGCTTGATACAATCTCCAAAAATCCTACATCGAAGGTTTTGCTCCATTGGAGTACAAGGTTGGTACCCTAAAACGAATTTAGGGGTCTTTAGAATGCTAGCTTAATGTTGATTTTGCTTGAAAAAGCTTATTTTTATTAAATCTCGATCAGGAATGTTCTATTGCATGCATATTGATGTTAGGATGTTCATGTCTAGCATTTTTTATGTATGATGATTTGTTTAAACTATTCAATGATGAAGATTTGAATGCTATATGATGATATTTGATGTTTTTTGTTACAAAGTGGATTTTTAATCTGAAATTTCCAGATTTAGGATCCAAATTTAGGACGTGCATCTCATGTGGGATTTTGAAGCCCAAATTTTTATGAGATTCTCTCTGAAATGTTAGAAAACTTTCCTAGAAATTTCGTTCCATTTGGAATTGGAAAAGTCTATCAAAAAAATTCTTCTTTGGCATTGCTGCTCTACTGGGATATAATGCAATCCCCTATCAGAAAGTCTCTAGAAAAGAGTCTTATGGCCATAATCAGAAAATAAACTTCATATGAATTTTTTAGATATGGAAGTCTTCTAAAAAAATGGCACTGGTTTCGGATTTTTTGATTTTTTATTGAATTGATATTGATTTTTAAGTGCATAGTGCTCTGATTTTGAATCTGTTAGGATATTCTGATTTGCATGATTGAAAAGGATCTTTTTCACTTGTTTTTCTTGATGAAATTTTATATCTGACAGTTATCTATATGAACATATGTCTGGATTTAATTTTTATTAAGTATGGGATTTTATACGGAATTTATGGTGCAAGTGATCAAAAATCTAGAATAGACTTGACTAGTGCACATATCCTGTCTTGGGGCATCCATTTGACCTAGTTTCGTTCCCTTTTGGGATTTGACTCCTTCAGATGAAATATAGCATGTCGAGTCATCTTTCTGTGAAAAAAAATAAAGCTTGATTTGAGTTACATAAGATGTACTTATGAACATTTTGGTGTAATATAACAGAATCTGAAAGCAGTTCATAGTTTTATCCAATATTTGAAACTTTGTGTCACAGTTTTAAAATTTTTGAGTCATTAATCATTCCAAATGTCTTCATAAAAGTTACAATATTTTCAAAGAACTTATTGAACATATGTTTTTGATAATTTTGGATTTTTTAGAAAGGTTTTATTGATGTCTCATTCACTTGTAACATACAATTGATTGCTTGAGTGAATTCTACCATATTTGATTACATACTTGCTATATTTAGAGTATCTATATGCCATGTTTGGATGAATGATATATTTAGACCATTCATATACTTTGTTTGAATTGTGCACATACCATGTTTTTCATATTCCAAGTGTTGCTATATTTGGTAGAATAAATGATTTTTACCATATTTAGTAAAATCTTAATAATTACTATTTTTAAGTCCTACTATGATTAGAAAATAGCATATAAGATCTTACCTTTTTTTAGATAATTCATATCATATTTTGCATTCTATGTTTGGTACTTACCATATTGATATATAGGTGCATACATTAATTTCTTACCATGTTTATAAAATAGCATATAAGATCTTACCTTTTTGGATAATTCATGCTATATTTTGCATTCTATGTTTGGTACTTGCCATATTGATATATATATATATATATGCATATATTGATTTCTTGTCATATTAGGTCTTGTCATGCTTAGATTAGCATATTAGATCTTGCCATATAGATTCTTGCCTTATTTGCAATACATGTCATATTAGGAGATTTTTGCTATATATGTATTTCTTGCCATAAATGTCACACCCCAATTCTAGTCTAACCAGAATAGTGTGATGAACCGTTAAATAACCAACGGTTCAACCAGGATCTCAAATAGGCTATCCCCGCGTTATCCAAACTTACACACATTCGTAATCATAATCAGAGTAAATACACAATAGTGGAAATCTTGTAAATAAATGAACTGAGAATCTATGTGATACTAAAATTTAAATAACAATTTATTCTGTATCAACCGAGACATAAGTAAATATCAATACAAGTCTTTAATAAATCCAAATCAAGAAACCTATAAAATATCTAATCAAATACACACGAGTTGCACTCGCAAGAGGAGTCATGTGTATCCACTTCAGCTTCAACTTCCATCGCTGCCACGTTCCCGTACGCAGACGCATTCATATAGTCTTCAACCGTATAACCTGCATCATCAACTAAAAATATTCGACGTCAAGGGGTGAGCACACAACACGGCTCAGTGAGTAGCCAAAACAATGCAACAATACATATGCATGCAAAAAGTCAATTTATATATTTGGTCCGGTTTATAAGTTTGCAGTATGCAATAGAAAGGTTTAGGTAGCCAAAGGTCGCGTTTATTGACTCCGTCTCTATACACGAGTGTGTGACGTTACCCGAAGATCACGTTTATCGTCAACTCACATGCACCCAATCATGAACATTATATAACAAAGGTTACGTTTATTGCTATATAGTGTCATACCAACACGTAAGCCCCTGTTGGCGAGGGCTGCAAACTGGACTCGCAACTAACCAATCCTAATGTCAAACAGTGTATCCAAGGCCTCACCCCAGCATCCCTCAGAATGTCCATAGAGATAGAGCTAAGGCCCCCCGGTAGAGTCAGAGACTACAAGGACCGAGACCACCTCCCCTGATACTCTACGACATAATAGTTCTGCTAAAGTAATGGCGATATGACGATGCCAATGCACAAGACTTGAGTTAGAGATAGAGCTAAAGTGCTGAGACCCGCCAAAGGTTAACGTTTATTGACGTTCTCATCACACCTCCCCTGATACTCGCCCGCATCAAGTACATCAACCACACACATACAAGCACATGTCTATTCCTATCATCATCATCATCATCATATTATAAAACAATAAAGTAAATATGCATGAACAAGTAATAAAAATATTGGATGGCATGCTGTATGCACATTACAAACATATTCGCATAGAATCAAGCACAGCATAGGACTCAAGAAATAGAAAACAGTTTATGATTAACCAATTTAGTTTGGAGTTAAGCTTCCTCACCTTAGCTTGCTATAAGATGTTTTTCCAAGCTTTAAAATCACCTTTACAACGTTATTATATTGCTATAAGACCTAACAAAGTCGATAAAATTTAATTATAATTTATTCAGAATTAAAAACTACTCTGTTAACTGAGGGTCGAAGGTAGGGTCAATGCTAGGGTCGATGGGTCTATCGACCCTTCCCTCTTTCTAGACTTCCCAAATGCTGAGGGTCGATGGTCAGGAATACCTAGGGTCGGATGGCCTATCGACCCTGGGTGCGACCCTTGGTGCACTCTGGTCTAATTTCCACTTTTAATCCATTCCTCGTGTTTGGGATCCTATGGCTTGCTCCTACATTTCATTCTACATTCATTCCATGGTCTGAAACCATGTATAACCCACCTAGATAGCTTTCATGCACTTTCCTATGGTTTTCCATGGAAACCTAACCATGGGTTGATGGTTTGGGTTTTTCCGAGATCACACTCTCAACATTAACTAACCTAAGGTCTGTAGAAACTCATGGAATTAGTATCCATACCTGAGAAGATTACTTTTTCTCTGAAATTCTTCTCCTTTTTGCTAAGTTCTCTTCCTTGCCTTTCTTCTTCCTCTTTTCCTTCTATTCTCTTTCTCTCAATTCAATTAGGGTTGTGAAAGGAGTGAAAGTGGCTTAGGGACGTCCTTTAAATAGACTAGGAACATCCTAAAATAAGTCCCTTTGAGATTAGGAAAGAACCCAATCGAAAAATATAGAAATTTCCCAATTTCTATATTCGGCAGAAATCGAGGGTCAATGGGAGGGTCGATGATCCCGTCGACCCTAGGGTCTTAAGCTATCCGACCCTCCCTTCAAAACTGAGGGGTCTGACTTTCTGTTTTGGGAGGTCCGACCCTGCTTAGCTGGGTATGCGACCCTTCCCTTATTTTAAGTGTTTTTGGGTCGATTTAATACCTGGGATCTCGATCTCCTTCACGCCCTTGGTCCACTTGACTCGACCATGATGGGTAAACCTGCTTCAAGGTGGTAAGACCGGGTTAGATTGACACGGGTCTTACAACTCCCCCCAACTTATAAAAATTTCATCCTCGAAATTGTACGTACCTTCTGAATCAAACAAGTAAGGATATTACTTTCGCATAGCATTCTCTTCTTCCCATGTAACCTCTTCCATGTCTCTACTTTTCCATGTGACCTTAACATAGTAGATATCTCTGTTGCGTAGACGTTGAACCTTTCGACTAGTGATTTATGTTGGTGTTACTTCAAACGTCAAATCATCAGTCAATTCCGGCAAATCCACTGTCAAGACATGCGTTGGGTCTTTGACATACTTCTTCAATAGGGAAATGTGAAATACGTCATGCACACTTGACATAGATGGTGGTAGTGCTAACTGATAAGCCACTTTTTCACGCTTAGCTAGAATTTCATATGGCCCGACATATCTTGGACTTAGTTTTCCTTTCTATCAGAACATCTTCAATCCTCGCATAGGCGATACCTTCAAAAATACTTTATCACCTACGGCGAACTCCAGATCTCTGCGTCGAGTATCTGCATATTGCTTCTGACGGTCTGAGCTGTTCTCACTCTTTCCTTGATGATGTCGACCACTCGACAAGTCTCTTCAACAAATTCCGGTCCAACAATACTACGTTCTCCAACTTCATTCCAAAACAAGGGAGTTCGACACTTCCTGCCATACGGTGCTTCATAAGGTGACATCCGTATGGTAGCCCGATAGGCCGTTATTGTAAGCGAACTCGATCAATGGTAACTTTTCATCCCATGATCCCTTGAAATCAATTACACATGCTCGTAGCATATCTTCTAGAATTTGAATTATGCGCTCGTCGTCCATCCGTGCGTGGGTGGAATGCGATCTTGAACTTCAACGTTGTACCCATAGCCTTTTGCAATCCTTCCAAAAATTTGGAAGTAAATCGTGGGTCTCTATCCGACACAATACTTTCTGGAACACCATGTAATCGAACAATATTATCCACATACAGCTTCGCTAACCTTTCCAGTGTATACTGAGGTCGTATAGGTATGTAGCGAGCTGTTTTAGTCAGACGATCCATAATCACCCAAACTGCGTCAACTACTCGAGGAGTCAATGGTAGTCCCGTGACGAAGTCCATAGTGATGCAGTCTCATTTCCATCTCGGTTCCGGTAATGGCTGCAACAAATCCGGCGGGTCTTTGTCGTTCAGCCTTTACTTTTCGACAATTTAGGCATTGAGACACGAACTTGGCTACATCCGCTTTCATTCCCCTCCACCAATATAATTTCTTCAGATCATGATACATTTTTGTACTTCCGGGATGTATCGAATAGATGGTGGTATGGGCTTCTTTCATCGATCGGTGTCTAATGTCCATACTTTACGTTTCGGTACACATATTCTTCCTTTGTATTTTAGTACCTTCTCGTCATCCAAGGTGAACTCAGGGTTAGTCCTACCTTTCTCAATATCTTCTTGTACTGTTCTCAGATAAGGATCTGCTTTGATAGCTAGCTGTCTTCACTTCATCCACTATATCTGGTATAATCTTCAATGCCGCAAACATATTCGTAAATCGATGAATAAACCTTTGGTTTGCTGATTCATCCGTTGTATCTATCACATACTGCTCGTTGCCGTGATTGAACACCATTCCGTTGGTACACATTGCTGCAGTCGTGCTCACTTCTTCTTGAGATTT
Organism: Protea cynaroides; assembly: GCA_028583415.1. Taxonomy (NCBI): domain Eukaryota; kingdom Viridiplantae; phylum Streptophyta; class Magnoliopsida; order Proteales; family Proteaceae; genus Protea; species Protea cynaroides. Next base: position 113,719,830 of record CM053276.1, on the reverse strand, counting down.
TATCATTGCTTTTCTGCTTAATGCATCCGCTACTACGTTCGCTTTTCCCGGATGATACTGGATATCACAATCATAGTCTTTCAATAGTTCCAGCCATCTTCTTTGTCGCATATTCAACTCCTTCTGATTAAATAAATAAGTAAGACTTTTATGGTTCGACTTAATCTGGAATTTCTCCCCGTACAGGTAATGTCTCTATATCTTGACAGCATGTACTACTGTCGCTAGCTCCAGATCATGAGTGGGATAATTTTTCTCATGTACCTTTAACTGTCTTGAAGCATAAGCAATTACTTGCTCTCCTTGCATAAGCACACATCCTAGTCCCGGCCCGACGCATCGGTGTATAAAGTAAATGTCTGTCCTGGAACGAGAATAGTCAAAATCGGGGCAGATATTAATCTGGTCTTCAGTGTCTGGAAGCTCTTCTCACATTTATCCGTCCATACAAACTTTTCACCCTTCTTGGTCAAACTGGTGAGAGGTACGGCAATCCGAGAATAGTCTTCTACGAATCTCCGATAGTAACCAGTTAGACCCAGAAAACTTATGATTTCCGAAACGCTCTTTGGTGCTTCTCATTTTACAATAGCCTCGATCTTGCTGGGGTCCACTTTGATTCCTTCAGCGGATACTACATGGCCTAGGAATGCGACTTCATTTAGCCAAAACTCACACTTTGAGAATTTGGCATATAGCTTCTCTTTCCTTAAACGTTGTAGGGCTGCGTTTAGGTTCTTGATATGGGTTTCCTTGTCCTTGGAATATACCAATATGTCATCAATAAATACTATAACCGACGTATCCAACATATCGTGGAAAACTCGGTTCATAAGTTCCATGAACGTTGCCGGTGCATTAGTTAATCCGAAAGACAACACCAAAAATTCATAATGTCCGTATCTGGTCCTGAAAGCTGTTCTTGAATATCCCCTTCTTTAATCTTCATTGATGATAGCCCGATCGAAGATCGATCTTAGAAAATACTCTTGCTCCTTGTAACTGATCGAACAAGTCATCGATCCGAGGTAGTGGATATCGATTCTTGATTGTCAGTTTATTCAACTCCCGATAGTCGATGCATAATCGAACGCTACCATCCTTCTTCTTTACGAACAACACCGGTGCCCCCCATGGAGATATACTGGGTCAAATATAACCCTTGTCCAGCAGTTCTTGTAGTTGCACTTTTAATTCCTTCAGTTCCGTAGGAGCCATTCTATAAGGTGTTTTTGATACGGGTGCGGCTCCAGGTATCAGGTCTATTACAAACTCCGTGGCCCGGTCGGGTGGTAATCCGGATAGTTCCTCCGAAAATACGTCAGGGTAATCCCGCACGACATCAATGTCTTCCATTCGTGGTACGTCCTTGGTTAGGTCGACCACGGATACTAGATACCCGATTGCCCCCTTCTCAAGGCACTTCTTAGCTTTTAGTGCTGAAAGTATGAGCTTGCGTCTCCAGGGAAGTTTGGTTCCCGAGAATCTTAATTCTGTCCCTTCTTTGTCTTTGAACGTTAGCTTCTTTTCGGCGCATAATAAATTTGCAGAATGCCGAGCTAACCAGTCCATTCCCAAGATGACATCAAAGTCTGTCATCTCAAGTTGTATCAAGGTTGCATCTAAGGTCTACTCTCCAATGAGAACTGGACATGGTCCATAACCCTTCTCTAGTTCCACTTCTAACCCCATCGGTGATCGTACAAGTAATTTGTAGTCTAATGTTTTGATGGGTAATTTGGTCTTCTTTTCAAATGACACAGATATAAATGAATGAGTAGCTCCGGAATCGAAGAGTACTCTGGTGGGTACGCCATTTATAGGTACAATACCTGTGATTTATCTTTACTTAGTCTACATGCTCATTCAATGTATTTATAACTTTAAAAGTTTCAGTCATACCTGTGACTACATCGGGTGATGCGGCAGCATCCTCTGATGTAACGGCATATACCCGTCCTTGATGTAACTGCTTCTTGGGCTTTGGGCACTCCCTTTCCATATGCCCGGGTTGGTTGCAGTTAAAACACTTTAGGACTTCAGAATTTGGCTTTGACTGAGGTTGCACTGCTGAAGTGGTCTTGGGTGCAGTAGTAAAGTTCTGAGGACGGAAAGGCTTATACGTCCTGTTATTGCCTCCGTTGTAGGAGTTTCCGGCTGGTCTCTTGATGCCTCTGTTCTGAGTAAGATAACTCTCCTTCTGGCTCGATTCAATCACTCGAGCAATCTGGACAACTTCGTTGTAAATTCTCTTCTCTAAGCCTAGAACATTTTCTCTGGTGCTTCCTCTTAGTCCCGCGACGAATCTACGGGTTTTGGTATCTTCTTCTTGCATACTCAGTGGTGCGAAGAAAAACAGCTCTTCATAACGCTGTTGGTAAGCATCCACTGACATCTGTCCCTGATAAAGACTCAGGAACTCTTTCTCCATCGAATCTCTGAAGCTCCGTGGAAAATATTTCTCAAAGAAGGCTTCTTTATATATAGCCCAGGTTAGTAGGGCGTGCTTGGTCAGTAAATATGTCTTCGTGGATTTCCACCAATGGTGTGCGTCGCCCTTGAGCATGAAGGTGGCACATAGTACTTTCTCTTCCTCTGTGATAGTCATCATGAGGAAATTTCTCTCCATCTCGTCTATCCAGTGGGCTGGCCACAATGGATCAGACGGCTTGCCATTGAATTCTCTGGGTTTCATCTTCAAAAATCTCTCCACTAGTCGGGAGTGATCCAGCTGATTTTGGGGGTTTGCCCCTAACATATAGGGTGGATACTGATAATTTCCTTGAGCTGCTTCTGGTGCCTGCACTGGAATCGGTGTAGCCGGTTGTTGAGGTGTCTGAGGGGCTGGGTGGTTACCTACTGGTGCTGCACTAGCTTGTCCGGTGTGCATGGGTGCAGCCTGAGTGGCTTGGAACATAATTCCCATGGCAACCTGCATCTGAGCCTGTGCGTGTTGCATCTGCTGTGCCAGATTCATCACCACTGTTGCCAGCTCTGATGGTGGAGGTGGCAAATTTGTAGGGTTTGCCGGTTCTGGATTCCCCGGTGCGTAGTTATTCTCTTGACTAGTCTCCTCCACTGGTGGTGGTGGTGGGACTGCGTTTCGGGTCTGTCGGGTCACCCTACGTCCAGACATAATTCTTTTTTGTGATTGGTGGTGCCTGAAAATCATCAAAATATGTGAGAAGTCATTTATATTCCATGTAGGCACGCTAACCAATAATCAATTCCAATTCTAACTCATTCTATAAAAAAAATATGCTGTCTTTCTATGCAGGGTCGATGGTGAGGGTCCCTGGTATGTCCGACCCTTAGTTTTCGACCCTGGGAATGACCTGTTCTTCCCGAGAGCTGAGGATCGAGTCGAGGGTCGATGGGTATCCGACCCTCGGTATCCGACCCTTAGTTTTCTGACAGATTCCCGAGAGCCGAGGGTTGATGGGAGGGTCGATTCGAGGGTCGATGGATTCAGTCGAATTGTCCGACCCTCGGACCAAAAATCAGATTTTTAAGATCCGATTCTAGGTCATTTCTCACTATTCCCCCTCCGTTTCGACTCGTCACTCCTCTCTGAGTTGCTACAGTGCTACTCTACCGTTTTTGGTCAATTTGACTCCGGGTTTCGACGTCCACGTCATCACTACAGGTATGTCCACTCATCTTCACCTGTTTTTAGGTTTTCTTTTCTAGGTTTTTGCACATTTAACTTGTATTTTCCAAATTAAACTTTTTCCAACCGTAAAAATTTGATTTTTATTGGGGGCTTTTGTTATTGGTGTCTCGAGGAACGAAAGCCCTCAAAAATTTTTGAATTTCATCGGTTGGTTATCGAGAAACTTGAAATTTTCTCTTTTTGCCCTAATTTGTCGACATTTTTTATTTTTCTTGAATTTCTTCAAATTGGACATCGTCAGTTAAAATTTCCTACTGCATGTGGGTTGTAGGATATGTTTAAACCTTCGTAAGTCCTTATGCCCACTTGTATGGTGAGGAATGAGCTTTATGGTCAACTTATGTCGTTATTACATCAATTTTTCGGATTTTTATCCTATTAACTCCTTGTTTCCTTTCTCTTTCTTATTTTGCAGATACTATGGCTCGTACTAAGGTACCCAGAGTGCGTGATCCACTTCGCTTCCGTTCGAATGAAGCTGAGGCACAGTATGATGACTATGCCCGTAAGAAAGTGGAAGGGGGTCGCATGGTAAACTTGGCTGAGTTAGCCTTGTTCAATGTAGAGGGAGCATTTGGTGATATGGGGTGGCTCACTGTCATCACATACGACGCGTGCACATGTCCAGATTTGGTACGCCAGTTCTATTGTAATCTCCAGGTGGTGGGGAATTACAATGACGTTGAGCATGGTCAGGAGTTGCGCATCAACAGTATGTCAAGGGGGTGCACATTTCCTTTGATTATCGGCAGCTGGCCGATCTGTTGGGCATTCCCTATGATGGCCCCATGGTGTACTGTGCGCCGGGAGAGTCACAGTTTGTTGAGATGGAGATGAGGACAAAGATCGATAATCAGTTGCTCCGTCCTGATCGTTGGTAGATGAGAGCTTGTTATCTGCGTCCAGCTCCATGGGTCTTCTGTAAGATTATCCAGCATAATCTTATCCCGCAGAGTGGGCACTATGAGAGGGTGTCTCAGCTGACCCAGTTTTTGATCTACAGCATCTGCACTTCGCCCGCCCGGTCCGCCTTCCTTACATCATCATGCGGACGATGATTAGTGTCACATTGTCCGGTCATAGGGGTAATCTACCCTATGGACGCATGATTACGAGTGCTACCGACCCGTCCGGGGGTGGATCGGTAGATGAGAAGATCCAGGAGAAGACCTTCTCGTCGCCTCTAGATTGGGAGGCTATCTCGCAAGATGGGGCTGCGAGATGCCGAGGTTAGTGATGAGGAGAGGAACGCGATGGTGCGCCCTCACACTCGGGTCGAGATGGCCGATCTTTGAGGCCGCGCCGCTGCGCTAGAGCTCGTGTGGATCTGGTCGACGATGACGATCGTATGTATATGGACGTCGACTCGATACCACCGCCTTCACCTACACATGCGGCTGGAGTTGGTACTTCTTCTGCGGCGGCTCCTGCACCTGAGGCTGGTCCTTCCCATTCGGTTGATCCTTTACTTCCACCTTCAGCCATGATGGAGATGTTGCAGGAGATCAGGGATGTTCAGCACATATCTGATCTGAGGATGGAGGAGTTGCTAGACGCGCAGCGTATGAGGGTGGATGAGCTGTTGGCTGCTCAGCATGCAACAGACGTGCGGATGGGAGAGCTCCTAGAGGTGCAGCGTGCGACTGATCAGAGGATAGCCGGTCTCACAGCTAGTCTATAGACGACCCAGACTCAGATAGCCTGGTTGACTAGAGTCTATGCTGAGGACTACGACAGAGATCGTGAGGCACCGCCTCCTTCTTCGCCTCCAGCTTCCTGAGTGTACTTTTATTTTTCCGTGTACTACAGAGTAACTGTCCGGGTTGTGGACTGTACTCTGCTTTTATTATGTATATACATCTTGTTTCTCTCTTTAATTGTATGTAAACTTGTTTCCCCTTTAATAGATGTATTATTTTCTTTTAAATTTTGTCTCAAACAACACTGGTGCTTACAATGTGTTAATATTACTGTTTTACTTTTATCCTATATCAGTTCACAATTGTCTCGAATGTATGTTAGTTCGGCGGGCAAGGCCCGAGATGATCTGATACCAAGTTGTCACACCCCAATTCTGGTCTAACCAGAATAGTGTGATGAACCGCTAAATAACCAACGGTTCAACCAGGATCTCAAATAGGCTATCCCCGCGTTATCCAAACTTACACACATCCGTAATCATAATCAGAGTAAATACACAATAGCGGAAATCTTGTAAATAAATGAACTGAGAATCTATGTGATACTAAAATTTAAATAACAATTTATTCTATATCAGCCGAGACATAAGTAAATATCAATACAAGTCTTTAATAAATCCAAATAAAGAAACCTATAAAATATCTAATCAAATACACACGAGTTGCACTCGCAAGAGGAGTAGTGTGTATCCACTTCAGCTTCAACTTCCATCGCTGCCACGTTCCCGTACGCAGACGCATTCATATAGTCTTCAACCGTATAACCTGCATCATCAACTAAAAATATTCGACGTCGAGGGGTGAGCACACAACACGGCTCAGTGAGTAGCCAAAACAATGCAACAATACATATGCATGCAAAAAGTCAATTTATATCTTTGGTCCGGTTTATAAGTTTGCAGTATGCAATAGAAAGGTTTAGGTAGCCAAAGGTCGCGTTTATTGACTCCGCCTCTATACACGAGTGTGTGACGTTACCCGAAGATCACGTTTATCGTCAACTCACATGCACCCAATCATGAACATTATATAACAAAGGTTACGTTTATTGCTATATAGTGTCATACCAACACGTAAGCCCCTGTTGGCGAGGGCTGCAAACTGGACTCGCAACTAACCAATCCTAATGCCAAACAGTGTATCCAAGGCCTCACCCAAACATCCCTCAGAATGTCCATAGAGATAGAGCTAAGGCCCCCCGGTAGAGTCAGAGACTACAAGGACCGAGACCACCTCCCCTGATACTCTACGACATAATAGTTCTGCTAAAGTAATGGCGATACGACGATGCCAATGCACAAGACTTGAGTTAGAGATAGAGCTAAAGTGCTGAGACCCGCCAAAGGTTAACGTTTATTGACGTTCTCATCACACCTCCCCTGATACTCGCTCGCATCAAGCACATCAACCACACACATACAAGCACATGCCTATTCCTATCATCATCATCATCATCATGTTATAAAACAATAAAGTAAATATGCATGAACAAGTAATAGAAATATTGGATGGCATGCTGTATGCACATTACAAACATTTTCGCATAGAATCAAGCACAGCATAGGACTCAAGAAATAGAAAACAGTTTATTATTAACCAATTTAGTTTGGAGTTAAGGTTCCTCACCTTAGCTTGCTATAAGATGTTTTTTCAAGCTTTAAAATCACCTTTACAACGTTATTATATTGCTAGAAGACCTAACAAAGTCGATAGAATTTAATTAGAATTTATTCAGAATTAAAAACTACTCTGTTAACTAAGGGTCGAAGGTAGGGTCGATGCTAGGGTCGATGGGTCTATCGACCCTTCCCTCTTTCTAGACTTCCCAAATGCTGAGGGTTGATGGTCAGGAATACCTAGGGTCGGATGGCCTATCGACCCTGGGTGCGACCCTTGGTGCACTCTGGTCCAATTTCCACTTTTAATCCATTCCTCGTGTTTGGGATCCTATGGCTTGCTCCTACATTTCATTCTACATTCATTCCATGATCTGAAACCATGTATAACCCACCTAGATAGCTTTCATGCACTTTCCTATGGTTTTCCATGGTAACCTAACCATGTGTTGATGGTTTGGGTTTCTTCGAGATCACACTCTCAACATTAACTAACCTAAGGTCTGTAGAAACTCATGGAATTAGTATCCATACCTGAGAATATTTCTTTTTCTCTGAAATTCTTCTCCTTTTTGCTAAGTTCTCTTCATTGCCTTTCTTCTTCCTCTTTTCCTTCTCTTCTCTTTCTCTCAATTCAATTAGGGTTGTGAAAGGAGTGAAAGTGGCTTAGGGACGTCCTTTAAATAGACTAGGAACATCCTAAAATAAGTCCCTTTGAGATTAGGAAAGAACCCAATCGAAAAATATAGAAATTTCCCAATTTCTATATTCGGCAGAAACCGAGAGTCGATGGGAGGGTCGATGATCCCGTCGACCCTAGGGTCTTAAGCTGTCCAACCCTCCCTTCAAAACTGAGGGTCTGACTTTCTATTTTGGGAGGTTCGACCCTGCTTAGCTAGGTATGCGACCCTTCCCTTATTTTAAGTATTTTTGGGTCGATTTAATACCTGGGATCTCGATCTCCTTCACGCCCTTGGTCCACTTGACTCGACCATGATGGGTAAACCTGCTTCAAGGTGATAAGACCGGGTTAGATTGACACGGGTCTTACAATAAATGTATTATATGTCATGCTTAGATAGAATATTTATTTTTTACAATAATTTAATTTATGCAATACCTTAATTGAACTGCCATATACACACACTTCTATAAGACAATCTAGGCGTGTGGACGTACATTTAGGCACTCACATTCTTGGGAAGGGCATAATGGAAAATAATAAAAATCTTAATAAAAAAAGAGAATGCTTTGCCAAACCTTTCAAAATTAGAACTTAGAATGAAAAGGGTAGCTCAGGACGATTTCCACCTCTCAGTAAACCCTAAACCTAGAATAGGTTCTCAATCCTAAACATAAAATAGGTTCTAAACCCTAAACCTAAAATAGGTTCTCAATCATTAACCTAGAACAGGTTATTTCAATCACCTCGAAATACGTGGATTCTGATTCTTAGGGTAAATCTTAGGATACGTAGGCTATTTTGGAGAATCTCAAATTCGAATCCATATCGTAGTCCACTCGGACTATCCATAGATCCACTTAGATATCCACCCATCATTTCAAACTACGCAGATTCTGATTCCTAGGGCAAACCCTATGATACGTAGGCTTTTTGGGAGAATCTCAAATTCGAATCCACACCTTAGTCTACTCGGACTATCCATAGATCGACTAGGATATCCATCCATATTTTGACCCAGAAAAGGTTATCCACATTCCAATCCAAAAAGGGTTATCCATATTTTGACCTAAATAGGGTTATCCATATTCAGACCCAGAAAAGGGTTATCCATTCTTAGATCCACTAGGACTATCTATCAGTTCGTATGGACTATCCAGATACTAATCCATAGGGTTTCTCAGCCTTTCAAGCATAAACTTCAACTTGAACAATGAACTTAATCATGCACAAGCATAAATCACATCTATAAACTTTAATCACACCTAAACTACGATGGTGAACTTGATTTTCAGAATAATTTCGTGATACGTAGGCAATCTGATGGATACAGATTCAGTTCAATGATATCAAACCACTTGGTTTGATTCGATTTAATAGATAGAGTCTAGCATAGAAAATGTATAGGTGATCGATTTCGATCGGACGGTAATGCGTGTCAAGCGTAACTAAAAATAAATTACTCTACCTACAATAAATATTAATGATATGTAAAGGTCGATCCACAGAGACTAGTTAATCAAATTGTCTACTTACCAAGAAAAAGGGGGGTTTTCTTTTGTAATTTAATTGACAACAAAATTAAGTAACAAAAATTCAATGGAAGATGACGTCGATTCAAGGAAATTTACTTACGGCTGCAAATTGATCACTGACCTCATATATATATATATATATATATATATATATATATATATATATATATATATATATATATGTATATATATTATTCTCTATTCAAATATTTAACCAATGATTATCAAAAAGCTAGACAATCATTACCTTCCCTAATTTTATTAATTTGAGTCATTCACACAATTTAATTCTTATCAATAAACCAATTGGTATTAAGCAATCCTCATGAGTTTACTGATAGCATTACACTCTCGGAGGAAGTTAAAGATGAACAATAATCTAACAAGCGTCAGATTATTTAATTCATTCTATGTTTTCTTTAAGCAAGTAATAAAAACTTGGATCATAATTGTTCTGCTCAATTACTATTTTTCCTGAACACCATAACAATTACGGATTATGAATTCAGGTTAGCAATAAATCACATAACTCAATCAATTAATAGGTCTCTTAATAAACTGAATCATGCAACCATTAACTTGAAAAATCAAGAAATACAGATATTTGAATAGAAAAATAATTAAAATTAAAAACAAAGTCTCACAATTTTACGAATCGGATTGAATTCCCCTTGAATCGATTAAAAAACTTAACTAGACATGGTAGAAAAGAAAGACAAAAGAAATAAAACTATCTTCTCAATAATTCTAGGTGACCATGGTCTTTTTTGTTGTGAATGATCTCTCTTTTTGGGTGACTATCCTTCTTTTTTTGGACGACCATCCCTATTTTTTTTTGTGATCGTAGTCCCTGTTTGGGTGATTGTAGTCTTTCTTCCTTAGGTGACTGGCTTTCTTTTTGAGTTACTGTGAAAGGCAACCTGACTCGACATCAATCCCGAATCAGACTTGACTTGACCAAAAAATCCCATAACCATTTTATATGAGTGGAGATCCGGACAGACTAAATCAGCATGGAGCCAATCCCAATCCCAATCCCAATCCCAATCCCTAGGCTGCTTTCAGGCCAGCAATGCAAGCTCAATCTAGAGTCCGGACTGGGCCAATTCTTTCGATCCGTGACCTAAAACCATGAGTATATGAACCGTATCACCTGATCGGAAAGGCATCATAGGAACCAAAATATGTCTTTATACGCCAATCATGTAGGGTATGTACTGTATATTGATTCGTATGTAGAGTTCTAGTACATTTTAGTAATTAGCGGTTACCACATCATCGTATATAATCAGGTAATTTCCAACCAAGTGGAGTATATACCAAATCTAGCATTTCCGACGTTTGATTGGAATCTAATTTAACATTAATAAACAAGGACGTTTGATTGGAATCTACTTTAACATTAATGAACAAGATTAAAAAATTGAGGGAAATGACCTACGACCCACGCGGAGAGGGTTTATTTCTCGTACTCTTCATTTTTTAGCGAAACCCTAATCACTTTCCTTGTCTCTCTTCCCCTTTCGCTCGCTGCCACTGAAGGTATTTTCTAATTCTCGCTGCAACAACTTTGGATCAGAGTTTTTTGAATTCGTATATCTTTAGTTAGATCTCTCAATAATTTTAACGTTTCGTTGAGTATTACCTAAACGCTGTTGATTTTATTTCTATGGAATTTAGCTCTGTTCTGCAATTCATTGAGTTGTTCTTATGTTTCCACCCTATTATTATCGTTTGTGATTGATATTTGGTTTAATGATTAAACTGTGAATTAAAAGCGTTGTTTCGATCCAGGTATCGTTGCAGGGGTATCTTAGGACGCGTTACAATGGTGGAGAAATCGAAGGGAAGGAAGGAGGAGGTCGTTAGCAGGGAGTACACCATCAACCTCCACAAGCGGTTGCATGGCTGGTAAGCCTTCTTGTTGATTTGCCATTAATGTATTTTAAGCGAGGTTGATATGATACCTTGTTATGCTCGGTATGATATTCGAATTATGTGTCGAATGTTTACTTGATTCTTCTTTCGTAGTTACTGATTAGTTATCTTGTTCTTCTTTCGTAGTTACAGATTGGTTATCTTGTTCTTCTTTCTTAGTTACAGATTGGTTATCTTCACTTAGATATCCGATTTAGACCATGATGTTTGTTTTCTGATTTTAATGGGAGCACGGGCACGTAATTAGTACAATTAGGCAATTAGGCGTCAGTCCAATGTGTTTGGTCCTACAATTTCACCTTAGGATACACTGGGGGCAAACAACTAGGGCTTGGTTGTCATTGATCAAGGGAATCTTGTTGACGTGCATTTTAAGCTAGAGATTGAGTGATTCTATTACTTAAGGTCTTAGGTGTCCCTTTGTTTTGTCTTCGACTTTTTTTGCTAAAGGTTGGAGCTTTATTGAAATAAAAGAAATAATAAATATTAGAGGGAATCCACTCCTGAAAGAAACCCACCTTCGGCATTGCCATCAGCAGGATTCAAACAGGAGGAAACACAAAACCATACTGGATTAACTGGATCAAAACCAAAATCTAGGTCTGTGGGAAGCATCCCACACAACTTCCCCAGCTATGAATCTAGGACGCTCCATCCATGTTTCAGACTGTCTTTTGAAAGCCCCTCTTTTCGCCAAAAAATCAGCTACAGCATTAATTTCCCTACATCAGTGAGTAAAGCGTATATCACAGTGTACTAGCTTTACCATAAGAATTCTCCAACATTGCAAAGCAACACAAGGCAGGTCTTGTTTTTGAAAACATTGTACTACAGAGATTGAGTCACTCTCAATCCATATTTACCGATCTCCCCCCACTCTCAATCCATATTTTGTTGAACCCTAGGCTGTACCCATCTTCCAAACCCTGCAACACCCCAAACATCTCTGCATGGTAATTCCTGGCCACCCCCATGTAATCTGTGAGCGCCAATAGCACACGCCCCAAACTGTCCCACAGTACTCCTTCCGAGGCAAACTCACCAGGATTGCTCATGCTGCAGTCGTCTACATTGATTTTACGCCAGAGCATCATTTGGGACCTCCATACAAGCTCTATTACCGAGGAACTACCCCTACTTTTTGTTTGTAGGTTTAGGCTTCTAACCAATTCCAACTCCATCTGTGTCTTGATCACACATGGCTTTGCAATTGAGATCTCAGAGCATTTTCTTTTCACCCAAAGAATAATAAGAGCACTTATTGAGGGACCTCCTCGTAGCAACTTAGATTACGAGCTTTCCAAATGCCAGATAGCACTATGTAGAATAAAGGCTCCTATATCTTTTTCAGTGGTGCTATTTGGCCTTTACTCTTCCACCACACAACCAGTTCAGCAACCGATACTTGGGGGAAGAACCAACATCTTAGGTATTCTGGTCTCTATCATCTTACTCCAACCTTATATCACCATAATTGTTGTTCGGTACTTTGATCTTTCTTGAATACCACATATCTTCCTTTATGAATGCAAACTAATGCATACTTCCCTCATCAATTAAAAAGGCTAGTTATACTGTTCACATTAGGAATAGGAAATGTGGTGTGGTTCAGAGTTCTAGAAAGCAGAAACATAATGGATTATAGAATATTATCTACCAAATTATGCTAAAACCAATTTTGCAATAGAAACAATGTGACCTATAGAGTATAGGTGCAACTTTAGAAAATCCAATAACATTTGTACTTCCAAGTTCCAACTAGGTTAGACTGCTTTTGTCAAAGGTGCTTCCCTTTGTCCTCCAAGGCATCTAGCCCAGATGAGGACCTAAATCCTGATATTCAGTTAACTGGGTGAGGCAAGATACAGTGCCAGGGGGGCAACCTATACAGCTTCATAAACCCAGCAGCAGAATACCTAAGATGTTGGTTCTTCCCCCAAGTTTCTGTCATAGATAATAACCAAAAGCCAGATTACAGTTTACTTTAGGAAATTGGGTGAGAAACAAGCTTAGGCACTAAAGGGGCTTAAAAAATGCAGGGCGAGGAAGATAATCAGGTTTTGTTTCGTGAGCAAGGTTTAATGCTTTTTTCTTGATCAGAATCTTGCAAATGGCACTCTCAACCATATGAACAACACCTCAATAAAGGTGTTATTTATTTATTTCCGTTTGAGATACTAGAAATAAATTGGTATGAAGAATTATAAATGAAACCCAATCTCTAGCTTTTTTAACTGTCGAGATGGATCTGGCGTGGCTTTTTATGATCCCACAGTTTAGTTATCTCAACCATTCTACTGTAGAATATCTTTCATCTCCTAATCTATGTCACCCTCCTCCCAACCTGGAATCCATCACTCATTTGGAGGATATCCTCATTGTTATAATGTTATCCAAAATGGATGTTCATCTTTCAACGTACATGGTTCTGTGATCATTACCGACATTAGGGATACTTAGTAAGAAGTGGATGAGGGCTTATCTTGACATAAGGTTGTCCTTCTCCTTAACTGGCTAGTTATTGCTTCTGAACTGAAAATTTGATCTTTGGAGAGTTATAAAAATAGTTTCAGATCTGATCATCACCGACTGTGACATTTTTTATTTTTTCCCAGTTCTTGCTTTCTCTTATTACCTATCGTTTATGTCTACATTCTGGTCCTATAGATATCTATTGATCCTGGATTATTGTTGTGATCCCAGCGGATTGCATCAGGATTTTGTCTAGAACTCTGAACCACACCACATTTCCTATTCCTAATGTGAACAGTATAACTAGCCTTTTTAATTTATGAGGGAAGTATGCATTAGTTTCATTCATAAAGGAAGATATGTGGTATTCAAGAAAGATCAAAGTACTGAACAACAATTATGGTGATATAAGGTTGGAGTAAGATGATAGAGACCAGTATCACATAGAACTGTCAATTATGGTGACCCAGTTGGACAGATATTGCTTTGGTGGCAATTCTGTAATTTTGGAAATATTTGGAAAAAAATGTTCTAGAAAAAAAAGTTACCGAACAACAAACTGTTCTTTTTTTTTTTTTTTTTGTTCTAAGACTAGTTCTATAACATATTTACCAAACAGACTTTTAGGCTCAAGAACAGCCAAAGAACACTGTTCCAGCACAGAAACAAGAAATGACATTCTTTTGAAATGAACACCGGTTTAGAGCAAGAACATTACCAAAGGCAATCTAAGAGACTATCTCTTCTCTTAATTTTGTAATATTTTTTATGAATTTCTAAATTTGTTTGAGGCGTGAAAAATTTGAATTTTGAGGGTGAAGGAGAGGGATTTAGTTCGTCTCAAGTTGAAGTTGAACTGGATATCGTCCAGTGTCTGCTCGATCTACGATAGGTGGCGACCAATTCTTCCAATAGTCTTTACTAAAGCAACAGTTAAGACTGATTGTGAGATGGGATGTATTATAGAAACTGCTTCACGAATGAAATTGTGAAGAAGAAGAAACCCATTTCAAAAATGGAATCCCACCATCTCCCATTCTCACAACCTCCAAGCTCTGCAACCTCAGACGACTCTTCTACAACCTCCGAAAAGTTCTAACTTGCTGCAGCTTGAAGAGGAAAAATGGAATTTAGCTCCGCAAATATAAGATCTTTTTGGCATCAGATTCTTAGACAATTTAGCTGCCTGAGTTTTGGTTCCCAGATCTTTAGAATTGCTATTTGGGATGTATATTCATCATTTAACATATCTGACCATTACCCAGATTGTAACATTTTCTACTTTCCCACTTGGGGTCTGATAATGAGTTAGTTTAGCTCTTAGTATGGTTAGGACTTATGTATTCTCTGGTCTATAAATAAGATGAGTTCAAGGGAAACCTTGATTCTTCTCAAATTCTCTTAAGTAGAAGGTGGCACAGCCTCCGAGTCCTGGATGCATGCAATTAGCTAAGGGTGGAATTGGATCATAGATAGATTTATGAATGAAATTCCTTTCTTCTCGTCTCCTTTCTCCTCCCTCGTCATTGTCCTCCCTCATCTCCAACTATATCCACCTGTGAGGACAATGAGGGGTGATTCACCCTCCTCGAATGACCAAGGAATATGTTGTTGGAGTCGCCACCTAGATTAAGGTGTAGGACCTCTAAAAATGTAGTCTCATCATAGGGTAAGACTTCTATTGACTCATAACTCATTAGATCGGTTCATTAGTCTGCAAGAGATCAGGTAAGTATTTAGGGTACGGTTTTGGGAAGGTGCTAGGCACGCAAACTGCCCGATCAAGATTGGCCTCCTATACTTTCCTTAGACTCTAATTCTTACTGTGCATGGTCAACTGGATGACTAGGTTCAATGGGAGAAGTCCTAAACCAAATTGTTATGTTTTGCTAACCTAGGGTTCAGCCAAATATGCCTTCAAGCAAATAAACAAGTAATGTATACATAGTACAGTGAACCGAACCAAAAGATGATTTGGTCTTGGACTGAATTTGAGAATATTCCCTAACTGCCTACGTATCCCTTGAAGCTTTCTCTCTTGAGGATTAGGTCCAAAAAATGTAGTTCGAACAGGATGTGTGTGATTAAAGTTTATGGATGTAGCTAATTATGCATGTGTTTCAATTAGATTCTTTGTTTAAGTTGAAATTTATGCTTGATGGATGGTTCAGAACGAATTTGATGATCTGTGGGCTGTAGTACCGTATTTGAGAATTCTCTCAAATTGCCTATGTATTCCAGAGGTCCTAGAAATCAGGTATAACGTAGTTCGTTCAAGGCTGTGAGAGTCAGATTTGGGATGTGTACCAAATTTCTTCCATTCGGATTTGGAATGTGTACTAAATTCCTTCCATTTGGATTTGGGATGTGTACCAAATTCTTTCCATTCAGATTTGGGGTGTGTACCAAATTCTTTCCATTCAGATTTGGGATGTGTACCGAATTCCTACCATTGTTATTGTGCTTTCTATTTTCAGGTTTCTAGGGTTTTCTATCCCTTTTGCTGTAATTTCCATTTTTAGGGTTTCCTACCCTACTTACTATATTCTTTCCATTTATGCAAGTTTTGCTTATGTGGCACTCTTCCAATTATGGTAGTTGTGTCTACCCTAAATTACAGGTGTTCCTAAACTAAGCATGGTAGGTGTATCAAACCAATCATAGCAAAAATGCCAATGTAACAATAGATATCTAAGATAGCAATATATTCACACATGGCATGATTTCATGCAAGAATCAATTTGACAAGTGTATATGCAAACATTTTAACGATAGCATGTAAGGCATCCAACATGTGAGCGTTATAAACATATGTGCATCCAAGGTGACATGTGTGCATCCAAAGTGCCAAATCACTCAAAATGAAAAATTGCATGTGACATGCAGTGAGTATATCAGTCATAAAATCCTTTTCTGGAAGTCAAAATTTGACCAAAATATTTGCATAGAAAGGTATTTGAAAGAGCTAAAAATCCTTCTCTAATACTCCAAAGCAGAATATGACTTTAACTTAGTCAAAAATACCTCCCAAAGTCAGGTTGCTACATTGATGTGAATCTGTTTCAAATTTAGACCGGTCACACCATAAATTCCATCATAAATCACACAAGTATGCAAATAAAAATCTAAAAACATAGTCAGAAAGATAACTCACAGACCTATCTTTTCTCTTTTTCTTTCTTATGCAGATAAGCACTCTATCATATTGCAATTTATAAAAAACAGAGTGCAAAAAATCTTTCTAGAATTGTATTAGTGTGCACTCAAAAAATCATATAAAATCAACTATGTATTAGAAACTGTCGAAACCAATGCCAAAAGTTTGCTAACTTGAATACCTAACTCCCATATTTTTTGGGAATTTAATCAATGGCTGGAAGATGCAAAACTCAAGTAAACGGTAGTATCCTTTATCTGCAAAACTCATTGATAGGATAGCATCCTTCATCGGGTGTTGAGTGAAGCAAAACTCACTGGTAGTATCCACTTCTCTGTTTTCTGGTCCTCTCTGTACTGCAGAACTCACCGGTAGTATCCTTCATCATTTTTTTTAACTCCCTGTCTTACCAATTGCCATTATGTCTCCATTTGCAGGTGTTGAGTTAATCAAATTGAAACCTCAGATCACACCATACAAGATCTGGTGAGTGAAACAAGGATTTTTTTTTTTTTCCTTCAAGTCTTCTTTGATGCAATTGATATTCAATCTGAGTGTTGCATTTGGATAAATGAGATTTTGGTTTGAAAATCAGAACTACTAGTGACGTTCAGTTCGAGTGCTTCCAATGCCAAAATCAATTGATAAACCATAGTTATAAAGTATTTTATGCCAAATTCAATTGCATAACAAGAAATTACTGGTAACACTGAATCCTATTGGATGTTGATTTCTTTATGCAGCAAGAATACCGGGTTATGAAATTCTCCTTTCCCTGGTTGTTTTAAATTATTTTAACCTGAAGCTTTTAATAATCCATATGTACTTCAGCTTTTTTTTGGGATAATTTCCATTAGTCACTATACTTGTCCTATAATTACTCAAACTCCCTTATCAGAACTTCTTTTCTGAATTTTTGGCTTCGAACTTTTGAAAGATAAATGCCTAAATCCCGAATTAATCCCTTTTTTTGCTTTTATTGTTGTCTGCTTTTCTTATCTAATTCTGACAGCATCTTTCAAATTAGAAAAGCGAATAAAATCTAAATATCATTCCTGAAGTATTCCTGAATCCTACTTTGCTAACTATGGTTGGGAATGGGAATATCTTAGCTCTTCTATTTTGTGTTTTTATTCAATGTAATTTTCTTATAGGGGCATTTATTTTTTGTGTTGGATTTAATTGCAGATTATTTATTTGTTGTGCATACATTTTATAGCCTGCAAAATATCCATAAAGCTCCATGGCTTTATTGGAAGGCGGAGATATTTTATTAGAATTCATTGACAACGAGGTAAGCATAGAGGATGTTGATATGGTTGATGTAGAAGAAGGAGAATGTGAGGAGCAGAATGAGAACCTTGAACCAATACAAGCTAGTGGAGAAGATGATAAAATGGCTATCCAAGAGCCACAAGACAAAAATCACAGGTTGAAGGGGAAGGGAAAGAGAAAAAAGAAGAAGAGGAAGAGGGGCATCCCAACAGCTGGCATAACAGACATTAACAGGTTAAATTGTGCTACATTTCTAATTTATGATTTTCAATCCCTGTGACAACAATGAGACGGTATTTTCATTTTTTTTTATCATTATTATTACTATATTACTTATATTAAGTAACCAAAAAGAAAGATAAATAAATGTAACGGATTTAAAAGCCAATGCATGCCAGATGAGAAGGGTATTCATGATTTTTTTTTGTTTCTCAACTGTGGGGTTCTTATTAGTTCCATATTATATCTTTTGCAGGTTTGTAATTGACACATGTAGACGTTTGAAAGAACAGAAATCATACCTAATTTGGAATGCTGTTGGTTGCCTTGGTGTAGGTGCATTAAGTGATCTTGTCAAAGAGGTATGAGATTCTTTACCCTCTCTCCAATGATATAGTGATGTATGAGATGGTCAACATATCATTAGACGTATTCAATGGTTATATTCTTGTTCTAGACAGTTTTCTCTTTCAGAACAAATGGTGAAAGCCAATAACCATCTTTTACATATTAATATGATATGAA
Organism: Protea cynaroides; assembly: GCA_028583415.1. NCBI lineage: Eukaryota > Viridiplantae > Streptophyta > Magnoliopsida > Proteales > Proteaceae > Protea > Protea cynaroides. The sequence continues at coordinate 113,701,038 of CM053276.1, read as the reverse complement.
TTCAGATGAGTTTTGCTGAAACTACTGGCTTAGGGCAATGCTAGTTGAGATTTGTTGAGTGTCACTTTGTACTTTCATATGAAATGCTTTATCAGCATGTATGCGATGAGAGATTTTGTGATCATTGTAAATTAGAAGGGGCTTTTTTTTTTTTTTTTTGGGGGGGGCGGTGTTGATGATTCCAGTGTAACTCTGTGTTCAGTATAGTGTTCTTCTTTGCATGGAATTCAGTTGTTTTAAAAACTGGCTATTCACCTACACACAAGTGCTGCTGGTCACCAGTTTGACCATCCAGGTTGGGCTGATGAAATCTGGATTGCCCTAAAATACTTGGGTTTTTTTTTTTTTTGGGGGGGGGGGGGGGATAATATATATAAAATAAGTTACTGCTTGACACAAGTTTGTGGTGGTGGATTGGTGGTGAAGCATGTATTTGGTTATATTTGTGAGAGGCTAAGTGTCCCATCTACACCATTAGCATCTAGGAAGTTTCTTCCAAAATGTTTTATAGAATATGGAAAATATAAGCATGTGGGGTCCTGATTGGTTGATGGTCCATTCACTAAGCCAACAGATTTGAACCAAAATGAGGCTTCTATTCCTGTCATTTTGAGGGCTGGGTGGTGGGTCAAGTGGTTTTCTTTGATGGAGTATAGTTGGTCTTGAGTAGCAGCCCAATTAAGTTGGTGACCCTTTATTTGAGCCATGCACAGAAATTGTACCGCCATTTTAACTGTTTGGAAATATAGGACGAGGCGATTGGATTGGCCGTGTTTGTGTGTAATCTTAACTGTATGGCCTCATGTTTTGTTGCCCCCTCTCTCTCTCTCTCTCTCTCTCACACACACACACACACACACACACACACACACATCTTAGAAACCACTTTTTCAGGCATTTTTCCAAAACTTAATTCCACGTGGAGAATTATTTTGGGATGAAATCTTCCACATGGTGGCATGGGTAATTGACCTTCTTCTGGGTGCCAACTATGCTGAATATGGCAGAACTAGGGCTATGTAGCTGAACTACTAGACATTGCAAAGTTGGGCCAATGCAGCTTTTGTGCCAAGCTTGCTGATGGTGATTGTATTGTAAATTTGTACATGGGTTCTATTCATTGGGTGGCAGATACTCATTTCTGTCCTTGGCATGGAAAAGATATGCTTGTCCCATGATTAGAGCTACTTTTGATATTGAAGGCTCCTTCTATCATTGTCATTCCAAAGAAATTTTTGAGTATTACTAGTTGGGAGAGTTGCCATTACGCAGTCAGCGTAGATAAATTTATCTTAGTGGCTGAAAGCCACATGGCAAAATGCTGTCCCAATCCCAACCATGGGATAGATCGTGGACGGTTTATATTAGTCATTTGTCAAATTTCAGATTCAAATTCCACCACACTCCGTGTTTTGGCATGCATCCCCATTTAAGTCCATGTAGGTGTACAATACTCCAACCACTATTGTATGCTCACCATAGGCCCGGATTTTTAGAGTTCTGTTGTGCCACTTGGCAAGCTCTGTTTGGGTTGGACCTTGACATGTGGGCCATAGGGCATTGGGACTTTCTTGTCTACAAATTTTGGGCCCCATCTTACATGCCGCATTGTAATTTTTGGGCCGACCATATACACTTTACCCAATTTTTTTTTTAAAAAACTTCTTAATTTAATTGTGTCAACTTTAGATAGAGTTGAATAAAGGAACATGATACATGTAGCTGATCCTTTTAGCTCGGATTAGAATTAATTGGGCTCACTTTAGTTCATTAATTTAATTGCTTCCATCCTTGTGGTCTATAGTGAATTAAAACTGTGATAGGCAGTGCCATATAAATGGGTTTCAAGAATATGATTTTTTTACTGCAGTGATTAATTATGTTCCCTGCAATTTGTTCATGGTCTGGAATTCTTTTCTCTTGGAAATTACAGGTGGATGCAATACAGGCTTGTGGAGGTCAGATGACAGCTGATGGCAGGCGCTTTCGTACAGGGGGTGGTATATTATGGAGCATTCTAAAAACGCGTGAACCCAAGGCTTACAAAGAGATAATGATGAGAGGGAAGGAATTTGAGGTCTCTCTCTCTCTCTCTCTCTCTCTCTCTCTCTCTCTCTCTCTCGGACACACTTAAAATACACACAGCACGCACACATGAATTATAGTTCATGGAAAGCTTGTAAATAAACTTGCTATGAAGTGGGACTCTCATTATCAATGCAAAAATATATTATTGGACCTAAAGTCTCTTCCTCGTCCGACAATTCCTAATAACCAACTTTCCACCGGAACATGGTGACATTTTCCAAGATTCAGACGGACTAGACATTTTAAAACTCCTGATGCATGAAAAAGTCCCCGTTGTGAACTCTTGATGCATGATTTTGTCCCTCTTGAACCGAAGTCCTAACTTTCCAAGTTTAATGTTTCATGGTTACACTCACTGCTCCTCTGGTTGGTCTGATTTATTCTTGTTTGTCCTGATTTAATGCTTCAAATTGTGAGTTTTATGGTGAGGAACATAGGTTATGCCGAAAAAAAAATTAAACCAGAATTAGTGCTTCAAATCGTTGGATTGATTAGTTTTATGGTGAGGAGCTACATGTTTGGGGTACCTACCGGAAAGCATGACTTATGACCATCTTTGTTTTGTTCCATTGCAGAAGCAGTTCAGACAGCCAAGAGTAAGACAAGTCTCAGAACAAAAGAAAGAGGGCCCTCCTCAGAAAACTGCCTGTGAATCTTCTGATGGTATCGCCAACCAATTCTCAAAAGAGAGTTTGCAGCATTCTCCGCAAAACCAGAGTGAAGAAATAAAAGAGAGTTTGCAGCATTCTCCGCAAAACCAGAGTGAAGAAATAAAAGAGAGTGGTTCTCTAGGGAAAAGGATATCTGTCCTGAACAGGATTCGTGTACCAGTCACATATGATGACTTAGTGGGAGAGGAACCAAAAGATCAATCAAATTGATGTTCTGAAACGATGAATTTTGAGTGTATAGGGCCTCATCGTTCCAGGCATTCAGTTTTGGCAATTGAATTATTTTTACTAATATACTTTTTCTCAGACAGGATTTAAATGCACATGTTACCCACTGGTGATCACCCCCCCCTCTTTGCATATTGATTTAGGGTTGAAGCTGAAGTGCCTTTCAATTCAGTTTTTGTCTCAAATTAGCAAACATCAGCTTATTTCTGAGATGATTTAACATTGGGTTTGGTCCATATAAGAACTTCCAAGCTGAGGTGGTCACTTATTTTAGGTTTACTGATAGGTGGACCATATTTCTCTCTTCTTTTTTTTTCAGGTTTGAGTTCAGACTGGGCCTGTCTACCATCATCAGAGTCAGTGAACTCTTGTTCATGTGGTTATATTTCATCCGAAAACCCACCAGGGTGGTATCCTGTGACTCACTCTTTTGCATTTTCTACCCTAGCCATAAACTTCATTTCAGCATGTGCTGATGAAGATAAAGAGCCTGCTTAGTAGATGTTTATATTATACATAAAGCCAGACCAGAGGTGAGGCTGTATTCCGATGAAATGCTAAAATGCTATTTATTTGATTCTCATCCATCCAGTGAAAGCTATTTATTTGATTCTCATCCATCGAATGAAAGCAACTGGAGATGAGGAAAAGGAAGCATAGGTTCAAATCAGTTGGAGTCGCTGCCTGTCCTGAGACTCCCAACGAGACCGTGGCAGAGCATCTTGATGTATTTTATATTGGCATTGTTGATGGTGAGGGGTTACGGCTTGATACTGGTGGTCATTGATCAATTCTTCAAAATATACCACCTTCATCCTTGCACCCACATTTTGCAACACAGAAGAGGTGGCTTGGCTATTCTTCTATTATGTTGTGAGATATTAGGCATACTGCAAAACAGACTCTCAAGCCTCCATGGTTGCGAGTAGCTCAACTATCGTTCGGATAAGGAGAAGAAACACAATTCACAAGCATCGAAGAAGCCAAGACAGATTAAGGTTGGGTCTTACCAGAGAATAAAATTGTTTTTCCTCCGAATTGGTAGCGTTTGAAACATTTCCACTCTCCTTTCCTTCCTCGCCACCTTTCGCCTCTCCCTCTTGGGCATCCTCGTCCACCTGTGGCCCCGCACCATAATTGTCCCATCGGCCCCCAGCTAAGATTTTTGATCCTGATCCGTTGGGTGTTGACCTTCATTAGGGTAATAATTGGACTACAACCCAGTTAAGACTCCTAATCCCAGTCCCGTTGGGCATCATAGTTAAATCTGATGAGTTAATCCCTTGTTTTGTAATTATTCCCATGTTTTATAATTCCAGATTTTGCTTAGCAATGAATGTCTTTGATGAGTTTTGGATATGAATGGCTGTTATGAGTATTGGAAATGGATGAGTGCCCATCTCTGTTCTATTAAATGGAGGGTTCTGTAGGATTCTTTGGTGTGGAGCATGGTAGAGGTGAAGACAGTTTAATCACTAGATGGAGATGAAGATTCCAAATTACTAACTTCGAGATAACAATCCATATGCTTACTTCGAACTAGGAGCTCAACCTAAACAAGCCATTGCCCTACTACAACACAAAGGGCCCGAAGGGGACCATCTATAGTGAAGCACCTTGTGCAACCGTTGGGCGCGGGCCGGACTCTCCTAGGGGTGAAAGAACTTGCCTTCTAGGTTGGGGGTTTTCTTCCCAGTTTCATCTATTTGTTATTATGATGGCACTCCATAAGAAAGACTAACCACTATAAGCGAGGATTGCAACTGCAACAAGGGCTACCTTGGCAACCAAAATGTGATGAAATTATCAAAATGTAGCAGAAAAACAAGTCCTTAACTTTTAGTATATATCTCAATTTAGGGTTTCATATCAATTCTATGTTTGAGATTTTCTGCTCAAAAGTTTGAACTAGTAAATCTTCAAACTCTCCATGTATAAAGACCTAAGGTTCCAATCTCTTAGCAATGTGGGACTTCCCAATATTCCCCTTCACATGTACCCCAATGTTAGGTGATGTATATGTGGTAATATACGTAGCAAATGCATGACACTTTTAGGTGACTATGGTCTTTTTTTGTTGTGAATGGTTTCTCTTTTTGGGTGATTATCTTTCTTTTTTTGGACGACCATTCCTATTTTTTTGGTGACCGTAGTCCCTGTTTGGGTGACTGTAGTCTCTCTTCCTTAAGTGACTGGCCTTCTTTTTGAGTTACTGTGAAAGGCAACCTGACTCGGCATCAATCCCGAATCAGACTTGACTTGATCAAAAAATCCCATAACCATTTTATATGGGTGGAGATCCGGACGGACTGAATCAGCATGGAGCCAATCCTAATCCCAATCCCAATCCCTGGTCTGTTTTCAGGCCAGCAAATGGCAGCAATGCAAGCTCAATCCAGAGTCCGGACTGGGCCGATTCTTTCGATCCGTGACCTAAAACCATGAGTATATGAACCGTATCACCTGATCGGAAAGGCATCATAGGAACCAAAAAATGTATTTATACGCCAATCATGTAGGGTATGTACTGTATAGTGTATATTGATTCGTATGTAGAGTTGTAGTACATTTTAGTAATTAGCGATTACCACATCATCGTATATAATCAGGTAATTTCCAGCCAAGTGGAGTATATACCTAATCTAGCATTTCCGACGTTTGATTGGAATCTAATTTAACATTAATAAACAAGGACGTTTGATTGGAATCTACTTTAACATTAATAAACAAGATTAGAAAATTGAGGGAAATGACCTACGAACCACGCGGAGAGGGTTTTATTTCTCCTACTCTTCATTTTTTAGCGAAACCCTAATCACTTTCCTTGTCTCTCTTCCCCTTTCGCTCGCTGCCACTGAAGGTATTTTCTAATTCTCGCTGCAACAACTTTGGATCAGAGTTTTTTGAATTCGTATATCTTTAGTTAGATCTCTCAATGATTTTAACGTTTCGTTGAGTATATTACCTAAACGCGTTGATTTTATTTCTATGGAATTAGCTCTGTTCTGCAATTCATTGAGTTGTTCTTATCTCTCCACCCTATTCTTATCGTTTATGATTGATATTTGGTTTAATGATTAGACTGTGAATTAAAAGCGTTGTTTCGATCCAGGTATCGTTGCTGGGGTATCTTAGGACGCGTTACAATGGTGGAGAAATCGAAGGGAAGGAAGGAGGAGGTCGTTAGCAGGGAGTACACCATCAACCTCCACAAGCGGTTGCATGGCTGGTAAGCCTTCTTGTTGATTTGCCATTAATGTATTTTAAGCGAGGTTGATATGATACCTTGTTATGCTCGGTATGATATTCGAATTATGTGTCGAATGTTTACTTGATTCTTCTTTCGTAGTTACAGATTAGTTATCTTGTTCTTCTTTCGTAGTTACAGATTGGTTATCTTGTTCTTCTTTCGTAGTTACAGATTGGTTATCTTCACTTAGATATCCGATTTAGACCATGATGTTTGTTTTCTGATTTTAATGGGAGCACGGGCACGTAATGAGTACAATTAGGCGTCAGTCCAATGTGTTTGGTCCATCAATTTCACCTTAGGATACACTGGGGGCAAACAACTGGGGCTTGGTTGTCATTGATCAAGGGAATCTTGTTGACGTGCATTTTAAGCTAGAGATTGAGAGTGATTCTATTACTTAAGGTCTTAGGTGTCCCTTTTTTTTGTCTTCGATTTTTTTTGCTAAAGGTTGGAGCTTTATTGAAATAAAAGAAATAATAAATATTAGAGGGAATCCACTCCTGAAAGAAACCCACCTTCGGCATTGCCATCAGCAGGATTCAAACAGGAGGAAACACAAAACCATACTGGATTAACTGGATCAAAACCGAAATCTAGGTCTGTGGGAAGCATCCCACATAACTTCCCCAGCTATGAATCTAGGACGCTCCATCCATGTTTCAGACTGCCTTCTGAAAGCCCCTCTTTTCGCCAAAAAATCAGCTACAGCATTAATTTCCCTACATCAGTGAGTAAAGCGTATATCACAGTGTACTAGCTTTACCATAAGAACTCTCCAACATTGCAAAGCAACCCAAGGCAGGTCTTGTTTTTGAAAACATTGTACTACAGAGATTGAGTCACTCTCAATCCATATTTACCGATCTCCCCCCACTCTCAATCCATATTTTGTTGAACCCCAGGCTGTACCCATCTTCCAAACCCTGCAACACCCCAAACATCTCTGCATGGTAATTCGTGGCCACCCCCATGTAATCTGTGAGCGCCAATAGCACACGCCCCAAACTGTCCCACAGTACTTCCGAGGCAAACTCACCAGTATTGCTCATGCTGCAGTCGTCTACATTGATTTTACGCCAGAGCATCATTTGGGACCTCCATACAAGCTCTATTACCGAGGAACTACCCCTGCTTTTTGTTTGTAGGTTTAGGCTTCTAACCAATTCCAACTCCATCTGTGTCTTGATTACGCATGGCTTTGCAATTGAGATCTCAGAGCATTTCCTTTTCACCCAAAGAATAATAAGAGCACTTATTGAGGGACCTCCTCATTATGAGCTTTCCAAAAGCCAGATAGCACTATGTAGAATAAAGGCTGCCTATCTCTTTCAGTGGTGCTATTTGGCCTTTACTCTTCCACCACACAACCAGTTCAGCAACCGATACTTGATCAGTTCAAGTGAACCCAAATATACCTGCAATTGCTCTCCATACCCAAACAGATATTCTGCAGCTACAGAAAATATGATCAAGTGACTCCTCGTGCAGATGGCAGTCTTACTTCAACTAACTTCATTATTTACTATGAAATACAAATTGGCAATGGAGGCAGGAATTGTGGTTATACTTATGGCCCAAATTTTGTATTGGGTGCTGGTTATCTCTTCTAGTCATGTGGTATTGTGTGCATTTTGATGCATCATTGTTTTGGTTTAAGTTGATTGAATAGGGATAGTACCAATGGTACAATGTTTATTGTGTGTATACATTAAAATGGAACAGGTTTACTTTTGCTAATTGTGTGAATGGTGATTCATATCTGATTTATGATAATGGAAACCGTATGACAGCCTTTATTAATCTTTTGTGAATAACAGCACCTTCAAGAAAATGGCCCCCAAGGCGGTAAAGGAGATCAGGAAGTTTGCACAGAAAGCCATGGGAACTAAGGATGTGAGGGTGGATGTGAAGCTGAACAAGCACATCTGGAGCAGGGGGATCCGGAGTGTCCCGAGGAGGGTTAGGGTTCGCATTGCCCGGAAGAGGAATGATGATGAAGATGCAAAGGAAGAGCTCTACTCACTTGTTACTGTTGCTGAAATTCCTCCCGAAGGGCTGAAGGGATTGGGCACAAAGATCATCGAAGAAGGAGAATGAAAGCAGTTTTGAGGTAGGATATGGATTCTCAACCCGACAGGTCGGAGAATTATTTTTTGTTTCAAGAGTGAATTCAGACATTGGCCAGTTCAAATCAACAGTATTGATGTCTTTGGTTTGTAGTGACTACTTTTATGGTTAAAAATATGGTTCAATTTCTTTTCCTTCATATTTCCCATTCTTCGTGATTAAAGTATGTGTAGCTCCAAATAAGAAGTTAGGGAAGAATAAATGAAAAGTAAGTAGAAAAAAAATCCGATGCACTTAGGCTGAGCATAAAGATCGGTTATATCGGAAGTCCGAGAGGACCAGATGCACACTTCGGAGTAATGAAATAGGTCCTGAGCTAAATCAGTAAATTGTTCACTTGGGGAGTAAAAGAGTACCCGCATTTGCAGCACATACTAAGAGGCATGATTTTTTTTTTTTTTTAACCTTGCTGAAAGTCCAATTTTATTAAAAAAGAGAAAAAGAAATACAAATAAAGGCCCAACTAAAGAGACCCCACCTTTGGCGTTGCCATCAGCAGGTACCCTTCAGGTCAAAATACAACCAATAGTGAAATCCATACCTAGGGCTGTGGAAGCATCTCACGTAATCTCTCCGACTTCTTTAGCTACAAAAGTTGGGCATCTGATCCAGTCGTTAGAAGTTCTATCAGCCTAACTGGCTAATCTATCTGCCACTGGGTTATTCTCACGACTACAATGGGTGTATCTCATATTGCTACCCTCCAGGGTATCTGAGATAGCCCACCACTGTTGTACGACTTGCCACGGTAGCGTATTTGCGCAAACCGTCCACAACTGAAGCATGCTTTGCTTATTGGGCATGTATACCTTTACCTAGTGGCTAGTGCAATGACTTTTTTTTCTTTTTCTGTGGGTAATCACAATTCTATTGATTGAATCGTGTAGAACACATGGAATCAGAATTACAAAGCTCATGAATCCGGAGTCTAGGTCTGCCATGTTAATGACTTTGGTAACCACCTTCCTTGGTGGTGGTGGGATTTGATCCCTAGGCCCTCTTACCAGCTACACAGGTTCATCTGAGGGTATTTGAATACATAGGTAGAAGAATACATGATGGGGTCTGCTGATTTCTAATGTGATAGTTCTCTCCAACGCCAGGATATGCATTCAATCCTCAATACTATAAGTGGTCTTCCAATTGACTTTCAGTGACCGACTGCTTTTATCTGTTTTGTGGCTCTTCATGGTCTGCTAACCACATAATAGCAGCAACATGGTTGTTATTAAGCACATTCCTCATCAACCCAAGCCAACCCAGCTGAATCAATCTCACAACCCCAAAGGGAAATCAATTAACCTAAACAGCCCTTAGGTCTCCGAGAGTAGCAACTTTATGATCTTCACCCTATTTTGTGTCCATTATCAGGATTAAGGAGACGCTTAGTACAACTTATGTAAAAATTAAACGAATGGCAGATCGTTAATAAATAAAGGTTAAAGTTTCTCCAAGCAACTGGTGTAGACTATATGTCAGTTCTCTCTTCTCTCCGTCCCCAGTATTCGAACCGCCATGCCCCTCTGGCATGTCTTGCCCCAATATGCTCAAAGAGGGCTTGGATCGTCTGCAGTCATACAGCCCCTGCAGCTGCATTTGACCTGTTAGAATACATCGACACATGTGCAGATACACTCAACAACCCAGATGCGGCTGCAGAAACTGCATGACTGCAGAAAATCCAATTCCAGAGAACTCTCTCCCATAAATAAAATCATTCAGTGGGTAACACGTGAATTCCTACGCCAATGATACAACCCACCCATGCAACCCTCAAAATTGAAAAACTTTATATGCGCATGAAAAGGAAACATGACTGAAAAATGATTCAACAAGCTTGCCTTATATAGTTTTCCATTGAATAACAGAAAATGAACGAAATCCCCTAAATCCCACCAATCTTGGAAGAGAGGGATCCCAATCAAAACAATTTGCAGTATTTTCTTAATCGTCTAAATAAAATGATGGATAGGGGACTAGATCACTCGTTAATATTTTTTTTGGGTGAATATCACTCGTTAATATTTCATGCCCCTATTTGCTTTTTGTCTGAATAGTTTCTGGTCTAAAAGGGGGAACGAGGGGCTGGGAGCAAGGTTTTAGTTCCAGATATCGGCCACAGTATCCACTGTTGCAGAAACCAAACCTGAAATCGGGATCAGCCATGACGCCAACACGAATCAATAAGTCCGATACCAATCATGGTTGGGAGGGATAACTTTTCTTTTACTTTCTCCTAATTGGTTGGAACCTTTTCCTTTCTATTGATAAGGCAATTAACAATAACTTGGAAGCATTTAATTGAAACAAACAAATATGCACACAGTATCTCCAGCTCATGCTAAACCTCTCAAGTCTAGGTCTGCTTGGGCTAGGGCAACTTCACCAAATTCAAGTTTGTGTACTGATAAAATTCCAAGCTCATTAGTGAAGCATCTATTCATGAGAACGAATAGTCTGAATCTGATCATCCCCGTTACTTAATATCTTTTTCCCGTGAGAAACATAATATTGTTCACTCAAAATTGCAAGCAAATCACAACCACCATACCCTCCACCATAACCACCACCTTAATCAAACTTTTCTGCTTTTATCAGCAATTTTGAGAGAATTGAACAAGACTAAAACATCATCTGAAAAGAGAATAATGCAATCAGAACATTTCATTTAAATAAAGCAACAATATCAAGTCAGATACATGCAGTAATTCATCAAGGTATCAGAAAGAGTATTCATAATTTGTACAGTATGGAAGAGCAAGGAGGATCATCAGATGTTCTCCATAAACTACATACAGAAAGCATTGGCAAAAACAACAATACTATTTTCAGTCAGTGCTGCAATGTTGATGCCTTTATTGGCTGGATGCATGCACATTCTCTTCACCAGGTGTGGAGTCGACTGCAGATGACTTCTTTGCAAGGGACTTGGGAATGTCAATGTCATCTTGCGCACACCGTTGCTGTGGGTGTGAAAGCAGCACACACATGTGACGGAAGAGAACACGAGCAAGCCCCTGGCCAGTCTCAAAAATGTAACCCTCAGACTCGCTGACATGCTCAAGGGCATCCACAAGCGCATCATATACCTGTTGGGGACAGTTCTCTGGACCAGGTTTGTCATGGATGTAGATGACATCCAAAGTGAAAAGTTTTGGGTTTGCAGGCCACTGATATTGGGGTTGAATGGATGATCTGCAGTATATGAGAACCTGAAAAAGTGCAGTGTTATTAGACTGCTTTGTCAGTTTGATGACAATCATATACATCTCAAAACATGTATACTAGGGTATCAAGGCCTTAATCTAAGGCTCATGCGCACAATTGTAATAATGTGGGGAACTAGCAGACTAGAGATAAAGCCCTATCTACTAGAAGTACAGCAGACTAGGGATGTCCAAACACATAACCGTGAAGTTCCGTTGGTGTTTTTCAGTTCGATATTACTGCAGTGAATAACTGTTGTTTCCATTTTCTTATTTTATCCATCTTTTTTTTTTTTTTTTTTTTTTTTGAAGGAAATGTAAAGGATTTCAAATTATAACAATTATCAGTAAGAAATATTTGTTCAATTCATTTAAAATTAGGCTTTGGTTGAGTTCGGATGTAGGATCTGCTTCTATTTCATGTGTTAGGTCACCCTGGGTCTAGTTTGTGGTCCGCTCACATTATGGTGGAGTTTATAAATATAAGAAGCCATTTGCATTAGAGTGAGCAAACTGTGGGCAATACAAGGCTTCTTCTTCTTCCATATGTGTGTGTGTGTGTGTGTGTGTGTGTGTGAGAGAGAGAGAGAGAGAGAGAGAGAGAGAGAGAGAGAGAAAGATACAGTACAACCACGCCATAAGGGAAGAAAAGGGACCAATCCGTGGGCCAGATTCAGTAGCCCACGAAGCCCCATGTCAGCAGGCCATATTCAGTCCATATTCAGCCAGCCCAGTTGCATTGATGAGTCAGTTGTGCAGCTAGCCTGATTGATTGATCAATTAATCTGCAAGAGTTTGAAGTCTCCAATCTTATAACAGTGATTAATTCAACAACTAGCTAGTGGCACAAGAATATGGAAATAACACAAATTTGGAAGGATGCGACCATGGAAGGATGCAATTTTCTAGTCAAAGCTGGTGTTTCAATTCAGAAGATTGTAGTAGGATTTTATTTCCATTGTAGTTTAGTTTTCATTGATAGCTACTTTCCCATATGATTAGTTTCCTAGTTGGTCAGTTTTCATTGTAAGTTATACTTTCCATTATTAAAGTTCTGTTTAGAGTCCTATTGAAATCATGTAAAGGCCAAGAGGGTACAGAGTTAAAAAGAAAAAGGGTTGCCAAGTGCAAGAATGGGCAGTGAGATACAGTTTGTTGTATGAGACAGCTTAGGTAAGAGACCTAGGGTTGTGGGATTCAACCAAACAAAGGGTGAGAGGCCCACAGTTCTATCCTTTAACTCTTCTTCTTATCTCTTCTTCTCCCATCAATCCACATGAATGATCCATTACTGCTGTCTATTTTCAATGCTTGAGAAAATCCAGTGCAACAAATTTTCAGATATTGCATTCTCTTTAGATCTGGAGAGTCAAAAGCATATTTTGTATCAGAGACAGGTTTCTAGATTTCAATTTTCAGAGGAAGCTGAACACTCATCTTGACATGTTAATCCTTAACCTCTTCAAAACTTGAGGTTGAGTTTTTTTCAAAAAGGGGAGAACTGATGCAGTACAACCACGCCATAAGGGAAGAAAAGGGACCAATCCGTGGGCCAGATTTAGCAGCCCACGAAGCCAATGTCAGCAGGCCATATTCAGTCCATACTCAGCCAGCCCAGTTGCTTTGATGAGTCAGCTGTGCAGCTGTAGCGTGATTGATTGATCGATTAATTTGCAAGAGTTCGAAGTTTCCAATCTTGTAACAGTGCTTAATTCAACAACTAGCTAGTGGCACAAGAATATGGACGTAACACAAATTGGGAAAGATGTGCCATGGAATGATGCGATTTTCTAGTTTAAGCTGGTGTTCCAATTTAGAAGATTGTAGTAGGAATGTAGGATTTTATTTCCATTATAGTTCAGTTTCCATTGATATCTACTTTCCTAGTTGGTTAGTTTCTATTGTTAAGTTATACTTTCCATTATTAAGGTTCTGTTTAGAGTCCTATTTAAATCGTGTAAAGGATTAAGCCGAGAGGGTAGAGAGTTAAAAAAAAAAGGTTGCCAAGTGCAAGAATGGGCTGTGAGATACAGCTTGCTGTGTGAGACAGCTTAGGTGAGAGACCTAGGGTTGTGGGATTCAACCAAACCAAGGGTGAGAGGCCCGCAGTTCTATCATTTCTTCTTCTTATCTCTTCTTCTCCCATCAATCCATGTGAATGATCCATTACTGCTGTCTATTTTCAATGCTTGAGGAATTCCAGTGCAACAAATTTTCAGCTATTGCATTTTCATATTTGGAGAGTCAAAAGCAATCCTGCTGTAGAATTGGTTATTAGGAATATAATTGGAAACATTGTTCTACATTATTTGGCATCAGAGACAGGTTTCTAGATTTCAATTTTCAGAGGAAGCAGAATACTCATCCTGACATGTTAATCCTAAGCCTCTTTAAAACTCGCGGTCGAGTTTTTTTTCAACAAGGGGGGAGCTGATGCTATACAACCACACCATAAGGGAAGAAAAGGGACCAATCCGTGGGCCACATTCAGCAGCTCACGAAGCCCCATGTCAGCAGGCCATATTCAGTCCATATTCAGCCAGCCCAGTTGCATTGATGAGTCAGTTGTGCAGCTAGCCTGATTGATTGATCAATTAATCTGCAAGAGTTTGAAGTTTCCAATCTTGTAACAGTGCTTAATTCAACAACTAGCTAGTGGCACAAGAACATGGAAATAACACAAATTTGGAAGGAGGTGCTCATGGAAGGATGCGATTTTCTAGTCAAAGCTGGTGTTTCAATTCAGAAGATTGAAGTAGGATTTATTTCCATTGTAGTTCAGTTTCCATTGATAGCTACTTTCCAAGTTGATTAGTTTCTAGTTGGTTAGTTTCCATTGTTAGTTATACCCATTATTAAGGTTCTGTTTAGCGTCCTATTAAATCGTGTAAAGGCTTAAGCCGAGAGGGTAGAGTTAAAAAATAAAAGAAAAAAAAGAAAAAGGTTGCCAAGTGCAAGAAAGGGCTGTGAGACAGTTTAGGTGAGAGACCTAGGCTCTGGGATTCAACCAAACCAAGGGTGAGACGCCCACGTTTCAATCCTTTCTTCTTCTTATCTCTTCTTCTGCCATCAATCCATGTGATGATCCATTACTGCTATCTATTTTCAATGCTTGAGGAATTCCAGTGCAAAAAAATTTCAATTATTGCATTTTCTTTAAATCTGGAGAGTCAATAGCGATCCTGCTATAGAATTGGATCCTAGCCATATAGTTGAAAACATTGGATCCTAGCCATATAGTTGAAAACATTGTTCTACATTAGAGAGAGAGAGAGAGAGAGAGAGAGAGAGAGAAGAAAGAAAGAGAGAGAAAGAGAATGGAAGTCCAAGCCTCCCAAGAACCTCCACCCATAAATTTGTCTTCACATCGCAATTAATGAAATTGTGAGAACTTCTCTACGATGATGAGGATTTTTTTTTTATTTCTTCCCCCCCCTCCTTCCCCCTCCAGGCCCCCCATGAAAGTCTTGCCTGCACATTGAATATGTGATGCTGTAATTGCTCTGAAACCCTTGGTGCAATTGTCTAGGCTCCTCCTCTTTTTTCCTTTCTCTATAAACCCTTGCTGTTCAATCCTCCCAGCTATGAACCCATCATCTAACGATGTTTTCAACCACCTAGTTGTTCCCTAAATCATCATAGCTTACCCTAATCCATAAGATCATTCTTTACTAGTCACCAAAGCCATGTTTACCAGCAGAACTCCCATAAAATTGCAACTAACCCAGCCAACCCTTCTATTTCGTCCACTTCTACATGAAGCCACAACTAAAAATCCAAGAGAATCACCAAGTTCTTGAACATCACAGCTTTCACAAACTACTGGCTCTGAACCCCAATTTTGTTGTGACAGATTTTTATTTTATTTAATGAACAGAAAGAATATATTAAAAGGAAAAAAGCCAAGCTACAACTGAAGGAGAAGAGAAAGCAACTAGCTATCATGGGAATTCCTATCAATATCTAATTTAATAGGTAGCTCCCAATCATTAACAATATGAATACTATAAGCAGATCTTTCGAGATATTATTCCCTGGAACATGGTTTCAAAGTATGGCATCAAGATAGCCCGAATCCAGCCTAACAGGATGATCATAATCCAGTAATGGGTGGGCCGATGATCCATATTCGTTTAATATTTTTCAACAGGACTGTCTGTCTTTTGAGATGTATCAGTAAAACAAGACAAGGTATGATAACGATATCTTTGCTCTGGAGAGAAGTTAAATGAAGAAGAATCAAATATATCTCAAATTCAAAAATCAAAAGCTTAAACTTCAGTTCCTGAAATGCAACATTTTCCTGTGAAACCATGCAAAAGCAATTGCTCTCAGAGTATCTACACATATGCTAGCATAAAGTTACAGTCTACCGTCAGCTGACTTGAAGAACCAGATTACTAATGTTCCTTAACTTGGATAGCCATCTTATTTAGCCTACACTATTTCCAGTGACTGTTTTCATGATGTGTTGTGCATCTCCTCAAGGCCTATCGGAGAAGCAAATTCAGCAGTTGTGGAATTAGGAACTTTTATTTTAAACACTCTCTCTCTCTCTCTGTATTTCTCTAGATGCTGAGTCTCTTGAGATCAAAGGGATTTCTCTGTAGTGATTGAATGTTATCCTCTTCAGCTCTAGGATCTAGGTATCCATGTGGTCAATGAGCCCAGCAAGAAGGATGCTGAACAGGGTCACATGTATCCAGGATCTTATTCTACTGAGTAGTCTAAGGTTGCTCTTGTTATTTTGTGGCTGTCTATATTTGTCAGTGGTTTGGCTTTTCTTTCCCCAGCTAACTTACACAAGCAATCTATGGGGCAGTAGAAGCCTCAGCAACCATTAATATTTATTATGGTCCCTTATTACACGGAAACAACGTCTCCACATTGCGGGGTAAGGTTGCCTACATTCTACCCCTCCTCTGATCTGCAGTAGCAGGAACCTCGTATACTGGGACGCCCTTTATTATGTTCCCTTATTGGCAAATTAATGTGTATCAAGAGCTGCATTCCAAAGGAAACAGTAAAATGGATTAATCAATACTTACGAGTCTCAAAATCCGATTCTGTGCACGAGATTTCTTTGCTTCATGAGCCGCTACTCGAAAGAGATGGGTGAGATCCGCCTGACCATATGAAGAATCAGGAGAGATCGAGATCATACGAAGCGCAGCAATAGCAGACTCAACGTCGCTCCTAAACTCCTTCCGAAGCTTCAACATTTTGAAAATAATTCAGATTAGAACTTTTTCCAAGGTACCAAAGAGATAGAAGGATGAGTAATCAATTTATCTATTTGCAATAAAGAGAAGTAACATATCCGCAGCTGGAGTCGAAATTAACTCATAAACATTATGTAGGAATCTTCATATATTTTGAAAGATGCGCGACAAAATGAGGAGATAATCCCATAATTCACATCAAATGTTCTAATCTATAGTTCAAATCATGCTATTGATAACCAGTTAACCAAGTTTGTAACAATTAACCAAGAAGAGAATAAAAAAGAGAAAAATGAAAAATAAGGTCCGGATTGCAGAAAAGCCAATGCTAGAAACGACAACCAAGACTTTCACATAATCTAGTTGAACCTCATTCAATGAAATTATGCAAACATCACAACGAATTTCAGGTGTAACAAAATAAGTGCAAGCAAAATTTGATAAGAACTCTTCAATTGTAGCCAATATCTTATTACAAATTATTCCGACAACTTCGGGAGAAAAAGAGGCATAAGTTGGGGATACCCAAGAAGCGGATTGACCAAGAGCGGCGAAGGCGAAACGGTGCTCAGAATGGATGGCGAGCTTGGCATGGACGAAGAGAAGGATTGCCTGTTTGATTGAATCTAATCTCGTGATCGGTCGACCTTTTGGGCCCGCAACTTTCATCTCCACCAGCGACTCACGGTCGACATCGATGCAGAACAGTATATCCTCGTTGCAGAAAGGCATCGGTTCTAGCTTGTAAACACAAGTTGATGGACTCTCGCCCTCCACTCCTTCCATCACGCTCATCTCTCTCTCTGTCTCTCTTTAGTCCCTCTCTCCCCCACGGTCCCTATACCAGGCTCAAACCCTCAAAAACTGATTAAGGCCATGGCAGAAGGCAGCAGAGTTACAGTGGACGATCGAGCAGGATATGATGGTATGAATGTCCACCTGGGCCATCTAAGTACCAACGGTTGAGATTTAACCATTTCTGAAGCAACGATTAGAGATTTGATGTCTCTATTTCAACGGTTGGATAGAGACAACATGATTTAGATTAGGTGTATATCAAATTTCAAAATTTCAAAATTTAATTAAATCCAATACTCTCTTTATATTGGATCCATCCGGACGGATTCCAATCCAAACCAGTCAGAATCGATCAATCCAATAAGATTCCTCTCTAAGGTATATTCATAATTCAACCATTTCTTATTTTGGTTCATAATGTCAATCACTTCTCCTACTTTGAAAATAAATATCAACCACAACATATAGTGAGTTAAGTGATGAAATGAATTATAACTACTGTTTTTAATGATAGTATTACCCTTTGAGATTGTAAAGATATTTTTGTCCTTCGTAATTTAAGTAAAATAGATTTTCAAGTTTTTTACTGTCTGTCATATTCATCATGTTTTTTACTTTCATCTTCTACTCTTTGAAGCTCGGCTCCATCGAAGAAGGCTCCGAACATTGGTGAGAACGATAATGCATTTTGCACCCCTGCAACTCATTTTATTGGTGTGTTCGGAGGGGAGATTCGAAAGCATCACTTATTTTCCTTTGATAAGGATATAGGTGTGGGGATATAAATGTAGAATGTAATTCCAACATTTTGATTTTTAAATGATTAACTAGTACTGCAACAGGGTCTGATTGAGCCGAATCTTTTGAAAATCCAATCTAATCCTTAGACCCTTTAGGAAGAGGGGGAGAGGGAATCATACTGTGGATTAGAGGGACTAGAGGGTCTCAAGAAGGAGAATCAATGAGTGCATTGCCAGGGCTTGAAGTTGTTGGTCCCCTGCTGAACACAACTCCTTAAAATAACTAAGAAGTTCACAGTCAATATCATCCTCAGATTCCAACCATCTGCCCAACTCAACTCTAGGGGTAAGTGGTTGAAGATGAAAATTCTCCTCAGGGTGGCTCTCCGGAAGATGCTGAAGCTCCAAACATTCCCCAGCATAAGTTTTATAAGCCAATGGGCTTAGAGATCTAACAGATAATGAGAGCGGGCTGTTAGTTATAACAAATATCTTTCTATTTTACTTTTATGCTGGGCTTAAAAGTGGGGCTCAGTTGATCTGGGTCAACAAGGCAGGTCAACACTAAAAAGGTTGACCAACCCATAGTGTCATATAGTGTTAGAAGACATGTCATATGGGTGATTTTCTTTCAATGGTTTATGATTGTTCAAAGTTTGAAATGGACACTTGAATCTCAAAGGGAAGGTTGGTGATGATTCTTCAAACTATCAATTTTGAATCCTCTACTATCGTTGTCGATAGAGGGATTTCAACTGTGACTCAGCAGCCAGAGGTCACTCAATGCACATATCAATACATCGGTATGTGCCAGGTGGGATAGAAATCCTAGAAATCCTCTCTTGTTGTTAGAGAATCGTTGGAGAGGCTCCAATCTTAGTCGCACGGCTAGAGTTAACTCTGGGCACATACCAATACATTAGTATGCCCGCTAAGCGAACTCCAGTAGTGTTATCACAATTGGCACTACCAGACAACAAAAGACGTTTTTTTTATCTACACAAGGTGAACTCCAACCGCTGTATCATGGCCAAAGAGATTGGACAACAGACGACGATCTTTTTCCCAATTCTGCACCATGTTGGATAAAGCATCAGTTTTCTGGTTGGATTCCCGGAAGAGAAACTTGAATTGGCAAATACTGTTGTTGCAAGGGACCCTTAGATTTTAGGGTGTATCATCGTTAGAGTATGTTAAACTATACTGTGCAGCCTACTGATAGGATCTATTCTATCGTGTTAGAGTAGAGCAGTCATCATCGTGTAGGACTCTTGTTGTCTTGGTGTTGAGATGGAATATGATTCTACAGTCCTTGGTTGCTGAGTTGGAATAGGACTCAATCATATCAAGTTTGTAGTTTTATTTTAGTTAGATATCTTATTCTAGTTAGAAGTATTTTCTTATCTAAAAGCTAGACAGTCCTATTTACGTTAGCCATAGTTGGGACTTCTATTGTAATCTGAACTCTTCATCATATATATATGAAATTAAAAGAGTGAGAGCAATTAAAAGGGGGAGAGCAAGCTAACGATTTTGCTTTTCTCCAACAGATCAACCTCATTCATTCTCTCCCTATTCTCATACACTCTCTTTTTCCTTTATTTCTTTTCTTATTTTTTTGTTTTGTTACATGGTATGAGAGCAGGATACTAATCTGCCGTTTTGAGAGTCGTTTAAGTTTTTCGTTATGGTGTGCAGCCATTACTAGTACATCTTCCTTCCTTTGCAACTGATTTGCTCCCTCGTCTTTTCACATTAATATTCTGAAGTTTTTGTTGATGCGCATGTGTAGTTTTTGGTTCAGTTTCATTTTTCATATTATATTATATTATTGGTTGTGATTCAGTTTATGTTTTCCCTTCCTGTTGTTTCTTTTTTCTTCTTTATGCTTCCGTGTTCTAGGCGTTAACCCCAGCCCAACAAAGACCCTTCGATCTTTCTCACCTCTTCTCTTTTTCTTGTGAAACGCTGGGTGTGAGTCCTAATCCTAGGCGACTCTAACCCTAGGCCTCTACCTTCCGAAACATTGCTTGGATTGTAAGGAAACTAACTGAAACCACTATTGTTCTGTTCTAAATTTTTCCTGAAACCTGTTCTAACCGAACTTCTATATTTCTACTCAATCGATGTTTGAAGGTTTGATTCCACCCAAGAGTCTTAAGCGACTTTAATCCTGGAGTTTCAGACTGGTTGCATCAAGTTTAGAGGCTGTGGTTGGAAGTTCATAACTTGGTCTCTATCGTAACTGCCTCTAGCGTCATGAGCTTGAAGAAGAAATACCCCCCCCCCCCACCCCGAAAACCCACATAATAGACATTGCATTTCTTTTACAATTTTGTCATTCCCTCCTTTGCTTCCTAGACATGACCCCTTGAACACTGTGGCTAATTATCAAATTGTCACTAGTTCTTGTTTGTGACATATTTCGAGTATTATTTTGTTTGGGTGGTTCCATAAGTGTGACCATAATTTACCGAATTACAATTGCACTTCTATATTTGCAATTTATTACCTTAGTGGATCCTTATATCATAATGATGAAATTTATATGGAATGTTGATTATATTTCTTGTATATAACATTTCTGGGAATTTCTTTGCTATCAAAACGGAGTGCTTGAAAATTATTAAGCTCTTATTTGTGATTGTTCTTTTTCCTTTATTTATTCTTGGGTTAATTACACAGACACCCCTTCTACTGTAGTGAAATTACACTGAACTACGTTGTTTTTACAAAAGCTACACAGAATACCCATCTAACAATCCTATTATACAATCTCACCCACACTGTTACTTTTAACTTAATGGCAGAAGGTCAAATTTTTTTAGACAAAAATACCCTTACTAAGTGTCTTTTAGACAAACATTTTTTAAAAGGGTTTATTCTTTTTAGATGTTAAAAAGACTTTTTTACCTTAAAAACTTTTCAATTTCATTTTTATATATATATTTTTTTGTGATTTTTTTTATTTTCTTTTTCATTTTCAGAAATGCACTTAGTAAGGGTATTTTTTTCTTAAAAAAAATTTGACCCTCTGCCCCTAAGTTAAAAGTAACGGTGTGAATGAGATTGTATGATAGGATTGTTAGAGGGGTATTCTATATAGTTTTTATAAAAACAAGATAATTCTATGTAGTTTCATTACAATATAAGGGATGTCTATATAATTAACCCTTTATTTTTTTATTTTTTTATTTTTCTATTTTATTAGAGTAGACACGCTCTCCATCTGTGAACATGAGACCGTACCAAAATCGTGGTGTGGGCCGCGTGGCACTGTTTCTGTGCACGTTAGCCATGGGCTAAAACGGTGTCCAAATTTTGTGCCGTGTGCGTGCGTTTTATACAAGCCTTCAAGGCGTGAGCATCGGTCATTTGGTCCTGGGCTTCCTGCCGTCCTGCGCCTTCTTTTGCGAGGGAGAGAAAGATGGCATGCCTTCACG
The DNA here is from genome assembly GCA_028583415.1 of Protea cynaroides. Taxonomy (NCBI): domain Eukaryota; kingdom Viridiplantae; phylum Streptophyta; class Magnoliopsida; order Proteales; family Proteaceae; genus Protea; species Protea cynaroides. The sequence goes on along the minus strand of CM053276.1, from coordinate 113,679,262 downwards.
ATCACGACTGCGAGGATCACGATTGTTCATCTGACTGGTCTCTCTACAAACACATAGACCTCCCAAAGGTGCTCTCTCCTTCATTTTTCTTTCCTTTTTTCAAAAAATTTCTGGACGGATGATACTTTACGTTGGAATGCTGATGACTCAATACCTCGAACTATAAACTCTTAATTGTTTAATGATCGATCATGACTTATTTCTGTGTATCCGGAATCCCCAGGTTATTGATTATAATAGTGAATAAAGCAGTACAACGAACTGTAATTCGCATTCTCTAGTTGTGGGCTTCCGCTGCTTATTATGTCTTCTTAAGTGTGCCTAGATTGAGTTGCTTTAAGTTCGTTGCTTCTGGTACTGGGCCGTCGGCTATAAGGGTCAGGATCAGCTACAGGGATCCTATTTCTCTCTGTTTAAAGCCATGTTTATAAATTAATTTATTGATGAAATAGAGGTTTTGGGACCGAGGGTTTTCCATGGTGAATGATTCAAATCCTCTGACTCAAACACTTGTTTAATCATCATTTTTCCTTACAAGTGTTACTGATGATAAATTAACTATCTTCTGAGTTCATTGTTAGTGTGATAGTCATTCCTCCTGAGAGCTATATTCGTTGTATTGATCATACACGGAGAGATTGTTAACTCATGAATTCACTAACTAATTGCTTTATCAATTCCCTTTAAAGATGTCATTGTTGAAATTCAATGTCACAGCCCATTATCCACAGTTGGCTCATTCAAGTACCTGTAACAATTAATGCTTATGATTTATTTATTTTGTTAAACTGGAAACTAAGAGGACTAGATAATATGAAGTCACTGTACAAATGGCCAGTGGGTTCCAAACCTTCCAACACTTGAAAAAAAACTTTAGTGTTATATGAGTACTTTACCATTTCTGGGTAAGCGGCATCACTTTCCTTTTCTCAATATTAGTTTAACCTTTTTATCCGCTAAGATAGAGAATACTGCAATTCCTATTTAAAAAAACAAATGCAAAAGCTAGCTTAAGGATCAGAAAAAGGTTTTCATTTCATAATAATCATATTTACAAGCAAAACACTGAAATACGTTTTGTTTAGACATTGACTGGCTTTTTCTATCAAACTTTTATTTTTGGTTTTTTGCTTAATTTTTTTTTTTCTCTCGACTGAATGTTAATTGTTGGTGTATCATTCTTTACAATATTTAGCTTGTTTTTCTGGAGTTGGTGATGTGGCGTAATTTTCATTTGATCATTTCCCATTAGTTTGCTTCCATTCTTCTTTTCAAAGTAATGATGATAACTGTTTCAGGTGTCAGCTTTGAATGAGGCTGTTCCAGGAAGTGTAAACTCAATTTTTAAAGCTTGGGAGCAACGTCTGGATTCTTCAGGGGTCAGTAGTGTTTGTGATTTCAACTTATCTACTTATTATGCTAATCATAGTTATTTTAGCACTTTTTTGCTTCTTTTTTTTTTTTTTTTTTTGGGGGGGGGACAATTTCATTACATTATCTTTGATCCTGGGTAAAGTGAATGCCAAACTCTGGAACCAAATATTCTAATTCCCTTACAAATGACACTTTCCATGGATGGACAACTTTTCCTGTCAGGTGTGTATGAGAATTATTGAATCTCAATGCTTTTACACCATTTATAACAGTCTCAAAAACCTCATCTACACCTTAAAAAGCTGAATGGATTTTTGCAACCATATTAACACACTCATAATCATAACCAGAAACATATATAAAGTACCTACTATTGTTGCTACTAGTCACACTAAGCTTGAAGTGTTTCGTTAAGATGGAACTCATTGGAGGGTTTCCGGACTTTTCTAACGAACTGGCTGAACACTCAGGATGCTATACGAACTGCCAGATAGCCATGACCAATGTTATAAATCACAATTCCAGTTGCAGTTTGATAATCCTCAAATTGCTATGGGAAACCATTTTTCTTTAAGGTTTAGTCAACATCAATGATATTATAAATCACCTTTTGCACTTTCATTTTCTCATCCTGAAACCTTCCTTTCTTTATAGTTTCTTCAAACCTTATAGTTGATCTCTACTTGGGGATGTTGTATCCATACCCTTGTATTTGATTTTAAGAATAAACTTACATTGTTGTTTCCCCCTATCATTATATGTATCCAACTGTGCGTTGCATCCATTTCCCTCATCATTTGTGATTATGTGTAGAATTCTAGTTATCTTCATTGATATCCCCATCTCCCCTTATTTTACCGCTATGCACTTTATGGATAGCCTCTTCTGATATGTGCTAGAGAGTGTGGAAGACTGGAAAGAGAGAAACCAGAAGATTTTTGAAGGTAGGAACAGTGCTACTCCTATTGTATGTTGCAATTTGAGTTCTCTTTTGCTTGGCTGCGTGCCTCTCAAGGAATTCAGCAGCTGCCCCATGCATGGTCTTGAGAGAGATCTCAGGAGTTTTCTCTTTCTTTTTCCCTTTTTTTTAATGGAGAATGAACTCACATAACCTACTACTAGATACATTTATATGATATGACACTCTATTTACTTTTGCTGCTTTGTTTGTAAATTGAAAAAGTATCATTTACTTGGAAAAAATACATCAATAAATCATTTCCTTAAAGAGAAAGGGAAAAGATCGCATCCCAAAACATCGCCAAGGCTTATCAGGCAACTCGTCAATGCCAAGATCTCCTTGCGCTTACAATCTTGAGAATTACCTTCATGTCCAATTATGTCAAGATGGAATATAAATACCCTAATTCCTAAAATTATTAGCATATGAAAAGCTGACCTGGGATACTCTTCCAATAGTTTGGGAACATATCTACCCCCCGCGGGGGGGAAGGGAACCTTTTGTATGTAGCTAAAACTCATAAAATTCTTTTGTATTTAATTAGGCATTTATTTATTTATCTTTTCACTTTTTGCAAGTTGAATTTTCTAGTTATAGCAATTTTCTAGATAATGAAGCTGGTGTTTGTTCTTCTTTTAGTTTGACTTATATCTAGCTTCTAGTTTTATTCTTAAGTACTACTAGAATTTTAGTTGTTTTTATTTCATTCTCTGCATCTATTTCCATTAGCTCATTCCAGGAACTTTAAGCTCTTTAGAATCATGTGGAACAGTTTTCAGCCTGATAAATTTTTAGACAAGGAACATAATTATTTTTTGAAGTTTCTTTTGTTCTTCTTCCTCACCGCAGGGCTATTTGGAAAGCAATGAAGGTGATCCAGAGTTACTTGTTTTTATCCCGTGAGTAACCACCGTAGTTATTTTGTTGAAACTTCCTTTAGAAGGATGACTTTATTCACTTATCATCAAACTCTATGCCAACAGTGGCCTGCTTGCATGTGGAAGAGAATTCAGATTTTATATCCTATAAAGACCTCTATTTGATACTGTCTTCAAGTTATTGAAACATCTAGTTATCTTCACTCACTTATTTGTATAAAATTTTTTTTGGTTATTTGCATCCAATAAAGCTCTTTTTTTTTTTTTTTTTTTTTTTTTGGGGTGGGGGGGTTCGGGTTAGGGACCGGATGAAGGGGACTAAAGGGGTCACCCCTATTTCGTATTGTTTATTCCCAGTGGGGCCTTCTACCCACTAGTGTATCCAACGGGCCACATATTGTAAAGGGGAAAAAAAAAAATTGGATAGCTTGCTTGATTGGTTCTGATTTTACTTCGTATATATTCTAATCTCCATTTAGTCGATACTGGTTTATTTGTGAACTTCTTATTTCACATGTGTCTGTTCTTATTCAACTTCTTATCTTACATGTATCTGTTCTTATTCAACTTCTATCTCACATGTATCTGTTCTTATTCATTTACTGGAGCTGTTTATGCACAATAGGTTCACTTCTGATGTTAAGATTAAGAGTATTTCGGTTGTTGGTGGTCCTGATGGAACAAGTCCTTCAAAAATGAGAGTGTAAGTTTAACCTCCACAGTAGTGCTCATTATGTGATGTTGCTTCTTCTTTGATGATCAAATTATCATAGCTAGAGATTAACAGAGCAGTTTTTTTTATCATGTATTAGTGATCCTTCATGCCAACTATAATGTCTGAGCAAAAAACTTTATTGAGGTTTGATTTGCTTGTTATATTGTCTTCATGTAAAGGTCCAAGGCTTAGTGGTGCTACAAGGCTATGACTGTATGACAGTCTAATCACATGTCTGTAGTTGTTAGTTTTGTTGCAATTCCTTGCTCAATGGGAATTGTTGTCCTTTCTAGTTGTGTGCTGCTCAAATTCTATTTCAAATGCAGTTTTATTCTCTGGATGCATCATGTAATGCGTATTATCTGTACTTCTCACACAGAATTTTTTTAATTTGCATTTACTTGATCAGGTACTTCAGGTAGGCAGTTGATTCAAATATATAGTTGATGTGGATAATATTTTGTCATGAAGCTTTGTTTTTAATTAAGCATGAAACGGAACACATGGAATGCACAGATTTTGACATACTTCTTCAAACATAGATCCATGTGTAATTATATTTTACCTAGGATGATTGATTTACCAATGTAGGATTAATGGGTGATCATTCCTTGACTAATATGGGGTAATCATTCCTTGACTAAAACATAATACTTTTAGACTTTTAAGTTTCCAAAGAATCAACTGTTTCATATTTTTCTCTTTGTCATTCCTCAAATGGATATAAATTTTGAAGATATCTTAGGTTTGGTTAGAAATAGCTCAGGGAATATATGTGGCTTATAAAAGATGTTATTCAGTTTGATTAATTTTTTTCCCTTAGGTTTTGTCATACATGGTTTTACCATTTTCTTTTTTGCGGTGCAAGGTCTTTATTGATTTTAAGTCACCCAACAGAGTTTTGCAAATAAATATTTTATCTTTATCTTCTTAACTGTGGCAAAATTTAGAAAAGAGCTTGTATATAGATTTTGGGAAAAAGATACCCAAATTGTCCACTTACATAGCCCTCTTTGGAGGGCTTTTTTAATTCATTTTTGTCTCTTCCTAATCACTGTGGGCTCCCTATTGACAAATTATTATGTGTGCTGTGGCATGGGAGGCCCGGCAGCATTGGGAACCCCTCCCATAGTTTTATATGTTAGTTATGCAGCTTTTCAAAAGATTAATCTCTGTTTGATTTCTGTTTGAAACTTAGGTTCATTAATCGAGATGGTATTGACTTCTCAGATGCACAGGGTATGCAACCTGTTCAGGTAATTGCATCATCTTATGTTGGTTGTGAGGTTTACCAGCATGTTTAATTCATATGAAACAGTTTTCATTTGTTTAAAGGAGTGGGACTTGGTAGAAAATTTTCAAGGAGTATTGGAATACCAAACAAGGTAATTATTCCCCGAATCTTTTTTTAAGTTGATATACCACATTGTTTGCATGTATAATTTACTCAAATTGTTCCCCTTCAATTCTCTATAATAAAGTTGTTACTGTTGCATTGATATGGGTAGGAGTATCAACACTCTATATAGTTGAACAATGACAAATAGGACTTCTAAATTCTCATATAATATACTCATATAATAATGATTTTGTGGTGGGATATGTAATGAGTTGCATCTTGCTTATATGCATGAAAATACTTGAAGTCTTACTCCTTAAATCAGCCAGATACAAATATATAGTCAGCCAAAGTAAAACTGTATTAGGCTCGGATTTTCATTCATGTTTTGCATTAGGAGGAGAAAAAATAAAAGGAGCAAGGATGCCAGTCAGATACAGTATCAGAATCAAACACATGCTGGCAGTAGTACTTCATCCATCTGGAATCCATGCTAAATTGTGTATATTTTCTTTTCAAAACTGCTTACAAATGATGACACCATATAAAGCTTAATGAAATTGTTTCCTTATTAAATGTCTACTTAATATTTGCAAAACTTACCTTGTGACTCATGTGATGCTTAATTGTCTTCAACTACAACTTCCATGTCTAGAATACTGAGCTTTGACTTAAAAAAAATTTCCCCTTTCAAAAGTACAGGGAGGTTTCTGGAAATGAATATTTACTGAGGAAATGTGGTAATGCACTGCATTGGGGAAAAGAAAAGGGATATGGTAGTTTAAAATTTTTAAGAAATATTTTATTTGAAGAGTAAGGACCATCTTGCAACCAAACCTGGACCATAATATGGTGAACTGCTGAAGTATCTATTATATGCATTGATCGTTCAAGTTTATTGTGTCATCAGACACGTATTGAACACAAATTAGTTATCCAAGAACAGAATTTTATTGTGTACAAGCACACATTGATGTTAAGTTGGTGATATTTTTTGGTGGGTTTCTTAGGCTATGTTAAGCACACACTGATTCTTTTCGTTCCTAACGTAAGTGGAATGTTCCTTAGTTCGCTCTGTGCGGTGTAAACAAATGTTGAGATACTGGGATCAATGTGAAATTTGCTGAATTTTTTAAGAAATAGAATAGTCTTGGGCCTCTTGGCCCAATTCTAGACACCACCTCCAAAAAGTGAGAGGAGTAAATCTTGGTACTAATACATTCATAATTTCACTTTAATTCTTTAAGCTGCTGTCAAGCATAATTTGGTTATAGCCTTAAAGGGGAACATGGATGTGGCTTGTTTCTTGTCTAATGAACCTTTTGCCTGCATTCTGCTACCTGGAAAATAGTGATTAGGGCTTCGGTTTCTACTTTATGTATGCAGCATTGCCTTTCGTTTTTTATTATCTGATGTTATCTGAAAACTCTACCAGATATTCTAGATTTCAAAGTGTGGGCAATCTCACTTTGCATTTCCCTGAAAATTTTGGTGCTGAGACAACTCAGATACACTATATTGGATTACGGGGTGAAGCCACCCAGGTAATCTCATAGCTGAATAATGCAATTATCCCAAAAGAGAAATTCTTTTGTGGATAAATCAGTGCTTTTAATGATACACATTCATTTCCTATGAAATACAGTTGAAAAGGGATGTTGTTGCAACCATTGTTTACGAAATTACGCCTAACCCATCGGATCACAAGTAAGTCTTCTTTTACATCTCCATAATGGTTATGTTCTGGTTGCCACGACTTTTGTTTCTTTGGTAACTTGATGCTTTCTCTATCACATCTGTGGATTACAAGAATACACTCCACTTACGCTCTGTTATGAATCATGGACATTGTTTACTGTCTAAATCGTTCAACTTGTTTTAACATATCAAACTTCACATGTACATTTTGGCATGAATATTTTAATTTTGCATTTCCACATTGTGTTTCTCATTTTGTTGCCTATACTTTAGATGATTAACTCCCTAGAAAAGAAAATTTATTTTAACATTGTGGATGGAGTCGGAGAAAGATCAGTGTGCCAGGAGCACATAGTAGCTGTTGCATAACTGTTGTGAGTCTTGTGACCTATGTTGACAGTACAAGCTAAATGCATGCTACTGTCTCCCCACTAAGGGCTGCCAAAAGCACTTATCTAGCACCAAGTTTGAGAAACTTATCGTGTTGGGGCATTGCCTGTTGTTGTCACTAATGGGTGCTTGGAGTTCGTAAATTTAGCCATCCTAGTTCCATGCTGAATGCACTGTCAAGGATCAACCCTAACAGTTCCATGAACGTGCTGGCCAGCAGGGATCCATATTAATTATTCCATGAATAGCACCAAATGTGGTGTTCATGGTAATTCATGTTAGTGTATAAGTTAAATCCCTCTCTCTCTCTCTCTCTCTCTCTCTCTTTCTCTCTCTCTCTCTCTCTCTCCATCTTCTTCTTCTTATCCAATCGTGAACTTTCCTCTTTGTAATTAATGCCCAAATTTTTTATCCGATCACCTTTATAACCCACCATCATTCTTTTTACCTTGGTTCCACTAACAATTCAATGACTTAAAATTTCCACCCCACAAGTCCTCTTAAACTTGTCTCGTAATTTTGTTTGAAGTCTTGGAACAGATCAAGTGAGTGTTTCAAAGTTAGAATCTATCTGCTGCCAATCTTGGATCATGTGCCTTTTTCATGCTTCTGTGTGTGCTGTTATGTTCATGCCAAATTCTGATCCATCTCTTCGATTCCTATTATGCTGCAAACCGATGTTCTTGGTTACAATGAAACTGTTCAATCCTCATGATCCAACCGTTGGTCCCAATGGTCCATAAAACTTTTAATAAAAGTTATTTTAGATGTATAAAATAAGAGCTAACGCTTGATGCATGCAACTAGAATTTTATATCCAATCATGCTAAGAGTTGTATGCATTCTTTTGTCATGTTTGTGTTTCATGTACAGGACACGGGCTGAAAGTGGAGGGGCATTTTCACGTGTGGAATGATTGGCAGTGGTGCTTCCTGTTGGGAAAAAGAGACTGGGTTTTCTCTAGTGTTTGATATGCTAACCTGACTTGCCAACTTATTATGTCATTCATTGTGGCATCTTTTAATTTGTTTTAACAACTCCTTGGATTCTAAACGTTGTGATAATGATGATGTTAGAGAACCCAGGAAAGGTGGGAGTTAGCAACCATTGTAGGTTTCTCACTTACTTACCCTTTTCTTCTCTTCTAAGGACTTTCATTTATTTTTAAGTATGTAGATATAACCAGATATTTGTTAATCTGAGCACCTCATAATCGGGATTCTATCCATACTGAACCAGGTATTCACATTAAGGTACCTTATGATCTGTACCCGAATGGAATTTGTTAATCTTGAAAAGAATAATGATGTATGATACAGAACGGTGAGACCCCTAATGGAAAAATAATTGCTTATTTAATGTACTCTCATATTGAACTTTCTGTGGGTGTGGGCTCATTGTTTTTATGGAATTTCATCCCCTCAAGCAAGGATAACCTCTATATCCTTGTGTCAACAAGATTTCGTTCTCCAGGGACTGCAGTTTTTAGTTTTTCCTTTGCAGGCTACCATTTTTCTTTTTGCATATGTGCCTCTAAAATCAATTTGTATCAAGATTTGCCTGCGCTTCTTGAATCTCTCCACCATGTCTGTTCCAAGACAACAGTTGCAATGCTGGACGAAAAAAAAAAAAAAAAACCAGAATGTGAACATGGAGAAGAATGCTTTTGGTAATGTATTGAAATTTCTATTCCCAAATTAAAAAAATAATAATAATAATAAAAAATAAAAAGGCTTGTCTACTATCCTACTCTGTTTTCAATTCACGTAAAAAATCATCTGTCTTCTTCTTCAGTTGGGTTAGACTTCGGGTTCAAAAAAGGGACCAGCTCCATGCATAGAAGCCGATCAAGCAATTGTGACCCTTACTCCAATTTCGTCAAGAGAACAAGGGAGAGAGAGAGAGAAGGGGTAGTAAACACTAAACTGGCATTGGGATTTGAATTTCTTGTTTTAGAGCAAATGTAGAACCATGAGCGAAAACGAGGTCCACGAGGGATGGAGAAGATGGGGGAAATGGGAATCTGCAAATCCTGTTGCATCGTGCCCCTATTGCTTTCTTGATATTAACAATTATCTTCACTTATTACATTCATTTGTTGTCGTATAATTGGGCATGGCTAATAAACTTGTAAATTGCAAGCCCCAGCTGAGATGCCTCACATTTTTAAGGATTTAGGAAACCTTAAAATATCAGAGTTAGAGAAGGGACTCCAAAGAGAGAGAGATGTTAACCTTGGGAAGTTGCAGAAGGCTTCCCTTTTTTATTAATCCTTGCTTTTCTCCTGAATAGAAAAGTTTTTTTTTTTTTTCTCATTTTTTTCTTCCTTAACAAGAATATAAATATGAACCAGTGGTAATAAACAAATTACTATTCGTTTTCTGTTTCCAAGACAGAATAACAGAAAATTGGAAATTTTAATATAACCAGTCCGCATGGCCCACAATTATTACAGTATCATGGAAAAGTATGAATCAGAAAAGATTGAGTAGCTGTCTCTGGATAATAATCCATGATTCACAATAACCCTTATATGACAACAGATCTGTAGGCAGCACAACCCAACACCATGATGACTTATCCCAACAAATTGAAGTATCAAAATTTTTTTATCAAAAAACAAATCTCAAACCACAATTCAAACTCCAATTTCTCAATCACTTGATAAGGCGTATTCGTCGCAAATTTTTAAAATTAATACATAAGATGAAGAGCATTAAATACAAATGCAGCTACATAATTTACAAACTGTCAAGTGATCCAAACCTACCAAATCACCAAAGCATAAAAGAACAATGATGGACCAAAAGCCATTATCACTCACAATGCTATTTAGACTTCACACCCGATGTGAAGATACCTTCTGTGCAATTGACTTGATTTCTTTCAACCGTTCATCAACTAACTGACGCAATGCCTCCTCTTGATTAGTTTGACTTTTGTCAATCTCAACACTATCTCCTCCACCAGCCTTTGTTAGGAACATGACAAATGCCGTGTCATTGTCATAATCGTTTGGGACATCAATCACACGCTTCCCAGCAGTCCCGGAATCTTTTCCTAAGATGTCAGTCTTTGTACGTTCAGAAATAAAGGTCACGTAGTTCTCCATGAACTGGTCAACAGGATCAAGGGCAAGATAGATAAGAACCTCCCAACATTGGAGAAACTGTTTCTTGTTAATCTTCAAGTTTTTCCTGACATTCTCAGCAACACTAGCAGGTGGTTCCAATTGCAACTTGGAGGTTCCCTTGGAGAGATCCCCTTGTGTAAGATGAGATACAGCAGAATTAACTGCTATCTGTACTGGGTCAAAATCAAGCAGTTGGAGAATGTCAATGCAGGACCGCACATGTTGAAGGTACTCAGATGGCTCTTCAATCGTCAGATCATAAACATTTTCCGATATTGCTACTGCATGCAGAGCCTCCAAAAGGTACCGGCCATGACCTTGGCCCTGATAAGGAGGCAACACTAGTATCTGCAATCATTAATAAGATAAATGCCATGAGAGTGTTGATTAAGCAGCTAGCACAAAGGTGTCAAGGGTCATTTGCATCCAGGATTAATTAGGAAACCTATATTATTCAATGATTTTATCAGAAGAAAGCTCAAAGAAACAGCGCATGGAACAATTATTGTGGTGTGTACAACAGTGAATAATCAGACTGAATAGATCTGACAGTGCCTGAAGGACTTAGAACCAATATTTCATATGTTCAATATTTTTCTATACAGTTAAGTGTAAGAATGTAGGAGAGAAAAACCTGGCTGATACGTAAACGTGAACTATCAGGGTAGCGATAAAAGCGGTAAGCGGCTGCAAATCCGAGCAATCTGGGATCAGCATCCCCTGGTGTCTTCTGAACCAAAAGATAAATCTCCCATCTTGGATCCATGATGTCAATGGGACTGCCACCTGAACAAAATAACTGATTTGTAACAAATTGACATCACATGGCTATATAGATAGTCGGGAAGGCAGGGTTGGGGCAGTTTGAATGTACAAACTGACGCACACTCCATACATGGGTAGTCGCAAATGATTACCGCAGAAATTCATGACAGCTTATGTGAGAAAACTTACCATCAACAAGAAGAAGTACAAGAGGCACCAACCGACTGTACAGCTGCCCAACAGGCAAGCTGTTTACGGCCATGCGAATGACCTGACGCTGCACAAGGAGGGAGAGAGAATCATGAATGGCAGCTCATAAGGGAAAATTAGATTAAAATATGTTTGTGTAGTTCACTTTAGCAAAAGAAAATGCATTTTACATTGTTGAAATGAATTCAAATCATTTCAGCAGAAACTCAAGTACAACCTGTGATAACTCCCAGAAAGATCTTCTGGAGCCCAACACATCCATGAGTTGCCCAAAATGGTAAGAAAATAACAGAAATTGTTATTAATTGATTACTGACTACATGGTTATCATTCAATTAACAATAACACATTGGGAGGGTGGTAAAATAACTAGTAACTTTGAGAAAAAGTTTGGACCTGGGATATTGAATCATGCACTGGAGCTGGAGCAATAAGTAAGCCTGAATCTTTGCCAATATGGGGTGCCAAATTTTAAGTGCCCCAAAGTATTGGTGTGACAGTAAGAAACTCCAAATAATTGAAGCACCAGTGGAGCATATTCTCATAATCTTATTAATGTTATTATCAAGAGTACAAGGTACGCTACAACTGTGGATTTGAGTCTGTCTGCGAGAGAGAGAGAGAGAGAGAGAGAGAGAGAGAGAGAGAGAGAGAGAGAGAGAGAGAGAGAGAGGACATACATGGGGAGCAAACAACAATATAGCAAGCTCCAAGGTGTTGGAGTGCCAGTAAAGAGTGGTCATTTTTTATCGCTATTATTATCAAGTAAAATATGCTAAAGTTGTCAGAGAATGGATCTACATAGATTGGGCACTATTTTATGTGGTTTCTAAGGCTACACAGTACAAAAAACCTCTACATCCTGGAGCAGTACTCTTTGACAAAGATCTGAACACTAAGGTCAAGCCAGATTATACAAAAAAGTGGATTTGAAGGTCCAAACAATTCACACATTGTTCCAACCACAAAAGGATGTAAACTGAAAATAATTGCCCGTGCCCGGCATGGTTGAAAATCTGAACATCCAACCACTGCTACGGTCAATCATTTAAAACACTGGTATATATAGGACAAAGAGATTGTGAAGACTGCTACTACATGTAAATTACAGGGAGAAAGGCATTTGCCATTTGCAAAACGGTATTTGAGTAAGCTTCTCCTATAAGAATTCAGTTCTTTTGATTTCAGCGGGCACACCAAAAAAATAATTGCTATATAACAGGAAAACTGAGTAGAAAAGAACCTCCACAGTATTTGCCTCTGATTCCAAATGATTATTAGATTTGTTATCGTGTCCCTGAGAAGCTTTGCAATGTATGACTTCCCCATATGACATGGAAGTTCTGAAACAGGAAAGGAGATGGAAAACAAGCATTAACCGAAAGGCTGAGAATACACACTCTGGATGCATGTGGGTGTCTGTCTGACAAACCAAAGATGCACAAGTTACCATTGATACATACCTTATGTAACAACTCTCCATAGAGAAAGTTTGATGAAAATCCTCCTTATTCTCAACCAGAGATTCACCAAAAATTTTCTGTCAAAATTACCCCAACTTTTATCATACAAGTGAGGCAAAATATCATATAGTTCAAAGCAGTTGGTAATGGGTACCTGAAGAGCAGGCTTCAGCTCTGTAATCCCTTTCGCTCCCTTGCAACAGATCAAGATTAGTTAATGTTAAGTATTTAAGAAAAAAAAAAGGGGGGGGTGGTTAATGTTAGGAGTGCAGCCATAAGATACAATAATAGAAACTTGAGGACATGTATAATTTTGTGGCTAAAGGTAAAAAGGTTTCTACAGAAAGTGACCGGAAAAAGGTCAGTAAGACAAATCAGGTATAGAAGGAAAGGAAGCATAAGACTTTTAAAAACTAAATAAGGTGCAAGCAGTTTGCTATCCTACTAGTGCATTGGAGTTTAGCCAGTCCGTCAAAGAGTTCTCAAAAAAATAAAATGCTGCACCTAAAGAACAAAATACAAAGAATTCAAAAAAAAGATGGTGGCTGGCAGATATCATAAATTCATATGAGCTAAAAAAGGAGCAAGCAATACTAAGTATTTACCTCTGATGTGCTCTGAAACTTAATATCAGCATACGCATGAAAAGAAATGCTGCTCAATGAGATCGTAATCTGCACAAAATATAATGGAAAATAATGATAATAAATAATCACAAATACACAAGCAAGCTGCATTGAAGTTAAACCATTGTTCCAAAAGAAGAGTCAGTTTCAATCTGCCGTCTGACAGGGTGTAAGCACTAAGGAGGAAGGAAAACAGAATAATCATATTTCACAAATATAAAGCCAGCTCCAAATAAAGTGATGTACGTTAAAATAGATTTATATTAGTAGAAGAAAAGCCATGCACACCACACAAATATAAGTGCAGCTACAAAAGTACTTTTTGTTTCAGAAATAAACAAAAGGCATTCATTTGTATTTAGCATATCACACATCTCAGTCTGTCAAGTTCCTAGAAATGCCCTGTTCAAGACCTTCAATCTGAGTAGTACGTAATAGTAAACTATTGTATAATTTTGTAAACTCAGTCTGTTAGGAGTGCAGCCATAAGATACAATAATAGAAACTTGAGGACATGTATAATTTTGTGGCTAAAGGTAAAAAGGTTTCTACAGAAAGTGACCGGAAAAAGGTCAGTAAGACAAATCAGGTATAGAAGGAAAGGAAGCATAAGACTTTTAAAAACTTAATAAGGTGCAAGCAGTTTGCTATCCTACTAGTACGTAATAGTAAACTATTATAAATACCACAAAATCAACTTACCATCCATGAAAGCTTGAAGTTAGATTAGTATCCTTGTTTCAAAGGAGTACGCCAATGGAAACCTCAATCAGAAATCATGGTCAAACTATTGATGGTGTAGATTCAGATTAATATCCTTATCAATTTTTATTATCCATCTGACACATATACCTTTGGTCTCTCTCAAACCGAATGCCAATAGGGGCTATTTAAGTCTTCAACATTAATTACAGAATTCGAATGATTATGTATCTGGTAGAGATACATAAGCCGGACGAGATATCCATGAGTTCAAGAGCATATATATTTCTACAAGATATCATTTTATAGCTACTACTTAATTTCGGAAGGCACACAAAAAACTTCCCATGTTCAGTAGGTTGTTTCCCCAAAACCTTCGCTTCAACATAAGATTTTGACTTCACCCCCTAGGGATTTTATGTTCAACTACGTACGTAATGGAATATCCCAGTTGCACTGTCATGGATCAAGTAGGCTTGTCAAAGTTTTCTGAATGCTACAGCATTCTGGAGACAACTCAGGAATTCCCATAGTCCTCAAATTTCCAATTGGGAATTTTTATTCCATTTTATGTGTAGTTTTTTCTTCATTGGATTTTTTAACTCCTAAAGGTCCTTTGGTTTCAACTTGAATAAACCCTAGGAGCAATTGAAATTAAGAAACTGTCATTTTTGTTTTCTCATTGCTGCGTCTGTCTAGGGTAAATTCTATCATTCCTCTTATCAAGGAGCTTCAAGTCATCAAATATCTTTTAGCTGTTAAGGAAGCATTTTTGCCTTAGCTTCCTAAGGAAATGTTTGATTGCTTTCTAATGCAAAGTTGAAGACAAACCGGTGCTCATATTGACCACAATATGTGAAATGTATGGTAGACAACACTTTAATGCACTGAAAAAAAAATTGCAACTTATAACAAGAATCGAACAAAATATTCTCAAGAATATGCATATGTAAATGGAATATGCACCTGCAATGAGCAATATGATGCAAAATAAAAGGTGGTAAGGGGAAGGCAAAAAGATGGTGGGTTGAGGTAGTAAAGAGGAGGGACATGGATGCTTATGACTTAACAGCTGCTTTGTCTTTACATCAAATGGAAAAGCAGAACAGGATTCCCAGGGCAAACTCCAATTAGTTGGGATGAGAATTAATGTAGTTGAGTTGAATTGTATGTGGAAATGTAAAACGAATTGGGACATGAGCAACAAAGTAACCCACATGAAGATAAACTCTGGAAAAAGGGGGTAAAATACAACAGAGTAAAATCGGAGCACCCAAACCCAAGAACTTAATAAATGATTTGAATGTAAAATCACCTTTAAATCCTTGTAACCGTATATTTTCCCATCTTCACCAAAAAACTGATTCAAGTCAACTGGATTAATACAAAAGCCGGATGCAGCATTTGCCTCCTCTTCGCTACTGACTACAAAATAGACGGCCAAATAAGAAGATTATCAAACAAAATTCAACATATTGTACAGAGTAACGTGTCCCAATAATATGTAGCTGCATACAATGTTTGTTAAAACCAAAGGGCAAAAAGAAACAACAGCCTTCTGGAGCAACAAAAAAAAAAAAATTTGGCATTCAAGCTGTCATTTTGAGCTGAGAATTTCGGTTTCGGACTGGTACCCAAACAGGTCATAAATTGATGTATAAGAAACTAAACAATAGTAGCTATCAGCATGACGATAGAACCCGTTGGATATAGGATGAACAGAACTCGTACCGAGAAAGATTTGAATACAATCATTCGCTTCAATTCCAACATCTGCGCTTGAAGAAACAAAAACAACAAATAGCAGATGAATAAGTCCAAATAAGAAAAAGGAATCAAAGATCGGTCATGAGCTTCAATGAAAATGAGTTTCAATGAAAACCACCAAATAAACAATGTAAGAAACGGAGAAGTAAGAAAGGGAAACAACGGGTCCGAGGTAACCAACCGATGTCGGAAAATCCGACTCGCCTACGCTTCTTGGCATCAGATGATGCATCAGCTGCCGCTTGCTTCAGTCCCATCCTCCGGCGGCTTAGGGTTTTCCGATAGCGGGAAAAGACTGAGGCGGGAAATTAGAGAATATGAAAGAAAAGAACATTTATATACAGTGAATCTGTGCGGGTTGCAGCCTTCCCGGTGCAATAAATACTGGGGGGTTACTGATACCAGGGCCCATTAATGCCAATAAAGAAAAACGAAAAAAACAGCAAGATCATTTTATTTTATATATTTTTTTTTTTTGGCATCCAAACATAACCTAAAGAGAAATTTCTCAATCCTATTTTCATGGAGTCTCAATCCTTTCCCATATGGGTATTGGGTACTTTATCAGTGACTCTATCATCGTTCAGTTCATATCGTGGATCCCAAAACAGACCCAAGTCATAGTATGGCTCATGAGTTTAATTCCCTTATAATTATTATAACTTTGTACATTGCATTTATTTTTATAAATCGATATGATTATTCTTTTTCTCCATTCATTTGGCATTTTCTTTGTTCACATCATTCTCTAAAACAGTCTAACTAGTCAAGATAATCCATTAATTCATATATTCTTCCATTTCTTTATTGGGATACCATCTGCTTTATCTATTTTTATATTATGTGAAACTTCCTTTATTTTGGTCACCCTAATGTTCTATATATATCTAAGATTTATGACATCTTCATGATTTTTATAATATTCTAAAATACAGTTACTTGTATATCTAAGATACCCTCTGGATTGCTAGAGCAAAAACCCCACATTATACTTGTTTGTAAAAATCCTGTTTGAATGGTTAGTACTTGTTAAATGAGATTAAATTAGGCTTTTGTTGCTGAACATTGAACGATCGAATGATTCATGTACGAGGAAAATGTCATTGGAGTATAGTGGATTCACACCACTTGGGTGATATATAATTGCCATTGGGACCTATGTATTATTTTTCTTTTGATCTTATTTGTTTGCATGTGAAATAAGTGAGTTGATGATCTAAATTCTGTGATAACCATCATAGGTATTGATGTTGGGCCACTAACTCATCTTTACATTTAATATCTCATATGACAAGATAATGAAGGAGAGCAAAGAGAAACTTAAAGGTTGTTCAAATGTATTTCCTAGTCTTACCAAAAAAAAAAAAAAAAAAAAAAATGTATCTCCTAGTAGTTGATTTTTTATTTTAGAATGATTGTAGTAGGATTTTATATTTTAATGTAAACTTTTTGGGAAACCTTTTATTATTGTTACCTATTTAAGATGGATTTTAAGATAGTAATGTTTGAGGTTTGATTTTATTGAGTTTGATCAGCACCCTTGAAGGTTGTACCTTCACCTGAATATAGGTTTGGATCGTGACTGAAAATCTCCAGACATCAATTGAAAAATAATTCTTTCTTTTAATTTTGATATGACCATTCCTTTTTGTACAAGCAATACAACCATTCATTCTTTCTAATACCTTTAGCATCAGCATCAGCATCAGCATCAGCATCAGCATCAGCTTGTGGGAGGCAGTAAAGCCCATCAAACATTCATATGGTAGAGCACTTCCAGAACACTTCAATGTTCAAAGCCCTGCTACAAATAAAAAAGTGGACAAGTGCGGTAGACCATTCATGCAGGTGAGGAAGTTCAAAAGAAGAGAAAGGAGTGCCTATGTGAAGAAATAGACGCATCAAGACAACAATAGATTTGTTCCTCAAACTAACGAAGTTACACTGAAGCATAAAGAATTTGGCACAAGGAAATCTGTAGAATAAATAGGTTGGCTTCAACACCACTTTTCTTAAAGGGTTTTTCTTACTGATACCTGTCTAGGTGTCATATAATTTAACACCTCTTTTTCTTTGTCCAGGCCAGTCTTGCATGGTTGAGTAAATGGAATCTTTTATAAGGTAAAATCACAAATAAATCCCAGTCCAACAAGGATTCTTTTAGAAAACGAGGTTAAAAAAAAATTCCAGAATGAGCCGCATGATAATGGGTGGTTGGTACACAGACATAAGGAATCAATTTAAGCTGCATAAAATTCTCACAATTCAAATATTGGCTTCAGAATACATTAACAGCCCTCTAATGATGTTTTCTTGCGTTTAATAAACTCCAATGCAATCAAGCCATATTTATCAATAGAAGTTGATGCTATAGTAAAAATTAGAAAGCTAGAAGTATTCAAGATGATATGAGGAACACAAGAGTATATCAGTAGCAGTAGCATTAACAAAGGCATTAAAGTTTAGCTACAACCAGCCTAGATACTTACTGTGAAAAAAGAACAGGGAGACAACTCAATTCTTTCTAAACCCTCAATAAGCAATAACTAGTAAAAAAAAAAATATAGGCTTGGAGAACAAACATATCAGTCTCTTCACTACTTCAACGTTTATGAAAATCTGACAGATTTCCAGCTGTACTGAATCACTCGTGTGATTCCTTTCAAGGCCTGGTTGTCATGAAACCCCTAACTCCCCCATACATTAACTTTGACAAGAAAACCATAGTTTTGTTATTCTTTGATGATTTGACTAGAATACTACATCATCTGGTCCAAAATGTCATTTTGGAAGGACCCATTATGGGAATGGCACACTACAAAAATACTACTTCCTCCTCCGTTGCCGCTTCCCTTTTTCATTGGATAGCTGGTGGTACAATTAGAGGCAGAGAGACAGAACAGATGACACACCATTGAGGATAAAGGAATCTAATAAACATCATTGCTAGAAGGGAGTGGCAAAAATAATGTGCAGCAGTCGATAGCAAAGAATAATGTCAGAGGAAGAAACAAAAGCAATACGATCAATGATAAATGAATATAAAGTGTTTCCTGAATCTCTTCTGAACATAGCAATTATCTCCAATGATAGTGTTTCTTCCCCAACGAGATGACACATAATGCCTATGAAACTTCAGACTTAATGCAAGGCCATCTTGCCAGAACCAAATTCATTGAATTTCTTGAGAACAATTTTAATGATATGAATGCATTCAGAAGTTCCATGTATCCAAATAAATTGATAAAAGAAAGGAAGAGAGAGAGGGGGGGGGATAGATAAAGACAGTATGATGAATTATTGCATAAAGATAACAAATTAAAGAATCAGCAAACATGTGCAGAATTATGCAACAACTTCCATAATGATGAGGATTTTTTTTTTTTTTTCTAGAGCTGGTTGTACATAGTATAAGAGCCAGAGGCCCAGAGCCCTGAAGGCCAACCCATGACACCTGCTCCTTCTCTGATATGATCTCAAATACTCTGTTCTTCTGTCTTTACTTTGCCATTCTTTTCCTGTGGCCTCTTCCACGTCTTCAAACACATCGGCTCCTCTTCATTCCAAACTTTGTTTATGTGACACTGGACTGACTCAAACTACATTTTCTGGCGAAGTCAGTTTGAATCTATCCTCATGTCGAATGATCTATTGGTTATGTGGATGAGACATTGACAGCTCTTTCAAGACCATAACTTATGAAACAAAACTTTACCCCACCCTGAATACAGCCTTTGGCAGATAAATGTTTGATTTGTTTTGATTTGTGAAGTGTAGCTCAAGTGTATTGTTAACATTTTCTACATCAGTCCCTAGCCAGAAATCTCTCTTGTGCAATCAACTTGTCTCCATTCAAAATGATGACCTCTCAATTTCTGAATATTTCCTCAAACTGAAAACAATAGCAGACTCTCCAGTGCACTATTAAAGGGAAAATGTGTGGTTCAGATCTGGTCACCAAGTCCCCAAATGGGCTGCCATCAGATTACTCGCTTTTAGACTAGGATGGAAAATCTATTGCAGTCCCCACCTTCTCTGAGTTATGGCCAAAGCTTCTCCTCCTAAGTCAAGGGCCAGAGATCACGCTAAAGTTGTTTCTGCAACTACTTCTGATTCCAATATTGCCTTCTATTCTGCTAAACTCTGGTCAGCATCTCGAGAACAGAAACAAAAACTCCAACTTTAATCAGTCTAATGGATCCAGTGATGGCAATCAAAACCAGTCCCCAAATGTCGGGTGTTTCATTGTTCAGAAAACTACAAGACATTTCAACCTCTAATACTTCTCTAGAGCTCTGCGCACGGTAAAAGAATTTAGAAGATCTAAATAGTATACTCACAAATTTTCAGCTGCGAAGTCTCTTTATATTTCTATCGAAGTGTTGAAAAGGTGGAGTGAGTTGCCCTATGAATAAAAAAAATTCTTGAACAAAAGAAACCCCCCACCTCATACAACAAAAAAACATGCACCAAAGAAGAGCAAACAGAATTTGGTCTAGTTGAGTATAACAAAATTTGGTTTCACTCAATTTGCAGGCTTGAGTAATTAATAGATTCAGGTATTTGATTCTACTTCCTCCAAAATGCCAGATTCTCTCAAACTTCCTGCAGCTTTTTCTTCAAGTATCCTTCCACTACTTTCCTTTGAAGCAGACCAACCATTGGCTTTGGAGTTATCTTCCATATGACATTGTCTCCATTACTAAGGCCACTGAGCTTCTAGCAGGAGACAACCATCGACATCAGCAGTGGTCATATCAACCCAGAACTTTTAAGCCAAACATCTCAGAAGGAGGCTATGAAGGGGCAGTGAATAGGTAAAGACCCACTGATTCTGTATTCTTCTTATAAAGGAGGCAGCAGCTGACTAGATGGAAATTGACATGAAGCAAGGTGATCAAAGGTGAGAAGTTCATTCCTAAGCTGCTGCAGTGCCTCTCAGGCTAGGAAAGCTATCTTACTGGGGGTTTTAGCTGACCCCAGTAAAACCTAGAAACCAGATCCTGACTCCTTCCCCTTCTAAACTGGCTGTTCTGCTCTACGTTTGAGCAGAAAGCATAATATGGTCCTCCCTTATCCCGGCAATGATTCTTGTTTTCAAATGTGTGTTTCTCTATAAGTCTTTCCCTTGAAGATGGAGAGGGACAAGCGTACTTGTCAAACTCTAGCTTCTACTATTAGGGTTTGTAAAGCCTATAAATCAGTCCCTTCGGGACTCTACAGAAAGAAAGAAGCACACATGCTTTGTGAAATCCTTTGGACCTGCCTGCAGAAATGCAGTGAAAGCTTTCTGTTTGCCACATTTTGGGGCTCCCCAAATTCAATGAATTCTCAGATGTCTGTAATTTGGACATAAAATCAAAATGTAACATGAATTTTCAATCTCTTAGTTAGTCATTCCTGGTGTCTTGAGGGTCTCTTCATATAGCTCATACAATGGCCATATAGTGCAGCTGACCTTTTTCTTAGGGACTTCTAATCCCTCTTAGTAAAAAAAATTGGATTTATTGAAAAAATGAATAACCTGATGTTCTGCTCATACAATGGGAACTTTGTTACATTTTTTAAGGCAACTGCAGTTGAGCTACACCCCAGAATCTGATGATGCAAGACAAAGTTGTCAGATAAGCAGCAAAAAAAATATTTAATACAGTTTGTTATCTTAACAGTCAATGCCCTTTAGAAAATCTAACAATCAAATACTTTTGTAGGAGTTTTCAGTTTCAAGGCTTTGAAATATAATAATACTATACCAAAATTTACAATAAAAATGAAGTAAGCAGGCACTCCAAGGAGAAACCCAATGAAAGATGCTTTCCAAAATAATAGAAATACAGTTAAAAATTAACCTAGTGGTGGTCCTATGATTTAAAGTGTTCCACGCTAATAGGGGAACTGGTGGTAATGTTAGAACTTGAATGTGTGCAGGATGCTAAAACTCAAATCACTCTAAAGCATGTTGACAAGAAAATGTAAAACTGTTTGCTGTGTTTCTTTTTTATTAAGAGGAAACATTCATTACAGAGAGATTCAGCCAATGGAAAGCCATTTTGCTTCATAAATAGATTTCCATGCCTATTTTCCTTTTTTTATTTTTTTGATCATGTGTTTTACTTCGTTTCTTGTGTGATAACAAAAAGCCGGATGCTCAAGATCTTCTAAGCTCCCATTGTTTATGATGAGAAAATTTAACCAACTGGTAATGGTTCCAACTCTTTGATCACCAAAGGTTTCACCCTAGATGTTAATGTCCACCAGTGCAAAACTAAAATTATAGTGAAGCAATCTGATGAACAATAGAACTACGAATGTGCTTCAAAGCAATATGAATATGAACAATCAAGGGTAAGTGCAAACTAAAATTATAGTGAAGCAATCTGATGAACATTAGAACTACGAATGTGCTTCAAAGCAATATGAATATGAACAATCAAGGGTAAGTGCTTCCTGATAAATCAACCAACAACAACATGCACAAATTTAAGCATAAACGGAAATCAACAAAAATAATCACAGGAGCCACAACTGTGAACGAATTGGCTTGGCAGCGAAAGACAACACATAGTACATATACATACCAGGAAGAAAGTCTTAAAAGGGGGAAAAGGAACAGAACTGTAACCCAGTCAATTATTTACACAGATGTTCTCACCGCAGAATTACGCAATTCCGCAAACATTACATTAACAGATACACCAAAACTTACCCCAGGATAAGAATTAATTAAATCCTGTATAACTAGCCTCTAGCCTTGAGCTCTTCAAGGCGTCTGGACAGGTCGTCCTTCTCCGCCTTCTCCGAAGACTTGCTGGGAATAGCATGAGCTGCAGGCTGAGGGAGACCAACGGAGACCTCCAAACCATAATCATCGGCGACCTGCTGCATCAGGCTGTTGACCTCGCCTTCAGGCGTCGAGAGCGACGTGCTTCCAGCCATAGAACTCTCCATGAATTCGGCCTGAACCTCCATGTTAACGAACTGCTTCTCGAACTGGTCCATGGTTTCTGACATCTTCTGTAGATTCTCGGAAGCGAGCGAGGACTCTAGGGATTTGACGATTGAAGCCATGGACTTGTTGATGGTGGCCATTTTAGCCTGGGTGTCGAGGCGAGCGACAACGGCATCGAGACGAGACGATAAACGGAGGTAATTCATCTGTTCGCTACGCTTGCGAATAGAGTTCTCGGCGTAGATTCGGGCGCCGTCCATGTTACCCTTTTCGATGGCTTTCTTGATCTTGAGTTTTTCGGCCTTCTCATCTTTCTCACATTTGCGGGCTTGGCGTTGCAGACTCTTCGAAGTGAATTTCAGCTCCATGATCTGATTCATCAGCTTTTCGGTGTTTCCCATTGCAAACTCTTGGAAGCCTCTCTCTCGATCTCAGTCTTCGCCTGAAATTGCTAGGTTTTACTTTCTTGGTCGATGTCCTGTTCCGAATCCAATGCCTCTTATCTTATTTGAGGATTTCCCTTTCCCCCAGTGGGAAACGCGTTAAGGTTATTCTTACTTTATGGAGCGGGGTTGATGCTTCCTCGAATTTTCCTTCGTACTCGTTAAAAAAGCGCTCGCTCGCCGCGCGTGTGCTCTCTCGCTCGTGCAAAAAACCGCACTTAAAAAAAATAAAAAAATAAAAAAAAGACATATCACCACTCATCTGTAATGTGCTCACATGACAAAATAATGATTTTCTAATTAAAAATATATATATATATTCTTAACACAAAAATAATAATATCTTTTTTGGGAGATCTGTCTTTATGTAAAATAATTAAAAATAAAAATTTTTATTATAAATTAATAACGTTTGTTTGTTTTGATTTAAAATTTTAAGTGTGATATTTTATATGTAAAAAAAATTTCAATGTTTGTTTTAGGTTTTCATCATCTTTAGATATCACTATATTTTATTTCTTGAAAATAAACATTGATTTTTTTTTTTACATACTACGTCAAAACAAAAAAAGAACGTAACAAAAAATAAGAAAATTTTCATAAAAAAATATCATTTATGTACAAATTTAAAAAAAAAACAAAAAATATCTTAGGCATAAATATCACATCCAAGTGTGGAGATGATTTTCCGTGTCCTCTCTCATATTTCTTATCTGGGTTTCACATAAAAAAAAATTTTAGGAAAATTTTCATATATACACCATTAAGGATTTTAAACATCATCTACCTTCACAAGACTGTGAAAGCCTCAACCACGTCCAACTAACTAACGAAATTGTTGAAATATAATTTTACCCTTCATATAAAAAATTAAAAAAACATATTGAATGACTAATTTGACATTTGTAATGATATGTATATTTTGTGTCTCTCTCTTTTTCACTCTCACTCAAACCCTAACCTAAATTCCCTCTGCATTGGTCCCCTCTGCATTGTCGTCCACAACGACATCTCATCTCCGGCCTCCTATCTTCGGCATCCCAGCTCGAATTCATCTCCAGCCAAGTTTTACCTTATTCTTTGGTTTTCTGCAATGGTTTCCAGCAACATTTTACTTTGTTCTCTGTCTTTTTTTTTTTTCCATTGTGATTGGGTTTTGCGACTATAGGCTAATTCGTTAAGTGTGGTTTGATTTCTTCGGCAGGAGTTCCATCATCTTTGGCAAGAAGTTCTACTTTATTCTAATTGTACAAACCCAACTCAAACCACTTGTAAGAGAAAATTAAAAGATAAAGAAAATGATCTCTGGTGAAGTTGAATCTTTACCTACAGCGGTCAGAAAGTTGTATTAGTTGCAAGCGAGATTTTTTTTTTTTTTTTTTTTTTTGGGTAAGAAGTTACAGACAATATTAATTGATCATAAGGGTGTCCATGGGCCGGTCCGGGTCAGTTTCAGCTGGGCTGAATCGATGTCGGATTTTATAAGTCCAGCCCAAAACATGTTCATTAAGAGTTCGGACTGGGTTTGGCTCCGCTGGACACAATAACTATCAGGCTGGTCCGGTGTCGGTTTGTTATCGGGCTGGGCTTATTGAGGTGATTTCGTATTGGTTCCGTCCAGACCAGGCTTATCATGCTTATCGGGTTTATTTTATATGTAAGATATATTACCTATTTTATTATTTTATTTATAAAATTAGCATCATTCCTTCTATATGTATGTAATTCAGTAAATTGTAACAATTAACATACTCTATTCAACTATAGATTCATATAATCTTTCGGATCAAGAAGTAAACTATAACAGTGTAATATAATCCATCAAAATTTAAAACCATTAAAATTAAGAAGCTGGGTCTAGATAGACCTTACTGGTGTTCGGGTTAGGAATTATTGGTTCGGACTAGTTCTGGCTTCTTAACGGGCTAGTCCGGTCTGATTTTGGTTTGGGCTGAAACGGTGTTAGGCTTTACAAGCCTATATCAAAACCTGTCCATTAAGGTTCGATCCGGGCTGAACTCGGGTTATATCGGTCCGACTCAGTCCGTGCTACTGGGTCGGGCCCATTTTTGACACCCTTAATTGATCCTATATAAAGGAAGCTGAGCATGATCTAAGATCGACCTAGCATAATGGCGACTCATCCCACTGTTCGGCACATCTCAAGATCGAATTTCTTGTTCTTTGTTCCTAAATGAATTTCCATCTTTCCGGAAAGAAGCGAAGGGAAAAAATCCGAACACCGGTAAAAGTAAAACATCTCCCTATTTTCTTTACCCCTCTAATTCTCTGTATCCTTAAATCTGGATTTAGTGAATGATTTATGAGAAGAGGGAGACGTTGCGATGAAGCAGGTGCGATGAAGCAGGTTCAACCTAAATTCATCGGCAATCTGACGAGCACCAGCAGCAACGATACATTGGTCGGATCCGGCGGCGATGGAGTAATCAACAGAGGCGATGATCTTTGTGCAGGGAAAGAAGGTAGCAGAGGGCTGGAGGTCGAGCATCTGGTCGCGGAGCTTGTCTACCTTAACGTCGACGAGGGTAAATTCATCGACGAGATCTTGGGTGAGGATGGTCTAAGCAATGGCCATGCCGACATTGCCGGGGCCGATGACGGAGATCTTGGTATGGCATTTGATTGGGGAGGGTGGAGTTGTTTGCTGGATGGGCTTGAAGAAGGCAGAACCTACTTCCTGCCCTAGGTAAGTGTTTCAACGGTTCCTATGCATTTTCACTTGTGAAATGAATTTGAAGTTGGGGTTTTGAAATCTGATTCCTTTCAGGGAGATGGAATAGTTGCAGACTTATCCTAAAAATTCAGGGAGATAGAATAGTTGCAGTCCATTTTTTTCTTACCGTTAAAATAGTATAAATTTTTTGAATGAACTGGGAAACAAATGAATAAAAGATATTTTTGATCTTTTAACAAGCCTAAAAAGATATTATCGTCTATTAAAATTTTCAACCCATCTGACCAATGTTGTGGAGGTAGATGAGATTTTCAATCTTTAATGATGTGTATATGAAAATTTTCCCTTTTTTTATCCTCTCTCATCATATAGATCTTCTATCATTTCTACAGCATGATAAACGTGGCATGAGAGACTCTTACACATTGCTCTTATGAGAAATCATCTACCATGTTTTTAAGAGATAATACTTGAGAGAGCATGATAAGAAAAATAATTACAAAATAAGCTTGCCCCCTTAGCATTGAATATATATATATATATATATATATATATATATATATATATATATATATATATATATATATATATATATATATTGTTTCATAAATTACTTTTTTAACTACCATTTTGGCATTCTTTTTCCAGTATAGTTGTTTATTTTTTCCTTATTCAATTATACAATCTATAATAACATTAGACAAAAAAATTATAAAATAAAAAATGTGTGGTCTCGATGGCCCATTCTAATGTGGGTATATTTGACCAACAACTTAAATAGTTAATGAAAATTTAAATTTCTATGTATAAATCTTTATGGCACGGTTTGATTGCAAAGAAAATTAAGAAGGAGGGAAAATGAAATTTAAGGAAACTTGTATAAAAATAACACAACTTGATTGTATAAACTATTTAAATTTCTAATGATACTTATTAAATGTAAAATGCAATGAATTTGGATGCAAAGTGAAGAGTAAATTAATAACTAAATATAGAATGTTTTAGAATTAATTATATAATCATTTGATAGCATATGGTGTAATGATTATAAAAATTTCTCTTTTAATTATATTAAAAAGATTTACTTTCCTTCTTTTTTATTTCCCTATGCAATCAATGAGAGCTATAATCAAAATATAATGGATTTTAACTTGTTAATCAGTCTGATTTAATTCAAAACATTCAAATGACTGGAACCCAAGGTTACCCTCTGGAGTTTATCCCCATTGTAATTTGTAACTAATTTCATTATTTTCCCTTATGATGAATAAATTTCCCCTCCCCCTTTTTAGGGGTTTTTTGCATAAAAATAAAAGTTATAAATTCAGGTATATCGATTATGATTAAAACCAATCCAATATGAGTATCGATCTACAAATCCAATGATAAATTGGCACGTGATTGATTCGTAATAAATCAATATTAAAAAAGAAGAAGATATAATTAGGATAAGTATCCATATGATTTGGTTGATACCATACGTTGAAGTAGGGGTATTTATTTCGGGCTCACATAGTGTAACCCGACTATGCCTGACAGAATATAGATCAAGGCTAACCAATCCGATTATTAAATGTGCCAGGTTTAGGTTCAGACCAATTATTGTACAAGCATTCACGATGCAAGGGATTCAAAGATGCCAGGTTTAGGCCGAATTAACCAAATGAATCGAATATACCTTTAAACTGAAACGAATCTTACTTTAAACCAAACAAACACAACCCCAAAACTGAAAACCTAAAACATTAATCGTGACCCATAAGCATGAACGCCCATCTCATTTCTTTTAAATGGCAATGGAGTTAGCTTGAAAGTTTTTATTTATTTATTTTTTTTTTTGATGTAAAGTGACAATTTTGACCTTCATTAAACTCGAAGAATTAAAAAATTCTGCCATTGCGAGTTGTAGGGACGGGAGGAGAGGGAGAGGGGAAGGGGAGAGAGAAACTGCGGGAGCTGTAGGGATGGGGAGCGGGGAGTTGCAAAATGCAGAGGATGGGGACAGGGCTAGGAACAGCTGCAGAGAGCGTGGAGGTTGCAGGGATGTGGGCAGTTAAGAGAGAAAACCGGAGTGGAGCTGTGTTCAGGTTCACTGGAGAGGGGGGGGGCGAGCCGGATTGGGTTTGTCTGAACTGGAAGTGACGGTCGATGGCCGACACATGGTCATTTTTGAGATCTAACGATCTCAGTTATTGGATGGAAAAGATGAAAATTTTTAAAAGTGTGTTCGGAGTCGTGTCGGCCACCGTTAGATCCCAAAAAGAGCCATGGGTAGGGCATCGACCTGACTGTCATCCGGGCCAGCCAGGCAAGGTAGCTGTGATATATCTGGAGAGGTTCTGATTCGGGTCTGAATCGCTATATCTTTGAGACCGTCTCCGGCCTCAGCCGATTCCCGGATTTCGATTGCTGACGCTGAATTACCAAACCCTTTCTCTCTGAATTCTACTGATCTCCCCCTCTCTCTCTCTCAATTATGACAGGTAGGAATACAACAATGGCTAAATATACGTTAGATACCTGTAAGCTTCAAATTCCAGAAGACGAGAAGCAAATAATTCACGTTTTCTCCTTCTGGATTTTTATATCTTTGAGAAGTTTGAGGGTACAAGATAATTTGTCAAATTTCTATTATTTTTGTAGACAATAAACTGTTCCTACTAATGGGAAAAACTTGGGTTTTTGTAATTTTTGTAGAGATGACGCCTGCTTTACAGAAGAAGGGTTGCAAAAAACAGGGGATGGATCAGTGAGGATGACTGAGAGTGCTCAAGGCTTCAAAGAAACTGCTATTCTGTCTTCTATTATGGATGCAAACACGTCTTCATTTCCAGTCAAGAAATAGAAGCTGATGCACCAGCCGGTTTATGGTACAAGTTCAGTGGAGCCAATCTGTAATCTTGAAATGCTAATACCATTGCTCTGTTGTATATACAAATGGACTGAAACTGGTTGGTCTCAGATTTCTGTGGATTTAACGAGAGTATGAGGGTTGGACTATAATGTAAAATGATGGATGAAATAGTTTATTCTGCAGTTCTTCCTTTGGATCTCATGGCATTTTTTGAGGTGGTTTTTTTATGGCACCAAATGGAGTCAATTCATTTAGGTTTTTGCATAGAATTTGGAATCATTAATGGGGATAGAAATAAGGCCATTTCTTGAAAAAACTGGCGAGTTCTATTGAGAGCCTGGATGATTCCACTGTAGATGAGAACTCATGCTTCAAATACTATGCAAGACCAAAATGAGATAATAAATCATCAATTGATTGAGTTCTGTGTGATGCCATGGTTATGAGACGAGTTTTTGTTTCATATCAGAATTAAAATAACCTTGAACAGAAAATAGTAAAAGCATTGAAGGAAAAAAGAAAACAAATTTACAAAAGAGCATTTAATGGTGATCCTTTTGATTCTCAACTTCAGAAAGAATTGAAAATGCTCTAACTTGTTGGATTGGAATTAGTCTTCCAGAAAAATCTGGTAGGGATGATGAAAGGGGTTTCAATTCACTTGTATTCAATCAAAATCCAACCTTTTCTTCTAATACTCTGAACCCAACCCAGTTCAAATGTTATATACTGTAGTAAAAAAATCAAGGCGTCATTGAAATGTACAAAACGCCTTATTAAAGGTTAGGTCTTTTCAGAGCACAATATACAAATTTTCAAAATGAACTGAATCCATTCAGCATCAAACTCCTGATCAATAGCCTCGACCAGTATGCTGATCAGACCTAAGTTGAAGATAACAGAAGGTCCGAAACCATGTTTATCCTTCCCACGAATCGTCTCAGAGCGTCGTTTCCATTTCACCAATTCACTAAATCTCTAGTGATCCTTAAAGCTTCAATAACCATAAAAGGAGAAACGAAATTGAGAATCTGATCAGTGATCATTCACGAGAGCCTCCAAGACGACCACTAACCTGACGAGCATAACGAACGACGGCTTTAGCCCATTTCTTGATCTCCGTTTTGAGTTTGTCAGGATCAAAATCCTTTAGTGCTTTCCCTGGTTCGATGTTAATCTCCATGAAGGAGAAACATCTATCAAAGCGTTGGCGCTTCGCAGGAGGATCGCTCTCGGCATCTCCGCCGATCAGCGCTGGGGTATCTCCAGCAGCTGACATGGCGGTGAAGGAAGTTTGTTCCCTGTATTTTTCTGATTAACCTTTAATACGGAGTTTGGCAAGTTTTATAACTCGAGGGAAGCGTGCGAACCACTCATTCTCTTTAAATCGACTCTGTCAACGACCTTGGTTTCTTTTCTTTCTTGCTTATGTTTTTCTATTTAAAAATGTTTCAATTTTTTCAATTTTTTTTTCATTTTATGTTTAAAAAAAAAAACACACACACACACACAATGGAAAATCTTAAATTTTACAGTAAATAGTTTATTTTCTACCAATTTACATTAAAATAAAAATTGAATTTAATGTAAAATAAATATTAAAAAAAAAACACTAGAAGAATGAAAATTTTGATGTAAATATTATTTGCATTGAATTTTTTATGTAAATGTATTTTTTTTTGTATAAATGATATTGTATATGAAAATTTTTTATATGCAAAATATTCTATTTTTCAAATGCATTTTATGTTAAAACAAACAACAAAAAAAATTCTATTTTATTAAAAATTATTTTATATGATTTTACGTGAAATCAAAAAGGCTCTCTGTTTGTTTTGATGTAAAATTTTACTCATAATATTTTATATGTAATTCTGTTTTTTAATGTTTATTTTCAAGAGACAAAATATAATGATCTCTAGGAGAGAGGGAAAAAGAATTTCTTATTTCTTTTATTTATTAGAAATAAATATTCAAATTTTTTTTACTTGTCAGATTTCTATATTGAAGATATGCTTACAAAGTTGTTCCAGTTTATTAATTGACATTAACCCTAGATCCTTGCCCCTGATAAATGAATCAGTACTTGTCGCTCAAGCTCCATTATGTATCATTTATAATTCAAAAAAGTAGGGATTCTAGTAGAATAGAACAAACTCTGTCGAGCTAAGAACATATTACGTGTAAAATTTTTAGAATAAAACAAACTCTGTCGAGCTAAGAACATATTACACGTAAAATCATAAAATTTTACATCAAAACAAACTGAACCAAAAAAGAAATACATGAAAAAAAATTCCAACCATTTGATTTGTAGACCATAAACTTGGAAGGTCGAAATGGTAAACCACAACATATTGATTTACCATAATAGATAAATCAAGCATATGTTGTGGTCTTGTGCACGTTTGGATATGAGAGGTTTCCTGGAAGATTAAGAACTCAATTTCAACTTGTTGTCGAAGTAACTCGCCACTTTGATTTAGTCATAGAGCCGTGTGCATGTTACAATTTTTTTTTTTGGTAGAAAGAATAAAACCAAACCATAGGTGTCCCGGTAATACCTCCTTGCTGCCATTTGTGTATATTTTGATAAGAGGCTGACAGTTGCACGCATATCATATGGATTTTAAGAGTATTAAATTAATATTTTATTAAATATATATATATATATATATATAATCTGATAATAATCAGATATTAAACTTGGACTAAAACCAAAATAGGATCGATATTGAACTAGTTCGGTGATGAACTGATAAGAGTATATTAAGTCAATATTTGATAAATTATATGTATAGGAAACTAACCTTAAAATCAAACCAGCTCAATACTAGTCCGATACATATATCAAGTCAACTTGTTACTTTATATGTATATAATAAATCAAAATCGAACTAAGACCAAACCAATAGTGGATTGATAAGAACTCATTAAAGCAACCCAATAAAAATCCAAACTGAACTAGACCAAAACCAGATCAAAATTGAGATTTATTTTTATTTTTATATTGGAATATAATTGGACTAAGATGTATAGGACCGAAACTAAATTAGCCCAAATCCAACTGGACCAAGCGGGCCATTGACTTCCCTACATGAAGTGTTTTAGCTTTAGTTGTTCGTTCGGAATTTAGTTGTCATATCATTGGTTATTGATATTTTGTGATCACCTCATTCGATCGACTTGAAGTTGGACACTTTTACCCCTTTTTTTTTTTTTTTCTCTAGTTTTGACATCCAATAGATCTGATTGGATGTTGAATGGTCATAAAAATACGATTAAAGTAGCTGCCTTTAAATTTGAAAACTTTAACCATTCTTGGTTATACTTGACATCTGATGGGACTAATTGAATGTTGGACCTATACAAAAAGTGTTTTACATAACCCATGAAACGAGAAGAAGAAAGAAAGAAGAGTGGATGAAAAACTAATATTATAAAACGCATTGATTTACCATTTTATCTCCTTTTAAATTAAATGCTCAATAAACTTTTATGTAAAAATAAGAAAAAACTCTTTTTGATAAAAAATGAAAAAACCTTCGCTTGTCTTGGGTTTTTTTTTTTTTTTCATAAACAACACCCACGGATGATACTAAACAATTACAAAAATAACAACACGTGAGAAAAAAAAAAAGAAAACAATTACAAAAGACCCCGCTTGATATTATTTATATTTATATTTATAATTTGTTTTTTTTTTGTATAAATCCTATTTTAAACGTTGTTTGGTTATGATTTGTGCACCCTATTTCTCCCCTTCCCCCCTCCCCTCCCTCGCCATTAGCGTTCAGGAATCTGGAGCGTTTTGTTTTTTTTTTCTTCTCCAGAATCATTAGGCTATTGCGTGGCAAGCATGCATTGATGGCAGGGCTTGGATTGTCTGCAGCCGTGCAATCTTGTAGTTGCATTCAGGCCTTTCGAATGCATCAGGGTACGTTCAGGTGCATTCTCAAATCTCAACTGCGTGAATACAACTGAATATCTTGACTATTGTAATACTTCTCAAATGGATCAAGATACTTACCACCATTATCTGTTTGAATGCATATGAGAGATTTTCCTGTTTCTTTTTCAACCATATCATGAAAAGCTTTAAATATATCTAAAACCTGATATTTAGTTTTCAAAGTATATGTTCATATTTTTCTAAAAGCATCATCTATAAAAGTAATAAAGTAAGCACTACCAAGTGTTTTTACTTTCATAAGACCACAAACATCAGAATGTGTCAATTCTAAAATATTTTTTTTTTCTATGAAGATAATTTTTCTTAAAAGTGACACAATGTTGTTTACCAACAAAGCAATGAACACAACGATTCAGAGGTGTTCTGAAAAAAAGTTGCTTTTTGTAAGGATTTGCCTAGAGAAAATCAAGAAATACATGAACCTATGAAAACCCAGAACCCAAATGAACACTTTCATTTACAGATTATATAGAAAATCTGAGACAACATACCAAAACGAGATCTCTCGATTTGGCCTCTGAGGTTCCTGGTCGAACAACTAACTATCGCCTTCTTCGAACAGAATCACGAGAACCTAAGAGGTGATCTCTCAATCGTCTTCTTCATTGCAATCTCTCGATCTTCTTCTTCGTAGCAAACTAACCCTCTTTCGGATCCCTCTCTTTCGTTGCAGACTAACCCTCTTTCGTTCTTCTCCTGTTCTCTTCTGATTCCCTCTGAAAAATGGATTTTCCCTTCTTTTCTAGCGATTGGAAATCAAAATGGAGAGATTGTTTGGATTGATTCGACGTTATAGGATAGCCTGTATACAACACGTATCCAATCACCGTAAGATTTAAACCCTTCCATGTAGCTTGAATCAAATACATGCTGATCGTCTCCAATTGTCGTACAGATTGGGGACGGTTTTTATCCGAAACATGACTTATCAAATAAAAATAATTATTTATGAATCAAATAATAAATCTTAATTTATCAAAAGCAAACCGTAAATATACAAGGGAATGGAGTTCACATTATGCTCTTCCTTCAAAAGAGAAAATGTTAGCAAAAAAAATTTATACAAGGGGAACCTTAACTGATCCGACATGACTAACATTAAATAAAATAAAGACAACAAAGAAAAAAAAAATTATATTAAAATTTGTGCACCAAGAAAAAACATTATTTTCTAATAGGAAAAATTTCACCTACACCCCAAGAAATATTGCTAACATCATCTACCATCTACAGGTTTGGAAAATCATCAATTGCACCTATTTAATTGACGAAAATTATTTAAAATGTTGACAAACATTTTTACCCTTCATATTATAAATTGAAAATTTTAAAAATTAAGTAGAAGTAGTAGTTTGATTTTCTATTGAATTCTTTCATTTTCACTCTCTTCTTTCCTTCTGTGACACGACCATTGCAACCACCAACCAGACCACCACCACCAAAACCACCAACAGTGACCCCGCCGTCGCCGTCTTTGTCACCGCCTCCTTTTACCCCACCCCGACTTCTCATATCTTCTGGCATTCTCTCTAATTGAATAATCCATCAAATTCACCCTCCAATCCAGTTGTTGCAGGAAACCGATTGAATTCACCTTCAATTGTGCAAGAATTTTCAGCTTTGGCGAGGTTCCATGTTGGGGATTTCCAATTCGTCGAGGAATTTCAGTGGAGGCACCGCGGTAGGGAATCATGAAGGTGATGCGGTTGTTGGTTGGTCAATTCCAGTTGCTGGTGACTTTGCTACTGTTGGTGAGCTTGGAGGTATAAGAGAAGAAGAGATGCTGAAAGGTGGGATTTCTTTGTTTTCTCTTTTTTTTATATTTTTTATTCAACAGTTGTAGATCTCTGAGTATTAATCAGATTCGATCGTTTTATTCTTTTTCTCCTTTTGTTCTAGAGACAGAAAGATTGCACCTTTGAGTTTCCAATCCGAGGGGTCTTGGATTTACCGATGGCGAGGACCTGTCAACCCTTGACCTTCAAAAGATGACGAAGTGGATCAATTGGGTAATTGGAGACGGAGATGACGATCCATCGTTTGAAGCAGAAAGCTGCATAAGGAGTGGACTTATCTTTAATCCATCAAATCTCATTCCAGTTAATTTTAGGGTAGGGTTTCTTTTCAAGCACTTTAGCTTTGGTTTGGAGGAGAGCGTTAGTGTTGCCCATTTTGTTGAGAAAGAATAATGCAGCGACGGTTGTGACGAGAACTATAGAAGCGACGATTATGCAGAAATTCACAGAGATCCATGTGGAGAAATTGAACCCTTTGAGCTTAGAGAAGCGATCTAGAGGGAGAGTTGGTTGAGCTCTGAGCTGTTGTTTAAGTGATTTTGGCGATGAACGTTCCTGGACCAACATTGAATATACCCACAACCCAAATTGAACTGAACTAAATTAAAACTCTTCTTCTTCTTCTTCTTCTTCTTTTTCTTCTTCTTCTTTACTCAGTATTTCTTCAATATTTGTATCACTAATTGAGTTGAATTGAATTTCCACATCCCGTGCTTCTTTCTCTCTCAAGCTTTCTTCCAGTTTTGGATGATACGACTTCATGATTCATAAGTTATACATCTCAGTGTTTCTTTACTTGAGAATGAAAATCTAATCAGTTTGTTTTTTGATTTTCAGATGTATGTTTGGTAGATTGGGGCAGAAAGTAGCGGAAGATCAGAGGGGATGGAACCGCCATGAAGAGGAAAGAAGAAGAGGAAAAAAGAAGAAAGGTAAAATTGTCTTTTACCTTTACTCTAAGGGCAGTATTGTCCATCAAAAGTTTCATTTCAGCTAACATCAGCATCTAACGGGACTCTGTTAACAGATTGGGCCTCTTTGATCAACGGTACAAAGAGTATGAATGGTAGTTGATGATTTTCCAAACCTGTGGATGGTAGATGATATTAGCAATACTTCTTGTGGTGTACCCGAAATTTTTCCTTTCTAATAAGCCAAAATGACTAGGATGATGCAAATTAAAATCTATAATTTTACCAAAGAAAAGCAATATTTATTAGACATATTAAGAATATTGGATAGAATGAATCTATCTCTATCAATTTAGGATCAAAGACATGCAAAACACTACATGAAATAACACACCTAATGCAAGAACGAGAAATTCATAACTTAGAAACCTTAAAAAGGAAAATCCAAAATACTGAAAACAAGAGACAAATTATGAACAATTCATTGAAAGTAGATCTCACTACAGAAAAGGTTTCTTCCACTCCACTGTTGGAGGCTTTAGGAAGGGGGGAAACTAGAGAATGTCTTCCTGTAGATGAGAGTTTCCAAGATCGAACCTCTTAGCCAGGTTTTGCCTAAAAACTCACCTACATCCATGAAGCATTAATGGGGGAGATAAGGCTTATCAAAGATCAAGGGGTCCAAAACGGAATAAACTTTAGATCCATTTGATTTTAGTCCACTAACTTCTATCTTAATTTATTCAAATCATGCTGTAAAGATCAAATTTAATTGGTGTTAATCCAGGGTTTTAAGACATCGAATGATTTGCGAAACCATCAACTCCCCTTCCCCTCTTCCTCCCCCTCCAAAAAAAATAAAATAAATAAATAAATAAATAAGAAAAAAAAAGAGATAAATATACAGTAAAAGGCTTTACAGAAATATCAGGAGAAACTATTTTTTTTATAAAAAAGGCCACCTAATTACAGTAACAAAAAGGCACTTTCATGACAAAATAAATTCAAACAAACAGCTACTGTGCGTGAGTTCAACAGTAAGACTGCAAAATAACAGTAAGACTGCAAAATATCATCACTAGCTGCTACCAAACACATCAGAGAGAAAACGAAAGACCCTGCAATTATGCAGGCTAGAGAGAGAGAGAGAGAGAGAGAGAGAGAGAGAGAGAGAGAGCACCCAGGCAGAAAAGAAAGGTTCAACCACGTGAAGCTATGAAGCTTTAAAGCTCAAATTTCATCCATTAATATTGCAAGAGAAGAATAACAGATTTAATATTGCAAGAGAAGAAAAACAAAAAGAAAACACAACCCACCAGAGTATAAACGAGGGAAAAGAAAACTAGCTATAGGTACAAAAAGAAGACGAAGAGAAAATTTTCAGAAGCTTTACATACCTACATGGGGAGCTGCAATATTCATACATCCTGTTATTGCTAGAAAAAATTATGAGCCCAAGCTGGGCATCACACAGCACAGCAAGCTTATGAGCCTTCTTCAACAGCCCTCCTCTCCTCTTCGAGAAGGTCACTTGCCTGTTCGTTGAATTCTCGATCCTCTTGATCTGTATCTTTCCCCTCCCCATTATTATCCAACAGTGCAGCTTTATCTCTCTTCCAGTTGAAAAAAAAAAAAAAAAAGGGAGAAGAATTTTAACCTCTTTTTCTTATACTTAAATTTCAAGTGTGAAAGCCACAAAAAAAAATATCACAAGAAAAACACAAATTTAGGTTAAGGTTTTGAAGTTTAAATAAAGGGTGTTAGTAGGCTCAAATAACTGTCATCAATAGTGGAAACCTAGTCTTTAAAAGTTTGTATAAAAGGAGATGAAAGAAAAGACATTAGAGAAGAGGAAGGAGGAATTGGAAGAGAAGATGGACTCTGCAGGCTGTTTTTTACCTCCGGTTGCTTGGTGTGTTTGTTTTCTTGTTGGAATAGTGAGAGTTGAATGCTGCATGTGATATTTATAGAGCAAAATTTAAAGGAAGACGATCCCGTCCATTTCACCTATCTCTTTCCAGGGAATTTGCTAATTGCAACCTCATCAATGAAGGACCTACACTGAAATGTGATACTATAAAGTTTCCATCCCAAATGTAAAAATTTTCACCACGTAGTCTGCAGTATACGCATGAGGGAGTGTTGAAAATTTAGTCTTATGGTCTATAGTATACGCGTAAGAGAGTGTTAAAAATTTAGTCCCGCAATCTACAATACACGTGTGAGGGAGTGTTGAATTTAGTCCCATACCGACTAGCAAGTCTACTATCACTACAAGTTCGAACTATTAAGATAAAAAATTTTCAGATACATAGATAGAACATGTGCTTTTAACAATTATCTTGTTGGATGAATCAGTTATCAGATGGATCATAAACCACATATCATACTGAACAATAGATCCATTTTGTAGTCTCTTAACAGTTTGTTCTTTGATCATCCTACTTAGTTCTAACAGGTGAGATCTCTGGGCTATACGCATGGCTTATCCAAAAGAGGACCCACCAATTTGGCATCCCGGGTGAGTCAACCAGTATGCATTGCAGCACTAACCTTCATGATATAGGCATACCATGAAATAATTACATATGCCATGCATTTTCATTTGAAGTTATGGCATTGCTGTAATTATAGTGAGAAGTAGCCCAAATTCCAACACTAAGAAAAGGAAACTACGACTTTTAACCACTACTGTCAAGCTTAGATCATGTATTTTTTATGGGATTCTATCACCATCTATGTGGTGTGAGACCCACCTCTAGAGTGGGACCTATTGAATATGGACGGTGATTAGATCCTAAGGAGAATACAAGTACATGGAGATGAACTATTCTCACCATTGCCAACGTTGTTGCCAAACATCTTCATGGCCATTGCTACTTTTAATAAGTTTTGCAAAGAGTAGGAAACCAGAATTTCCCCAGGTTGAATATAACCCTAACCTAATGGAAAGGGCCAGAGTGTCACACTCCTGGGTATTCCCTTTCAAGTATTTGGGTCAAATGATCTTCTAAGAACTTTTTCCTTTTATGGCTATGAATATATGAGAAAGCCTTCTTGCAATTGAGACTTTTACGGTTCTATGCTGTCTTTCCTTTGATTTAAATCAATAACCATATGGCACCACTAACACACTTGTCTATTTTTTTTTTTTCCTTTAAGATTACAAAACTTTGAATTAGTCAAACGATGGTTTTAAAGAAGGGAGCTCAGAATCAAAAGGTGACCTTCATGTTTAATTCTGCTTGTACTACTTGATCACCTTTTGCTGGTTCACTTAGGTGCATGGGTTTTTTTATCTTAATGCATCCAAAATTAAATAGAGCTGAATTATCTTAGGGTACAAAAGATGGTTAAATGGGTGGACCATATATCATAATAGATAAGGGTTTTTCTTATTGACATTGACAATCGGTGTCCATCGGATCACGTAAAAATCCAAAACTCTTCCCTCTCAGATACCAAAATACCTCTCTTGCATATTGAGTTTTCATAAGTCAACCTAGGGACACGCTAAAAGGAATTCAGAGACCGATGTCTTATAGAAAGACCCATAAATAAATATTATTGCATGCAGTTCTATGCTGCAAATTAGATTTTGATTAATGGTGAAATGGTAAACCTAATCGGTCGCTTTTTTTTTTTTTTTTTTTTTTTTGCATGGTGGAGAGGCATTTTGATTTCTATCTTTTGAAACCCCATTTGATTTTGCTAAACTGGACCCAACAACCTTTGAATCAGTTTTGGCTTGTCATCCATAATGCAAATCACTCAATTTATCATCTCTCTAAGAGCTTTATATACAAATTATGTAACGTGTTAAAAATATGAGTCAAATTATAATTATGCTAATATTCGAAAGAAAACTGTGAAGTTTCCATTATGAGCTCTTGGTTCCTAGATGGTCCACTTAGGAAGTGCTTTCTGCACAGCACAACCATCAGCTATGTAGCAGGTTGGATGAATCCAATTTTTGTTGAAACTGAATTTGTCAGGTGGCCGGCAAATTAGAACTTGTCAGAGTACCATAAGCATGCACAAATACATATAAATACATGAGAGGGTATTTAATTAAATTTGACACATGGCTAATCTAGACCATTGTCTTTCTATCGAACTGTCGTAATTACCACACCGATCATTTATCCAAATAAAAGAATGATATTAGGGTGCTGGCCACACAAGAAGTCCTTCTAAGAGCAGCCTGAAAGCCCTTTTGCCTCCCATTATAGAGGACTAATGATCGAACATATTGATTCAAATTAGTTCATTGAATAAGCAAATCCAATTAGATTTTGAGAACTAAATAAAACTATATAAAACCTATGCTTCTCTATATCGATGTTGGGTATGAAGCTTAGGTAGAAGTACTTTATGTGTATACGGAAGGAAATTATTTTAGGGTTAATTAACTTCTAAGTTCTTTCATGTCTCTTTTAGGGTTCTGGTGATACTTTTTTTTTATTTTAAGGATTCCATGTATTTTATCTCTACTAATTGTTGATGACCCAATTATATCTGCCACCTTTCTCTCTCAACCTAATGGAGAACTAAAGATGTATGAACTTCTAATCAAATTTATCAATAGAGAGAGAGAGAAACAAAATTTTCAAAACGAGATACTGCAGTAAGAAATTTCAAAGGAGGATTTTATCCAGAAGGAGCAAATCAGGGGTTTAGGGTACATAGTTATTTAATTCGGATTCGAGAATTATTCGGAAGGAGAATAATTCGAAATGAGTCGCTTCAATAATTTAAGAATTCGGTCAAAGTTGCGGTAAAAAAAGCGGACTTAAAATAAAATTCGAATTCGGTTCGGTTTGAGAATTATTCTTTTGTTTAAAAAAAATTTGGACAAAAAATTCGGATATTAATTTTTAATATTTGGTGCTCCTATCAATCCATTATTACACCTGCATAATATATAAGAGCATAATATATAAGTGACATTAGAATAATATTTAATTTATAAATAACAAAATAATACATAATAGATGGGTATGTGTGTATAACGGTGGATTTGTTAAATTTCATTACAATATATAATGTGGATCATTAGATTTTATTATGATTGCAATACTAATCTAGTGGAACTGATGTTCATAAAATCAAACATTTTCATAAATTCATCCAATCATCCTCATAAAATCCATCTCTTTTCTATTTTCGTTAATTACTTCCTCACGGTTATTATAATATTTATTTTTAGGTTCATATTTAATCTTGATTGAAAAACCACACAAAAGTGATGATTTACTTTGTATTATGGTATGATTTTTATACTCATATTTAATTCCATGTTATCAAATGAAATTAATGATTTGTTTTATATTATGATTTGATTTTCGTACTCATATTTAATCTCACATTGGAAAAAAAAATGAAATTAATGATTTGTTTTATATTATAACATGATTTTTAAATTTATAATTAGTCTTAGATTGAAAAAGATGCAAATAGTTATTACATTAATTTTTTTTTAGAAAAACTTTGTTTGAGAATAGTAGTTAAGGCATTAAATCATCCATTAAGATATTAATAGTTTTTTTAAGTATAAGAATTATTTGGTATAAGTCGGATATGAAAGAATTATTCGTGATATTTATTTATGGATTTTTGAAAAATTTGTTTGAGAATAGTAGTTAAGGCATTAAATCATCCATTAAGAATATAGTTTAGTATAAGAATTATTTGGTATAGTCGGTATGAAAGAATTATTCGTGTATTTATTTATGGACAATATGGAGAATTTTAAAGAATCTTTATTTATTCGAGAGAATTATTCATATTATTCGATTCGAAAAAATAATTCACGAATAATTCGGAGAATTAAATAACTATGTTAGGATATCAATTTCACAAGAACAAGAGACACTTGGGGTGAACCTTGATTTTGCTGACATCTGCAACAAGAGCAAGCAAGAATTTTTTTTTTTCCCCAAAATTGGGGTTTAGTGATCCTATGCCAGTTTCACGTCCCCTTCGATTTTCCCATTTTGTTTGCATTGGCTCTTGACCCCTGCACCTCTTGGAGGACTCTGATAATTATTGCAGCGATGTGAACATAAAACTGTTAAAGTTTTGGTAAGCTAGAAAGAGAGTGAGAGAGGGGTAATGGAGTGGGCTACAATAATGGACTTTATCACCAGTTTTGTGACCGTTGGATTTTAAAGATTGTTTTCTTAAAAAAAATAAAAATATCCTTTTAATTGTACTGATTTCTATAAATGTATTTGAAAAAATGATTTGACAATTTTGCCCTTAACTTCAGGAACGATAAAAAAGGGTTACTTTGGAGGAAAAAAATATCAAAGTCAAAAGGCTCTTGTAACCGGTAGATTACATTCTAACAGACTGTGTCACTCATGACTTTTGATGCTTAGATGAGAATCTTGAAATAGTTAAAATGGTATTTTGAATATCAACTTGTAGGGAAGTAATAATGCTTGGATGAGAGTGTAACGATTTTACTCACTTAGCGTGAAAGAAAACTTTTTTCCATACCATATTTTTTTCCGTATAGCATGTAAGGTTTTTTTTTAGAATAGTTCACCTGTACTTACTTGTGTCTTTCTTGGGATCTCATCACCATCCATATCCAGTTGGTCCCACACCACATGGCGATGAAATCTCATGAAGAGTACATATACTTGCAGGTGATATGAACTCTTTTTTTTCTTCTTCCTTTTGGTGGGTGTGTGAATGTGTGTGGAGAGGGCCAACCTAATACAAAATAGATAGTGCACTTGTTCTTCTGTTTCTTGTAACTTATTTCATTCATGATTGGAATTGTATGTCCAGGGTTAATTAAGTCATTTTCCAAGAAGGAAAGTAGCTGCTTTTTTCGATTTACAGAAAATGGATAATGGATTTAGTTGTTTATTTGTGCCATGTGTTGAAATCATAGTTTAGTTAAAACGAGAACGGCAAAAAAATAAAATGGGACGGAATGGGTTTTAAACGGAACAAAACAAGAACCGTAGGTCAAAAAAATGATAAAACATTTCGAGAATGGCAAAAAAAAACTAAAACAAACAGTACGGGTTTTAAATCGATGAGATATAATATGGTACTGTGAAAAAAAAGGCAATATAGTCCCATAAATTGAAGAATTATACCTAAATTAATGGAAATTGATGATATTTATGATGTGTTTAATTACATAACGGTGAGAATTATCATTTTTATTCAAGTAGTTAATTGATATTTATGTTTGTCCAAGATTCCAAACATGAATCTATGTGGAGAGAGAGAGAGAGAGAGAGAGAGAGAGAGAGAACACTTTATGGTAGCCTACAATATACATACCACCTTAATTAATGAGTAATAAAGTAATGAGTTTAAAAACAATTATGATCGGATACAATACGGTACAAATATTATACGTGTTTTAAAAGGCAAGGTTTAGAGTATGGAATATTTTAAAATATTTTTGAGATCAATACGATAATACGCGTATTAAACAGTTGAGTACGGTATGACTATACAGTAGGTGTTTAAAATGAGTTTTAACTAACAGAGGTTGAAATTAGATTGTGATTTCATGTATCATCGTAAGGTATATATCATCTAATAATAGTATTACTAATCCCTTGGTTAAGTATACAATTATGGATTCTTAATTTTATGTTTTCAACTTTTATTTAGCAAACAAATGTAAAGAAGAATTTAAAATTAGACTCAAATGAGATGGCAGTGGCCTTTCGGTGCTTCTCTTGGTCTCTTTCACACTGTTAATTACTCTTGGTTTTGTTTGGCCACAATCAACTTTGCCAAATCATTTCTGAACTGTTGAAATACAAAATTTTCAGTTTTTATGGAAGCTAAAATGTTAACCTTGTTGGAAAATTTCCCCCCAACTATCAATACATTAGAAGGAAAACATGTTTTTGATTTTATAAGGAAAAGTAAGTAGATACTAGTGTAAACCAATCAGAGATCACTTTCTGTTGAGTTGTACGCCCATGTATAACTATATAGTATTGCAGTTGGATACTTCAATTTAATGTGGAGATGTATTATTAGGTTTTACTTTGATTTATAATGTGATGTACCATGGTTTTTTTTCAGGGCAAAGGTGGGCCCCAAC
Source organism: Protea cynaroides (assembly GCA_028583415.1). Classification (NCBI taxonomy): domain Eukaryota; kingdom Viridiplantae; phylum Streptophyta; class Magnoliopsida; order Proteales; family Proteaceae; genus Protea; species Protea cynaroides. The sequence goes on along the minus strand of CM053276.1, from coordinate 113,635,531 downwards.
AATGGTGGCCTGGAGGGAATCGAGCATCCACAATTTGTATGATCATAAATACTCTACCCCCATTAGTGTTGAATATCCGAATTACCCTTATAACTATTCTTAGATTCCCATCCAACCACTAAAGCCAATGGATTAAGAGATTCTCTCTCCATTGTATGTGAAGGAAAACACTCTCCATTTATTATTACCTCTTTATACATAGTTTTGTAGGTCAACAGCTACCTAGCTCACTCAATCATATCAAAGGCCAGGATATCTAACAATGTTTATATAAATACATGGCATGGGAAAGTATTATTAATTATTACAGAGATATAGCAAATTAACTCCATTTATACTTTAATGCCTGTGTACTTCTCCAGCCAAAAGAAAACTAATTTCACAAAAGATTAAAAAAAATAAATAAATAAAAAATCCTAACTAACATTATTCAGTATTTCCAATTATTTCCACAACAACCCAATACAATTCAAGAAGAGATTCATGAGATTCATTTCCTTAAAACCCATCTACAATTCTCTTCATGGATGAAAATAATCACCCACTGAAACTAACATTTGCAGAGAAAAATCTAACAAACCAGCTAAAATTCATGCATGTCATAACCCCGGAGGAGTTTTTAATAGGTACTCATGTTGCTAAAACGTTTAACACAATGAAATTATAATAGAACGAACAGTCGCCAAATATAAATTTCCTCATTTGACACTTCAAGTGCCAGAGAGAATCAATGTTGTGAACCATTTTGGCGGTCTTTAATTTTTCAATTTGTTTTGTCACTTGACAAGCTCTATTTAGACATGTGAGTAAAAGATATTAGAATCTATTGTCCACAAAATTTTTATTTGTTTACTTTGGCAAAACCCAATATGATTGGTCAAACATTGGTAGGATGATATCAGATCTCTATTCTGTAGCCACTTCCTCTCCTTATAGTGCTATCATTCTTCTAGAATATGTGTTGACTCAAAACACAATGTCTGCATTAGGAAATCCTTACTTACAGAACCTACTCAACAGACCCCCAACCCAATTTGGGATCATCACATTACTAGATTTTTGTCAGACATTTAGAATTATACAGGGTTTTTTTGTTTGATTAAATAGCCGTTAGGAAGTATACTTTTAAACTTGTCCCATGATCAGATTTGAAATTAAGAAAACAGTGCAGTAGTTTCATTTCTTGATATACCACCATTCAAGTATGTTCTCAAAGTTTCACTCGTATGTCTCCAATCATTCTGACGACTTGTTCATTTCAAGGAACAAGCCATGGCAAAATTTCTTATGATTGGTCATGAAGAACTAGAGTAGAGAGGCGATGGCAGGGGGACAGGATAGGGTTTTAAGGAGCACATTTAAATAATAGAGGGAAAAGCAGTGATGGGAATATATGACTGTGGAGACTGATCTGGAATGGAAGCATCATCAAGTATTATCCACTTACGAGCATGTGATCAGACAAGAAAAGGTTTCAAAAAATATATATTTTAAATGAAATTTGTTAGCTGCCAATCCTGTTATGGGCAACGGATCAGAGGATAACTGGGAAAATACAAACAAGCAGGGATGGGTGCTTCAGCAGAGTGCTGAGAGATTGGACCAGTTTTAAGGAGATTTTTGTGCGAGGCCAAGGTACTGGCGTTCAAGGAGATTGAAGGATACATTTCGATGCTTTTCCATCTCAGCTCAGCTTCATTTATTTCTCTCTGTTTCCTCTTTTCTTTTTGATACATTTCCAGACAATTAAACTAATTAGAATGAGATGCTAACAAAGATTGTTTCTTGTCGTCCATCGAACAGACTGGACTGCATCAACATGCTTATCGATCTTCGTAGCCTGTCCGATGGACAACACGAGACAATCCCCATGGAACATGATCCTCCACTTATTCACTCCTATTTCCTTATATATGATTTTTTTTTTTTTTTTTTTTTTAAGATTATATGATCTCGTTCCCAAATCCCAACTACACGTGGAACCCATGCCCAAATTTTCCCACACCGCGACAATCCGGCCATTCAAACGGAAAATTATTTATGCCTACTTCGCGCTCAAGAGCATAATGGCTAAAATTGAGGGCAACGAGGTAATTTACATGAAAGACTCAAATAAACCCTCTTTCACAGCAGCACTCGCGACCGTTGGGAAAACACGGCGGAGGCGAAACAGCGAGCAGCAAAGGGAAAACGCAGAGGGACCAATCCACCGGTGGTACGATTCTCTCTCTCTGATTACTGTTTTTTTTTTCGCTTCTGCCGGAGTTATCGACGGCCGATAGAATACTCAGTAGCCAGTCCTTGTCCCTTCCCCTTCCATCCTTCTCTATTTCTCTCGCTTGGGCAAATCATCCGATTGGCTCGTGGAGGGAGACAGCTCAAGAGACTTTATTTATGCTGCAGTGTTTTTCTTGTTTCAGATTATGTTCTGTTCTCGTGTCTTCGAGCTTACCCGTTGCAAGGTGTTTGATGGATGAGCATATAGAATTTGCATCCGAAATTTCAAACTCAAAATTCAGTTTTATTTGTTCGGTCGTTCCGTTAATTCTTATTCGCCCCTTTTGTTTAACAAATCTTTCTTCACTTATTCCTTGCTGTCGCCCTGAAGAAAAGAGGTGAGAGGTTGGAAATTAATAAAAATTGAAGCTTTATGTTGTTCCTCATTAATTTTTAGTTGCTTGATCCATTCGCAGTGGTTCGTTGATTCCGTGCTGCTTTACTTTAATTTGGAGAATAAATTCCATTTTTGAAATGGATTAGTTGAGCGAAAAATTGTCCCTACTTGGATCTAGAGTGAGAGAGAAACAAAGATTACACGTTGCTGTCCGAACTTTAGTGGATAAGATGGAATAGGATCTGGAAGCGAAAATGATGGCCGAGGGCCAACTCCTTCGTGTGGCCTTTTGCTCTTGGCTGACCTGCTACTGATGAGAAATTGAAATATGAAGGAATGTGGCCCTGCTAACGGTTCGAAAATCAGATTAGTCCTGGATTACTGAAACCCTGTTTCAAAAATGTTATGTGACCCTCAATCAGATTACACCTCTAGTATTCTTTCTGTAGTTAGAATGGCTTTTTATGGTGTTCGTGTTAATTCATGGAAACCCAATAGAATATTGTTAGGTGGAACAGAGGACCTGCAACAATCTGTAATCCGGAACCAGCAGGAGGCTCTAGTAATTATATGCATTTATTTTTCTTCTTTTTGAAACTCGACCGAACTAAATCCCATTAGACAAACTTTTTTGGGTATGAAGTTCTGGACTTTATTAGCTGAAGGAAATGTGTTCGATGTGATTTGATAATTTAAGTCTCAGATTCATTTCTCTTTTACTAATCTGCCCTGTTGCAATGTCACTGTACATGAAATAGGTAGATGTGTTTTGATCAATGCTAACCAATCTATTTATTCTTTCTCCAATGATTCTATTGTTCTTTATTCCTAGGATTCTGAACTTCTAGAGTTAGGAGTGGCATCTTATACTAGTCAATATTATAAACTTTTAGAATAATCTAAATAGTTTATGTTATTCTAAAAGTTTATGGTCCTTACTGCCTTATTCTAGAAGGAAATAAGGCCCAACATTTGTATAACCCAACCCAAGCCTTATTTCAACTAAAATAAGCCCAATGCTTTGTTGTATCTGCATCACCTTTGCTGCTTGCTTCTCTTACCGTTTGTTTTTCTGCACTCTGCAGTGAAGATGCATGCTTACAGTACAGCCACAGTAACTGGTGCTGTACATCAGCCTGCTTGGAGTAGAGGTTCTTTGTGTCCCCCCAAGGTGTCTACTAGTGGCGGATTTCCATACCTGGTTAGATTCAAATCTGCCAAGCCTCGTAAAGCCTCCTGTATTAAAGGAAGCTTGGTGACGGGGAGGCCATCCTCTTCAGCGTCTACTCCTGTGCATGATATTGATGGTAAGCTGACATGCTCTGCAGTTTCATATGGAGGTTAACATCTGTTTCTCTTTCAATGTGACTAGTTTTCCTGTTACATAGTTAACATTCTGACCTTATAAAACTGTGGTTTAGTGATATTATGTTGGAAATATTGCTTTCAAGCTATCTACTATTGTCACATAAACATAGACAAGAATCACAATATGATATTAATCATTCTATCCATAAACATTTAAACAACTACAGTTTCATCTTCCCCGCCCCCTTTGCCATTCATGTGATAGGATCTGGTTAGGTTCATCTGCTGCAAACCCAATGTCACAAAACTTGACATCGGTGAAATGGCTGCCTATCAGGAAACCTTCCTATATCTCCAATTGGTGATAGATGAGATGATCTGTTGTTTGACATCTTTGCAAAAAAGTGGTACTTAGGACAAAGAACACCCTGGAATGAATAAGCATACTTCAAATAAAAACAAGCCAGAAAAGACCCTTTGCCCCAGGCCTTACATGGACAATGGCTGAGAAGTAGGAACTAACCAATAAAATCCTCTTCTTATTAACTTCCAAACGCCATCTTCAGCCTCTGAAACTCTAAAGGAGGCTAATTAGTATCCTCATATACCAACTATTAGCATTTTAATGAATCTAGTGAGCGACACCAGTATTTTGCTATCACCTCATAACAAAAACAATGATGGCCTCACCCACTGCAAGAACATACTGTGTTGGGAGATTTGTCTCAAAGTGCATTGGACACCACAAACTTCATTACACTTGCCTATCCCAAACAAGGTGAAGATATGGAAAATCTATGGATGCTGTCTGGATGCCTTTATCCAGACTCTACCCTTGTTTGATCTCCTCTTTAGACTATCTTGCAGAAAATTACATCCCTTTTGTTCAAAGTTAGAAACTAATGAACTAGAAGTCATGTGCTTTTGCTTACAGAATGGAAACTGGAATGACACAATTGGATATAGCTTCTGATTCAAACAATTACATACTCTTATTATTCAGGTAATGGGAGTAGTTTTGTAGACCATGGTCTCAGTGAAGCAGATCCTGAAGTATGCACAATTATTAACAAAGAAAAGCAACGCCAATACAAAAGTTTGGAGCTCATAGCTTCAGAAAATTTCACATCCCGAGCTGTAATGGAAGCGGTTGGATCTTGCCTAACAAACAAATACTCTGAAGGGCTGCCTGGTAAAAGGTAAATTGTTAATTGTGATCTATGGCATCATGTGTTCATGCTGTTAGTTATTTTCCTGAACGTTTCACAGGTACTATGGTGGCAATGAGTACATTGATGAGCTGGAGAGGCTCTGCCAGGAAAGGGCATTGGCAGCATTTAAATTAGATCCAAAGACGTGGGGTGTCAATGTTCAACCTTTATCAGGCTCTCCTGCCAATTTTGAGGTTTACACCGCACTTCTTAGTCCTCATGACCGGATAATGGTAGGTCAACCCCCTTTGTTTTGTGTTGCTTCTTTGAATCTTTAGTTGTGGTCATTACATTTTCTTCAAAACTTGAAGCTGTACTAATCTTGCATACAACTGAATAGGGCTTGGACCTACCACATGGGGGACACTTGTCTCATGGTTTCATGACTCCTAAAAGACGGGTATCTGGCACATCAATTTATTTTGAGTCCATGCCGTACCGGCTTGATGAATCTTCAGGTGCTGCTTTCCTTTCTTTTGTTTGCTAATTATCAATTAGCTGTTCTTTAGAGATTGTTTGGCATGAGTTGTTTTATGTTTGTTTCAAATCTGTAAATAGGTATTGTTGATTATGAGATGCTTGAGAAAACGGCTACTCTTTTTCGGCCAAAGCTCATTATTGCTGGTGCCAGTGCATATCCTCGGGATTTTGATTATCCTCGTATGAGAAAGGTATGCATCATAAGTGTTCTGCATTTCAATCCATTAGTATGCTTTAATCATTCAATTTCATCGTCCTACCCTGAAAAATTGTTTACTTCTGATCAATATCATTTGGTGCTCTTTGAAGATAGCTGATGCTGTTGGTGCTTTTCTCATGATGGACATGGCTCACATAAGTGGGCTAGTTGCTGCTTCTGTGGTTGCTGACCCCTTCGAGTATTGTGATGTTGTAACTACGACAACGCACAAGGTATGAGTTGAACCACAAACACAAGGCAGTCACTTATGCACCTAAATGCCATGGCCAAGTATTCTATTTTTAGGGTTTGATGATCTACTGAGTTACTCTTTAAGAAGTTTGTTACTTTTCCATTTTAGTAGTTCACTATATAAGTATATGCTTTGAAAGTCCATACTCCATATTTTGATATTAACAGTCTTTTCCCTCTGAAAATTCCAAGAGTGGATGATATTCCATTTTGTTATTTGTTATGTTCTTGGCTGACCTCTATGAACAATGTATGATCTAAAGTGCTCCTTACTTTTCAACCTTGATGCTGCATTACTAACTTTTTATTGGCCTAGTTAGTTATTAATAAACAAAGAGTGAAAAAGGAAAGGAAAAAGTAGGCAATGGAACTGCTCTATTTGAGTGCACATTGGTTGCCTCAAGGTGTTTTCCTTTGCTTCTTGCTGCTCAATGAGATTACATTATGGTAGAAGTAGCATATGAACCATAAATCTAATAGTCGACTATATTTTACTAGTGAATGATATATTTTCATCCTTTGGCCATTTTAACATCTCTTGTTAAACAAGCTTGTAATTGGGATCATCTTAATGTGTGGCGCTCAAATCACAGGACATGTAGTAAAAGAGTCTATCCACTTAACATAGATTTTTGTCATGGATATGTGTCTCATTATGTCGAATCATAAGAAAAGTCAGGTTTTTTGCCCTTTGATAAGGTAGTGGAGTTTAAAGGGAAATACCTGGAAAGTTTTTACTAATAATGTGGTCAAACAAGGAAAGTGGGACTTTAAAGATAAGATGGATGAAGTGGAGAGGTGCGCCTGAAGTACTGTGTGATCAGAGTATTCCTTTAAAACCTAAAGGAAAATTTTATAGGACAGTCATTCGACAAGCTATGACGTATGGTGTAAAATGTTTGATAGTTAAAAAGCATCATATAGATAAATTTAGTGTAGCTAAGTTGAGGATGTTGGGATGGATGTGTGGTAAAACTAGGAAGGATAAAATAAGGAATGATTGTATTAAAGCTGATTTGGGAGTAGCGCCAATAAATGATAAGCTACGAGAAAGTCGTTTGAGATGGTATGGTCATATTCAACAGCGGCTGTTAACAAAGGAGTGATTTGACTCACATTGAAGGATCTTAAAAGAGCTAGGGTAGACCTAAGATGACTCTTTTCGGGGAACTCCCGTTTTATATAATTGGGTTTTTGGGAGTCTGTATTGTGGGGTTTCTGATGTGGTGGTTTTCTCCTTATGGGTTAGGCCGGTTTGTGGCTCTACCCCCTTTTGGGTTTTGTTTGGATTGTTTCTTTTGGTTCCCTCTTCTGATGTTCAAATTTGTTTGAGTTCCTTTTTTCTTGGATTAATAAAATATCTACTTAAAAAAAAAAAAAAAGACATGCATAGCTTAGGCCTTGTTTCAAGTATGACATCGAAAATAGCTTATTGGAGGTCAAGAATCCATGTAGCTGATCCCATTTAGTTGGAATAAGACATTATTATTTGTTGGTTTTATAGGATGTAAAGTGTAATTGATGCAGCCCCAGATTGCCAAATCCTAATTTGGGATCGCTATGGGTCCACCCAAGTGGTAAGCAACTCAAATTATAAGTGCAATGACAATTAAGGCCTTTTTTTTTTTTTTTTGGTAAGGAATAGATTAATGGACGTAAGAGGAATTAAGCTTAAAGAGTTAATGTTAGTTTTGGAAGGGAATTTAAAGATAGATAAAACAGAAACTATTTTGAAAAGAGGTGTAAAATTGGAACTTCCAATAAGAGGCTTCTTCTTCAACCTCACGATAGGAAGAATAGGAAGGTGGAGAACCAGTTCATGTTTGATTGATAGAACTCACTCGTTTGGTCTCAGATTGACTTCAAACTTTAAGAGGGAGAAGAGAAGGGGGGGGGGTGTGGAAGATCTATTGATTATGCACAATAAGCAGCCAGGGTTGAACCTAGGGAGCATAGTTGTCAAGGCGCCAAGGCGACCAAGGGACCCGCCTAGGCAGTCAAGGCGCCAGCCTAGGCGACCAAGGAGCCCGATTTTCCAAGACGTCACAAGGCCTCCTGGGCGCCTAGGCAACGCCTTGACAACTATGCTAGGGAGGACAAACAGAAGTCTGCAAATACTACCAGGCAGTAGTTGCAGAGTCAGTAGTGATATCGGCCTTGGTTTTCTCAACTGAGACAAGGTTTCAACCCCAATTTCTCCAATTTGAGTCACCTTAGTGCAAGGATACAACTCCCAGAATTTGAGGAAGAAAGAGTAAGGTTCAAAGAGGTTCGATCTAGCCACATGAGGCTGCTAGAGTCGCCCAAAAACAAGTTTGCAAGAATAAGCAGAACAGTAGTCTAAAGGAGAACAAAAAAGAGAAGGAGAATAGAAGAAACAAGGAGAAACAGGAAGAATAACAGAGAGATAGAAGGAGATGTCGCACCTGAGAAGAAAGATGTAGAAACATAAAAAAGGATAATAAGAGAGAGAGAGAGAGAGAGAGAGAGAGAGAGAGAGAGAGAGAGAGAGAGAAACCAGGAGCACCGATTGGCTCTGGCCAACAGGCCACAGAGGCCACAATCCAACACAATATTTGGTTCCATTTTTCAATATAATCTTATCTGCAGTTATATGAATATGTAAAGGGGAAAAAAAGAAAAGAAAGTAAAAGAGTCCTAAACTAAAACATAATCTAAATAATAGAAAACATAATCTAAATAATAGAAAAAAAAAATCTAAATAATAGAAAGCAAGTTAAAAACTCAAATTGTAAACTAAAGCAAACTACTAGATATCCTATGTATCTAAACTTCCCATTACAAGATAAATTCAAAGAAAAAAAATTCCTAATTATTCTAATGGAACAAAATAACATGTGGACCTGGTTCTTCGTGGTTTGGGTTTAGCTGCATCAGTAGTTCTTTTGTTTATCTCAGTTTCCTAGACACAGTTTATATTCTCCATACACTCCCATCTTGTTTTCTTTCCCTCCCTTTATGGTCTATGTCTATTTGGCTTGACAATCTAAGAGAATGTATCACAGTCCTTGAGAGGTCCTAGAGGTGGTATGATCTTCTTCAAAAAGGACCCTGTTCTGGGAGTTGATTTGGAATCTGCCATCAACAATGCCGTTTTCCCAGGCTTGCAGGTTGGTTATGGAAGTAACTTTTGCTCTCGAATATCTCTTTTGATCCTGATTCATGTTCCATCCTATGAATTTCTGTGTTCAGTTTCTTTAGTTTTGGAGTTATTGTTCTTAAACAAATAAAACACAATTTGCATTTTGGTAGGGAGGTCCTCATAACCACACAATTGGGGGTCTGGCTGTTTGTTTGAAGTGTGCTCAGTCCTCAGAATTCAAAGCTTATCAGACTCAGGTAGCTCACTTTTCTTTCAATGTTTATAAAAAATGAAGAATGGCCTAGTTTCCTTCTCAGTATCCAATGCATGTATCTGCTTCATCTTATTGCAGGTTATATCTAACTGTAAAGCTTTGGCCAGTCGATTGATTGAACATGGGTACAAACTGGTTTCTGGTGGGAGTGATAATCATCTTGTTCTTATCGATCTGAGGCCATTGGTAGGATGCTGACTTGTACTCTCCATGTTTGCATTTCCTTTTCAATATTCAGATAGATCGATGGTTGCTTCTAGTTACCTAGTTATAGCGGTCCTCCCTCCATTTTTCTTTTCCACTTAATTCAAGTCTGAAAGCCTTTTTTTTTAAATATAATACTGAAAAAATGGTATTCTTATTAGTGTCTGGTCTGGTGGCTGCTTAATTATGAACCTAAAATTCCATAAAAGGAATTCTAAAGTTCGTCGGAAATATTAAGTACAACATTCCAAATTTGAAGAATTCAGTTAAGATATGTAAATGGGTATGGTAATGTGTTGACTGAAGGTAGACATGAGCAGGTCTGGTTATGGGCTGGGTCTGATGCAGCATCAGCTAGGGACAAAGGGAAGAGAACTAGGAACTAGCATTGCTGGTATTTTAGTAGGAGTAGTTTTGTCCAAGTCATGGGGTCCTTAGGAAATCAGTTTTCCTATTTCTGTGGGGTACTTGGGAAACAGCCTTGGTATGACGGTAAGGTTGTCATATTGCAACCTGGTGATCACAGGTTCGAATCACGAAAACAACCTCTCCGCATTCAGGGGTAAGGCTGCATACATTCTGCCCTCTCCTCAGACCCTGCAATAGCGGGAGCCTTGTGCACTAGGATGCCCTTTCTTACTTAGGAAGTCAGTTTTCCTATTTCAGTTATATGAGTTGGTTTCTAGTGTTCCTTTGTAATTTTGGTTTTCAAGGTTAGAATAGAATTTTGGGGACGAACTGTTTAGCAGTTTATAAAAAGCTGTAAAGTCTACAGGCCGTCCCAACATTTTATGCAATAACAAATGTTTGTTTTCTACAAGTTTTGGTACTGTGGATTCAGTGTTCCCTTGAGTGGACTCTCAGGGTCTCCTAGGTGGATTCCCACTTGCCTCTTCTTTCTTATTTTTTTTTTTCTGTATATTACTCTTCTTCATTTCCATGATCATCACCTTGCTTTTCTAAAGCTAGCAGCCTCCAAATTTTCAGCTTATATTCTGAATTCTTAGTCTGATCATATCTTTCCTATTAGTTATCAATCTGCTCTTAAACTGGTAATTTAGGGTGTGTTTGGTAATGTTTCTGTTCTGCTGGCATGCTTGTGCCTTCAGAACACAGAATGTTTCCATTTTGTTGAAGTATTTCTAGGTGATAAAAGGTGCTTGTTAATCATCAATGGGGAGTGTTTAGGATTTAATGGATCCATGAAAGGGACAACAAAGACTATCAAGGATTCAAATCAGATCTTATTATGAAGCATACAAACGGTTCTAGGGTCTGGGAAAATCTAGGGATTTAGGGCAAAGTCTCTCCATTATAGTCTGATTTGAAGGGGGGGAAAAATGAAGTGGAAGTTGGATCCATGAATCTACAGCAAGCTTCGATGCACAGCAAGCTTCAACGCTGAAGTTGGAAGCAAACCCAAGCTAGGGTTTCAAACCGTGAAGATGGGAAAAATAGGTGCAATGGAGTGATAGAGACAGGACAAAAGAGGAGAGAGAGCAAGAAAGGAAGTGAGAGAAGATTTTCTGGAGTGAAATGGCAACTGACTTGCATTTGTTTCTGAGGGAGTTGCAGCAGTGACCTCTCTTTGGTCCCTCAAGTTCACAAGGCCTTGTGCAAATGGTGAGAATCTCTCATCCCTTATGATGGTAGTCTCCTTTTCTTTGATCACTAGTCATACACCTGAAAATCCATTTGTCCCCCGCCCCCCTTTAATGGTTTGTGTTTTCAATAGCTGATTTTTTCGGTGCTTTCTATTTTTCCCATGGAACAGAAGAATGCCAGAAACATTACCAAATGCATCCTTAGTTTCTGTTATCTACTTTTCTTATAGGTTTCAGTCTTAATCTCCGTATTCTTGCATCCTACTTCCCTGCCCTGTTTTCACAACTTCTCCATAACCATCCCATTACACCATTTAGCTTAGTAGAGACTTCTGGTTTTTCAATTTTATTTGATAGTTCTGATGTATCCGAAGTTTTGATTTAAATTCTAAGCTCAGCAGACCAGTGTTTCAATTACTTCCTGTTTAATTCACTTTTCATTCCCTAACTTAAATTCAGAGTTATTCTACATCTTTTAAAACCATCCACTTCTGTTCTATTATTCCTGGTTTCACCCATGAGATCCTATCAACTTAGCCTTAACTCTGGGGTTTAATGGTACTGATTTGCATAAGGTCGAGCTTTCTGTAGTAGGTTGGTGGAAAACACTTACTTATAGCTCAAGGCTTTGGCATTTATATCCAACTCCGATTTAAAAAATAAAGACTTTGAAACTGAAGATGAAAGCTTGCCAAAACGCAATAAGCATTTTCATCTTTAACAGATAAGGAAGCTTTAGTTTTCCTGTTTTTAATCTTTTATAAACTTGATAAATGATAATTATTAGTGTAAAAAATATATAACTAAATGAATAATTATTAAATTATTAAATGGCATTATTCATTCAAACATTTTTTTTGTGTGGGAAGCCCTTCTGCACCAAATGTTCTTTTTGCTACATAAGTATGGTCAGGCCCAAACTCAGTAGTAATGCTTTGTCCCTGCCATTATGTAGTATTGGGTTAATTCTTAGACCAATTGGACTTCTCCATTTATTAATATAATGTTATCAAAATTATGTGTAAAAGTAAAGGGCAGGGGACCTACATGCTAGTGGTGGATATTGGAATCTCACACACCAGAACTTTATTGACCGTTGGATGGGGAAGAAAAGATCCTAATCCTTCAATCCATCCGCCACTGCATGCCTATCTCTCAGCCGCTGTTGCACCCTCCACATCTCTCTCTCTCTCTCTCTCTCTCTCTCTCTGATTTCATGACCTCAGATCTAATTCATCTCTCTATCAGTGACTCACTCTCCCTCTCAGGGTCGAAGTGCTTCCACAGAGGCCCTGAACGCTAGACTTCCCCGGCGTTGAGATAGAATGGACTTGATCAGAGATACCTTGCCATTGAGGTGAAATTGTGGCCGACAGGAAACACTTGCGCAGGGGCTATTGCATTGATGCAGCCTCCCACAACAGAAGCAGAGGTCGAATATTTTGTACTTTAACATCTCCTCCCCTTACAAATTGCTCACCTGCATCAAATGGAACAGATGACCATAGATTCTTGTTGAGCAGACCTTCAAACCTTTAACCAGTCTCTTCTTGTGGCATTCCTAAACGTATTCTAGGACATCACCAAAGTTCCTTGCTTCGTTCCTTATATACTCTGTTGATCCTTTTTCATCTGAAATTTTAATTGTAAATACTTCTGCCTTCCTCTACTGTAATATCCATAGGGGGGACGTGGCCCGAATGTGATGCCAGGAAGTCCATTAATATATTCATCTCCATCTTCAAAATAAAAAATTCAAAATGAAATCCAGCATTCCATGAAGGCTAACTGAGGCTTGGAAGAGGGAACATTCGTTGACCGGCAGCGGAAAGGAGGGGGTAGGGCAGTGAACTGGGGTCGTAGAGGGTGGGATATTGAGAGTGGGTGATAGGTCTGGTGGTGGGACTGAGGTTGGGATTGGTGTTGCATGGAGGCCAAAGTTCATTGGTTCGCAGTGTGGGGATGTGATGGAATAAAAGAGGAGGGATGTTGTTTGGGTATGGGTTGACCCACACCGAGGGAAGGAGCAAGGGGGTGGTGAGTGATTGGTTAGGGAGATGTTGTAGATTAGTGGATGGAGGGCCAGGTGGAATTCCTCCACCTTGGTTTTAAATTTGATTTGGTGGCTTTGTGTCATGGGTAGTCAGGGTGAATGGGTGAGCTGGCTACAACGATGGCAGATTAAGTGGGTTTCATACCTGACCATAACTATGCTATAAGAGGTGCGGGAACAAGGATTGAGGATTTTCGAAATCTTGATTCTTTGGATTGCTGTGGATTGGAAAGAGGACTTTCACTTTAGCATTGTGAAGGGGAAGATTATGAAAGATCCAATCAAGTTGAAGGGTCAACAGTTTACCAATAGTGGACATAGCAAGGGCAATTGCAGGCTCGTTGAAACAGCAGGGAGGGATTGAGTTGAATCCAAATGGGGAATGAGGACATGTCCAGGTTGTAGTCCTTTGAGCCAGGTTGGTGGCGGAGGACATTGCTAGCAGCTGGAGTCGGCACAGAGTCGGTGGGAATGGGTTGTTTCATGGGGGAAGACATGGTGGAGGAGAGCTGGCATTTATGGTGGTGCGGGGAGGAGGTAGTAGAGGGAGTGTGGTGGATTGAAAGTGAGGTCGTATGCTTGATCTGTGGGAGAGTGGTTTTGATTTAGAAATGGAATGATGTTGAGAGGGTGAAGGTACCTGGGAGTGGGTTTTTATTCTAAATTGTTGATGAGTGTCGATTGACAACCGATGGGATTGGGTGAGGGAAGCAGAGACCGGATTGAATTTTGGGAAGCGCTGGGGTTCGGCATTGGTGGGTGAGGGTTGTAAGCGCAGTAGGGCGTAGGTATTGGCAACTTGAATCATAGGGGTCCTCCAGGGGGCCTAGGGAAAGGCTATCAGGACATTAGGAGATGAATGATATTGAATGAGCTGGAACAATGAAGAAATGGGAACCATTGAGGTGGAAAAGGAGGGTAAAATGGTTTTTAATTTGATTAATGGAAGGAGAGTGGGTTGGTGTGGAAGTAAAGTGTAGGTGTGGTTTGGGAGGAGGGTCAGAGTTGAACGGACAGCATAGCTGGACTCTCGCCCGGGAGCTAGAAGGGCTACAGAGATAGAGTGATAGTGGGTGGTGGTAAGGGACCAATGGGAAGAAGGTGTTTTGGAATAGCGTATGACTAATGAACCATGTGATACAGAGCAGTGCTAAGATGCATTTTTTTTTTTTTTTTTTTTTTTTTGGGGGGGGGGGGGGGGGGGGGGGGGGGGGGATAGAATAGAGATAGAATAGATAGAATAGAAAGCAGGCAAGAACATATTCTAACAAATGAAAATTAGGTAAGTCATAAATAAGGAACGAAAACGCCTTGCAAGTGACAGTTGATGGTCATGTCAGCCTGGTTTCGGAAGTTCGGACAGCTTTCCGGAGTTGACAGTGATCGCAGTCGCTAGTGGGAGGAGCTATCTGGTGATGAAGTCTGGGAGATAAGTGGGTATGAAACGTGCGATAATGTCTTTCTGTCTATCATATTGCGCTCAAGTACCTCTTCCTAGTTCTTCATGTTCATGTCTTTTGAAACTTCATAAAACCTTCATCAGAGCGAGACCATCGATGGAAATGAGCAAGTAGAGAAATGCAACGGAGATAACCATGAAGAGACAAGAAAAAAAAACTAGTGAACTCGTATGTTGTGTCTCCAGATTCAGATCTACTAGTTGAACTCGTATGCTTCTGGACACTGTTCACCAAATGGTGGCTGATCCTTCGCCGCTGCGCCGTATCAAACCTTCGTACTGTTAGGACACTCAAGCAATCATGAACAACATCATCAAAGAGACCTTCCAAACAGTCGTTTCCTTTTTTGATTTTAAGGATCCTTCATCTGACTTGTCAGTATGATTGCGAAGAAAGGCACATAAGCACTGGTGGGGAGCCCTGCGACTGTCCTTTCTGCATCAGGCTAGTCTGCTCCCGAGCGTTTCCAGTAAAATCCAATCATCATAACCAATGGCAGCAATATATCAGACAAAAGAAGCAGGATGGGTTTCTCTCATTTATGCTAAAAGACAGTTTTTTTCGATGCTTTTATGGAATCTGGATTTGAGGAAACTCAAAGGAAGCTGAAGCCAGAGGAGTCAAACAAGGAATCCAGCAAACAATTTCACTGTGATTGAGTTGTTAGTATTGTAGATAAAGCTTAACATTGTCTGTGGAGTTTTTTTTTTCTGAAATCGCTGGAGTGTTAACAAATTGATTTCATAGCTAAACTTGCTTCCTATGGGTTTGTGTGCCTCGTTTATTTCTATAATTAAGTTAAGGGAATTATGATTTCTCTCTTGCAAACCATCCACTGTTTTCAAATTTATTTTGCCTGATGTTGGGATTGTTCATATTTTTCTCATACAACAGGAAATTGATGGAGCTAGAGTCGAGAAAATCCTTGACATGGCCTCTATCACACTCAACAAAAATTCAGTGCCTGGTAAAGTATCCCCACTGCCCTCCCACCTCTTTTTGCACATTTCTTTTCTCTATTTCCTACTTGATATTGATTTCCTAATTTGGTATTACAAAGGTGATAAGAGTGCGCAAGTGCCGGGTGGCATTCGAATTGGTACTCCTGCAATGACTACCAGAGGATTTACAGAGAAGGAATTCAGAGCAACTGCAGACTTCATTCATGAGGGTATCAAGGTCACACTCGAAGCAAAACAATCTATTTCGGGGAAAAAGCTCCAAGATTTCATGAAGTTCATTGAGTCTCCAGAGTTCCCCTTGAAGAACCGTGTGGTAGATCTGCAAAGTAGAGTTGAAGCTCTGACCACCCAGTTTCCTATTCCTGGATTATAGATGGCTTTGTGGGAACAGATTTGGTTGCAATCATCACTCATGATCACAATAATGTATTATGTATAGGAGTGATGAATCAACCATTTGAAATCGTGGAAATCCCGCACAACCTCTTTGTTGTTGTTTTTTTGATCGAGAAATGAACTTTATTAAAGAGGAAAAAAGTCTTCTGAAAAGAAAAGAAAAGAAAATGAATTAAAAGTCCAATTAGATCATGAAAAATGGATCCGCATCCTCTCCTCCCAGTGATTCTGGGAGGACGGTGGTAACCCTGTCCGAATGGCCGACACGTGGTTCTCGGTGAATCCATGATCCATGTTCAAGCCGATGCTCTAGCCGACAAGTCAAGCCGACAGGGGGTGTCGGTTTGAACGTGGGTCTCGGATTCACCGAGAGCCACATGTTGGCCATCCGAACAGAGTTGCCACCGTCCTGGGAGGAGAGGATGCGGATCCATGAAAAATGCTCTTATAAGTATTATTGTTTCCCCTAAATTTATTCAGAATACTGGTCATATAATTAGCATCTCTATTAAGTTATAACAAGACTAACATTAATTGTAATTTTAGTCCACAAAAATTAGTATATTTTTGCAAAGAGGAAAAGTGGTGTTTTTCCTTGTAATCAAGGTAAATTTTTTGGATTTTGGTTGGCTTTTTGATCCCTGTTGAAATTGAAATATATTTTTTTTGTGAAATTTTAGTAAAGTTTGAAAATTTAATAAATTTTAGCAGTCATTTTGTTTTGATTTTTTTTTCCAAATTGAAATATTTTGTTGAAATTTCAAACAGTTTATAGAGGTGTTTTTTATATTAGGGGGAGTTATTGTTGTAGAGCTTTTTGCCTACAATAAAAGAACTACGAGGGTAACATACCTCATGAGTTTTACAATCCAATCATTTTTGAGAGATCACATGTCACGTGTATTAAAGGGGTGTTTGAAATATTGAAAAATATTTTATAATTTCAATTTTCATTTCATAGCATAAAATTTTAGTCGTAGTCATAAATTTTTTATCATATTGACTTTTATTATGTACTACATTCCATCAAGAATTGCTAACATCATCTATACCCACAAGAATGCAAAAACATCACCTAGGTCCACGTAATTGACAGAAATTACTAAAATTGTTGAAATACAGTTTTACTTCTCATATTAAAAATTGAAAAATTAAAAATTATGTTGATTTACTAATTTATCCTTATATTGAAACTTATATTTACTATTTCTCTCTTTTCTTTTCACTTACCCATGGGGTTGATCGGAGTTTGTGAAAACGATCAAAGTCTGCAAATGGGAATCCAACGTATTCAGAATCTAAGAGTAATAATCCCTTCAGAAGGACCGAGCAAAGCAAACAAGGTGCTAAACACCATTAATGTTGATCCAAAAAAAGAAGAAAAAACAATCTGGAGTCTCTTCATAAACAAAAAGGGTCATGCCACTCTCTCATTTTTTTTTCTTTTCATAAACATTCTGGATTCTCTTCTGATTCTTTCTCTGATTTTTTTCTTTTGTTCCTAATGTCTTCTCATTAATTCGTCTTTTACATTCAATTCTTCCATTTGTTTTGTTTTTCAACTTCAATGTGGGGTTTTTCAGCTTCTTTTTTTTTTCTTTCTTAAATTAAAATTACATTTGAAAGTCTCTCAATTGGTTGCGTCGTTAAGCTAGTATCGGCAAAGGTATTCAATCTCTGCATTTTGGTTCAAGATCTCAGCCAGAACCTTATCTTGGACGGCATCGGCGGTTTTGGTCAAGCACCTTTGCATCCTTTTCACAGGTGGCCGTATCAAGTGACATCAGCATTGTTGAACCAGAGACCTTGAGCTCAAACGAGACAAGACGAGAGGAGTTTTTTATTTGGTTTGGAAGGGTGGTGTGGGGGAAGTGATCAGGGCCTCAGGGGAGAGTGGTGGGTTTTTCAGCTTCGATTTGGGTTTTTTCAGGTTCTTGATTTCTTGATCTAGGGTTTCATCGATTTTTCAGGTTCTTGATTTCTTGGTCTAAGGTTTTATTGATTTCTTGGCTTGCAACCAATTACTGCCTCCCTCCATTACCGCCTGCAACTTACCACCTGCAACCTTCCTTTCTGTTCAGCCTCTTAATCAAAATATTTTTGTTGGATTTTTGTATTTGATAATATATTGATAGGTGGCTTGTCAAGATTATCCCCATTCAAGGTATCTCTGTGCGAAATTTCCCTTGTACAAAACTCCTCATGAGAATTACTATGAATAGGTGTTCAAAACTTCTGACCTCAAAACATATACTTTTTGTTTTCGTCGAAAAACAGTGAAGAGGTTACGAAATCATGGCTGGTACAAGAGAAGGAGAGCTTCGGTGAACAGGGAACCATGGAGTATTGAACCGGTGAGGAAACGGTCCTAAGAAGAACAACTTTCATCGTGGATCCTAGAGAGAGAGAGAGAGAGAGATGAGTTGGATGCATTTTTGTTTGAAAAGATCTTGTTATATTTCAATCCACCTAAAGGGTATAATGGCCTTTTCAACAAGCCAAAAGGGTATTATTGTCTCTGAAATATTCCAATCCACCTGATGTCAGCATCTAACGGGAATCTACAGACGGAGTGGACTTCTTTGATTACCACAGCCAAAGTTTTGGGATGTAGATGATGTTTTTGCATTCTTGTGGGTGTAGATGATATTAACAATCTTTGATAGATGATGTTAACAGTCTTTGATGGGGTCTAGATGAAATTTTTTCATTAAAAAGATGGTTATGCGGATGTGGGACTTGTTTGGCCATGAGCTGTAAAGCAGGAGTAGCTAGGCAGACTTGCATCTTTCGTGAGATTCCATCTCTGTCCATAAAACATGAAACTATACTCTTACATGAGTCCCTCACATCTTATGGACGGAGATGAGATCATGTGAAAGATACACATAAGCACATAAGAATTGGATTCGGATGATACCCAAATGCAGTTTGAGCACAGATGGCATTCTGACCAAATACAGCCAGACCTTTGAGAAAAAGGGGAAACGATTAATTGGGGCGGGTTAAGGCTTTATTTGATATGAATCCTACACTGAGAATGTCTTCTAAAATGACAAAATAGTTTTTACGTAATGGAATACATAGGCCAGAAGGTTGCTGCTTTTTCTTTGAGGGAAATACATTCTTGAAGGTCAAATTTACGGATCCACATCCTCTCTCGCTTGAGTTTGGGCGGGAGATTTGGCGGCCCAGATGGATGGCCGCCACTGGGTCTTCGGGAGGATCCAAGCCCTCCATCTGAGCCGACACCCTTGTCGGCTCAGCTTGTTGGTTTGGGTGTCGGCTCGAATTGAGGGCTCGTATTCACCCAAGAGTCAGGTAGCGGTTATCCATCCGAGCTGCAAAGTCTTCGATTCAAATTCAGACGGGAGAAGATTTCTATAACAAAATTACAATGAATATTAAGTCAGAGTGAGAGAGAGAGAGAGAAAGAGAGAGAGAGAGAGAGGGGGAGTACTATAATACGTCTTCTCTGAGGTGAGCTTCGGTCAATCCCAAATTATTGGATCCAACTGTAATATATCCTTTCTTTATTTTTTTTATTATGCAATTACGAATTTGGGTCTATAAATTGAAAGCTATTGGTTGGATTGAGCGGAGGTAGGAATCTTATCTCTGCTTCACAGATTCGTCTTTCAGGTATTATCATTGACTACTAAAATAGTCTTGATTTTGATATTTCTATTTCTGGAGTCTGGCTGGACCACTGTACTAAAATTGTTTGTTTAATGGAATTAATTTTGCTCATTAGAGCCAGAAAGATCATGTTATGTAATCTATCCAATGTGATGTCTGATAAAATTGGAGTATCATTTATTTCACTGTCGTTCTGTTTCAGTGTTGCAGTCCTTTATATACGGACGGCTCGGAACTCAAAAGTAAAGTACAACATATAACATTGTTGACTAGTAAAAACAAACAGGGTGATGTGGCAAATTAGGGTGATGACGTGGATGTGGCAGTGAACGTCTAACACGGCCCCTCAAGCTGGAGATGGAGAAGAGCCAAGACAACAGAACTTGCTAATCAAACCCTGAAATGAAGCAGAACCCAAAGCTTTGGTGAATATGTCTGCTGGTTGTATACTAGCACGAACGTGCACTCTAGAGATGAGACCAGATTGGATTTTTTCTCAAACGAGACGACCATCAAGTTCAATGTATTTGGTTCTTTCATGAAAAACCGAGTTAGTAGCAATATGAAGTGCTGCTTGATTGTCACAAAAGAGACATCCACGAGGTATGGGCAACACTGAGAACAAGAAATAATGAACGGAGCCAGGAAAACTCACAAGTGGCTACGGCCATAGTTCGATACTCGCCTCTAGGAGGACCAAGAAATGGTGGTTTGCTTCTTGGTTTGCCATGAAAGGGGATTGTCCCCAAGATAGGTAATGTGACCAGTGGTCAATTGGCGAGTGAGAGGGCAACCAGTCCAATCCCAATCCGAGTCGCAATAGGCTGAGACTAATAACGTAGAGCTGGAAGACGAACACGCCAAGGCCTAGTGTGCCTTTCCAGTAGCATAAGACGCATTGAGCAGCCAACAAATGAGGCATACAAGGCTGGTTCATAAACTGATTCAATATGTGAACAGCAAAGCATATCTCGGGCCAAGAGACTGTCAAGTAGATGAAGCCGCCAATGAGGCGTCAGTAGGCAGAGGGATCAGCCAATAACTCTCCATCGGTGGGAGTAAGATGGAGGTGTTGCTCCATGAGAAAAGGTCGACAACCTAGAAACCTAGATTCTTGGAGAATCTCCAGGGTATACTTTTGTTGAGTAAGTAGAATTCCATGGGGAGAAGCAGAAACTTCAAGGCCCAAAAAATATGTGAGAAGCCCAAAATCCCTAAGGCCGAAGTGATCCATGAGATCAGTTTTAAACTGATTGATATGGTCAATGTTCTTGCCGTTTACAACAATGTCATCAACATATACACGTATAATAGTAAAAAATGAACCGGCGGTGAGGAACAATAGGATCCTACGGGTAGGTGGACAAATGGTGGGTACCAATATGAGTAATGGGAAGAATGGTACCATTTGGCAGACAAACCGGTTGCTGCTGAGAAGATGATACCGAAAGCATGGTAGGGGCAACAGAATTGCTAAAATGGAGAGAAGCACCAGAATCTATTACCCATGAGGTAGATGACAAAATGGAGAAACAAGAGGGCATACCTGAAAAGTTGGCCGAATGAGGTGAAGCCTCAGAGTTGAGGAAAGACAAGAGCTGGTGATATTTTGCCTGAGTGAGAGGGGGTAGTGGCGGTGAACTGGTACTAGCAGGAAGAACATCAGTTGCACTGGAATCGCAGGAGGCATTGTCAACAGTAGCAGCATGGGCAGACTTGGGTACATTAGGCCGTCTACTGTAATTATCAGGATGTCCATGAAGAATGTAACAAGTATCCTTCGTATGTCCGATTTTATCACAATAGGTACAATAGCGTCGGCGACGATGTTGTTCAGTTCCTCCATCAACACGACCAGAAGCACTGAACGCAGCAATGTCTGTAGGAATGTTGATCGGTATGACCTTGTGTCTTTCTTCTTGGAAAACCAGCGAAAATGCTTTATTGAGGTTCGGTAAGGGCTCCATGATTAAAATTTGTGTGCGAACAGTAGAAAACGAGTCATTCAAACCCATTAAAAATTGGAAGAGCTTCTCTAGTTGTAGTTGTTCTTGAAATACTTTGAAAGAAGCACAAGTACAGGGAGGGAATACTTGCAGTAATGAATCTAATTCATCCCATAAGACTTTGAGAGCTGAGAAGCAACCTAAGACAGAGAGCCGATCCTCTTGCAGCAGGGAGATGTTCCGCCTTAATTCATAGATGCGTATTTCATTGCCTTGAGAAAATCTGTCTTCAAGGTCAATCCACAAGTCTCTGGCAGTTTTGGCAGTTTTGGCAGTTTTGACACTTACACGAAGATCCTTGATGAGGCTATTGTAAAGCCATGAAGGAGGAGCAATCGGTTTTGGTGATTGATAAACACTCCAGCTCCCATAGAGCTACTGTAATTGTTCCCATCAAGAATATGGGAGACGAGGATGTGCTCAGTGTTATCAAAAGGATTCAATAGATAAGGGCTTCGTGGAGAAGATTCATCGTTATCGAACGCCATGTAGAAACCAAATTTCCAAAATCGAGAACTTTGGAGAAAATGAGTTGCAGAGAAAATACTCAGATTTTGAATGGCTGTTTGACGAACTTCTTGAAGAGACGTTCACAGATCTTCAATCGCTGTGAGTGGGCTAAACGATCATAGATCTGGTAGAACTTGGAAGAAAACAAAAAATACAGACAGTGTGATGTGGCAAACTAGGTTGATGGCGTGGATGTGGCATGATCAAGATAAGTGTCATTTTTTGATATTATATGCCGCATTTACTCTGAAGATATATATATATATATATATATATATATATATATATATATATATATATATATATATATATATATATATAATAATTGTTTTTCAATCCAATCATTGGTCAGAGATATAGTTGCTGTTGCCCCTATTATATATTAGGGTTTCCAACGTCAAAGAATTTTCTGTTACTTGTCAGTATTGCGCAGTGAGCATCCAACAGCAAAAGCTCAAAAATATTAACATTGTTGAGTCCAAGGCGTAATTTAATATATATATATTTAGATAATACAATGAGGACAGGTGAATTGATCTTGTGTTGGTGACGAAGCATTCAGTAAAGACAGAAATTTACTCCTATATATACCGGATTCCGACGCATTTGTCCCGCTGGTTCTGTTTTTCCTCTCATTCCCAAGCAGATCTGTTTGAAGTTACTCCTAATTTCGAGTTTTTTTTTTTTTTTTTTTCGTGTTTTGGCACCTGGGGTTTCGAAAGTTCGATTGAACGATCGATTTGAGTTGCCAATTTCCGCCATGAATCCTGAATAGTAAGTGTTTTTTTTTTTTTTTCCTGCATGTTTGATTTATATGGATGGATGTTCCTGGCTTTTTTTTTTTTTTTTTGGTAAAAATGTTTCTGGCTATTCACTTTCGCATATGTTCATGTTTCTTTAGGTATGGTTGGTTAATTATTTGATTTAGACATGTTTTCCTTGGTCTGGATCTCATGGTTGGCTGTAGTTTTTCCCCTTTCTTCCTCCGACTCCCGTCCTGAATTTTTGAAGGAAACAGATTTAGGTGTTCTTCAGCTTTGTGGTGATTGTCAGCTTTTATGTGTATCCGTAGCTTAATTTGGGTATTTTTACCGTCTCTCTTTTGTCCACTTGGTTCTTTTTTTTGCCTTGAAGCATGGGGCCTATCATTGGCCCTCCCCCAAAAAAAAAAAAGAAGTACCTTTCGTAGTGATTTTGGCTGCTGCATTTATGCTGTGCGCACCATAAAACCTAGGTATGCATTCGACAGTGCCTCGCAGCTTATCATCTATGAAGAAAGTATGCTGAGGAATATAATAAATATGATATTTTATTAAAATTCAGCACGAATTTAATGGTTTCAAGTCCTTTTTTTTTTTTTTTTGCATGTTCTGATGTAGTTACTGAGACAGAAATTGTTATGTAAATTATCGGACACCATATTTTCTTGTAGGATTTTTTTCCCTGATAAGTTGGGCCGTTTGGGGGAGGGGGGAGGTTTGTAGTAGTGTTGGGCTTTGTGGGTGCGTACACTTGAATGGATGGGGTTGAATTTCCTAATCGAACTTGCTTCAGAAGTCGCAGATGAAATATATATTTTATGCTGTGCAGTAGGAAAGCCTTTATAATCGGCTGCTGTAAGAATGCTAGGGTGAGCGATTGAAGTGAATGTCAGGCTCAAATAGGTCTGTGAGTCATTGTCCACAAGCATTGAAGGTTTGATATAAGGTGACATGGATACGGCAGGATCACTGTGGCATGTAAATTTGGAATGCAGGTGTAATAATTGGAAAGGTGGGTTTGGTAGTTGAAGTAGGGATTCTTGTATAGTCTTATTACTCTGAGAGAGAGAGAGAGCGAGAGAGAGAGAGATTGTCTACTTATAACAGTTTAAATCAAATCTTTGTTAATGGTATTTGGGGGTCTCACATCCCTATGTTTCTTGCAGTTCTATTTGTAATAATGAAACTACATTAATTGCTGATCAAACTTATTGTGGCAAAATGAGGTGAATTGACATTTTTAGGAGCAACAACTTTTGCCATGAGTGAGGAACCCTTGAAGCTTCTTGAAGTTTTATTTGCCATTCTTATGTGCATGCAATATATATATATTTGTAAAATTGTTGAAATGTATGTATTCTTTTGCCCTCTTTTTGATTTCATTTCTGATATCATATATTCTTTTTCCATACTTTCACTTTCTTTTTTATTTTCATTTCTCATATCTTTCCATCAACATCCTCCCCCTCCCCCTCCCCCAATTTTATTTGCATCTAGTACTATTCTTATGATTTTATTTTTCATATATTTTTCACATTATCATTTTCAATCTTTAAAGGGTCTTTTTGGTGTTAACAATGTTGTAGATGGAGTGAAATGTTCTTTTTCTAATGTCTATATGTTAGTTACTCTATCGTGTAATGAAATTTTATACATACTGTGTGCAGCGACTATCTTTTCAAGCTTTTGCTTATTGGTGATTCTGGTGTTGGCAAATCATGCCTTCTATTGAGATTTGCGGTAAGGAACAATCACTTTATTGTTATTATTTTTTCTGGTTCCCCCCTTGGCATGGGTTTTTGTGGCAAAAGGGGTGCATCCTTGAAAAGAAGATGATGGCTTGGGTTTTGTGTCTATTGGGGTGCATTCCTAAAAAGATGATGATTATTTCATCAAATAAAAAGTAAAAATAGGAAAATATCGGTAACTTAAAAAACAATCTATTGGAAGACAGATCAAAGACAGGAATTTGAGAAAATATATCATGAATAGTGTATGCAAATATTTCTTATGGATGGCCTACTAAGGGGAAATAAGCAACAGTTACTGAGCCTGAAGAATTTCCTATTCCTGTCCATGCATTAGTTGAAGGGCCAGCAAGAACTTGGTTGGTCATTTGCTCCTCTCGGTTGTGCTTTCTCTCAGCAGTTGTGGCTTCTTCCATGGAAAGGTTTGGGGTCTATTTGATTGCACCTTTGCCATTTCCTGGACTTATTGAAGTTTGACTTATCAATACTTTCTGCCTGGAGGCAGCACATTCTATAGTGTTTCCCTTTGGATATGTTTGATGATTTGGGAAGTGTGACCATGACATTCTTGAAATCAAAATAGCATAGTGGGTATCTTCTTCTGGGTCTCAATCCCCTAGGTGTAGCAAAATATTACAGAAGAACCCCACTTCATGTGACTATTGACAGATCCTTAAGTGCAGTTAAATCCTTTTATAACTGATAATTATGGTGGTGAGAAAGATTATTAGAAATTTTTTTATGAATGGTGAAATTAACTCAGTTCTTCAAAATATTATTAGTTATAAAAGATTATGTATCACTAGTAATCCCAATACTTCATTTGCCTGTTGTAGTGAGGTTTAAACAATTGATTTTGTGCTTTGTAGGATGATTCGTATTTGGAGAGTCACATCAGTACGATTGGTGTTGATTTTGTAAGTATAGTGATATTATTCAAGTCAGAGTTAGGGTTGTTATGATGCTCAGCTTTGTTATCATAGTATTTTTTTTTTCCTCTTTAGAAAATCCGCACAGTAGAGCAGGATGGAAAGACAATTAAACTCCAAATTGTAAGTATTCAGTTGGTTTCGGTTCTGTTAAGCCGCTCAGTTACCCACTGCCCATCCCCGATGGTCGAATCTCTGTTTCTTTTCTTAGTGGGATACTGCTGGACAAGAGCGTTTTCGGACAATTACAAGTAGCTATTACCGTGGTGCACATGGCATTATTGTACGTTTATGCTTTCTGTTGTTGTGGTAGTTGTGTCCTTTGCATTGGTGCTTACATGTATCACGAAGCATGTCTTGGCCTTATTTGCTAGATTGTTTATGATGTTACGGACGAAGAAAGCTTCAATAATGTCAAGCAATGGTTATATGAGATTGACCGATATGCAAGTGAAAATGTGAACAAGCTTTTGGTTGGAAACAAGTGTGATTTGACTGCTAACAGAGTGGTCTCCTATGAAACTGCCAAGGTAATATACTGTTCCTAATATTGCTTCTTGTGGTGGATGTCTTGGTCATTGTGGAGCTCATTTATGCCTGTTTTGTTTTTCTTTGGTCTCTGTAGGCATTTGCAGATGAGATCGGGATTCCATTCTTGGAAACTAGTGCTAAGGATGCAACCAATGTAGAGCAGGCTTTCATGACCATGTCTGCTGATATAAAGAATAGGTGAGCTATTGCCATTTTCCCATTTGTACTTAACAATCCATATATTTGGCCGGGCTAATACTTAGTGGGGTTGCTTGAATGGATTTGAAGCAGTAGTATAAATGGTAGCCGATGACACTTAGGCTGCCTGATGGCTATCCCATTCATTGCTGATTATTTGGGGGTTGGAATGCCATCCGACGTCTGGGATGGGAAAAAAAAATAGTGGTAGCTCCCAACAACCTCGAGAGATGAAAATGTTATTAGTAACATTGATTTTAAGTGTGGTGTGGTACCCGTCCTAGTGCCAGAGGTGGCAGACAGCATGTAAATATCAATAATAATTCCAACTGTAAACGGCTTCAGGTTACATATATTTGTGATCAATAGTGTCGTTAAAAGAGAAATAATTGTCATCTGTGTTTTGTTGTAGTGCTGACACTGGTTTTCATGTCGTTGTATAGAAGAATGGCGAATCAACCAGCAATGAATGCCAACAGGCCAGCAACCGTGCAAATGCGTGGTCAGCCAGTCAATCAAAAGACTACCTGTTGCTCTTCTTAATTAAGATCCTTTGCATCTAAAAGCGGACCTGGTTATTTGCTTTTGATGGGGGAGATGTTTGGAGCTACAAGCCTGCAAGGATCACGTAAGTCTTGGGTCACTGTATCAGTGTACCCACAATCCCTGGCTAACTACACTTGTACTCTACCCATCCTTTGGCCAGCATCATATTCATATGTATAGAAGAAAGGCCAAAAAACGCTAATGACATAATGTGTTGGTCACTGGCACACCTATTCTCCCTTCTAATGGATTAAAAAATGTCTGAAAATTGTGTGCAGAACTGAAATTGAATGTGTTTCGTTTCCCTAATTGTCAGTGATTGATTTCTGATCACGATTTAGATCACAGAGCTTTCCTTATCCTGCATATTTTTCATTCCCCTCTTCTAATGTCTAATTATTCACAATCCACTGTGCGAGGCGATTATTATTGAGTAATAATTGGTTTGCCTCTTTGTGTTGGTGCGTAAGGTTTCTTCTACTTCTGTCTGGATTATAGGCAGCCTTATATGCTTTTGTGTTTTCTTATGAACAATAATATCTAGTCAGGATCCTCTCTCCATCCCAGGATACTTCACGTAACCTCATCACCAACCATACAGGACATTCTTCTTCTTTTTATTTGATAAAAAGGACAGGTGTATGGTGGTAAGGTCACGTGAAGGGTTCATGTACATTGAGAGAATCTGAGCTCTATAATATCCTTTGGTCCCCCACCAAAAAAAAAAGTAGTGGAACAAACATGATGTGAACTTTGATAAGAATGTTGAATGGCATATTATAGTATTGTGTATCTGGGGTGATAGGAGCAGCCTGGTGTGACAGTGAAGTTGTTATATTGTAATTTGATGGTCACAGGTTTAAAATACGAAATAGTCTTTCTACTTTGGAGGAGTAGGACAGCGTACGTTCTGTTCCTCTTCAGATCCTACAGTGATGAGAGAGTAGTGGAAGTCTCATGCATTGAGACGTCAGTGCATCTAGGTCAACCCCAGTCTGGGCCAACACTGGGGTTGGGAGAGCCATGAACCTATATTTCAAATATGAAGTATGAAGTTTAGATTATAGCTTCTGGACTTCGGGGTTTCACAGGAGAGGAACAGATACCAAAGTGTTTTGTGTGCAATTGGGGAATAACTGGAATTTAGGATGCAATTTGATTGGCCAGAAGTTGTACCATGGAAACACAAACTGAGATACTGTTGTTGATTGGCTAAAATAGGGAATATGCCCCAGATTTCTAAGTAACACAGCCCGACTTACAGAAGCGGGGAGCATGTGATTGAAAAGAAAAAAAAAGGAATGCAGGTCTCATACAATAGTATGTCTGTCTCACCAAGGCACCAATGGATACATTCTCTCATGAGCAACCACACAGAAACTTCAGTTCAACATGACAATAGACTGAAGTTGCACCTCAGTATCAACTCTCAACCCACGAAGGATTGCTGAGGAATAGTATTAAAACAAGCTGTAATCAGGAATTGGCTTAGATCCAAAACCGACACCAAATTGGCCATTCCAGCTTGTTTTAATACCATTTAATAAGAATTAAACACTTGTCAGTTTTCCATTACATCCGAATATGATACCTAGATTTATAACCATGGATGTAAGTAGCCATGCTGCTGTGCGCTGGGCAGTGGGCGCATGGGAAGGTCCTCAACTCGACCCTCCCCCTTGCTTTCAATCATCTTATTATGTTTTCTTTTCATTTCTATCCATTTCTTACCTTCCAAACATAACCTAAAGAAGAGTTTCCTTTAGATCAATCAAATGCAATTATGGAACATGTAGTTAAATAATGCAGTGAATCTAGTATGCATGCACCATCTCATCCAAGTCTCATTGCCGTCTTTACTTGTGCTCACCCCCACCGATGCAGAGAGAGACTATAAGAGGAGGCCACGAGGGTGTCACAAATTTGGAAAATACCTTATAATTGAAACTCACCATGTTTCGGCAGGAAAACATTGACAAAAACGGTGTATACCAAAATTCAAGTCCAAACACATTCATCCTTCAAAACAAAAGGCTCATGGACTACCTAAATAGTCTACTCATATCGTATACTAAAAATGAATCAGAAAAGACCTACTCAATTCACTACCAAATAACAAATGGTGAGTCCACAGGAACTAACAAAAAGAAAACCTAAGAACCACATCACAAAATTTCACTTGTTACTTCACTTCCTACCACGGGCCTTAACCCCCTGCCTGTTCCTTTTCTTGACACCCGATTTGCCAACCTTGAGACTTCTCTGCACAGCGCTAAGTCTTGCAAGGGCTGCATTCTTCAGGTCTGGCCTGTAGTGGTTATCTGCAACCTATAATAAACAACGGCAAAATGGTAAAAATGAATGAAAAAGTCATAAAATTCTATATGACCCAAAACAAATAAGTCAGAAAATAGAGCAGCAAACAAGTTAGGAGAGCCAAGAAGCACGAGAGAGAACTATTTTGCCGGTAAAATAATTTATGGATATTTTATGCTGAAACCCAAATAGATGAGGCACTAGACCCCCAAAATCCATGATCTGGGAAAATATAGAAAATAAAAGATAAAACAAAGTTCACACGTAACAAGACAACCAACTGTATGCATCATGGCAACCAGTAACAACAGATAATACAACTCACATCAGAAAAATAGCTCAGAAGCCAAGCGTAAGAACATTTCATTGAAGATCCCAATTAAGGATTACTTCTTACATGTTAGCTGCTCATCACTGCAAAAAACCTCGACCATTGCTGCTATCTTTGGAGAATCATGAAAGCAAAGCAACCACAAACAACTTTGAAACCTTCTCATAACAAGATGGGAGTTTTGCCATCGTACACTAGATACCACTGACAAATTTTCCCGAAGAGAGAAGTTCAAAATACTGTATATAAAATGGAAAATGGAGAGGTGCTACCACAACACATGCCTAGGAAGTGTGTAGCATTACAAACTTACCTTGTGATTGACAAACGTGCAACTCCATTATCAGAAACAGTTGAGAGAAAAAGAAATCAAATTGAAGTTATATTCTCTGAAATGGTGGAGTATATGTGCTAATACAGGATAGGTCTGTAATGCTACATGTTTCCAAGGTGTGAAGCACTAGCATTTCCCAGAAGGAAAATAAAAAGTTCAGACTCCAAGCGCAACAGGTAAATTCCATAAAAGATTCCTCCTAAGATAACATCCTCTTACATGTTAACCAGCTCATGACCCTCAAAATAAAGAAAATAAAAGATAAAACAAGGTTCACACATAACTAGACAACCAACAGTACATTAAGACAATCGGTAACAATAAACTACAATTCAAATCGCATCAGTTGAGAAAATTAGCTCAGAAGCCAAGCGTAAGAACATTTCACTGAAGATCCCAATTAAGGGTTACTTCTTACATGTTAGCTGCTCATCACTGCAAAAATCCTCAACCATTGCTGTTATCGTTGGAGAATCATGACAGCAAAGCAACCACAACACTCATGAAACCTTCTCATCCAAGATAAAGTTTAGCCAACGCAATAGAACTGACAAAAATTTCCTGAAGACAGAAGTCCAAATACTGTATAGAAAATAGTAAATGGGAAGTGCTACCACAATGCATCTAGGAAGTGTGTAGCATTAAAACCTTACCTTGTGACTGACAAATGTGCAACACTATTATCAGCTGATCAAAACACTTGAGAGATAGAAAAAGAAATCAAATTAAAGTTATCTTCTCTGAAATAGTGGAGTACACGTGCTAATACAGGATAGATCTGTAACACTACATGTTCCCAAGGGGTGAAGCACTAGCATTTCCCCAAAAAAAAAAGTACAGACTCCAAGCGCAACAGGTAAATTCCATTAAAAATTCCTCCTAAGAAGACATCCTTTTACATGTTAACCAGCTCATGACTACAAAATAAAGAAAATAAAAGATAAAACAACAAGACAACCAACTGTACAATCTGCACATTATCAAGTAAGAATAAACAACAATTCAAATTCCATCAGTTGATAAAAGTAGCTCAGAAGCCAAGCGTAAAAACATTTCATTGAAGATCCCAATTAAGGGTTACTTCTTACATGTTAGCTGCTCATCACTGCTAAAAAAACCTCAACCAAAGCTGCCATCTTTGGACAATCATGAAAGCAAAGCAACCACAAACAACTTTGAAACCTTATCATCAGACAAGATGGAGGTTTGCCATTGCACACTAGATACAACTGACAAAATTCTCCAGAAGCCAGAAGCCCAAATACTGTACAGAAAATGGTAAATGGGGGTGCTACCACAACACATGTTCAGGAAGTGTGTAGCATTACAAACTTACCTTGTGATGGACAAATGTGCAACACTATTATTAGCTTATCAAAACAGTTGAGAGAGAGAAAAAGGAATCGAATTGAAGTTATCTTCTCAGAAACAGTGGAGTACAAGTGCTAATAGACGATAGGACTGTAATACTACATGTTTTCAAGGTGTGAAGCACTAGCATTTCCCAGAAGGAAAAATAAGAAGTTCAAACTCCAAGCTCAACAGGTAAATTCCATTAAAAATACATTGTCTTACATGTTAACCAACTCATGACCTCAAAATAAAGAAAATAAAAGATAAATAAGGTTCACAGTTCACACATAACAAGACAACCAACTCTACATTACAACAACCAGTAACTATAAACAACAATTCAATTGCATCAGTTGAGAAAAGTGGCTCAGAAGCCAAGCGTAAGAACATTTCATTGAAGATCCCAATTAAGGTTACTTATTACATGTTAGCTGCTCATCACTGCAAAAAACCTCAACCATTGCTGCTACCATTGGAGAATCATGAAAGCAAAGCAACCACAAACAAATATGAAACCTTCTTAGAAATAAAGTTTTGCCACCGCACACTAAAGACACAACTGATAAAAAATTTCCTGGAGACAGAATTCCAAATATTGTATAGAAAATGGTAAATGGGGAGGGCTACCACAATACATCTAGGAAGTGTGTAGCATTACAACCTTACCTTTGTGATTGACAAATGCGCAACACTATTATCAGCTGATCAAAACAGTTGAAAGATAGAAAAAAAAAATCATATTGAAGTTATCTTCTCTGAAATAGTGGAGTACACATGCTAATACAGGATAGTTCTGTAATGCTACATGTTCCCAAGGTGTGAAGCACTACATTTCCCAAAAAAAGAAAATAAAAAATACAGACTCCAAGCGCAACAGGTACCAGCTCATGACCTCAAAATAAAGAAAATAAAAGATAAAACAAGGTTCACACATAACAAGACAACCAACCGTACATTACAAAAACCAGTAACAATAAACAACAATTCAAATTGCATCAGTTGAGAAAAGTAGCTCAGAAGCCAAGCGTAAGAACATTTCATTGAAGATCCCAATTACAGGTTACTTCTTACATGTTAGCTGCTCATCACTGCAAAAAAAAAAAAAAAAAAAAAAAAAAAAAAACCCTCTACCATTGCTGCTATCTTTGGAGAATCATGAATGCAAAGCAACCACAAAAAACTTTGAAACCTTCTCATCAAATAAGATGGAGGTTTGCCATCACACACTAGATATGACTGACAAAAATTTCCTGAAAACGGAAGTCGAAATACTGTAGAGCAAATGGTAAATGGGGAGTGCTACCAGCCTACCACAACATGTCTAGGAAGTATGTGGCATTACAACCTTACTTTGTTATTGACATTGCAAGCATACAGCTGACAAAATGTGAGAGAGAAAAAGAAATCAAATTGAAGTTATCTTCTCTGAAATAGTGTAGTACACATGGAAATACAGGATAGATCTGTAATGCTACATGTTACCGAGGTGTGAAGCACTACAATTTACCAAATGGAAAACAAAAGGTTCAGAGTCCAAGCGTAACAGGTAAATTCCATTAAAGATCCCAATAAGAGGATATCCTCTTGCATGTTAATGAGCTCATGACCTCATAAACAGGGGGCCAACTAAGCCTGACGGAGCTGAATTTGAGCAATAAAGAAACAACCCATCCATGATATGAATGCAGATGAAAATAAAATTGAGAAGGAATTATGAAACAAATCACAGCATTAAGCACAATGCATTCCAAAATACTTTGGTGTAGCATCAACAGGTGTTTAGATGACCGAACAAACATCAACAAAGAAGGTTTAGCCATCTGTAATGGAGACAAAATGACTACCAGAGTGTAGTGAGAAGAGTTACACTGCAACTTTTACTTTCCTACAACAGCAAGGAGGCAGGAAATGGGTTCGCAGATGTATGAGCATTCATAGGCTAATACCAGATATGACCCTAAAGCCAGCAGAATATCGGAAAAAGAAAACCTTTCCAGCTAACCTCAAAATATATGGGATAATGCTCAGGGAGTCAGCTGAGACTTGCAACCTAAACAGACTTTACTCGAGCTTCAATCCAATCTATAGCAAGTCAAGAAATAACCTAATTCTAGGGTAGATTCTTACTTCTATATTATTTTGTACTGTGAGTCTCGGTCAGGTACTTAAAACTGATTGACCACCAGAGAATAGTTACTACGTTAGGGTGAGGAATTTAAATCCATGGGCTTGGAAACATCCAATCACCAGAAATGTGAAGTTGAATACAGTGAACCAGGATTATCGTGCTTACATCACAAATACTGAAAAGTGTAAAAGCCCGAAAAGAAAAACTAGACAGAACAAAAGCCTTTGTCTTATACAGCAATGCTTTCAAACCCAAATACCATGACCATAATTTAAAATATCCCTATTTCATTGGCATTAGAATGGTTGCAAGATGTGTAAAAACAACAAACGAATGAGAAAGGAGAAAAAAAATGTAATTATCTGGAAAATATTCTTCAGAAAACAATATAGGGATGGATATGTTCCAACATGAAGTGAGGAATCTATAATACCTGGTTGATAACAGCTTTAGCCATCCTACGGAATTCATTCTTCATGACAGATTTGTGGAGAGAGATGGCAGGCTTGTTCTGCTTCTTCGTCTTGGACGTCGCAAGCATCACAGAAAAACCTTTGCCGGCAGGTTGAATCGATACTGTCTTCTTGTTTGCCAGTCCTAAATTTATCCCCATTATTTTTATTTTTTCAATGAGAAAAGGAAAAAATTAACGCAGCAACTCAAAATAATTCTCAGCGACCCATGCTGAGGGAAAATTAACTTTAAAACCCTGAAACCTCAAATACCTGAGTGCTTGAAGGAGTTAACATTGTAGAGATTGTTACGCTCCTTACTGAACTGCACACTTGCAGTTCCATTCCCGAACTCCTTGACCAGAAAAGAGTTGTTCTTCTTCACGATCTCCCAAATCAAAGGCCCAGGAACAGTAGCCATTTTACCTGCATGACATTGCCCGAGCTTCAGATACAGATGAATCACATAAAAACAAAACTATATTATTTAAGAACTAATATGTAAACACCGATGGATGGCAAAGGGAATATTGGAAAGAAATCACAACCGAAATCATAGTCTGTCAAAGAAGGGTATGGATAGCAGCAGTAATGATCGAATAAAATTGGAGCAAACCAGATTTTACGAACCAGCTAAGGAGCTAATGGCCTTCGACGTCCTCTGCAGTCGAGTCGGGGATCTGGGGAGTGAAGAGAACAGGGAACCCTATAGAGACCAACTTTATACTGTAAAAAACCCTAAGACTGAAAAAAGATGGAATCATGAATGACCGATGTGTACATTTGATATCGAAATATTACGTTTGGGTCCCTAAACTTATACTTATAGTGAAATTCTATTACTACCCCTGAAATAATAAGGAATTACGAATCACGTAGGTCTAGTGTAGGGATGTAACTGATCGAATTTGAATCGGATACGCTAGTATCCGAATCTATTTACTAACTATCTTATCCGAATCGGATCCGAAATCTAACAGATGAATAAAAACTAAACCCGAATTTAAAATTATAACCAGATTTAAAGTTAAAATCCTATTCAAAACCGAAAAATGGAATTAGAATATAAATTATATGGAAAATGAAAAAAAAAATGATAATTTAAAACAAATATATAATCCATCGTAAGAAAATAAGAAAGAAAACTTTAAATGGCTATATAAACATTAAGGCTATATGCATCTTAACACTCTAAAACCTCTGGTTATAAATGGAGCGAATATAATCCAAACCGATTAATAATCTGGTGTTCACGGTGCAAGATTGTAATCGACCGATTCTAAACATATATGTCCCCAATTATATATAAACAACGGTGCAAGGTTGTAACCGATCAATTCTAAACATATATGTCCCCAATTATATATAAACACCCATTATTTTTTCAATTCTTTATTCACTTCCTTTTCTTTTCTTTTGTTTAATCATTCAACCGATAATTACTCAACATGCACACACCCACTATGAGAAAGTCGATGTTAGGCATCTTTTTTAACTCGATTTCAGAATTTTTAGAGCTTAATTTCTCTGTCTATAAGACTTAGTTCTTGTTGATCTTAAGTTTCCTTGTTTTATTGTGTAGAAGTGCAACTAGTTGACTATATCTTACATTTGACCGACACAAAATCAAATATGATAAGGTCAATTAGCATGAGATCGATTATCCCAATTAAAATGAGACTGATTATGGACCAATTAGGATTGGACCAATTAGTTGTCAAAAAAAAAAAAAGACGACCAATTATGGAATGGTTGAATATAAACGTTCCTACGTCTAGCCTATGAAGACTGATTAACTAAATATGCCGATCATGATGAGGAGTCTTAAATTGACGTAAACCGATTAGACCAGACTGAAACCAATCGATTGATAACCCCTACTTCCGGTTACTTGCCACTTTTCCTCCATGCCAAAAGTTGCCGGAATTGACCTACACAAACACACACTCAGCGATCCCATTCCAGTTCTGATCCTCGGACTAACACCCCCAACTTATATTCTATCATCCTTAGTTTATTGACCTATAATACCCTCGACCATGAAGACCTCCTTGGACTAGAGCTCCATCAGGTGACTTTATCTTACTCCAGTTTATTCATTATTGCCATTTTCAGGAAGCAGTAGCATGGATTGATGAACGGAACCCATGAATCAAACCACACCAGACCAACCCACATCCACTTGGAATTCAGAGTCCCTTTCTTTCAACTGAACCTCGACCCTGTCCCACCAACCAACCCAGTTCAAGGAATCTGTAAGATATTCTCATAACAGAAGAACAGATACTCAAGAACAGAAACCAACTCATTCAAACCGAACGAATCATAAATCATGATACAAGACCAAATTTCACCAATTGTTCCATGAATATCAATAGTCAAAAGCCATACCTGGAAGTCACATTTCAGAGCCCTCAGAATAGAAACTGGTTTCTAGTTTTCCAAAAACTGAAATCCAAAAATCCGATCATCTTTACAACTGGAAATAATGTTACATCATATACAAAGACACCACACAGCCTACTCTCGTTGTTCTACGTCAATGATCTGAAGAGTTAAATCTACAAGATTCAACTTGAGTACAAAGGAAGCACCACCTACCGGCTACCAGTTCCATTCCACAACAATGAAACGTCATCTTCTCAGGCCAAGAAGAGAGCACGACTAATACATATTTCTACCATTGGGAATGTACAATGCTAAATACCAACAACAAATCGTAACAAAATGCCCAAACCAGGCTCCGTTAATTGTCCCTTTGAACCAAAAAAGCACGTGTTGTCACACACCAGACCCTTCGAGAAAGCAATATCACAATGTCATGGCATCACAGGTTGCTAGAGGTTACACCACAATGTATCGGACGTAATGAACAGTTAACAGCTTCATTTATCCTACTGAACACAACCTTCAGGGGAACACAAGCGATAACATTTCCCCCCAGCTTCTGAACAATTTGTTTCCTCTTGTCCTCACCTGGCTCTTGAGTAACAGCGAATGAAGATAATCTGCGCGTCTTCTTAGACAGAATCCCGCATTTCCTAATCTTGGAGGACTTTTTGGGTGATGAAGAGGGTAGGTCATTCAAATGTTTCATAGGGTTCCTGGGATACTCCAAACGGGACACAACTGCACTACTGGTAAGAGCTTGCAAAGCACCACCAGTACTATCATCCTCATACAGGACCAACGATTTATTAGGCACATCCATTGATTGGTCTGACATATTTTCTTGTGGGGCATCATATAGATCACAATGGCTACTCGCTGGGCAACAGTCATTATAAGTCATTAAGCGACCGCAATAACCGTTGTCCAACACCTCAACTGTGATGGGATGACCTACAATAGCTTTTCCATTCAATTTGCTCATGAGTGAGACCAGCGGTACATGCTGACCCCGATAGCTAGCCTGCACATCCAGCTTTACATCATATAAGGAACAATCACCAGAAAATTTTCTAATGGATGCATCCGCAATCTGATACCTGGAGTATGGTGTAAAATGAGATTGGAGCTGGGAAGTAAACCTTGGAGTTGACAGAGGAGAAACAGGCACACGCCTTGTCAAGAATGGCTCTTTACCTCTCATATGTGTCGTTGAGTTACCCACTAGAGACTTCTCATGAGATAAATATTCTCTTTCTTTCCCGTCATTCGACAAGTTCGCAACATCTTTACTTCGGAATTTCAGTCTCCCATATTTGCTGGAATCCAAGTAACAGAGCTGTCCTAACTGGATTTCCCTATGAGAAATTTCATTGCTCCAATGATGGGACCTATCCCCCAGGCCTTCTGGAAACAATCTGGAGTTCACCAGTTGGGAGCAATTGTCAGATGCACTGCACCTACCAAAGGTGCCAACTTCAACTTTATGACCATAGCATGCAGGAAACTCATCTGACTGATCATTGCTGTCCCTGGGTCTCCCTGAGTCCAAATATTTGTTCACTTTCTTACTCAAGTTTCTTGAATTTCTCTTTCCTTTTGATTGCCACTTAGATGTATCTTTTTCAATCCTCTGGCTAGCATTATTAACACGAGCAGTTATGCTGGTGGAACCATAATCACCGATACCTTCAGCTCTTAAGGGTATGGTTTGAATTTGAGCGTAATTCTTAGATTCCCTTGCTACAGCACTAGGTTGGAGCTTTCTGGATGAACACGGTGCAAACAAAGGTGAAAAACCTGGTGGAAAAAATGGCATGTCAGTATCCTGTCTACCAAGTAAATGTAAGAAAATTACACATGAATTGTAACCAAGATAATCAACAAAGCAAAACGTATAAGAATGAAAGTTCCACAGGGAAAGATCCAACATAAATAAATGGGGAAAATGTTGACATGTTAATGTTGTATAATGGAATTTTACATGCAAGCAAGTTACCGATCATTGGATCGAATAAAAAGTATCCAAATCCTTCAATTTGTCTGGCACTGCATCTCTTTCTCTGTACCGTTGCTCCACCTCTGAAACCCTTCCTTCTTCTCCGCTGCCCGCCACAGCAACTCACAATTCCACTACGCCTTGCTTCATCTCTCCCTCTCTCTCTATCTTATCTCTCTCTGGCAACCACATTCCTGCGGCTGATACTTGAGGCATCAAGCCCCGATCGGGAGTCCAGAAATAAAACAAAAAAAGAAGACAGAGCAGAGTGGAACAGTCCGCACGAAAGAGACTGAAAGTGGCAACGGTCTCCTCTTCTGACATCAATAAGCCACAAGGGACTGAAATGGTTTTCCACTGGGAAAAAACAACCGCCATTTTCATTTTCTTCAAAAAGCTCAGGCGGTAGAGATTCATAGGATAGATTTCAATCAGATCCTTCAGCTTAAACACTTGCTGAAGGTAGGATAGTTCTGATTTTTTTTTTCCTTAATATTCATTTGTTCATGAAATCAAGAATTAGATGTTGATATTAATTTGGATCTTCCTTTTGTATTTGTATCTGTTCTTTGTCTTTGAAAATGAGTGAATATTTTTTCCATGGATATCCATATTGGTCCACATCTACTCATAAATAATCGGCCAAATTTCGATTTTGTTACGAATAATTGAGTTGAACTTGAAGTGGTCGATTTTCCATCTAGACTCAGGGGAATCGGGGTGGTTGTCGTCGGAGATCTATCGATCTATAGCCTGTCGGATCCTGATCGGAAGCCGTATGGAAGCCGTATCCCACCCTACGTTTTCTCTTCTTCCTCATCATTTCTGCTCAAGCTCTGATTGTGTTCATTCGGTAGAAAATTCCCCACATGCAAGAACAGAGACACCGACGATGACACGGAACCTTGGTGTGCTGGCAACAATTCAACGACTTTCTTGGTGGACTGCCGGTGAAGAATTCAAGATTTTTGTTGGGTAGCGAGGGGTGAGGCCGGTGGAGAGGAAAGAGATGCGGAGGTGGTGTGACGAAGGAGGCGGTGGAGAGATGCAGTGGTGGTCGCACAGAGTGCAAAGACTGGAGAGAGATGCTATTGGCAACAGAGAAAGAATGGTTAAGATATTGTTCACTCATCCAACGGTCAATAAACGCTAGTGTATAATATTCCAATATTTCCCACCAGCTTGTAGATCCTCTGCCCAAATGAATATTATGGAATTCAGAAATTTAACTTTGTTACATCTTTTCAGAACAGTTACAAATATTTCTTTGGGACACAACCCTCCTCTCAAGACCTTTTCACCAGGTCCTTTCCCCAGCAACGACCACTTGCAAATCCCCCACTTCAACTAAATACAAGGTTCTTAATTAGGAAACATCCTATAAAGGGTGTGATACATTACAGGGAAGAAGACAATGTGGTCCCTCGTTCCTCGAGTGTTGACGAGGGATTGGCAAAACCACCCATTCAATGTGTCATCTTGGAAAGGGGGTCCCTGTGCAGTTCTGGAGGCTTTCTGGCATATGCTGACTGTTTAGTCTTTACTTATTGTGGCTCTGGCACTATGTCTCCTCTGGTAAGAGAAGAAAGCTCCTATGGATATTCACCCTGATGACCACCCTACAGACTGTGGAAGAGTAAAACAACAGAATATTCCAGAATCCAAACAGGCTGACTGGCTAAGGATGCCCAATAGACTTGTCAAACTATCCTATGAAGCAGCAGGAGTGAAAGAGGAATGAAAATTCAAGGCCATTCACATACATCAAATACTCAGGTCACTAGAGATATTCCGAGGATCAGGTATTATTTTCAGCAAGGCTATATTTGTAAAGAGAGAGAACAATATATTTCAGAGTTGGATATTCTATTTCAAGCAGATAATTATTGAGTCTACAAATTAAGCGGCAATCACATAGCTTGAGCTAAATGAGTCAAGTTTTCCAGCAGCTGAGAGGCCTAGAGACTCAATTTCTTTTTTCTTTTTTTTCTCAAGCATCAAAACCTATAAATCAAACAGCCCATATAAATGTGATGCTGTGTAGGTTATATAGTAATACAACCTTTTCTCCCTCATCATTACACATCAGCATACCACCCAGGCCCCTCAAATTAAAACCAATTCAATTAGGTTTCCTGATAAATAAACCCAATTCTTTTTTGTTTTTAAGATTCCAGTAACCCTAGCCCAGCTGCACCATCCATCTTGTGAAAAAATTCAGATTTTCTGACAGCTGCCACCCACAAATTTTATTGCCTTCTAACACCTGTCCACCTATTTCTTTGATAACCTATTTCAAACTCAATTATTCTTTCAAGAATTCTAGAATGTTCCTTATTCCTTTTATTTTTAAACCCTACTTTATTGGGAATGTAGTCATTGTCACCCGATATGGTAATTGAAAGTTGAAAGATCAATTCTCCTACATCACTAATTTGTATGCTTTAATGGGGCACTAATGATTACCTTTTCCTTTTTGTTATTTGTGACTACTTTCAAAGTATTCTGCGGGACTTTAACCGATCTATTGACAGTTTGGGCTTGAGAGGACGAGCTCCCTTGCTTCATCCCTCCTCACCCCGATCGTCTCTCTATTTCTCATTCCCTCTCTCTGATGCATTCAATCTGTTGGATAACATTGTTCCTGTACCGCCTGATGTTGAATTTCATTCCCGTTGCTTTATCCTTTTTCTCTGGATCTTTTGTTGGTAATCATGGCCCAGCAGCAAAGCTGGCATAGAGGCTTCATTTAAAAGTTTCTGAGGTATGTAGGAGTGGAGCTGCAGTCCATTCGTCCTTTGGCAGGCGGAGGTAATCTGTTGCAATGGAGTATTCCATTACCGTCCTTTCGGTTTTCATTCACATCTACTCTCCTCGTGGAGGGTAATAGCGGCACGGTAAGATCATTCCGGCACAGCAACATCTGGTTTGCGACTCCATTCAAAGACTAAGCGAGGCGATCAGAGGTAGTTTATCTCCCTGTTGATCGGCTATCTTCTATCTATTCTTCCGAACAATTCTAGTTCAAGGGGGGGCCTATTTCCAATTCTGCCTGCAAGCTTGTTTGTGCGTGCTCATGTCCGTATTTCCGTATTTTCATCTCATTCCCTTCTCTATTTGCCCTGCTCTTTCCTTTCCTTTCCTTTCCTTTCGCTTTCCAAGCAGGGTTTGGAAGCTACTCTTGTACATTCGCTTTCCTCTAGCAGCACAATGCCAATTCCGCCTTAAAGCTAGAATGATGTGATGGTTCCTTACCGCTACAGCAGAGCTGAATTGCGTGGGAACAAAGGCCCTTAGACCAGAGTCCATGGTATGTTTATCCTTTTTATAGTTGAGGGGGGGACAAGGCAGCTTACAGTGAGGAGAGCAATGCATTCGAATAACAGTCAATACACTAAGATTTAAGGTCATTTCTTCAAATTGCTCTCCACTTCTAAGTTTCTTTAAACTTCGGAAGAATTGATAGATACTATAGAGGAAAAGAAGCTCTAAATCAATGGAATTATCTCTTCATCTTCAAAAACAGCATTAGAAAAAAAAGTAATGGAGTAGTTTGAAACATTGGAGCAATCCATATTTAGAGGAATTCGAGGGAGTGGGACTGGTGGCTCATTCCAACACTGCCATAGAAGGTTAGTACCATACTTGGATTTTCCCCACCGCTCCTCCCCAAACCTAACTTTGATGGAACTAGCTTGGGCAATTTAGGAGCAGAAATGGTGACACTCTCTATGATCACAAAGAAACAGCATTGCTGGTTATTCAAATCCTGTTGGCATATCAGATGGAACCATGGCCAAGCTAAAATAAGCCGTTAGAGACTTTAGTCCACTATCTTCACTTCAGTGGTCCAACTTGACCATGGTAAGGAAACTCCCTAGTTATTGGATGGTTGCCCATGAATAGGAAAAACCCACACAAACCCAGTCATACACATATGAACAACTAAACAAGGATCTTGTAGTTCCTGGCCCCAAAACAAGCTCAAAAGTCCATTAAAGGATCTTGTGAATTTGCTGATTTGCACATGGAGGGAATAATCAACCATGGGTTATGTTGTCGAGATTAAGAGTTCCTGATATAGCGCTAGCGCCATAGCGCTAACGCTATATCGTTAGGGGTTATTTGGGCATTTAGTTGTTTCTAGTAGTTTACGTTTCTACCTCTTATTAGTAAGAGGAGTATTTATTAGTTCTGTTTTCTTTTACTCAATATAAATAAAGGTGTGGGGAGAGGATCATTACCTCTTCTATTTCTTCTAATACAACATGGTATCAGAGCCATAGAAGCTACCGCCATCCTTCTTTTCTTTTTTTCTCTTCTCTTCTCCCTAAAACCTGCTGCCGCCTCCTTTTTCTTCCTAAAACCTGTTTGCCGCCACTGTCTTTCTTTCCTTTTCTCCATGAAACCTGCTACCATTAGTGTTTTTCTCCCTGAAACCTGCTGCCGCCATTGTCTTCTTTTTTTTTCTTTTTTTTTTCCCTCTAAAACCTGCTGCCGCCATCTGTTTTTTTTATTTCATCACCTACTACCATTACCGCACCACCTCATCACCCTTAAAAATCCCTTCTAAACCTACCGCGACCCCTATTACCTTCTCCCATCTCACCGGAAACCATATAAGTTGACCTACATCTACTGCCATCACTCCTATCCCTATAAGGGTATCCCATAACCTCACTTCATCTTCTCTAATTTCCTCCCTATGAACTAAACCTCTCCACAAGTTTTCTTTTGCATCTGTTGCCGTTTATCCCTTGTTACAGGGATGTTTTTGAAAGAGATTACAAGAATAGCCAACCTCGATTCTTCCCTAATTGTATGAAGAGATCGAAATTTACTGTAGATGTGTTTCTCGTTCCCATAAATTGATACACGGCCTCTCTATCAAGGTATTCTATATTTTTCTTCTTCAGCATATCAGTCAAATTATTCTTGGGTTGTGATCATTCCCATGGCTGAATTTTCTGAAATCGTTTCTCCTCAAATGGAGCACCCTAAAATTGAATTCTCCTCTATTCCCCTCAATCCTATTAAGGTAGATGGGACCAATTATTTGAGGTGGTCCAAAACAGCACAGATGGTCATCTCTACAAGAGGCCTATTGGGTTATATTAATGGTAAGAAGGAGGCACCTGCAATTACTGATACCCTTTATGACAAATGGGTATCTAAGAATTCTATTGTAATGGCATATTTGATTGGATCTATGGAACCCAAAATTGGAAGAGGGTATGTTTTGCTTCCTGATGCTACTAAGATTTGGAAAGCTACCAAGGAGACTTATTCCCAAGTTGGAAATTACTCCTTGATTTATGACCTCCACGTGAAGATTGGTGCTACTAATCAACGGGATATTACTGTCTCCCAATATTACTCTGAACTCCACAT
Source organism: Protea cynaroides (assembly GCA_028583415.1). Lineage (NCBI taxonomy): Eukaryota > Viridiplantae > Streptophyta > Magnoliopsida > Proteales > Proteaceae > Protea > Protea cynaroides. The sequence continues at coordinate 113,591,851 of CM053276.1, read as the reverse complement.
TTTGTGGCAAGAATTAGACTATTATGATACCTTTATAGCTGCATGTTATGTTGATGCTGCTGCAATGAAAAGTGCCAAAGACAAGCTTCGCGTATATAATTTTCTGACTGGACTTAATATTGAATTCGATCAAATTCGTGCTCAAATCTTCAGTAGAGAGCCATTACCATCACTAAAGCAGGCTTATGCCTTGGTCCAGTCTGAAGATATGCGTCGTACATCTATGATGCCTCCTCTTCCAACAGAGAGATCAGCTCTCCAGACTATTCAGCCAAGTGGCCCTCTCTTCTCCAAACCCAACCTTGTTCGGTGTGAACATTGTGGTAAAGAGAGACATACTAAAGAAACTTGCTGGAAATTGCATAGCAAACCAGCTGATTTTGAGGCCAAAAAGCGTGCGAAGAACCTACAGCGATCCAAAAAATTTCGAGCACCACAGACCTATCAGACAGAGACTTGCCCTCCAACTGGGACTCTACCCACACTATCAACTGAAGAACTCCAGGCACTCAATAACCTATTAAGGCCATCCGCTACAATTCAAGCCGCTCCTACATTACCATCTGCCACTCCAGGTTCATACTTTGTACAGTCAGATATTTCTCATGTGGGTTTGTGTGCCTCTTTTGTCCCTAACCCATAGGTTATGGACACTGGAACAACTGACCACATGACTGGGTCAGCCAATTCATTCTTCCAGTATTCTCCTTCTTCTGGGAAAGATACAGTCTGAGTTGCAGATGGGTCCCTTTCTCCTATATCATGAAAGGGCTCCATCCGCTGCTCCCTTAGTCTTACTTTGCAATCAGTTCTTCATGTACCTAGTTTTTCTACAAATTTACTTTCTATTAGTTGTCTCACTAGATCTCTTTACTATAAAGTAACATTTTTCCCTTCCTCGTTTGTCATTCAGGATCTGGAGAACGGGAAGACGATTAGACATGGTAGATTGCATGGTGGTCTCTACTTACTTGTGGATGGTCCTTCAGAATCTGGACCTTCACCTCCACCTACTACTCATCACCTTTATTCCGCTGTCCATACGTTACAGCAGTGGCATCGTTGTCTTGATCACCCTTCCCCAGCTGTGTTATCCCAGTTATTTCCTTCCCTTTCCAAGCATTGTAATAAAAACGAGTTATTATGCGAAGCCTGTATTCTGGCTAAACAGGCTCGTACAACTTATTTACCTACTTTTAATAGAAGCTGTCATATGTTTGATTTGATTCATTCTGATGTTTAGGGCCCTACTCGGACCACTTCTATTTCTGGCCACAAATGGTTTCACTTTTATTGATTGTCACACTAGGACTACTTGGGTGTACCTTATGCATCAAAAGAGTAAAGCTCTTGAGTGTTTCAGCCAGTTTCATAAAATAATACAAACCCAGTTTTAGACACCAATCAAAGTTCTTAGGAGTGACAATGGGAGAGAGTACCATGATTGACACTTTCAGAGATATCTGTCTGATCATGGGATCTTACATCAAACAAATTGTGTTGGCACCCCAGCTCAAAATGGGGTTGCAGAGACGAAGAATCGTCATTTTCTTGAAACAGCTCGGGCCCTTATGTTTAAGGGAAATGTGCCAACAAAATTTTGGAGTCATGCTGTTCTGACAGCAACCTCTCTGATAAATCAGTTGCCATCAAGGATACTAACAACAAAGCTCCTCTCGATCTGTTACTTGGTGATCACTCCTTTGGTGAGACCAAAGATATTTGGGTGCGTCTGTTATGCTCGGAACTATCATTCTCATTGCAAATTTGATCCACGAGGGGTTCGCTATATCTTCCTTGGTTACCCAGCCACACAAAAAGGGTATAAATGTTATCATCCTCCATCCCGTCGAACTTTTATCAGCAAAGATGTACTCTTCCATGAAGACATGATGTATTTTCAGCCACACCTTCAGGGGAAGACAGATACAGTTGATCTCGAAGATGTGCCTTTGATTATACCAATCGAGATGGAGACAGAAAGAGTCCAAGTAAGAAGCATACCTGCTCCTACTCCTACTCCTACTCCTGAGCAAGCATCTTCACCTACGTCACTCAATCCCATGTCTGTTGCTAAGCCTCTGCAAGTTTATAGCTGTGCTATAAGAAAGCAAGGAATGACCAATACCATCAACGCAACTTTACATATCCCTTCGTCAGCCCAGGATCCAGAAACTGAGCAACCCCTTGGTAAGGAAATTCTTCTCTGAGTCTGATTCTGATCTCCTTATTGCCATTCGGAAAGGTACTAGGACTTGCACTCTTCATCCAATCTCCAATTTTGTCTCATATGATTCTTTATCTCCTTCTTTCCATGCATTTGTGTCCTCTCTTTCCTCTGTGTCTATTCCTCAGAAATGGCAAGATGCAATTTTGGATGATTGGTGGAAAGCTGCAATAATGGAAAAACTGAGACCCTTGAAAAAGAACAATACTTGGGATCTTGTTTCACTCCCACCAAATAAGAGACCAATAGGTGCAAATGGGTCTTTACTGTCAAGCATAACAGCGATGGAAAAATAGATGGGTATAAAGCTAGACTAGTAGCTCGTGGATTTACACAGACATATGGCATTGATTACCAAGAGACCTTCGCACCAGTGGCTAAAATGCCAACAATGCGGGTTCTCTTGACATGTGCTGTCCATAACAACTGGGACTTGCAACTTGATGTGAAGAATGTTTTCCTCCATGGTGAACTTAAAGAGGAAGTGTATACGGACTGCCCCCAAGGGTTCACAGATGCAAGTACTAATGGGAATGTATGTATACTGAAGCACTCACTTTATGGACTCAAGCAGTCCTCTGGACATGGTTTGGCAGACTTCATAGAGCTATGATAGCCTTTGGTTATGCACAGAGCAACACTGACCATACATTGTTTATCAAGCACTCATCTAGAAATTTTACTACTCTTATGGTATATGTGGATGATATTATTGTCAGTGGAAATAGTGATGAGGAAATAAAGAAACTCAAGAAGTTTCTTGGGAAGGAGTTCGAAATTAAAGATTTAAGAAAAATTAGGTACTTTCTTGGGATTGAAGTTGTCTGTTCTGCAAAAGGCATCTTTCTTTCTCAAAGGAAGTACATCCTTGATCTTCTATCAGAGATAGGTTTGCTAGGCTGCAAACCGTGTACTACTCCACTAAATCCAACTACCAAACTGAAGGAGAAAGAAGGAACTCCGATTGATAAAGGAAGATATCAAAAACTAGTTGGAAGGCTTATTTATTTATCCCATACCAGGCCAGACGTAGCATTTGCAGTCCGTCTGGTGAGTCAATTTATGCAAGATCCTTATTCTACGCATTTGGAGGCTATCTATAGGATTCTTCATTACCTAAAGGCAGCACCAGGAAAAGGGATCTTACTCTCCTCAGGTGGTGATTTTAAAGTAGAAGCTTATAATGATGCTGACTAGGCAGGTAGTCCAAAGCATAAATCTATTTCTTGTTAATGTACTTTTGTGGGAGGAATGTTAGTCACTTGGCGAAGTAAGAAGCAGAATGTTGTGGCTCGTTCTAGTGCAGAAACAGAATTCCGAGCAATGGCTCAAGGAATATGTGAACTTCTATGGTTGAAAGGTCTACTCAGTGACTTGAAAGTAGATTGCTCCCATCCTCTGATTCTCTCTTGTGATAATAAAGCCGCCATTAGCATTGCCAACGATCCAGTTCAGCATGATCTAATTGGTCATTTTATCAAAGAGAAGTTAGAGAGTGGTCATTAAGAAGGCCAAGACGAATGAGGTCAAGGACTCACAAAAGAGGCTCATGTATGTGGAAGCACGCGTCAATGATAGACCCACATGCGCCATGGTTGACACGGGTGCGACGCATAACTTTGTCTCGGTGGAGGAGGCAAAGAGACTTGGTTTGAAGGTGACCAAGGAGACAGGATGGCTCAAGGCCGTCAACTCCCAAGCAGACTTATCGCTGGTGTCTATGGATGATTTTCAAGTAGTGCTTGGCATGGAGTTCCTAAGAAGGGTAAATGCAATTGCTATGCCTTCCATTAGCACGATATGCATCATGGAAGAGGTAGCTTCATGCATGGTCCCAACAATACCAAGGACTAAAGATGGCCCTAAGTTGCTATCAACAATGCAGTTGGAAGACAGGGCCAAGAAAAGAGAAGCTACATGTCCTGTCGAGATTATCAACAAAAAGGAAGAAAGGTCTAAAGAGGTGCTACCTAAGCCTACTAAGAAGGTCTTTGACAAATTCAAGGGTATAATGCCTTCAGATCTGACGAAGAGGTTTCCACCTAGTAGCGAGGTGACAAACCAAGAGAGATTCAAGGTCGCCAAGTCTTACCTTGACAAAGCCACAAAGAAGATAAAGAGGTGGGCTAACAAAAGGAGGCAACCAGCAAAGTTTATAGTAGGCGACTCGGTGTTTGTGAGGCTCGCAAGGAAGGAACGCCGATATAAAGGGCCTTTCGAAATTGTGAGGAAGGTTGGTAAAACGTCCTACGAGGTTAACCTTCCTCCAAAGTTCAAGATTCATCCAGTTTTCCATGCAAGGACGTTAAAATTGTATCATAGAGACATGGGAAACCCAAGCCATGGGACTTCGACTCAAGCACCTATGAGAGTACTTACTCCTTACGACAGGGAGGCTGAATGCGTAAAAGCCAAGAAAGTGACTAGAAGACAAGGCGCCCCTCCTAGTAGGGAGTACCTAATCAAAAGGAAGGGATTACCAGAGAGTAAAGCAAAGTTGGGAAACTGCAAAAGCACTTTGGCGGTCCCAAGACACGATACAAGAGTTCAACAAAGAATATGCGACGAGGACGTCGCCAGTTTAGGTGGGGGAGAATGTCACGACCCGCGACCCGTTACATGGATTATCCGCCTACATGACCCACGGGCTAGCACATGGGTTGACCCATTGGACTAAAGAAGGTCCATTGGAACTCCCTACACAATGAAGGGTATGGAAACCTTCTAGAATCCACTTGTACATAAAAGTTCTCTAGAGTTTTATACTAAGGAGGTGGGAATGTTTTAGACTCCTTACTAGAATATTCCTAACCATTAGATAGGAGACGTGTATAGATCCTAACCATTCATTATGTTCATTGGTATCTATAAATATGGTTAGCCTCATTTGGCCAAGGCACTTTGCACTCAAGCAATCAAGAACATTGTAAAAGTTTCTTTGCAATTTAAGTTCTTCTTTCAAAATTCCCTACTGTGTGCCCTCTTCCTTTGGTAGGAGTTAGGCTGATTTAGCGCTTAAGAGGAATTGTAAGCGACTAAGTGCCGCACGGTTGGCTTAGTTACACTAAGGCCGTGACAAACAGCTCAAGATACGAGCCTACAAACACTATATGAAAGGCATTCATGAAACATCTCTGGAAAATTAGGACAATCAATCTCCAACAAGGGAAGATGAAGCAGTGGATTCTATACAAGCATAACTCCTTTCCTGATTATCAAATTTTTTGCTATACAACCACCTTCAAGATCTCTGTTAGACCTATCAACAAATACTTCTGCATGGTTTCAAAGAATTCCCACTTAGGCCCTCAGAAGATGGCTCAAAGATTCGAGTGAGAATAATGACAGGACGCAGGTAATTAAGTAGTTTTAATACAGTTCATGTTGCTTTAAGATGGACAGTTGCATTTAATTTCTGATTCCATGGTTACGTTTTCTATAATAGTATCCCACATTTTCCCTTATACATATTTTTGTTGTTATTTGTTGGGAGTTTAGTCCTAGACCGACTAACAGATAGTCTACAACCCCCCTTATCCACCTAGGAGACCCCTCCACCTATCAGTTCGAACTTTTAGGATGAAAACTTTACACGATATCAGAGCAGGTTTTCACCGTGTCCAGTTTCCATGTGTCTGCATTACATAGTGCCACATATGCGGGGGAGTGTTGAGAGTTTAGTCCCACACCAACTAACAATAATCTACAACCCCCCTAATCCAACTGGGATTCCCTCCCCCTACCAGTTCAAACTTTTGGGACGGAAACCTAACATTATTTTTTTGGGGTAGAGGTTGAGGGCAGTAAATATCATTTTATTGAGCATTAAAATTGGGATGTTTTAGGTAAAATTCACTTACAGGATGTGGTTATGGGAGAATTATTGTTAATTGTTTTCAAGCATCAAGTTCATGATTAACTTGATTTACGCCACCAAGCCAATGTCATTTAGCTTCTCATAGGAGTTCAGTGTACACAATATACGATAGCACCTCGAATCAGTTTTTAAACAGGACACTCATTGGCATCACTTTGTGGTAAACAACTTACACTAGAATATTTTAAAGAAGATGAGGAACAGAGAGGATGGTGGTGGGGGAAGGGAAGGTACCAAACCTAGAGAATGCAAACTCTGATTAGAAAGATGATGGCTAAAAGATCTCAACATGAAGGGCTAGAAGATTTAAAAGAAGACGACAAACAGAAGGAGGATGGTGAGTGGGGGAAGGGAAGGCACCAAACCTAGAGAAAGCAAACTCTGATCAGAAAGATGACGGCCAAAAGATCTCAACATGAAGGATTTGTAATGCATTTAAATTGAAAATTATACTGCCTCATATGCAATAAAAGCATAAGTTAAACCATCAGAAGTACCTCTACAAGTAAGAGCCACTTAACCATCACATAACCAAATATAATACATTTCATAAATCCCCCCAAAAAAAAAAAAAAAAACCCTCTCAAAAGAAAGTTGGATATTACTTGAATATGAATAAGCATGCGAATTGGTGAACGAAATGACACATTGGAAAACCGAATCCTTCATAAACCATATTTACATGGCAAGCATATATTAGTTGATGCACATAACACAAATGGAGTTGAGTTCAGTTCAAATTCACAAACTCAAAATGGAACAGCAGTCAGAATGATGCACGCATGTTGTTTTAATTAAATTTTATATGTTCTAGACTTCTAGACTAAATTATTGTAGAATAGACTACATTAAAGAGAATATACAGCAGGGTATGGCATACACTAGCAACCTAGGCTCTGAAACTGAACTACCATTTTTGGATGTGTTTATTTTTATTTTCTAAATCTACTAGTCCAAACATGTTTAAAGATGCTTAATTAGAGTTTCATGAAGTTTCAGGCCAAAATATGGCCATTTGACAACCAAATTGTGAAATTTGTAAGGGTCGAAACTCTAGTTGAAATCTAAATTTTGAACCTTGGATCTAAAAGTAGCTGAATCTCCCTCAACCAATATATTGTGGAAACTCTCTACAAAGATTAACCCCGTTGCAAAGGTCAGATTGAGGACTAGGCTTAAAAGGAACTTTTGCTTTGAAGATTTTGGTGGTTTTGCTTCTTGAAAAAGCAGAGTAACTAAGAGAATTTGATCCTTATAGGCACCTGGGATATCCTCATCCTTTCCTCATAAATCTTCCTCTCATAATATTTAAGACTGTTTTAACTGCTTATCCATTTCCTTTTACAAATTTCAGCTCATACCCATAGAGTATATAATGAAGCAAACCTCCAGTATGTTTAATGAAAAGAAAGAAAAAAAAAGGCAGAAGAAGAAAAGAAATGAAACAAACGAATAAATAAAAGAATACCTCCAGTATGTTTTTCCTCGCCAACAAATGGCACATCAAATAAGCTGTCGGTACAATCATTATCATGGAATTCTGAAGCGCTGGAAAATTCATTATCCCTCATTTCAGAAGGAAATGGGAGAGCATCAACGCCAGCATCACAAGTATGATCAGAAGCATTTAATGAGGTTTCCTTCTCACCCGAAACTACAGTACTGTCTGAATTATTATTGATTACCGCTGAAACACTTGTTCTTTTTGACTCTGTTGATTCTAGTGAAGAAACCTTGCTGTCTGTTAGTCCTTGAAAAGATGATCCACCGGGACTAGCACCTTGATCACAAACAACAGGAACAGCCACCATGGCTGTACTCTCCAAAACCTTTGTTAGTGGACGACGGCGGTTTTTCCTTTTCAAGCCTTCATAAACATTAGCCACTCGTGATCGTCTTTTTTTCAAGGATGAGCAAGAATCCCTGCTGCTATAGGCAGGACCTCCACAAGAGAAACTATTGCCAATATTAGACTCACTGAGTGAAGAACCCTCTAGCTGAACTAGCTCTTGTGACACTTCTGTGTGACAAATACTGGAGTTTCTTTTTGAAACAACTCCCATTCCTAGGTCCTCAAGGCCTCTCATACGCTTTATCCTTTCAGTTCCATCATCCTCAGAATCATTGGGGTTTTTTTGTCTCTTTTTCTGCATTGAATGTAACTTAGGCATACTGATGTGATTTGGATCTTCAAATGATAAACCAGACTGAGACAATTCTTGTGTTGAACTTCTTTCACCGTTCACTTTCCCCACCACAATCTTGTTTTCTTTGCGGAAACTAAACATGTTTTGTGATTGTCCAACCCAGTTATCATGTTCCATACCAGCTGATTCATCCTTTTGGGAGTGGAAATCCTGTTGCTGGTTAGCTTGGCAAGCACTTTCAAGCTCAATGGCATGAAGAATCGCATCTTCCCTGCGAGCATATTTCACAACTTTTTTGCTAACATTAGCCGCAGAAGCCTTTGCTTTTTCAATGCACTCATCATACTCCCCGCAACGAAATGCTTTCACCCTCTTCGACTTTTCAAGATTATACCAGTCCCTGAACACCAAAAGAAGAATGAAACTAAATTCAGAAGGAAAAATTGTAATATAAAGCTTGAACTCAACAGCATCCCTAAAATGCCTAATGTAAGCAAGCATGATCACTTAAAAGTTCCAGGAACAAATTCAAACAGTAGCTAAAATGGGATCTGTTAGTAAAACCCAAATTCATGCTTTAACTTCATACATTAACTTCATCTTTTTATCTCCTTTTTATTTTATTTTTTCCCTGAAGAACAAGAAAATTTCATTAACTAAAAAGCAAACACTGTACACCTGAAATTATGCATGAGCTATACTGTATACACTACATACAAAAAATTCACAGTATCCACAAGAAACAAGATCAATTTCATGATGCATCTAAAATCATCTCCAAAAGATCTATTTGAACTCCTTCAATTTTTTTCAGAAGAACACAACATCTTTGATGCTCTCTGAAACAACCGCTTTCTTCCCCCCAAAAGTCCTTCAGCTCCATTCTTTCCAAATCCTTCCAGCAAATTGCAAATAGCAGGATCTTCCAAAATTCAAACTGTTGAACAATAGGGCAACTGTGGACATCTTCTCTAACATAACCCCTAGAAGTACAACCAATTGTCTTCGGAGATGGATGGCAGTCCAAGAAAAAAATGCAAGAAATCCTCTACATCTGCTTTTACACGGTTAAAGTTTGTCCACCACCTGCACACCCTGGTTCTGTAATTATAAATAGCAAGCACCTATTTTCCATCACCAGCATGCACATAAAAGCTTCCACCCTTTGTGGAGCAAGTTTATCTCAGATTTCACTAACCAGAGATAGCACTTCCGCCGTGGACACCCAAGATGAATATAGATACTGATGGGAAAACTGAGCCAGCAAGGGATTAGTTGTTTTGGCTTTACTTGTGGGCAGTTCACTTGTTCAAACTTGACGTTTGATTTTTTTTTTTCTGGGAAAAATATTGTAATTTTGTTTTTTGGAGCATATTTTTTCGTAATATTAGACAGGAGCAATATTGTAATTAGTGATATTAGTAGGGGTATTTTTTGTCATTACGCTTGAGGGAATTTTGGTAGTTGTACAAACTTGGAGGTTAACTTCTTGGAAGCTACTTGTTAGCTCCTTGAAGAAACAGCTTTTAGTTTCTTAAGCAAGTTCTTGCTTCTTAAAAAAGCTATATCTAGCTTCTCTAGAAAGCATGATGCGGGACCCGTGTTGGAAAACCCTAATTGATCCGCTGTGGGCCCACCTGGATGTAAATATAAGCTCATCAATAGAAGCAGTAGCAAAACTGTAATAAAAAGAAATTCAGAATGACCAAATGGCAGTTAAAGAAAGGCAAACAGACCCTTAGGACCCTAGGACAAAACTGGAAACAACTCTTAACCCAATGAGTAAATCTGGAAAGGAGATTATGAAGAAGGATCAAGTCAAAGAAATAATAAAGACCAAGGGGTATTCTGTAATTTCTGGGACCTTGTTTCTTCTTCAAGCTCACGACAGAAACAAGGAAATGGTGACCAGATTTAGTGAATCGAGAGAACTCTCTTTAACAATCACCAATCGAGTTGAAATTTTAAACAGAGATTCGTGACCCGTATCCCTTTGAAACCCAACAAATCAAAACAGGGAACAAGGAAGATTCTTTGAGCAGGAAACTCTGAAATGTGGCAGCAAGAAAACTTGCAGGTCTGATCCCAAAGTGAAATCTCACAGCAGCAGGGTTTGATGGAGATAAAAACCTAGGACCTGGTAGCCTTAGGAAGGCGAACTAAATCCCAAATCCAGGCTCAAACCGATTTGTATCAAGGGGATTCCAGCAATTTCACACTCCACCCAGATGTAACGTGAGAGTTATCTCATTTCAATTTTAAAATTCAAATGGAACTAGTAATTAATCTCTTCAACGATACATAACAAGACTTTCTGGGGAATTTTGTCTTTTAGCTCTATGTAAAGTGAGGTGTTGGATATCATAAGATCTATAAGCATAAGTTTCTTCTATTGGATCAATTTTTTGGGGATTCAATGAACAGCAGCAAGGAGAAGAAGAAGATTAGAAGAATAGGACAAGGAAAGAAGAAAGGGGGAGGAACAGACCAAGAGAAAGGTCGGTTCTGGTTCCAGAGACGAAGGGGAGAGAGAGAGAGAGAGAGAGAGCACTCACTTCTGCCCGCAGGCTCACCAACAATAACTCAATTCTTCATTCAATTCAAATCTTTCATTTTCAATTGGTTCAGTTACATATATTTAAAGGAAAAGAGTATAAAACTTAACTAAAATAAAAATGACTGAAACGAAAACCCTAACTTAGACACTCTAATAATTTACCAAACCTATAGATTTGCCTATAAGACAATAAAATAAAGAAAGCAACTTATTAAGGGCTTAAAGTAAAATCTTACCTAAATTCTCCACCTAAATTTCCCAAAATAAAATATTACGTATATATCCCAATCAAAAATTAAATCCTACAAAGATTCTTAATCAAGCCCAACTCATCTTGTGGGCCCGCCGCTGCATCAACGCTCTCTAGCTTGAAAAAATTCGTCCAAGAATTTTGCAAAGGCGAAGAAAGAATTCCATGGGATGCACATCCAACCACGATCCATAATAAAATTCTGACGTCGCACGAGTGGTATGGATGTAGTCTGCAAGTCGTGGGTTCCATTCTTCAAAGAATGACGGTGGGATCACAAATTCCATCATCACATAGTCAGGAATGATATCAGTTGCTCCAGCATGGTTCTTCTTAACTTCTTGATGTCCTTGAGGAATTTTTTTCTTCAGCAACTCATCAGGATTGAATGTGACCAACCCACTACTCATAATTTCCTTGGTTCTCCGTTGATAATCGTCCAATTTCCCTATTAGGATCTGCATATGTCGACAGATATCAAGCAAAATGATGAGATCCATCATGTATGCTGCCAGGATTGGTTTTGATACCAATTGATGCAGGAGCCGGGTTGGAAAACCCTAATTGATCCATTGTAGGCCCACCTAGATGTAAATATAAGCTCAACAATAGAAGCAGTGGCAAAACTGCAAACTGCAATAAAAGGATATTCAGAATGACCTAATGCCTATTAAAGTAAGGCAAACAGACCCTTAAGACCATAGGACAGAACTGGAAACAACTCTTAACCCAATAAGTAAATCTGGAAAGGAGATTATAAAGAAAGATCAAATAAAAGAAATAATAAAGACCAAGGGGTTTTCTGTAATTTCTGATATCTTGTTTCTTCTTCAAGCTCACGACAGGGAAACGGTGATCAGATTTAGGGAAATCGAGAGAACTCTCTTTAACAGTCCCCAATCGAGTTGAAATTTTGAACAGAGATTCATGACCTGTCCTTTTGAAACCCAACAAATCAAACCAAGGACCAAGGAAACTCCTTTGAGCAGGAAACTCTGAAATCAGAACTTGGCGGCAAGAAAACTTGCAGGTCTGATCTCAAAGTGATATCTCACAGCAGCGGGGTTTGATGGAGATGAATACCTAGGACCTAGGTCACCTTAGGACTAAATCCCAAATCCTGGCTCAAACCGGTTTGTATCAAGGGGATTCCAGCAATTTCACGCTCAACCCAGATGTCACGTGAACAGCAGCAAGGAGAAGAAGATTAGAAGAATGGGAGAAGGGAGAAAAGAAAGGGGGAGGAATAGACCATCGGACAGGTCGGTTCTGGTTCGTAGATCAGAGAGGGAGAGGGAGAGGGAGAGAGAGAGAGAGAGAGCACTCACTTGTGCCCGCAGGCTCACCAGCAATAACTTAATTCTTCATTCTATTCAAATCTTCCCTTTTCAATGGGTTCAATTACATATATTTAAAGGAAAAGAAGTATAAAACTTAACTAAAATAAAAATGACTGAAATAGAAATCCTAACTTAGACACTAACTTAGACACTCTAACAATTTACCAAACCTATAGATTGCCTATAAAACAGTAAAATAAATAGGGCAACTTATTAAGGGCTTAAAATGATATCTTACCTAAGTTTTCCATCTAAATTTCCCAAAATAAAATACTACAAATATATCCCAATTAAATTAAATCCTACAAAGATTCTTATCCAAGCCCATCTCATATTGTGGGCCCGCCACTGCGTCAAAGCAACTCTTTTCTTATATAAGGATGTAAAACTTTTGTTGTAGAGAAGATAATGGAATGAAATGAGTTGATGTTTGTGTTTAAGAGTCCATAGGAAGCTAATCCCTTCATATCCCCCCCTCAACATCTTCCTCCTTCCCTTCCCAACTCCTCTTTCTCCCCCCTATTAGTGTTACTGTTCATGGGTACTGCTCACAGAACCTACCCTTCTCTTCCCCTTCTATCAGTAATAATCTTCTACTTTCTTCTTTTTCAACCTTTTCTAAGAGTTACTGTTCACAGTTCACAACCCCTTAATAGTAACAAATTTCTTCCCCTTCTTTAAAGCCTAGTCAACCCTGACACTCTTCCCACCACCTCATCCTTTTACTTCAGCCCAAGAAATCTAAACATCTAGGATTTCCTACGTCAAATGCCTAACATATCAAACATTCCCTCTTTCCAGGCCCTCAAATCTTCCCCCATATCCTTGCAAAGAGGAGGGGGGCTTCAGAATCTGTAATAGCCGGAAGCCTCCTAAAAGGATCCAGAAAATGACTAATGGGAAGTTTTTTTCAATAAAAAATCATACTAGAGGAAATGAAGGCGAAAAGAAAAATACTATGTAAGAAATAAAAATTAAATGGCAGAGAAAAATAGAAAGTGAGGCAATAAAATGGCCCAAAAATCATAGAAATTAAACAACCTAATAAATATTTTTATAAAAAATTGGGCAAATCCCAGTTAATAATCAAAGAACTTTACAAGACATATTAATGGCATGTATAATTTATACCATCAGCCTTTTACACTAAAGGTCTGTTGAATATTTCACCATCCAGTATCCACTCCCTTATATATTCTCACTTCCTGATTTAAGATAAAACCATTCCGTGGTACAGAAACCATTCTATTAAGCGTATCTCTGGTTGCACTTAGCACCGGTAGTATCTAAGTAGCTTAGTTCAGAGTTCAGTACAATGAAAGAAGGCAAAAATTTTGATCAACAGAAAGCAACAGGTCCATGTGCACTGCAGTGAAATGGTTGGTCATGTAAAAATTAAGGACCAACATCTCAAAGAGGTCATGAGTTCAAGTCTACTTGGGGCCTATCTATCCAAAAAAATAATAATAATAATCAAAAAAATACATCATCAGGCAGTTCAACAACATTGGTAACACCAACGACCTTCCAGACCATGTAAGTTTTTTGAGCAAGAGCCAACTCCTTCATGTGACACAAAACACCATGGCTATGGAGATTTCAAGTTAGCAGAATCAACTATGAAAATGAATTTCATAGTGAAAGCTGTGGTACCAGTGATGGTACAGACTCTAGAGTTTGCCACAGTACCATGTTAACGAAAACTTTTTTTTTTTTTTTTTGGCTTTATAATTCAATTTCCTCAATGCTGAAACAAACAAATAAAATCAATCAAGAGGGCAAGCAATAGCTAAAAGCATAACATAATAGACTTACTTGACACACAGATACAAGAGGAAACTAACAATAGCAGTAGTTGGGGAAGACAGTAAACTTATGGTAATTCTTTTAAAATATGGGGGAACAAAAATACCATTCATCATATGTGAATTAAAAACACCATTGAACCCCTTTAATAGGGATAAATGGTTTCATATGTATCATCTGAAGCCAACAGTCATCATCCACATGTCACCCATAAAAAAGAGGGCAACAAAGCCCCAGGCACAAGCCCAAACGAGCTAAATATCCCGTTCCCCAGCAGCCTTTCGGTGACATATGTATAAGGACGCCTGGCTTTAAGCATGATGTTCAAGCAGGGGAGGGTAAAGGAAAAAAGAAAGAAGAGAAGCTAATGTAGCTGTTCCAATGTTTATTCGAAATTATTTTTTAAATACAAAGTTCAAATAAAAATTCAACCCAAAATGAAAAATTTTATCTTTTCTCCCTCTCCCATGAAGTTGAACAAAAGCAAATAAGCATGCGATCTATAATACTAAAACCACTCACACGCCAGCGTCCTCTCTTCCCAGGAGCTTCACGGGAGTTCCCGATCTTGGCGAAACCAAGCAACTCTCTGGCAGTTCATCGAGACCCACTATCCGGCCGGGCCACCATGACCCATTTCGACGCCTAACCCAAACCAAGCCTCCGGCGGACGCATCTATTGCTTTCGTTTTCCGCTCGCTGATACTCATGTTTCTCCAGAAGAAATATCTTAACTACCAATCTCAGTCCCCATTTTGATTTTCCAAAAAGCCAGTCTCCACAATCAGAGATCTCTCCCACATGAAAAACTGCCTGTATCCTTCACTATGGGTTAAAAAGAAACGAAGGGACAAAATATTTCTCAGCTTCACATGCTCGACGAAACACCACTGGATGAAAGTTCACACCAGTGCATGAAAGAGGGGACGAGATTCAAGAAAACCACCAGACGCAAGGAGATTATGAACATTAAAAAAACTACAAAAAAAAAAATTAGAATAATGGGTCTGTGGCGGAATGAAAATCGAAGCAGGAAATAGTAGATAGGGTTTTGATCTTTGTGGACAGACTACTGTGAGCTTTTATTCCTTCAACCGTCTCTGGAATCATGTCCTTTTCTCCCATTTTTCTTTTCGTTGTTTCTTATGTTTTGCTTGGCAATGATTTTTAGTGTAGAGATGGAAAAGAAAGAAAAACAACAGATCTGTAGAGGTCCTGTTGGATCGAACGTACCTTTTTTGGCATTTTTCCCCCTAATTTTTTTGCCTTGCGAGGGGTTTTGCACAGAAAGAGATAGATCTTTTGCCTTTCCTAATTTCCTCTCTATTAATTTTGAACCTTTCATTTTCTGAGTGACAGGGTATAACGGACGGGAAGTGCGGAGGTGAACTTTGAATCACTATGGATGGTCACGTGTTTTTTTTGCCCCCTTTACAATATTGGAACGTAACCTTTTTATAAATTGGGTCGTTCTCTATCGTGACGATTCTAATCGTTTATAATGCGCATTGGGACATATATCGTTACACACGGAAAAAGATCGTCTTCAGTCCGTTCAGTCGTTCAGTCATGGACAAACAGACTGGATTTAAAGGACACGTCCTCCCATATATTGATATGCGTGTTCTTTTAATCCAATCCGTCCAGTCCACGACTGAACGACTGGACGGACTGGAGACGATCCAAGTCCCGATACACTATGTGTGAGTAGGATCTTCACTACCACTTAATAGTCAAACAGAATATCCTTTTTGTGTCATGAGAACTTCAGAAATAGAAAGAGTATTTGCACTGATCCGGCAAACACCGGCGAGTGGGTATCACCTTTTTAACACAAGCCTAGTGTCAAAAGGTAAATCACCATACATGGTTAAGGTCGGCCGTAAGGATGTCAACGGGCCGATTTCGGTCCAGACTGAACCGGTGTCGGGTTTTATTAACTCAGCCCAAGACATGTCCATTAAGAGTTCGGGTTAGATTGGGTTGTGCTGGACACAATAACTAACGGACTGGTCCGGTGTCGATTTGTTATCGGATTGGGCTTATTGAGGTGATTTCGGACTGGTTCGGTCCGGACCGGACTTATCAAACTTATCGAACCTATTTTATATGTAAGATATATAGTTTATTTATTATTTCTATCTATAAAATTAGTATCATTTTTTATATATGTATGTAATTCAGTAAATTGTAACAATTAACATACTCTTTTCAACTATAGATTCATATAATCTTTCGAATCAAGAAGTGAACTATAATAGTGTAATATAATCCATCAAAATTTAAAACTATTAAAATTAAGAAACTGGGTTCGGATGGACTTTATCGGTGTTCAGATTATGTATTATTGGTTTAGGCTAATTCGGGCTTCTTAACAGGTCGGTTCGGTCTGATTTCAGTCTGGACTAAAACGGTGTCGGGCTTTACAAACCAAGACCGAAACCTATCCATTAAGGTTCAGTCCGGACTGGGTTCGGATTATATCGGGTTGGCTCGGTCCGTACTACCAGGTCGGACCCATTTTTGACACCCTTAGTCAGCCGCAATAGTTTTGCAACTCTCTCTCTTTCCTCCATCTTTACATTCTAATTAAGGGTGTCAAAAATGGGCCAGGCCCAGTAGCACAGACCGAGCCGGCCCGAAATAATCGGAACCCAGTCCGGATCGAACCTTAATGGACAGATTTCGGTCTCAGCTTGTAAAGTCTGACACCGTTTCAGTCCAAACCGAAACCAGACCGGATCGACCCGTTAAGAAGCCCGAACTAGCCCGAACACCGGTAAGGTTCATCCGGACCCAATTTCTTAATTTTTATGATTTTAAATTTTGATGGATTATATTACACTGTTATAGTTCACTTCTTGATCCGAAAGATTATATGAATCTATAGTTGAAAAAAAATATGTTAATTGATACAATTTATTGAATTACATACATATAAAAGGAATTATGCTAATTTTATAGATAGAAATAATAAAATAAGCAATATATCTTACATATAAAATTGGTCCGATAAGCTTGATAAGCCCGGTCCGGACCGAATCAGTCCAAAATCACTTCAATAAGTCCAACCCGATAACAAATCGACACCGGACCAGCCCGTTAGTTATTGTGTCCAGCGCAGCCCAACCCAGCCCGAACTCTTAAAGGACATGTTTTGGGCTAGGCTTATAAAACCCGACACCGATTCAGCCCGGACCGAAACCGGCCCGGACCGGCCCGTTGACACCCTTAATTCTAACGGATGGACAAGATTTTACTACAAATTGGACAGTAGTAAAATTCTAACTAAAATTTCAACGTACATTAATATGGAATCTCACTCTAACTAAAAAAGTATTTTAGAAAAATACTAAAGACCTAAGGAGATTTGTGAACCCGTTGGGTAAGGATGTCAAAAATGGGTCTGGCTCGGTAGCACAGATCGAACCGGCCTGATATAACCCAAACCCAGCCCAGATCGAACCTTAATAGACATGTTTCGGTCTCGGCTTGTAAAGTCCGACACCGTTTCAACTCATATCGAAACTAGACCGAACCAGTCGATTAAGAAGCCCGAACCAATAATACCTAACTCGAACACCAGTAAGAGCCATCCAGGCCCAGTTTCTTAATTTTAATGGTTTTAAATTTTGATGGATTATATTACATTGTTATAGTTCACTTCTTGATCCGAAAGATTATATGAATGTATAGTTGAAAAGAGTATGTTAATTGTTACAAATTATTAAATTACATACACATAGAAGGATTGATGCTAATTTTATAGATATAAATAATAAAATATGTTATATATCTTACATATAAAATAAGTCCGATAAGCTTGATAAGTCCGGTCCGGACTGAACCAGTCTGAAATCACCTTAATAAGCCCAGCCCGATAACAAATCGACACCGGATCAGTCCGTTAGTTATTGTGTCCAATGCAATCAAACCCAGTCCGAACTCTTAATGGACATGTTTTGGACTGGGCTTATAAAATTCGACACCGGTTTAGTCCGAACCGAAACCGACCCGGACCGGCCCGTTGACACCCTTACCGTTGGGGAAGGGGTAGATTCATCACACACAAAGTCCTATTGCCTAGTGTTGTCGCTCTATTTCATTCGATGCTTTAGATAGTGACACATATCAACGGGGATCAAAGCACACAACGAGGTGATTGGGTTTTAACCCCGTGGCCACTTTGATGCCTAATTCAATTTAAACAGAACAAACAAATTGAATCCGGGGGTAAGATGTCTGGATTCCGATAGAATAAGGTCGATGTGAAGTTGTATGAAAATGATAGTGTTGTCGCTAGATTCCGTTCGATGTACCAGATGATGCCATGTAACTGCATAGCAGGAAAACACAGTGTGTCACACCCCAATTTCGCATTATTCATAATGATGTGATGAACCTTCAATAAACCAACGGTTCAATCAGGATCTCGAATAGGCTGTGTCCATTTGCTTAAACTATACACATCCACAACCATAATCAGAGTAAATAAACAATAGCGGAAGTCTTATATATTAAATGAACTGAGAGTTTAAGGGTGATAACATAAATAAATTATCAAATTATCTTTCATTGACTAAGACATAAAGTGAATAAAATAATCAATTATATTTTCTTAATAATTCAAATAAAAATCTAATCAAAGACGCATGAGTTGCACTCGCATGACGGAATCATGCGACTCCATCATAACGTCTGCATCCATCGCCGTAGCATATCCATACACAAGAGCATTCATATAGTCTTCTACAGTAATACCTGCATCATCAACAAAAAATATTCGACGTCGAAAGAGTGAGCACACATTACGGCTCAGTGAGCAAATAAAATAATGCAACAAACATATGCATGTATTCAATTCATATCTTTGGTCTGGTTCATAAGTTTGCAATGTGCAATAGAAATGATAGGTGACCGTCGTACCTCTATATACGAATGTGTGGAACCGCCCAATGGATCAAACACCATTGTTGCCCCCACATGCACCCACCATAGAATATGGATAGAGCTAAAGTACTTAGGATTGCACCGCATCACACTTCTCCTGATGCCCTACCCATACCAATACGTAAGCCCCTATTGGCGAGGACTTGCAAACTAGGCTCGCAACTAACCAATCCTAATGTCAAACAGTGTATCCAAGGCCTCACACCAGTATCCCTCAATACGTCCATAGAGATAGAGCTAAGGCCCCCCGGTAGAGTCAGAGACTACACGATCCGAGACCACCTCCGCTGATGCCCTACGACGTAATAGTTCTGCTAAGGTAATAGCGATACGACGATGTTAGTGGACAAGACTTGAGTAGAGATAGAGCTAGAGTCTGGTGACCATAATGAACCACAGTGTCGTGTCCTCCCCCTGATGCTCCACTCGTTTCAAGTACACTAACCACACACATATATTCACATGCCTATTCCTATCATCATCATAATCATCATGTTATAAATAAACATAATTAAATATGCATAAACAGTAATAACAGGAATAGTGGATGACATGTGATATGCACATTACAATCATACAAACATAGAATCATTCATGGTGTTGGACTCAATAAACAAAAATAATTTATTATTAGCCAATTAATTTATGTATTGTTCACTCACATTTGATTGAGTGTAGATCCTCGTTAAAGCTTTATGAATCACTTTTAACTCACTAGAAAGACCTAACAAGTCGATAGATTTTAATTAGAATTAATTCCAATATATTTAGACTAACGGAAATTGTAGGGTCGCAGGTAGGGTAGCACCTAGGGTAGTAGTTTCTGCGACCACAGGAGTAGGGTCGCAGGTAGGGTAGCACCTAGGGGAAGCAGTTTCTGTGACCCTAGGGTGTATGGTCACAGGTGGGGTCGGATACCATTCGATCTTACGTGCGACCACACCCTCCCTGGGACTTCCCGAGGGCATGTGGTCGATCATGTGGTCTTGTAGGGTCAGATATCATTCGACCCTACGTGCAACCACACGTTTTCTGAGTCGACCTTTCACTCTACAGGCCATTCCTTCATGTTTGGATCATTTGACTTACTATCATGGTCCATTCTATAATTGTTCTATGGCTCAAAACTACAATTTATACACCATTCATTGTCCATAATGATTTCCTCCATAGAATCTCTTTGAATCTATCCATGGATGGATGATTTGAGTTTCTCCTAATCCTATGTTATTTATAAACTATTATATGCTCTCTTATTCAGGTAGGGAATTAGGTTCATACCTTAATTCAAAGGTTTCTCTGAACTTCCTCCTCTTCCTTAGTCTTCTTATTCATGTTTCCTTCTCTTTTTCTCTTCCTTCTCTTTCTCTTTCTCTCACTTTCAATTAGGGTTCTAAAGGAGTGAAAGAGGATAAGGGACGTCCTATTTATAGAGGAAAACCCTCCATAATAAGTCCCAATGAGTTTAAGAAAGACCCCCTTTGAATTATGAAGGTTTCCTAATTTTCAGATTCTGTATGTTATCGTAGGGTCACATGTAGGGTCATAGAATCCGTCGACTCTACGTTTTTATAGTCATGCGACTCCACGACCAAAAAGTCATTGGTTTGACTCTTTTGAGGTGGGGTCGATCATACCTGTTTAGGCATGCGACCCTACCCTAATATTTGACTGTTTTTTAGTTAAATTTCATACATGGTCTTCTGGTTTCTTTACGCACTTGGTCCACTTTGCTCAACCATGATAGGTAAACCTGGTACAAGGTGGTAAGAACGGTTAGTTCAATACAGGTCTTACACAGTGAGCTGGGTGGGTTTTACCCCGTGGCCGATGCCAAAGTTTGTATATTCCATAAACAATCAGAATGAAACTCAAGGATAAGATACCCAAGTTCCTTAGAGGGTAAAGACTGAGGTACAAGAGTTTCTTTCGAGCCCTTCCCTCTCAATTCACCATGGCCTTAAACAGATATAGGTATACTTGTAAGACCCATGTCAAACTAACCCGGTCTTACCACCTTGAACCAGGTCTACCCATCATGGTCAAGTTAAATGGACCAAGGGCGTGAAGGAGAGCGAGATCCCAGGTATCAAATCGACCCAAAAACACTTAAAATAGAGGAAGGGTCGCATACCCAGCTAAACAGGGTCGACCCTCCCAAATCAGAAACTCAGACCCTTAAAGTTTGGGAGAGGGTCGGACAGTGTCAGACCATAGGGTCGACGGGATCATCGACCCTCTCATCGACCCTCACTTGTCGCCGAAACTGAAATTAGGAAATTTCCTAATTTTCGATTGGGATTCTTTCCAAATCTCAATGGGACTATTATAGGACATTCCTACTCTATTTAAAGGACGTCCCTAAACCACTTTCACTCATTTCGCAACCCTAATTGAATTGAGAGAAAGAGAGAAGAAGGAAAAGAGGAAGAAAAGAGGCAAGGAAGAAGACTTAGCAAAAAGGAGAAGAATTTCCAGAGAAAAGTAATCTTCTCAGATATGGATACTAATTCAATGAGTTTCTACAGACCTTAGGTTAGATATGGTTGAGTGTAGGATTTCGGAGAAACCCAAACCATCAATCCATGGTTAGGTTTTCATGGAAAAACCTAGGAGAATATATGAAAGCTATTTAAGAGGATGAATCATGGTTTCAGACCATGGAATGAATGTTTAATGGAATGTGGAAGCAAGTCATAGGACCCCAAACACGAATAATGAATTAAAAAGTAGAAATTGGACCAGAGTGCACCGAGGGTCGCACACAGGGTCGATAGACCCATCGACCCTAGGCACCCTGACCATCGACCCTAAGCATTCGGGAAGTTCAGACAGAGGGTAGGGTCGATAGACCCATCGACCATATGTATCTTGAGCATCGACCCTCTGATCGACCCTCAGTTAACAGTATGGTTTTTAATTCGGAATTAATTCTAATTAAATTCTATCGACTTTGTTAGGTTTGTTAGTATTATAATAACACTGTAGAGGTGATTTTAAAGCTTGGAAAATTATCTTATAGCAAACTAAGGTGAGGAACCTTAACTCTAAACTAAATCGGTTAATAATAAACTATTTTCTAATTCTTGAGTCCTATGCCATGTTTGATTCTATGCAAATATGTTTGTAATGTGCATACAGCATGCCATCCAATATTTTTATTACTTGTTCATGCATATTTACTTTATTGTTTATAACATGATGATGATGATGATGATAGGAATAGGCATGTGCTTGTATGTGTGTGGTTGATGTACTTGATGCGAGCGAGTATCAGGGGAGGTGTGATTAGAACGTCAATAAACGTTAACCTTTGGCAGGTCTCAGTACTTTAGCTCTATCTCTAACTCAAGTCTTGTGCATTAGCATCGTCGTATCGCCATTACCTAGCAGAACTATTGTGTCGTAGGGTATCAGGGGAGGTGGTTTCGTTCCTTGTAGTCTCTGACTCTACCAGGGGGCCTTAGCTCTATCTCTATGGACATTCTGAGGGATGCTGGGGTGAGGCCTTGGATACACTGTTTGACATTAGGATTGGTTAGTAGCGAGCCCAGTTTGCAAGCCCTCGCTAACAGGGGCTTACGTGTTGGTATAACATTATATAGCAATAAACGTTAACCTTTGTGGTATAATGTTATGGTAGGGTGGATGGGGACGACGATAAACGTTAACCTTCAGGCGGACTTCCACACCCTGTGTATAGAGGCGGTGTCAATAAACGTTAACCTTTGACCACCCAACCTTTCTATTGCGCATTGTAAACTATAAACCACATCAAATAGATAAATGAATGTGCATGCATATGAAATGTTGCATTGTTTTGGCTACTCACTGAGCCGTGTTGTGTGCTCACCCCTCGACGTCGAATATTTTTAGTTGATGATGCAAGTTACACAGTTGAAGACTATATGAATGCTTCTACGTACGGGACGGTAGCAGCAATGGAAGCTGGAGCTGAAGATGATACACACGACTCCTCTTACGAGTGCAACTCGTGTGTATTTGACTAGATATTTTTATAGGTTTCTTTATTGGATTTATAAGACATGTATTTGGTACTTAAATATTTATGTCTCAGTTAAACACAGAATAATTTGCTATTATTTATGGATATCATTTTAGTTCTCAGTTCATTTATTTATAAAACTTCCGCTATTGTGTATTTACTCTGATTATGATGGTGAGTGTATGAAGGTTCAGGTAACGCGGGGATAGCCTATTTGAGATCCTGGTTGAACCGTTGGTTATTTAGCGGTTCATCACACCATTATGAAATGTGCGGAATTGGGGTGTGACAATACTGACCCTCAAGGAAGATGATAAGGAAATAACCAAACTTAAATATATTATGACAAAGTGAGAATAACTTGAAAGCATAAAAACTTGGATCCTTTTCAACGTATGGCTTCCTCATATTTATAGAACCAATATTAAGCTTGTTGGACAAGCTTCCTCCACCTACCAGCATCTCTATCAGGCATATCATAAGCTATGCTAGGAGAAAAGGCCTATGACCCTTCAAGATGGAGCACAACTGTCTAATCTATGCTTGTCGACCCCTTGCCAGTCCACATCATCAGCTTTCTTGTCATGTATAACCATCATTACCTTAGATTGGAACAGATTTAACCTCCCTTTTCCTCTTTGTCAGCCTATCAAGTAGGTAAGGGGCGGGTCGAATCAGCCTGTTCAGCATTTATTGTCCTTGTCGACATTAACGAGCATTGATGATATGGCATTTGATGCCCATCTACCACTGTCTCATTTGTCGCTTGGTCGAATAGCTTATCCCGAGATATTTTTTGACAGTATTTATCAACTTACTTATAAATTTTTGCTCATTCCAGATGTGCGACATGTGCTTGATTCTTATAGGGTCACTCCAAGATTCTCTTTGCTCGGACCAGATTAACTTTGTCATATTTTCCCTCAACAGGTAGAGTATATTGGATAATATGTAAATGGAAGATTTAAATGTGTAAAAGACGGTGCTTAAGCCCGAGGTTTGAAGTATCTTTGCTGGGTCATTCTGGCTACTATTTATAGTAGTTGATTTCTCTGTGAGTAGCCTTTTTTCCTTGCTTTTTGGGTTACTGTTTATAGCAGGCCTCGTCTGACCGTATGCCCAGTGGATCCAAATCGTCTCATCCCTGAGATTCGGGAGGCGTGGTGGCGATCCCACTGGATGGTCGCCATGTGGGGGTCGGATGAATCCGACCCCTCCGTTCGAGCCGACACTCCCAATTGTTAGAGGTCGGACATATCAGTCTTGTAGGTTGAGGGGATCGTTTGATGACCTATTTGGCCCTGCACATAGGATATGTGGGCTACAAGGCAGCTTCAATCTCATGAGATCCCATCTTGTCCCATCACCTCATAATGTGGCAACCACCAATTTGCTAAAAATGAACATTTTTCCTGTGGTAATGCTATGTGTCGTTGTAGGATTGGTGATCCCATCGGTATGTATATAATTACTTGCCCCATAGGCTTCTTCAAAATCATTAGCTACAATTAACCCCTCAATTTATCATATAGAGACACATAACAGTTCCCTATTGGTTTGAGGAACGGTGATACTTTTTTATTGGCGGGAGGTTCGGCGCCACTATAGTTGACAATTCCGCATATTTGTTGCCAAGTGTCTTCTTTTGATGCATGCCATGTGGCATAATTTTTTTTTTTCTAGACCTTGATCGATCCATGTGTTCTTTTTGGATTGGTCACGACTTATTTTGCCATATCACCCGGTTTTGTAGAATTTTTTTCCCGAACCAATCCCACTGTGGATGAGGAGTTTCACGTCCTAACTCTTAGGTATAGAAATCCTCTCCCACCTAAGATTTGGCAGGAGAGATGGCGGCCTGGATGGATGGCCGACACCTGGCTCTCGGGTGAATCCGAGCCTTCCATCGGAGCAAACACCCGAGCCGACAAGCTGAGCCTACAGGGGTATCGGCTCTGATGGAGGGCTCAGATTCACCCGAGAGCCAAGTGTCAGTCATCCATCCGGGCCACTATCTAGGATGCGAATCCAACTCTTAGACTATGTTTGGAGGTCAAGAAAGAAAAAAAAAAGAAAAAACAAACAGGAATGATGATCCAAGGGCAAATTTATTTGTCCTCTCCCCTTCGATTCAAAATTTTATTTTTTCTTTCCTCTTCTTTCCTGACATCAAACGTAGTTCTAAAATCCAAACTATAAAAATTAGCTGAGATTTTGCTTCCGCCAGTGGCTCCGTTTGGAACTCGCTCTTCTGCGAGGGACAAAGAAGAGTCAAGGAAGGAGAGAGAGGAGATCAAGGATTCTCTAGCAGGGGGCGACCATGACTGGTAGATTCAGTCTTACTACCTTTTAGGCGTATAGTGTTTTCGCGTAATTAGTGTTTGTCCCTCTGATTCGAATTCGTCGATGTGCCTGCATGTTATTTCCGGATTGCTCGTTTTGCTATAGTGAAACCGATAAATAGTTGTACTTTAAAGATTATGTCAATAAATAGTTGTACTTCAAAATTATGTCTTTCTTTTAGATTTTCGTCCTTTTTCCCTGTTCGGTAAGCATGCCTTGAACCAATAATAAACTTCTGGGTTTGTATCGGTGGGAATTGATGTTGTTATTAGTTTTAATGGTGTTTATAATTGTTGAATTGGATTGTAGGAAAAGATTTGTAAATACCCAGAAGCTGCAAAAGCTCAAACTTTTACGTTAAACATAAATAGAACTGTTATGTTGAACATAATATAATTTGTCTCTTTGATATTATCTCCATTAAACTTTTTAGGATTTAGATTTTTTTTAATTACTATTTTTATTGCCTGGTTGTTCTGTTTGTGACTAAGGGTGTCAATTCTGAACCGAAACTAAGAAATCAAACCGAAATCGACAAGTAAAAAACTGAGCCAAATCAAGTTTTGGTTTTACACATAATTAATCGGTTTGGTTGTGGTTTAGAACCATTAAATCTTCAGTTAACCGATAAAAAAACAATTAAAAGAAACAGAGTAAAACTGGTTAGGAAACCGAATAAAACCTGTTAACTGCCTAACTAAATGTAAAATATTTCATATATAGTATACAATTTTATTGTGTTATGCCTTAACATAATGTCATGCCCATGTCATATGATATTTTTAGTTTATTATTTAATGTTTAGAGTTTTGTTGTTGAACTGTTACGATTGTAGAATATTCGCTTCTTCCCCATAAACAGTGTAAGAAACCACTATGAACCGATTAGTTGAAATCGACAAGAAAGTGATAAACCGGTTGTTAATTGGTTCTGTTTTGCTTTGGAAAACAAGAACCGATTATTAATCGCTTCGGTTATGGTTTCTATTAAGAATAATCTTGAAGCAAAGTAAGCCGAGTCGATAAACGTTTATGAACCGATTTACACCCTTATTTGTGACACTTCTAGTGATTTTCGTACACAGGGGGCATGTTTGTTTGCTTCCTGATAGAAATGGTACAGTTACATAAAGGAAGACACTTGTTAATAGGATATTGATTTACATAATGTTATTATTCAATAAAGCAACATTTTTGCAAGTGATTTTTTGTTTTCAATTACCCTTATGTCATCATTCTTACAAACAGTTTCCTACAGATTACGCACAAGAGCAGGAGATGGAACTTGAAGCATTGCAGGCCACACTTATGGATGACTTCAAAGGTTTGCGGCGTTTCTTGGGCTGGATTTATCATTTATGTTATTATTTAGTTTATTATTGAAGGTTTTCCCTCCAGCCATATAAACAAAAGAACTGTTATCTATGTTTGATTTAATTTCAGAAATTGGCTCTCATGATAGTGGCCTCAATACATCAAATCGTTGCTTCCAAATTATTCTATCACCCCAGGTATGGAATGTGTCTGATTGAAACAAGAAATCTTGTGCCTAGAGCTTTACTTAGTCCCCATTTGGTTAGAAATGAAGTAAACTTGAATAAAAGTTTCATTGGTGAAGGTAAAATTAAATACAACAACAACAACAACAACAACAACAACAACAACAAACAGCAGCAGCAACAACAACAACAACAACAACAAAAAGCCTCATCCCAACTAAATGGGGTCGGTGGCATGGATTATTGTCATCCAATCAGCTCTGTTCAATGTCGTACTTGAAACAAGGCTTAAGCTATGAAGGTAAAATTAAATGCGAAAATGAAAATAAAACATTTTAATTGTTTATTTGGTTAAAGGAAGAGATTTATTGATTTTATTTCACTTGCACTTACTTCTAACCTAATGGTCTCTTAATAGTTTATTTAGTTATGGATCATGAACAGACTTGGCAACTCAAAAGTATTACGAATATAAGAGATGTTTTTAAAAAAAGAATATAAGAGACTATTTGTTCATCAAACATTGATTATCAAGGGGCCTATTGTTTGTCATGATACTTTTTTTGAAACTTGGGTTCAGACACTGTTAGTATTAGTGGCACTTTTCTTTTTGATAAGTAGCCTTCACTTTTGTTTGTCATCTTTCCACAAATTATTCAAAAACTACACATTTAAAAGCTCTTTATTTAAATGGGATGCTCTAATTATAGGTTGACTTGGTTATTGTACTTGATGATCAGTCGGCCTTGCTCTAAAGCATACTTTTTTAATGAAATCTCTTTTTTATTTAAAAGTAAAAAAGAAGGGGAGAGCATTTGACGTGGTATAATTAACTTATAGCTTTTGGCTACGATTTTCCTTTTTAACTGTCAGATGGCTCCATATCCGTGGAATCTTGTTGCATGAATTTGTTATATTTTTGTTTTATAACTCTTCTTCTTTTTTTCACATATGTTACATGAATATTTCTTTGCTTCTCGCAACATGCATAATGACAATATTATAGTAAGAGTGGGGTGGTGCAGGGTTGACAGTCAGAGTTTTTGGGGAGGATAACAATTGAAACATTTTTGTTTGTGGGAAGTCAGGGAAACTTCTGTGCTAATAGCATAGTTTTCCAGGCGTTGCCTAGGCGCCTAGGCCTCCTTGTGGCGCCTTGGAAAATTGGGTGCCTTGATCGCCTAGGCGGGCACTTGGTCAACTAGCGCCTCGTCAGACCTCCAACGCCTTGGTTCGCCCTGGCACCTTGACAACTATGGCTAATAGTTGCCAGTTATTCATTTACATTTAGTAGCTACCTCTTGTTTCGGGTGTTTTACATCTTCTGAGATTTTTGTTTCCATTTAACAGGATGATGATACAGATGAATCAACAACTACTCCAGGTATCTGGAGTATATCTAGTTTTCAGCATAATAAAATCCAACATCAATGACATCTCTGATTTCCTTTCTTGTGGAAGCTTAATCTGCTAGTGGTACCACCTAGGTCACCTCTTTAGATGAGTTGATATATGTTAAATTTTTGTTGCAGTACAACTGGCTCTAATTTTCTCACATACCGAAAAATATCCAGATGAACCACCATATCTGCATGTGAAAAGGTCTGTGAACTCATTTTCTTGTCTAAATGTCATTTTGCATTGCCAACTTAAATAGAAATTCGAGAATTGAGACTCTAACATGCACACACAAATTTACAGACTTGAATTGAAAATTAGATAGATGTTGGCTTGGCTTGGCTTCCAACAAGAAGAAAATTGTCCTTTTAAAATTGATCCAATATGGTGATAAATGTTTACATATTTTGGAAGTGGAGTTGAGAAAATTTCTAAAGCCATTGATGCCACTGCATCATATACCTTTTAGATAATGGCCTTACTTATACAGTTTTTTCTTGGACTGGTATTTGTAGTTTTATTCTTCATCATCAGAAAACCAGTCATATGTATGCAAGAGGTGGTTATGGTGCTCAAAAGCACCATCAATCCTGAAATATATAACTTACCAATGGTTCATTGGTTTGTAGGACTCTTTCACAGACTTAACCCCATATAGATTAACAAATGCTCTCCTTTTTTCTTTTTTATTAATTCCTTGGAATATGCCTTAGTCTAAATGATATTGTAATTTCTAAAGTTTGATGATTAATATGTTGTGCAGTATATACAAGCAGAGGATCTTAAAATTTTAAAGCAAAGCTTGGACAAGAGGTTATTTTCTCAAGTATTGTACTTTGATTTGATTTTTGTATTTTCTTTTGATACATTGTCTGTTTTTGCTTATTTTTCTTTTTCTTCCACCTAGGTTTCTAGGAAACTACATGATGTAGCATCATCTGTATGGATTATGGGCTCAATGGAATGGAGTTTTGTTGGTGGAAGTGGTTAGGTTTTGATAGGAAAGGGTGATAGGGGAAGAAAAGGCTAAGCTTCTTGAAGGCAAAGTGATGCAGGTGCAAAACAGAGAAGCAGAATGCGTTAGCACTGTATCTAGGGAATGATGCATGTTAACAAAATCATCTTAAGTGAGCAGAACTAAAGAACTTAAAGAAATTCATAAATGAATATATACATCCAGAAAAATGAACTGGAATGAGTATGATGCTTCCCCTGAAAACAAGGCTTGGAGAAAAGTGACAGAAATTTAACTTTCTTTTTTAATAACTAATCACTCACTAAAGAATCTTAACCTACCAAAATTAAAGCAACCAAAAAAGACTTTCAACACTAGAAAATATGGAGGCCACGTGGGATCCATGTTACCACCATGATCATCTCACAGGGTGCCAATAAACCATGTGATAACAAAAAGGGAAAACAATTTGGATTCCCAAGGAATCTTGTTGATTTGTCTTGCATCTCTAGGGTTTTGGATTTATTGAGTTAATTCCTCTGCATCAAATGTTCCGTGCATAGCTATATATATCGTAGAAAACATGGTGTAGGTGTTTGTGCAACATCTGCGTAGGATGGATTCCAATAAACCATAATCCTAGTGGGTGATGGGCCCAAAATTCACCTACATTAGGCCAAATGATAACCACAACACAAATTTTGAGGGAGGAAAAAAAAAAAAAATAACAGAATCTGCAGGGTTAAAATTGAAAATATTTAATCCACTATTAGGGCATCAAATGACATCCGAGTTCATGAAATTTTTATGTTAGACTAAACTTCCAAATGAACAAAATAAAACATCACCCATTAGAAATGGAGCACATAAGGTAATCAATAAAAGGACCTGGATTTCCTAAATTGCCGTTTAGAATGGAATCTCCTTACAGGGACCTAGTTCACATGGCATGCCAGTTGGGATTGAATTTTTGCAGATGGGTAGACCCCAAGGTCCTCTACTCACAGTCAAGTTTCAGCTTAAACAGAGTTGCCCACATAGCAAAACAATACATTGAAAATATAGGATTGCCAAGAGGGTGCACGGACATATATGGAAGGGTATATGATTGAATTTGAGTTTGAAACTTGACATGTTACCTATTCAGGCAATTGCCTAGATATGCAAAAAAGGTTGG
Source organism: Protea cynaroides (assembly GCA_028583415.1). NCBI lineage: Eukaryota > Viridiplantae > Streptophyta > Magnoliopsida > Proteales > Proteaceae > Protea > Protea cynaroides. The sequence goes on along the minus strand of CM053276.1, from coordinate 113,561,320 downwards.
ATTTGCCACGAGCAAAAGTAGGTGTGTCCATTAAGGAGATTTTTTTTTTTTTGGGGGGTGGGAGGGGGGAGACCAGTAAACTTAAAAAGGGTCATAACTTGTGATGAATATCTCCATTTGGTCTAAGGCTTTGGGGATCAGTTCTAAAGTTATGGAGCTACTTTCCCCCAAATTTCAGACCAAATTGATAATCTGAGGCAGAGTTTTGAGGCCCCATGACCACATGATAAATGGGGTCCTGAAATCTATTTTATCATTTAATCTCTAAATACCTCAAAACTCAAATTTAAGGATAGCTTGTGAATTGCTTCACCTATACCAATCAATCCCAATTGGTTTTAACAACCAAAATGATCTTCTGTGTTCATTTCTGAAATTGGTTTCACAACTTGGTGGGAGTGATAAAAAGGATGCTGACTCATTATGTTTTACAGGCATCTGAGAATCTTGGCATGGCTATGGTCTACACGCTTGTTACATCAGCTAAAGAGTGGTTGAGTGAACGACTTTGTCAAAATGCTGGGGTTGTGGACTTTGAAGAAGAAGATACAGCTAAAGATGACGTATGGCTGTTTGCCCTGCCTATGACTTTCACTGCTTTGTGGTGCTTTGTTTTTCTGAATTTCAGGTTTGATCTCTATTGATGTTGCCAAGCTATATTTTGTACTCCTTGGCTACAAGAAACTAAATTTCTGAAGCCACTGGAATTATTCTGATATGTTATTTTAATACCATTGTTCTGGTGTTTAAGTAATTCAGTTAATTTTGGGCTGTTTGTTTTTCATCTTTGTTAGTGTGATTAGGTGTAGGGCTTAATTTTACTTACTTGAAACACCACTCAACAAAAATTATTGTATATATTCATTAAATATATTTTTATTATTAAAATAAATTCATGAAATGCTGTATGGGATCTTTCGGATCACCCTTAGGAGATTTGTATTGCATTTTTATTATCCCTTGTTATACCTGTGGTTCTGTCCAATACTTTTATTTTAATTTCCATCATATTTAAAACACAATAATGTTGTGGATCGTCACCAGGACCCATGTTATTGAATATACAATATATATCTATAAAAAATATCATGGTCTTCAAGTTTTCAAATCACTTTCCTAAGGGTTTGTCTGATTGTGGGTCATAAAAAGTGGAGTGTCGTTTTGTATCCCACTAAATGTGACATTAAGACCAAAACCCTTACAAATGTTGTAAGTAATGAACTGATTCACGGTTCGGTTCAATTTAAGTGGTTCTGTTTAAGATAAGAAGATAAGAATGACAACTCATGTACACACATTTAACATGTGTTAAATGATGTTAAATGTGTAATGTATGTGCTGGGACAGCTCTATGTACACACATTTAACATGTGTTAAATGTGTAATGTGTGTGCTGGGTCAGCTCTACCTACTTTCTTTATTTACCTCATTATAGTTGATTATAAATAAAGACATTTGGGGGTGAGGTAAATCAACTCACTCATTCATTCTCAATCTCTGATTCAACACAAACGCTTTCCTGACATGCCCTTTGGCATTTAGAAAGTCAAATTTGCATTATTCATCCCTAAGAAAAGTTGCTGTGACATTTTTTATGGGGGCAAATGAATCTTCTCAAAGCAATATTCTCTTTTTTCCTTTAATTTTCCATCATATTTCATGTTCTGATTTTCTGTTGAAGCACACATGCAACCATGAAAAGACAAAAGAGATTAGGTTTTACTTACTGCTATTTTGTACAGTTACTCTTGTGGCCACATCGATATTCCCCTAGCTGCAAAATACTTGGTTGGATGTCATGCTGATATTGCATATTCCAGGCTTCCATCCTGCATCACCAAGTTTTACTACCATTTGTTACTCCCATTTTGTCCCCGGCTTCTAAATTTGAGATTTTCAAGTGTTATGATCCACAGTGTGATAGCAGGTCAGTGTTTAAATGATAGCTGTCGAAGATGAGTTCTGAAACTAGATTAATTTTATGAACCGGTATGCTTTACCAATTTAGCACTCTAGGTCAAGAAAGAAGAAACTTCATTTCCTATTTACCTGGAGGGATGTGGAATCCAGGATGGTTTAGGTCCTCTGAATTCAGGGCTGGCTCATATTCTGCTAAGAGCCTTTATTGGCTGAGCAGTCCAAGAACAAGACCTGGTCCACCACTAATAATTGGGAGGCATGCTAAACAGTACCATTTGTGGAAATAGGTCTTGAATTTCTTCAAAAATATTTCCTATTTGTAATGTGCAAAATAATCCTGGACCCAGGACCCACTAGTGTGAAGCCTGATCCAAAATTATTAGTTCATTACACATTTACATGCTGGACTTCAGCAACAAAATTATGTGTTACAAATTCCCACTAAAACCAATAGAAGACTGACGATTAGTGTCATGCTCTGTTGTTTTCCATGCTATGACTGCTGAGAAAGTTGTGTTATATATCACCTATTGGCATTGTCATCTGCTGTAGTGATCCATACCACTTAGTCTGGTCATCCATACTATTCTTCGGTATCATGTAATATATCTACTTACTTACCCCCCCCACACACACACACACACACACAAAAACTCAAAAGTACTTCTGTTTGGTATTCTGAATGACTGCAGTTCATTTTTCGTTAATGGCTCCTAGAAAGAGCATGGCAGCTTTATAATTTACAGTTCGCTCTAGTTATTTTTGTAACTTTTGAACCATGTGGCTGTAATATTATTTCTTTATTGTCTGATACAATTATGTTCGGCAATCTTAAGGGAAATTTTGGTGATAGTTATACATAATTATGTACAGGGTCTTGTTTCATCTGATCTTCTATTATTTTAATCTTCTTTCTTGTTGAATCAGAGAATTGGATGAGTGATTAGTTCCTCACATCATCCCAGCTTTATTTATAATGGATAATAAGAGAGATTACAACCTAATAGGAACTCTAGAGTGACTAGGAATCCCAGAGTCCTACTATCTAAGGAAAGGAAATAAAGGGAAAAATAAATATACAATTATTCCACTATATACTATATAATTTGACACTCTCCCTCAAGTTGGTGCATATATATCATGCATACCCAACTTGAACAATATCATGTGAAACGGTTTCCTAGGTAAACCTTGAGTGAAAATGTCTGCCAGCTGATCCTCTGATCTGACAAATGAAATTTGAATCTGAACACTTTCTAACTTTTTTTTGATAAATTGACGATCTACCTCAACATGCTTAGTCCTATCATGCTGAATTGGATCGTGAACAATGCTGATGGTTGCTTTATTATCACAAAACAAAGTCATAGATTGAGGACACTTGATTTTCAAGTCTTCGAGTAAGCACTTTAACCACAATAGTTCACATATTCCTTGAACCATTGCTTGAAATTCTGCTTCTGCACTGAAATTGGCTACCACATTTTGCTTTTTGCTGCGCCAAGTGATCAAATTTCTACTCACAAAAGTACAATATCCTGAAATTGATTTCCTATCTTGACTACCTGCCCAGTCAGCATCATTATAAGCCTCTATTTTGAGATGATCATTTGGTGAGAGTAGAATCCCTTTTCTTAGAGCAGCCTTTAGATAGTGTAGAATTCTATAGACTGCCTCCATATGTGATGTATAGGGATCGTGCATGAATTGACTCACCAAACTCACTGCAAATGCAATATTAGGCCTGGTATGTGATAAATAGATTAGCCTTTCAACTAACCGCTGGTACCTACCTTTATTTGTTGGTGTTCCTTCTTTCTCCCTGAGTCTTGTATTAGGATCCACTGGAGTATCACATGGTCTGTAGCCTAGTAGACCTGTCTCTGATAGTAGATCAAGGATGTACTTCCTTTGAGAAAGAAAGATGCCATTTGCAGAACGAGCAACTTCGATCCCAAGAAAGTACCTAAGCTTTCCAAGATCTTTAATTTCGAACTCCTCCCCTAGGAACATTTTAAGTTTCGTTATCTCATTTTCACTATTCCCAGTGATAATGATATCATCCACATATACCAGAAGTGCAGTAAATTTTTCAGATGAATGCTTGGTAAACAATGTATGGTCAACATTACTCTGTGCATAACCAAAGGCTATCACAGTTTTATGAAGTATACCAAACCATGCTCTAGGAGATTGTTTGAGTCCATAAAGAGAGCGTTTCAGCCTACATACCTTCCCATTGGTGTTTGCATCTGTAAACCCAGGTGGACAGTCCATATAAACTTCCTCATTGAGTTCCCCATGAAGGAAGTCATTCTTTACATCAAGCTGTTGCAAATCCCAATTGTGGTGTACAACACATGCCAAGAGAACCTGCACTGTTGTCATCTTAGCCACTGGCGCAAAGGTTTCTTGGTAATCAATACCATATGTCTAAGTGAATCCACGAGCTACTAGCCTTGCTTTATACCGATCCATTGTGCCATCACTTTTCTGTTTGACTGTAAAAATCCATTTGCACCCTACTGGTCTCTTACCTAATGGGAGTGGAGCAAGGTCCCAAGTATTATTCTTCTTCAGAGCTCTCATTTCTTCCACCATTGTAGCTTTCCACCGTTCATCCAAAATTGCATCTTGTCATTTCTGGAGAAGGGACACAGAAGAAAGCGAAGATACAAATGCACAGAAGGAAGGAGATAATGAATTATATGAAACAAAATTGGAAATTGGATGATGTATACATGACCTAGTACCTTTCCGAATAGCAATGGGTACGTCAGAGTCAAAGAGTGAAATTTCATTACCAGGAGGAAGCTCAGTCTCTGGATCCAAGGCCGGTGAAAGGACATGTGTAGTTGCGTTAATGGTAGTGGCCTTTCCTTACTTGTTTCTGGCACGGCTTCGGCTATAGACTTGCAGAGGTTTGGCTGGGCTGGTTATGGGACTAGTTGTAGGTGTAGGTACGGGTACAGGTATTGGTATGGGTATTGAAGGTGGTGCATCTGTCTCTGGATCTAAATCCACAATTCTTTCTCGGACCTGTTCTAGTTCCTCTGGCACATTTTCAAACATAGGCACATCTTCAACACTTTGCTTATCTGTCTCCCCCTGAAGATGTGGCTTGTAGTACATCAGATATTCATGAAAGAGAACATCCTTAGTAATATATGTCTTCTGGGAAGGAGGATGGTAGCACTTATAGCCTTTCTGAGTGGCAGGATAGCCAATGAAAAGACTCCGGAGCCCTCGAGGATCAAGCTTGCCAGGAGATTGATGATTGTGAGCATAACAGACACAACTAAAAACCTTCGGCGGTAACACAAAGGAAGTAGTACCAAGTAGGAGATCTAGAGGGGCTTTATTGCTGAGAATTCTTGAAGGGAGCCGATTGATAAGGGAAGTGGCAGTGAGAACAACAACACTCCAAAAATGGGTTGGAACGTTGCTCTCAAACATGAGAGCTCTGGCAGTTTCAAGAAGGTGACGTTTTTTTCGTTCTGCGACGCCATTCTGAGCAAGTGTATCAACACAACTTGTTTGGTGAAGGATTCCATTTCTAACAAGTAGTGCTGAAATGTCCTATCAAGAAATTCCTTACCATTATTACTACGAAGTACTTTCAAGCGTGCCTGGAACTGCGTCTTTATCATATTGTGAAATTGGCGGAAGCAGGTAAACCCATGTAGTCCGTGAGTAACAGTCAATAAAGGTGATAAACCACCGATGGCCAGAGATGGAAGGCGTCCTAGTAGGACCCCATACATCAGAGTACACTAAATCAAATAAACCATTACTTCTACTAAAGGAAGGTAAATAGGTTGTACGAGCCTGCTTAGCCAAAACACAGGCTTCACATAATAACTCATTTTTATTACAATACTTAAATAAAAAAGGAAACAACTGTGACAGAACGACTGAAGAAGGGTGACCAAGACGTCTGTGCCACTGCTGGAGGGTGCTGACAGTAAAGTAAAGGTGATGTGGCGTAGGGAGAGGTAAAGGTAGAGGTGATAATGGAGGTTCTGAAGGACCATCTGCAAGCAAGTAGAGACCACCATACAATCTACTATATCCAATCGTCTTCCAGCTCACCAGATCCTGAATGATACACGAAAACGGAAAAAAAGTCATTTTGTAGTTAAGAGATTTTGTAAGGCTACTAATAGATAGCAAGTTTGTAGCAAAGCTAGGAACATGAAGAACAGACTCTAAAGTAAGGGTGGAGGAGTAGCGGACAGATCCCCTCCCAGATATAGGAGAGAGAGACCCATATGCCACTCGGACTGTATCTTTCCTAGAAGAGGGAGAGTATAGAACAAAGGAGTTGGCTGAACCAGTCATGTGATCAGTGGCTCTAGTGTCCATAACCCAAGGGTCATGAATAGAGGAAGCACAATGACCAACATGAGAAATACTTGACTGTACAAAAAAAGAACCTGGTGTGGCAGATGATGAAAGATGACCGGTAGAGGCTGCAGTAGATGGCCTGAGAAGATGTCGAAGAGCCTGAAGTTCTTTTGTAGACAACATAGGTGGAGCCCCAGTAGGAGGGCAAGTCTCTGTCTGGTGAGCCTGTGGTGCCTTGAAATTCTTAGATCTTTGCATTCCTCTTTCATGCGTCTTGGCCTCAAAATCGGCTAGTTTGTCATGCAATTTCCAACAAGTTTCTTTGGTATGTCGGTCTTTTCCACAGTAGTCTCACCAAACTGGTTTGGGTAATGTAGAGCCACTTGGCTAAGTAGTTTGGAGGGCGGACCTTTTTGCTGGTAGTGGTGGCATCATAGAAGTACGATGCATATCCTCAGACTGAACCAAGGCATAAGCCTATTCTAAAGATGGGAGAGGCTCCCTACTGAGGATTTGAGCACGAATCTGATCAAACTCTATATTGAGGCCAGCCAAAAAATTGTAGACCCGTAGTTTGTCCTTTTCAAGTTTCAAGGCAGCAACATCGATGGAGCAGGCAACAGTAAAGATATCATAATAATCTAACTCTTGCCATAGACTTCGGAGTTCAGAATAATATTGGGAGACTGTAATGTCCCATTGCTTGGTTGCATCGATCTTCACATGGAGATCATAAATCAAAGAATAGTTGCCAACCTGGGAATAAGTTTCCTTGGCAGCCTTCCAAATTTCTGTAGCATCAGGTAACAATACATACCCTCGGCCAATTTTGGGCTCCATAGAACCAATTAAATAGGCCATCACAATGGAGTTCTCAGATTGCCCATTTATCATATAATTTATTTGTGAGAAGAGGTGCTTTCTTTTTACCATTAATGTAACCCAGTAGGCGTCTTGCAGAGATTGCCATATGTGCGGTTTTGGACCACATCAAATAGTTGGTCCCATCCAACTTAATTGGGTTAAGGGCAATAGCAATGAATTTAATCTTGGAGGTTTCCATGTTAGGAGAAACAATTTCGGAGGAGTCAGCCATGGTGATGAAAACAATCCAATGACAATTTTGTAATATAGAAGCTTTACTTGAAGCCCAATGGCAGTTTCGTAATAAATTAGAATATCACAAATAACTTGTTGAACAAACAAGCCCCTAGGGTGAAACTGAGAACAAAACATTACCTCAAGGGTCAATTTCCAAGAAACAATAGGGCTAAGGGTTATTTTGTAATTTAAAAGAAGGCTAAACCCTTAAGAGCAATAATAAAAAATAATAATAAAAAGGCCATCTTCAACCTCTGGAACATACTAGAAGGACGGTAGATTAGAATGGGAGAGTTTGTCGAACTCTCTCTTGAACAGGTCCAATCTCTTCGAAACTTCAAGGATTGGATATTTGGATCGCAACTCATAGCCCTATTGAAGCTAATCCATACTAGACCAAATAATTGGATCTCAAGGGAGAACAACTGCTTGAAACAGTTCTGGCGGTAAACAGATGCTGGAAGAGGAGCCACTCGAGTAGTTACAGGTAGCGATGATGGTTGCCGACGAACCAGATGGGAAGGTAACAAGGAAGGCGGCAGAGAGAAGGCGGAAGGATGCAGGAGTGATGTCATAAGGTTTGAATCAGAGGAAGGCTGTAGCAGGTTTTTGCGATGAGGAGTAACAAAGTCGAAGGCGATCAGGTAGTTGCTTTTTGAATCAAAGGAAGGCGATGATGGCTTTTAGCGATGCGATGTAAGACGATAGGAGTTGCAAGTGAGGGTCGATGGTGATATAGTGAAGTTGGGTTGAGATGGTGTTAGGGCTGGAATCCCAACACTAATGGTGGCTCTGATACCATGTTAAATTAGAGAATTGGATGAATGATTAGTTTCTCACATCATCCCAGCTTTATTTATAATGAATAATAAGAGAGATTATAACTTAATAGGAACTCTAGAGTGACTAGGAGTCCTAAAGTCCTACTATCTAAGGAAAGGAAATAAAAGAAAAAATAATTCGACTATATATGCAACTATTCCACTATATACTATATAATTCGACATTTCTAAATATTCTGGTATTGTGGCTTGTCATGTGGATTTGCTCATTGTGAACTCTATGTTGATTGTTATTCTTTCTTTTTGGTGCATGTAATGGTAAGCTTCACATATTCATTTGTACTTTCTGTTCTTTTGACTGATGTGCTCATTCATATTTCAATTGCAGATAGTTGTCCCGCATGGAGAACCAGTTACCGTTGAGATTTTTCTTGCATGGAGAGAACGATTTGAAGCGGAGTTAGCCCTAGAACAAGCCAAGTAAGTTCTCACACCAAGCCAAGGTTCAAGGTGCTAGTTTCGACCAGCTTTGAAACCGAGATATCTCAAGTTTCCACAGAAACTCGGTCGAAACCTGGTATTTTTCCCGGAACATCTCAAAAGCTTGGTTTTTGAGACCCAAAAGTGTTTTTCTTGATCTGTTTTTTTTCTTTTCTTTTCTGTAGCCTATTTTAACCATTTTATACATATTCTCACATTAATTTAAATAAAAACATCCAAAATGATAATATATGGTGTGCACCCAAGTCTGCTAGTGTACGCTGAGAGTCTGAGACCTAGAATTGTGTCTAGAGTTAAGTAGGCAACACGTATTTATGACTAACATTTGCGTACTTCTAATAATATTTGACCAGAGCGTAACTCCCTTAATATAACTCAGATTCAAGCAATCTCGAATTCGTTGCAAAGCTAGCATAATCAGCTTTCCAATAAATCCAAGATTGCTTGAATCCGAGTTATAATGAAGGAGTTACACTCAAGTCAAACCTTGTTCGGAGTACGCGAATACTGTTTAAAGTCATCTGAATGTAAACAATTTTTTGGGCATCAAAGCAAGAGATTATTTGGCGCACTCTTGGTTTTTAGTGATACTTTACTATAATAAGATTTATAGAATTTATATATTTGGAGAAAAGCCTAGCATTTGGAAGTTGAAAATCGTTCTCGCATCCAAAAATACGGTTTTTGTTTTTGAACTGGAGGGTTGACTTTTTATCCTTTTGGAATTTGAATTTTAGAGTATTTTTAATTGGATTCAAATGGGGGTATTTGTTTATTTATGAATAATATCTTAAGTAAAAGTACTGTCTTTTGTTCCTGTGTCTAGCCTAATAAGTGTTGCTTCTGTGTCTTGTTCCTCGCTTTAGAGTCGAAATCGAAACCCAGTTTTTTATAGACCAAACCAATGTCGAAACTAGGTTTCGACGGTTTTTGTCAAACCTGGTCGAGTTGGACCAAGTTTCGATCGAAACCATGAATTTTTCCATTTCGACCTTCCATCTCGTCTCAAAAAGGGTCGAGACCAAACCACCCCCTCTCTCTCCCCCACAAAAGCTGCAGTCAATATAGTTAGATAATGATGGTGGTTAAAGAAAGTAAACTGTGAGAAATGACAGAAGATTATCTTTATCAATTAAAAGGAATTGTGTTTCAAGCTTTCTACTTCAATTAACACAAATCATTATCTCTAATCTTGATGATGTTGCTTGCTGATGCTCTAGGGTTGCTGTCGATTAGATATCATTGTCATGTACTTTTGTTTTCTCATTACTAACTTTAGTTACATATCATTGTAATATGATTTATATTCATGTTAATGACTTTAATCTTCATGACTAACAACCATGCCATTTTCAGGTTGATTCCGGAGTCCGCACTTGCAGCACCTAAGGAGAAGAAGCTCACAGGGCGACAGTGGTTTGAATGCGGCAGAGTTTCTACGGTATTTTCGTTTTGCTCAAGTGTTTCTTACTTCAGACGGTGGAACATCACCCCACCCCACTCCACTCCCCACCCCCCACAAATAGGGCATTCAGCATTAAACAACCATTTTTCGAACTATCATAAAAGGAATTACATAAATAGTATACTCTCTTGCTCCCATGACAGAAAGGTGCTTTGCTAGTCAGTAAAGGGTCTGAAGAAGAGGACGAGGAAGATATTGACTTTGATGATGAGGATTTTGAAGGTGATTTCTCCCCATTCATTTTTAATTTATCCGTGGCAGATAGAAAGTAGGAATGGCTGCTTTTGATGATATCTACCCTCTTGGAAACTGGAATATTAGATAATAATGTCTCAACTATCTTCAGTGAGACTTAAAAGACGTGTTGGAATTGCAGATGATGAAGATATGCTTGAGCACTATTTGGCAGAAAAGTCAGACTCTTCGACCCATTCTTCAAGGAGAGAACTGAAAAGATGTGTTGGAAACATTCAGCTGTCGGTTAACCATAGTGGGTGCCAGGATATATTATCTGGTATTTATGTGGGGTGTGTAATCAATGTGTAAGTGGAATACACCTAGATCTACATACGGTTCACAAAAAAAAATTGCCAAAAAAATCAATGTGTCGATCTTGGCTCTCTTTCCTCTTTCATAGCAGGTTTTTTTTTAACTCCTAACAGGGTTTTTTTTTTTTTTTTTTCATTTACAAGGTAGATAAGTTTTTGTTCCCTTATAATATAAAAAAGAATTTACTAAACTTATCTAATTAACCTCTCATTGATGTATAGTTTCATTGAGATTCAATTGAAATCACATTATGGCAGTATTTCACCGTACCCCTAATGATGAGACTTTTGATTAAACAGCACCCTTGACCAAATTAGGTGGATCAGGGATGCGTTCTGCTTTGATTTGAAGCAATTGATCGTTTTCCGTTGCACTATATTTATTTAGTGTTTGAATGTCTATTTGTTGCTTCACTCTATACCTAATATCTATATCTTGTGCTTTTCCAATTAGTTCAAGGTAAGCAGCTGAAGCAACTGTTGGGGGGTACCTATCCAACTGTCTCTGACGCTGGTGGAACTGGATATTGATCTAACGAGTTCGGATGCAAGTGAAGGCATGCATCATGCTATGGTTCAATGGGTGAGGATGCTAGGTTACTAGGTTCTCAAATCGGGTATTGAACATCCTCCCCCTCTTGCTGCAACCTTTGCCTCTATTTCTACTTCTAGATCTCAAACTCAAATTGATGCCTAGCTGCTTGAATCTCTGCTTCCTTCTACTCCCAATCACCAGAAGGATTATTTCAGAAAAGGACAAATGTTGACATGCATTGACAAATCAAGAGATCTCTAATTGCACTATCAATCAGTTGCAACAAAATACAGGTAATCTAGATCGTGGAAAATGAGCTAAAGGAAATCATACTGGTTGTTTTAGTTGTGGAAACCAAGGGCATCAAGCTTACGAATGCCCTAAACGTTGATTTTCTAGCTGCTTTGATTGGACAACTGGTGAAGCTAGACTACTATACATAAGAGTGCACTATAGTTTGATATGAAAAAAATTGCATAGAAATTGAGCTGAGCCAACCTTTGGCACCAGCGGTTCTCCTAACAGAGGATAATCTCTACTGATAAGCGGGCTCTACTAACAAGCAGTTTAGATTTTGTCCCGTCCGTTCCATCCCTTACTAGTCTCCTCCAATAGCAAATGTCCGCTGAGGTTTTGTCTATCTGTCCCTTCGTTTAGTCGGGGTACGAAAATTAGAGTCTATCCTGGAATTTTGAACCCTAATAGTTTGATTCCAGAGCCAATCACCTAGAGGTCTTGCCACTACACCGCAGAACGGGAGCTCGTGTGAAACCTTTTAATTTTGGCGTAACAAATGTGGATTGTAACATAATAGAAATTAATCAGTCGATGTTTGTTCGTTCTCCCCTCTTCAATTCCCAATGAATAACATGATCTTGATCTATCATTTGTTCAATTTGGTCATTCTGAAAGTTAACTCTTTTATCTTTTTGTCCCACTGATACATTTGATAACGAACTCGAATGGCATTTTTAGGTTCAATTTTCACAATTTTGCCAAAATTCCGTGTGGTTTTTCTCTAACGAAAGCTTTTAGTAGAAAGAGTTTGGGATTGAATTGTTTGGACTTTGGAAGTCCTTGATTGATTTAAGAACTTGACTGAAGAAGACCAGAATTTTTTTAATACACGAACATCTACATCCAATGTTTGAAGTTATTAGTTTGTTCTTAGCTCCATTTGTTTCAATGGAAAAAAAAATCCTTGAAAATCAACTTTTTCTTAAATGGGTGGTGAATGTGGAAAATAATCCAAACACATGATAGGAGTGATGTCTTCCATGAGTGGCAGCGTCTAAGATTCTATCTTTTTTTTTTATATTGAATAAAAATATAAAAAGTGAAAGTTGTTTCCCAAGGCCACTCAATTTTCTTTTGCCTTTGGGACGATTATTTTAAAACAGATGGGTTCGTGGGAGCCATTGAGAGTATTTCTTTGGGTCTTCTTGTTAATTTGTTGGAACTTTTCATGTTGGCCATTGTAATCTTACATGTATTATTTGACCCTTATTGATGTTTCCGAGTAATTTCAATTTTATTGGAAACTCAACTCTCATGCTGGTTATGTCAGGTTGTATCTCCCTAAGCATATGATCTTTTATGAATTAACTTTATCCAAAAAAAAATTACATATCAACATACATATGTTACAGTAGGATGGATGAAACCTCTCTGAGCTTCAAAATCTTTCATTTCATCAGTTCAGCAATGTCAGCAATTCGTTTCAAGACAGACCAAAGCTGCAAACAATTAGCAGTGTTTTTCTTGGTTATCTCCTAATGGATGCAACAGATGTTTGTTACAATTAATTGTTGTTGGAAATAGTCTTATATTGATTAGAGGCTAAAACCTTAGGTGTCTTATATATGTGAAAGTTTCTCCACTTATAAGTTTGAACTTTTGAGTTAGAAACTCAGCATGGTATCAGAGTGTCAGGTTCTCTCTGTACGGTCACCAGAACAGGGACTACATGTCATGTGTATTGCCATCCAAAAGATGGGTAACACGTGAGGAGGAGTGTTGGGAATAGTCTCACATTAGTTAGATACTAGAACCTTGGGTGTTTTATATATGTGAAAGTCCTTCCATTTACAAGTTCAAACTTTTGAGTTGAAAACTTAACAACTGTCACTGATCATTTGTGTCCCAAAGTATCAAAATGAGTTAGGGCAATGTCCATGTCGTATACGCATCCTTGATCAGTCATTGCTTGAGCAAGTGTTAGGAAAGCATATATGGTTGCCCCATGTAACAAGGCCCTACCAAGTACAAAGAAGAAGATAAAGGAAAAGGATCACATTCAAGAAAACTGAATTTTAACTTATGAATATACATTTGAAGACACTAAAAACAGAGTTAGATGGTTCAAACGGTTGCTTTTCTGAGTCTAATATGTTGTAGGGTGATAATCTTGATTTACAAATACCTATAGAAAAGCTCACCTGCAGGCCAAACAAACCAAATTTATAGTCTGGATAAATAAACCAAATCAGTTGATTCGAAGCTCAAATTTATAGACTGAATTTTAATTCCTCCATGTTTGTCGTCTATGGTAATTTCAAGGATAGTTGTGTTTTTGCCAAAAAAAAAAGAAAAAAAAAAAAAGAAAAGAAAACGAAAAGAGAGTTGTGTGGGTTGATACATCATTTGTGTTGATTATTCTCCGGGTGTGATTCTGAGGAGTGGAATTGTTGTTTATCAATCTAAGGACTGCACTGTGTAATCTAAGCCGAATCAATCAATAAAAACCGACGTTGATTCGAATTGATTAATAATTGAGCGTTCATGGTGAAAGGTTGTAGTCTGACAGTCACCCGATAGAGACTGATCGATTATAATTTATATTAATATAGAGTCTGCCCCCAATTATAATATATATGACATCCATAATTCTTTCAATTCTTCATTCATCTCATTCTGTTTAGTTTTTTAATCACTCAATCATTCTACCTACGACTATTCACATTTTCTCTCACTACGCGCGCACCCACAATTCCACAAAACTCTTATATATATATATATATATATTCTCTCTTTATTATTATTCTCCTTCTCTCTCCTCACTTGCTCGAACCATTCTTACATGCGTGCTTGTAGGTAATAGAGACACATGAGATGACATTACACTTTTGATTAACCGGATATTCAGGGTTCATCACCGTTTTTGACCGAATATCACATCCAAACCAACAACAAATCGTAAATCTGAGGAACGAAAAATGGATATGAGAAAGCTGCAGTTGGACATCTTCTTTCACTCAATTTCAGAATTTTTAGAGTTGAATTTCTCTGTCAACGAGACTCAAATCTTGTTGATCTTTTAAGGTTTTTTTTTATTGAAAAGTGCAACCATCTAGCTGGATTTTGTATTTGACAAAAAAAAGGAAGAAGTCAAATCTGAGATGGTCGATTAACATAAGATCCATTATGAACTAATAATCAATTGAATCAAATATACACGTGTTCATGCCTGACCATTTTTATTCCATAACTCAGCATACAAAACCTAGTAAACTGCTCTAAAATACTGTGGGAATAGAGGAGATGCATGGAGATATTGCATCCCCATCGCAATAACCATCAAACATGTTTGATGAGGCAAGCTAAACATCAAGTATCACTACACCAACCACAAGTCACAACTGTGAGTAGGAAAGAGACTCACATGAGATTTCCTTTGGTTCTTTATAATGCTGATACCAACTTAAGCACAAGATTTACATGATTCTTCATCCCTCTGTATTGGCCAATTAAGGTTCTCTTTGGTTTGTATTATATAATGTATTATATAATATATTATAAAATTTATGATTGTTTGGTATGATTTATAATGTCTATTTATAATTAAAATAAATTAATATAATTTATTATTTACAAATAAATGAGTAGTTGTTTATCATTATTAGAATAATCTATTAGGTGATTATTTATATTTTTTTATTATATAATATATTATGTTTAGTGGTATCAAACGGTCATTATTTATTATTCATAATCTATTATCATAATTGATTTGTCACAAATAACTCATAATACATTATATAATACAAACCAAAGAGAGCCTAAGTGACAAACCTCATCTATAGAGTTCATTATGATTAAAACCGTTCCCCTTGATCTTAGAATCCTTTAACAAAAGAAACAAAGGAAAAAAAAAAAGGAGGGGGTGTTATGAAAGAACAACGATTTTACAACCATTTAAGCATTAAAAAAAAAAAAACAATTCATTTATTTTACTTGAAATAAGAAAAAGAAAGAAAAGTAGATAATGTCATAATGCTTCCATGAAACAAACATTTCTTCACCATATTTCATATATCTGAATTATACAGCATCTTTTTACCCAAAAAAATAAAAATAAAAATTATACAGTATCAACGGCTAAACAAACATATTTCGCATTACCGGAGAAAGGGGAGAAAAAAAGAGGGGACATTTATGCAGTTGCTATCACCTGACTATCCTCTCATATCCCCCAAGTATTTGATGTCTACAGCGGTACAACATCCATGACAGATTTAGGCGGTGATTATCTAAAATGGAAATCATTCATGAGACAGTACCCAACCTGTCGGATGTGCATCCAGTGATCAAATACTGTGCTTATGAACAGCCTTTGCTGTGGTACAGAAGGGCTTTGCAACAAGATGCTTGCAGTAACTAGCTACATAATATTTCTATACAACAATGAGGGACCTTGTGCAGTTTTTCCTTTGAATATGTTGGCTAAGAGATCCAAATATCTTCTGTTTCTTCTTTCCACATCCCCCATCTCCACTTAATCCCAGGAAAATCTTTCATACACCTGGACTTGAGTTGGCTTGCAACATAAACAGTGACATCACGGTGGACAAGTAGTGCCATTTCTGACAAATTGGTGCATTGATCCAGTAAAGAGGAAATGAATGAATATGTAACTCCAGAATCCAATAATACCAAATGTGCCACCAATTTTTTCAAATCCTTCATTCTACTTGCATCATTCAAGCATCTCATACGGAAACACATCTCTAATGCTGACCATG
Organism: Protea cynaroides; assembly: GCA_028583415.1. Lineage (NCBI taxonomy): Eukaryota > Viridiplantae > Streptophyta > Magnoliopsida > Proteales > Proteaceae > Protea > Protea cynaroides. Next base: position 113,545,100 of record CM053276.1, on the reverse strand, counting down.
CCCTAGGTCCCAAGTTAAGAGCACAAACATTCGGAAAAGCACTTGATAAAGCCCCAAATCCAACCTCTCCATCCACTTCAACTAGTTCACCCCATTTAGGTGAATCCACCACCAAAGTTTTAACTGTTCTTCCATATTGAATCAGCTGTACAAAGATGGAAATATCGGCAGTTTCAATGCGAAGGGACTTCAAATGACATAAGCATGACAATCCAAACTCATCTGTTCCTTCAATGCAAAGATAGAGAACAGAGAGCAATGGTGCTTCAAGAACTAGACTCCTTGGTTTGACACAGTTCAATTTGAGTGAAACAAGGTTAGGAGCATGTATCTGCAGAGAGAGTGGAGCATTGGATACTGTCCAATGACAAGTTCTAAGTTGCAAGAGATGTATCTTGGGTTCTTTAAGCCCTCCGACCCCAATAAGACTAAGACTGCGAAGAGAAGGAAAGCACTGGTTCACCTTTTCTAGGTCCTCATCATCTAGTCTTACATATTCAAGTGTCAAACTTGTGAGCATTGGCATTGGCTTCAAGCCCTCCACTGACAGCCAAGCATTCTTCAGCTCCAAATCAAGAAGAACGTGACCTGCAAAATGCATATACAAACTTCAGTAAAGAGCTTAGATTAGTAGTATACAAGAGAGCAACCTGCCATTATCAAACAGATATCAAATCATCGGAATTCAAAATGAATGCTCCAGTCCCCTCCCAGTATGCCCTGTGGTATAGTAGTTGTATTTGATTTTATTTACAAAAACCACATTAAGTACACCCACCCTAGCATATGGTTACTGAGAAGAGAACTCTGCTTCTACGCATCCTACATATGGTCGTTTTTAATTGATCGAAACCATTGTTGTCATCCACCTCCTGAGTTTTGACCTTAGATAGGAAGTCCAGAATCAAATTTTGTGGTAATGTGAACCGAATGGGTAGCCTAACTGATTATGTTTAATTAGGTGCATATGAATTCTAAACCAATCACCAAGTAGATGAGTTGGTATCCGTTCTGCAGAGTATGATTAACTTTTCATGCTCCTGATCTCTGGGGCGCATCCTAATATATGCATTGATCAAAATTCATAATAACTCATCCTTTTGGCTTATGCTTTGCAGCTATTGCATGTGATTGATGTAAGGTTTCATTAGAGTCAAGCATCATTTCAGACCCAAATGTTTTTTTTTTTTTTTTTTTTTTCAGATCCAAATGTTCAGGGATTAGTTAGATGTATTAGCGTGGTGAAATGAGCGTCTCTTTTTATTTATTTTTTATTTTTATTGTTTTCCCATGCAGTCTAATTCCAGTTTAGTTGGTTTAGTCTAATTTATTCTCAATTTTTTTCCTCTTCGGGGAGACGGTGAGGCGGTGGGAGAGGGATGATAAATGAAAAGATTAGATGTAGAGCATCAACTATCCCAACAATTGCATTGACAAGAGAAAATATTTAAATCGACCTTCATTTCTTAAGAGGAACAATACGGCTCTTTGACCATGATAGTATAACTGAAGAAAGATGCAATTGTCATCATAACATTAATTTGATTTATGATGACAAGAGCTTTGTGGAACTTGGTAAGATGTTTCAGAATTCAGTTAAGACAAAACCAGAATTGAAGATAAGAATCAACAGTCACCCTAGTTTGCAAATTATTGCCTACAATGTGATGCTTTCACAGATTATAATGTTCAAGAAAGTCGTTCTTTGATCTTCCAATATGAAGAAATTCGAGACAACACCTCGGAATTCAGTTAAGAAAAAATCAGAATTAAAGATAAGAATCAACAGTCACCCTAGTTTGCAAATTATTGACTACAATGTGAAGCATTCACGGATTATAATGTCCAAGAAGATCGTTCTTTGAACTTACAATATGAAGAAATTCGAGACAGCACCTCGGACTGTCGCCAGAAAGACTGAACCCAGAAATCAGATATCGATAGAGATTTCAAGCCTCCAGAAATTCCCGGCAGCCACTCTGATACGAAATTGACGTCTGAGAGGTATAGATCATCAGATTCGTCGTCTACTTCTTCATCGATTAACCCACGAAATGGCTTCTCAACGCCAACAGCGACAGAATCAAGATTCCTCAAATTCTGAAGGACTTGTAAGATGATGCTCTTGTAGGGAGTGACGGAAGCTTTCGTCTCCGCTGCTTTTGATTTCAAGTACCGTTCGTAGGAACAAAAGAGCTTCAAAGATTGAACATCGTAGGAGACGGCATTTAGAATTTTGGAAGATAGTCTACAACGAGCTATATCAGTGAAATCGTTCACTCGGTTTAGTATTTCCAAAATCAAAGGAGTAGGAAGTTCGTCCATGGCAAAGACGAGAGAGAAAAAACGTTCGATTCAGAATTAGAGCTCCATGACCGCGTTCACCTCTCTTTATATCAGGTTTTCATGGAACCCGAGTGTTTTCCGACGCGCGCGTTGTAAAATGACGGCGTGGATTCCTCGCGCGTTTAATAACAGTTCTGTACGCGATGAGCGTCTGAAGTCTCAGCTCTGAGTTTAGTTACTCTCCCCATGAGGATACCCTCCTCCTAATACCCATCACCGTCCATGGTATATGGAACCCACTAAACATGGACGGTGATAAGGTGTTGGGAGAGGATCAGACTGCCAGGTCAGCAAACGAGAATCACCATGCCGCGCTAGCGTACCCTGGCCCTGACTGTTTACTAAAATTTCAATCCTGCCCCACCAAAACCCTTTTTTGGTCGTCGGCTTCATCAGAGCTTCATTTAAACTTGAAACTGGTAAGTGTGTCTGTAGGTGGGAGAGGGGGTGAGACTGAGAGAGAGAGAGAGAGAGAGAGAGAGAGAGAGATGGGTAGAAGGATATTGAACGATGCATTGAGAACGATTGTAAATGCCGAGAAAAGAGGAAAAGCAACAGCAAACCTGCAGCCTGTTTCTGAAGTTATGGCTTCCTTTCTCAGGATCATGAAAGATCGAGGTAGACTATCACAATTTGTTGCTATGGTCATTGGTTTGATATTTATGTTTTTATAATTGTTCTATTATGTTTGTTTGCTGAACTTCTTAAGATCTCTTGGGTTTAGGGGGAATGAAACTGGGCTGATTTTATTCTACACAAAAGTAGAACTTTTCGGTCGTGATTTATCCCCAAAAAAAATAACATATTTTTGTTATAGTCTGGTAGAAGGATTAGATGGGTCTGGCTTGTTTCTTGTAGTCCCGTTTGAGTTTTTGCTTATGTTTGGTAAGTGGAAAATACCCCAGGTTGGTTTTCAGAAGTTGCTTAAACTCCACAGAGTTGACATGGATTATTTTAATCTTCTCTGTACATAATGGGGAATTTGTGAAATCAAAGCTTTCTAAAACCCAAGAAACAAAGAAACAAAAAAAAAAGGAAGTGATTTCAGAGTTTTCGATTAAAGTGAACAATGAGTAAGGTAGAACCGGACCATCTATGTTCTTTGTTAGCAGAGGAGTCTCTAATGTTTACAACCTCTGGCATCTTCTCCAAAAAAAAAAAAAAAAAAAATGATAAAGAGGGCTAGCTAACTGTAAAAGAGAGAACAAAACTATTGTCATGCTGAACGGATGAAAAGATTACATGGTGTACATGACATTTTGGTCGATTTTCCACGATATTGAAGTATCCAATTAGTGTACGCTGTCACATGCTTCTTGTGTCCTGGGAAGATTCTAGATCTGGGAGCAATTAAATCAGCACTGAATTTTAAATTTTTTAACTTTTACTCTCGTATGTTGATTTTGTAGCTCTCTTCATCTGAAAACTCATCATGGAAATCTTCAGGTCAGAATTAGGGCTTCATCCTGAAAAATGAACAAAGAAATTTTTTTTTTTTTTGAGGGTTGCTGACTGTCTTCCTGTTGAAATTTGGTCACTATCTTGGACTTCTTCCTGACTAAAGACTAGATACTGTGCCAGCCAAAATCAACTTATGTTTCTGAGGTAGGGTTTCTAGCCATTCACAATTACAAATGTTGGAACACAAACAGTAATATAAGAGGTTACAAATTTTCAATTGGTGGAATTTTATTCATTCAAATGTTTTTCTCTTTCTTCTGGTGGGTTCAAACTGTAGTATCTCAGTGATTCAAATAAAATTTCCCCCAACCAAAAAAAAAAAAAAAAAGGGAAAAGAAAACCTTGATGACAATCTGGTTTATAGTAGGCATATAGGAGAGCATTTCTTTTGAGGAAGGGTGGTTTCTCTTTTGCTTTTGACTAGCTGCCAATCTGTTTGTGTGGGTTTTACTCTTGGGTAACTAATGTCAGATTTGCAGACAATGTATAACTTTGTCCAGATGTTGTAAATTGGATTTGCATTCTCGACCCCTTGCAGTTTAAATAACATTTTTGACTTGTTTTGTTGTCTTGGCAAAAGAGTATTCATGTAACTGCCCCAAGTAATTGGAATAAATTGGAGTATAGATGCCATGATACATCAATCATGGCATCGGAAATGGTTTATCAATAGAGGGTCCACATGATCAGAGAGGAGAGAAGGTGTCAATGTGAGATCGTTATGATCAGAATGTGAGAGGATGTGGCAAATCATCCCCACACTGCTGGCGTGGGCATCATTTTCACATTTCTAGATTATCAAACACTCAAGTACAATTTTACCTCTGTTTAGGTGAAGTGCTGGGCAGCCTAGTCTGGATAAGGCTACACTTGGCTAATTGCACCAGGAACTGAAACATTATTAGCTTAAATCTGGCTAATTTTCAATGCTTTGTGTAGGAGAAGAAAGTGGATGGATACTTAATAAAAAGGAATTTTATGTTAATTTCTAGCAAAACCTGACAAGCAGTAAATAAAATTCAACTCTAGTCTTCAGCAGGTTATTCTTTCTACTCTTACTTGATTATTACAATTCAACACCAGTATAGAGAATATTAGAAGAGTGAAACCTTTACATGCCCATATCATGGAGTTTTTTTTTCCTATCCTATAATCAAACAACAATGAACAACAGTACTCTTATACCTTGATTGCTATTGGAACAAGATCAGCTTGTTCATATAGTATCTTTAACCATACTCCCTTCTTTCCCTGCAATTGACATTGAATTATTGAGCAAAAAGAACATGATTTATATGAATGAACTCCAAGCTATTAGAGTAGAAAATAAGAGCTAATCCTTCAATGGCTTCTGATAGGTAGTCATAGGGGCATCATTAACATGTCTCAAGACCTTGCGTGTAGGCTACTTAAGCAGATTTAAGTTAGGCAAAAAACCAAGTTGGTGTATGACTTCATCTGTATATATTGTAATCTAAACCATTTGTTTTCCTTGGGCATCTCTCTTAAGTTATTTGATGTTGATGTAAAAGGATGTCATCTACATTTCATAGTGCAGAAGACTCATTTTTCCTAAGTAAATACACACATCCACAGACATGAAATTAAAAATTTACAAATGAAATATGACACTGAACCTTTATCTTCCAGTGGGAGAGTGAAGCACAAAGCATAGAAGCAAATGCATTGGCACTGGGAGGTAAGCATTCTGGATTAACAACTCCATTGAAGTCGTCGTCATAGGCCTCAAGCAAGTCAAGTTTCATGCTTGGTGATGAAACATCTGAGGAGACAACTCGAATTGCTTGTTTCTTCGACCCATTCCTGCCTACTTGTGATATTGAATTCCTACAGCCATTGTTAGAGGGCTTAAATTTAAGATTTGTGATGGTTGAATGTTGTGCCTTGCATGGATAACCTGGATAAAAATACAAAATTTAGTATCCGCGAAAGTTTTCTGGTGGACAGATCAGGTTTCTAACACCATGGTCTTCCGATATCCATTGACAAAAAAACATACTGATCTTTAGACCAGAAGTTAACCTCTTCCCTATTGGTATTGACTTCTATAAAAACCCTTAAAGCACCTAAGAAATTCAACAGGTCAAATTCTCTGAGCAGCAACAGTACTGTGGAAGCTAAACCAATCATTGACATAGTACAGTGAGCTACACATGAGACAAATAACCCCGTAGCCATAAGAGTACCAGTAGATACTATAGATTTAAACTCACCCCATGCTAATGCATGAGAATTGAAATTTGTTGTCCTTTGTATCCTTGACCCTGTTGACTGAGCGTAGCAGTGCAATTCTGATAGTCTCCACCCTTGCACTAGCATCCTTTCAGTTACAATTAACAACGAACCCAAATGGCCAGGACTAGATATAAGCCCCTTAAAGGGGCGGACATGCAACTGGTTAAAAGCATAAACAGCATTCAGTAGGACAAGTAGGCTCCCCAGAGATGTCACTTTCAAAAAATTTCAGCTTATATCATCCATATTCCTGAGGATAGGTGATGGGAATGTTCCCTAGCTCTATTTTCAGGACACAGGTTCAGATTTAAGGGAATCTTCCTGAGTTTCAGAATTATGGAGTCTTCTTATCTTGTTTGCTATCTTAAAACATTTCCTCAAAACTTTCTCAGATTCTGAAAAGAATGTGCTCGTTTTATGTGTTTTTAGATCTTAATTGTATTGATTTATCTAATCTCCAAGTTGATGCTTCTGAAGGAACATTAACCTTCATGTTGGGAGTTTTGTCTCACACTGGCCACACAAGAGCCTATAATCTCTTTTACGCACTTGGGAGTCCCTCCACCTAACTAAGCAGGATTATGGATAGTATAAATGTGTATACTTTCTTAACAAAAACAATGAAGAAACTTGAGGTTGAAGTTTTTGAAGAATAAAAAATTCCCATCTCATTATGGATTGCTATCATCATTGTCTTCCTGGATCATATCATCAAGGGCAGCATCTCCAAATATGCTTACTTGTGGAATACTATTTAATCATTAAATATGTGCAACTTCCTCTTATGGTCCTCTTCCTTATGTATGGGGCTGCAAGAATAATGCAAGATTTAGAATTTAGAAGGAAGAAGAATAGTAGATATGAGTTCAGCATTGAACAAGTGGTACGTTGGATAAGAAATGGAAAGGTGACAATGAAAATAGGTGTTTGTCACTGTGCCCACACGTGGCTGCTGCTAGGCCAGTGAGTATTGGCATAAATCCAAGGAGCCACCTGTGGTGTGCCCACTTGGCAATAAAAATAAAAAATAAACAAAATAAATAAACTCGGGTTTAGGTTCAGGTTTGGGTTGGGCTGAGCCGGGTTTTCTGAGTAGGTTCAACTTGGAGTTTCCAGGGCACAACCTAGTCTTGGCCCGGTTTGATCTTGTTTTTGTCATTTTTATACTATTTTATACACATGAAATTAACCTAAATGCGTCTATATTTAGTATTTTAAATCAATTGTCGGTTAATCCATAGTCCTTGTTAAGTTTATAAAGGTTTTCGTATTTGTTCTTTACTGGTCTTCAGATACATTTATACTTCCTGTTCAATATGTTTCTCCATGTGCCTGCTTGTTTCAAATGCTATCAAAACTTTGGGGTATCAAACTGACTCATTTCATTCTACTTTCCAGGTTATATCAAAAATTTTCAGGTATCTGACCTGCATAGAGTAAGAAGGATTAGTGTTGAACTCCAAGGCAGGGTAACTGATTGTCGAGCACTCACTTATAGGCAAGATATCAAAGCCAAGGACATTGAAGACTATAGAATACGTATGCTTCCGACTCATCAGGTATGTATCCTTATTATCCCTGTAGCCTTTTGTCTCTTAAGACTAATCTTGTGTCCTCCTTTTCCTTTTATCTTTTTAATTATGCCTTCATCTTCAGATTGCCACAATCTAAAGAACATGTTTAGATTATTGTAGTTTTATTATTTTAGTAGTAGTTAGGCTGTCTTGGTATGGTTTGTAGAATTAATTGAATAATACATTATGTTATTTGCTAGCATTTGGTATCATTAATGACCCTACTTTTTACTTATAATAAATTCAAATAAATAAAAATCTACAAATAGGTGGGGAGCTCATTATGGATTATGACCATAATGGATTATTGGATTTATCCGCTTTAACTTTGATGAGCACATGTTCTACAACCTTAAAAAACAAGGGTAAGAACATAATTTTCTATCTTTTATAAAATCCCTCTTCCAACGAGAATCTGAAACCCTTTTCCTCCCTTCGTCCCAATTCCACTCTAAGAATCTGAAACAGTGGTCCGATCATGAGCCAAGGGTTTCGGACCATCTCATAAGTCTGCGATGCTGTCAGCCAATGTCAGACCTCTCACCCCTCTCCCCTCTCTCTCTCTCTCTCTCTCTCTCTCTCTCTCTCTCTCTCGTTTGTGTGTTTGCATGCCTGAGTTTCTTTTGGGTGTTCTCTGTGCCTTTCTCTGCCGATCGAAGAGTTTAATGGCAATCACAACAACATCAATCAAATTGGAAAAGAGGAAGATCTAGCTTTGGGTTTAATTTTCCGAACCCACCATGATATGCCACCGTACTACGACAGCCATCATCCAGGAACGATTGGATTCAGGACCTTCCGGCTACTATTGCATTCGTTGCAGAAGAATGAGTCTAAAATAGGGGAGAAAAACGGTGTTGACGATGTTGCATCACCTGGGCGTTCGGAAAGCCTATGAAAATTTCACCAGAGCCTGTTAAATCGAAAACTACAGCATTGAACTTTCATTGCTCCACGACTCCTCCACTCTCAAAGGCGAAACAGAAACTCCCATCATAAAAACCACTCAATGAGGAAAGCAACTGTGATGGTGATTAGGGATCACAAAATTTATTCCATTTTGACGGTTTACGTAGGCAGCTTTACTTATCAATACTATCAAACCAATCCAAGCTGTTGAAATTTTGCTTCGATCAAAATGCCCTTTCTCCAGTATTATAAGACTTCTCACTAGAGAAGAGCTAAGACTAAGATTGTTACAGTCCATCAGGAAACACTTTTAGGCTTTGTGGGGTGGAGTGGGGAGTCCTTTGGATTGAATGGGACCCATTTGATAACTGGTCCACTGTTATCACCCCATCGATAAATCTGGTTCACATATCAAGTTGATCCAATGGTCACAACATACGAAAAGGTAGCCTATTGGGTCTCAACAGTAGGATAAAATGGTGTGATACTCGTATACATAGTGAAAAAGATAAGATTCAGCATGCCCTGTGTAATACTGATATTCATAATGAAAAACGTCTAGTGGAATTTTAAAAAATAATATGAATTGACCACATGTCAAATTTCATATCGAAAATCTAATATTTCCTCCCGGATGCATACCTCTACTGTGCACCAAACTCTAATCCTTTGGTAGTGTTTAATTTTTTTTATTTCTTATTTTATCAAATGGCAAAACTTATAGCATACCAAACCTATTTTTCATTATATAATCTATTATGTTTAGTAGTACCAAACGCTTATTATTGATGACCTATAATTTATTTTCGTAAATGATTTGTCACAAATAGGTCATAAAACACAAACTTTCCATTGTTGACTAGCCTTATGGAATGAAAGACCAATCTTTCCTTGCTATAAGATTTCTAGAACTGAAAAGAAAACTAGTAGGAAACTTTCCTAAACATAGAATGGAAAGTTTTAAAAAAAATAAAAGTAGGCAAGTTTCTAAATATAATTACTAGTATTAGAAACATGCTTACATGGTAATTTTTTATTAGGAAAGCAATAACGAAAAAAAGGAAACAAGTTTCTAAAATTTGTCGGTACTGTTCATGTGAATAGTACCATTTGAACAGTGTTTTCAATATTGCCTCTAAAATTTGTTGGTACGTGAACAGTGTTTTCTGGCTGGACAATACTGCATCACACTGAAATGGCTTAATTTGAGTTCTGAATTTGTAACTTTTATTGCCCTTATTGTATGCCACTGAGATGGCCTGGTTCAAGCTCCCAATCCATAATTTTCAATTTGAATCTCTATTAAAGCATGATATTTAGGCTGAATATGGAGAACATCATCCAAACTACAGGTAACTCCATTTTGTCGGTTCTAGTTGCAGCTTTTACTGTCCATTTTGAATCTAAATACTGTCTGGTCCATAATTGTCAAGGCGTCGCCTAGGCACCCTTGTGATGTCTTGGAATATCAAGCGTCTTGGTCGTCTAGGCAGGCGCCTTGGTCGCCTAGGCGCCCGTCAAGCCTCCATCGCCTTGGTTTGCCTTGGCGCTTTGACAACTATGGTCTGGTCTAGTGAAACTGAGGAAATTGATGCGTTTTGAAAATTTTAAACTAAAAAACCATGTGTCCCCACCCCCACCCAAAAAAAAAAAACGGTACATTTAAAATGATAGTTTCCACTATGGACACACTATGCTAAGTACATAAATACCAGCCATACTGATCTTATGGTATGTAGATTTTCTCAACAACATGGTCCACAAAAAGGGAGGATCGATCACATCATGTAAAACAGTGTTTTGTAGTTCAAAAAGCTTGTGGACCATACATGTCTATATCTCTAGCACATTCCACATGATATATTTATCCTACCCCAGGGATTGGATCTTTCAGATTAACGACTGTTATCATAACTTCTTAATGGGTAGATTTCTTTGCATGGCCCAAAAAAATAAAAGCTGCTAGTAGAGGTGTAGAGTGCGTAACTATAAATCTTTATTCTACTGTTTGTTCTGTTATTCAAACCAAATGCTTGCCAGCACATTCACAACTGCAACAAGGCCTTGACCACTAGTCTTGTATGGTTCTTAGGTTAAAAATCTACCTTTAAACTACAGATTATTTAAGCATACCGTGAGTCCTTGGTTACAAAATATGGTGATAGAATTAGCAGCAAGGGCAGAACTAAATTTTAGCCTGTATCTTTGCCCATATTTGCCACTTATGGAAGGAAATCCTGGCTCTGCCCCTGTTCAGCTGTACACGTTTATGGATTAAATGGAGTATCATAACCTTGATGGCCCCAGTTCTAGAAACTGTAAATCTTTTTTCATTTACAGTATTTAGAAAATCATAGTCCATTATAGTTATTAATATATTTTTCCTCCGTTATAGTTATTAATATATTATCCCCCAAAAAGGATGATTGACATTTTCTGTGCACTTGTTCCCTTATGCAGTGGGGTTACGTCGTGATTACAACTCCCAGTGGTGTTTTGGATCATGAGGAGGCCATTAGACAAAATGTTGGAGGTCAGGTTCTGGGTTATTTTCACTGATGACCTATCATATATATCTTCATTTGGATGGGAATTGAAAGGGAGGGGGAGGGAGGAAGACTGTTTTGTACGTGTCATTGTGGGGAAGACTGATGCTTCTGGTAATTGTGTAGCTTCTCATCTTCATAACATGCTCTCTAATTTTCATTCAAATTGTTGATGATATTTTCTTCCGAATTGATGAAAATATCCAAGCTTTGGATTTTATTGCTAGAGTGATTTATGAAAACAAGTAAAATGAGAAGGGGGAATCCAAAATAATTCTTTTCTATGAGAGAATCTGGTATTCAGGAACATTTTGTATGTTACAACATCTCATTACATATGTTGAAGATAAAATACTGGTTTTAGTAGAGTGGCATTCAAGCAATGCATGAACCTGCATTTGTATAATTGCATTCAGCAGAAGAAATCTCCATATTTTTACATGAAGACGTGATACACATGGTACTACAAAACCAGTCAATTAGAAAATTCTATGGAAATGACAGGTAGGGGTGGTAACCAATTGGTTTAGTTTAAAATGCATTAAGCACCATGGGCATGATTTTGATTATTGGTTTCCCATATTTTAGTTTAAAATGCATTAAGCACGAATTTTTGTAGAGTTCTCGTCAGAACTTTCAAAATTAGCAACATGGGCATGATTTTGATTATGGATTTAAGGCCATAAGAGCGCTATTCTTGAGTTGGCCTAAGTTTCATATTAGAAAATATCACCCTACTTTAGGATCCAGCACAAGGATAGATAATAGGATTTTGGAGTTGTTGTGCAGGGTTGCTACTTGGGCCTGATTTGTTTGTGGAATGATGAATTTTTTCAAAGACTCACGACTGATGTAGTTCAAGACTTCAAGATTCAAACCGAAGCCTTTGGTTACGTCATCCAGATTTCTGTCTCTCTTGAGAAATGATTTTATTGGAGGGAAACAAGAAAGGGCATGATACCCAACAGATACACAAGGGGCAAGATTGTCCGAGAATTGTTTGCCATCAAGATTTTTTATTTAACATTCTAGGATGAAGGCCAAAATTCTTAAATCTGGATACTGTAGTCATTCTAGAGTTTCAGAATATGGTAAACAGAAGCTGGATGAGAATCATCCCCAATTTAGAGTTGGAAACTAGTTGACAATTTAGAGAACTGCAAGAGCCCATTTGAGATTTTATTTCATTTTTTTTAAAGAATTTGAAACCTCCCTTAGAATGGGTCCGCTACATATTAATTCTTGCAATCACTGGAATCAGTGATATTTTTTGAAATGTTAAATTCTTTTTTTGGACCTGGTTTGTAGGAGAAAGATCCTCTCCTGCCCTCCAGTCCACCCAGCACTGTTGGATCTCTCTCTCTCTCTATATCCCAGGTGGGTTGGGTTGTTGGAGAAGATCTGAAAATCCCAGTTTTTATGCGCTAGCCATGCACATGTATGATCAGGCAAGGGTGTTCCATCCAGTGAATGGACGGTAAAATTATCATTACATACCATCCTCTCTCCCCCACCCATCCAACAGTGGAAAAAAAAAGAGATGTATATGCATTGTACATATCCTCCTCTCTCCCCCAACCGGGAGTGGAAAAAACAGATGTATATGCATTGCCGTGCACGAAACTTTGGCCCTTGTTCTTTCTTGTTTTTGAACCAGCCTCCATCTTACAATTTTAAGATTCTGTTGACCCAAAATTACAGCAAGTAAAACAAAATTATGAGAAATATTACCCTGCATCATGTTTTCTGTTTGCTTCATTCTATTTGGTTGCAAGGTTAAAAAAAAAGTGGAATTTTCAAAATTTTAAAAAATTCTTTAATCATTATAACACAACTATGTGATTAAACTTCAAATCATTCTATATTTTGTTATTAACTTATACTTTACAATCAAATCCTATGCACATAAAAAATAAAATAAAAATTATATTTAAAAAATATCTTTACTAAATACAGTAAAAATTTTAAATGGTTTATACAATCATGTTAAGTAACGACTATAAAAGTTTTCATTTTAAGTTTAAATTTTTTAAAATTTTTTGTTTCCCTTGCGCCTTCCTATTTTACTTGAGGGAATTACTCCCTATAAATGTGAATCTAACATAAATGTAAGCAAATCAATAAGGAAGAGGGGGGAGTCTAACTATTAATTTTTCAAATCAAAAGTAAGCCACCTTTTGCCGTCAATTAACCTAAATCATCTCCATGTCAAGAAGTGCAAACTTCAATTAAATAATTGTGCAATCAATAAAAAAAGCTAGAGAGTACAAAATCTTATCTGCCATTGGGCTTCCTTGCATCTACCTAATACTTCAAATATGAGCCAGAGACGCTCTCAAGAGCATATTTCACGTCGACTATCTCACACTTTCGCTCTATGGTAGTTCTCCCTCTTACTATCACATTGCATTTTGAGCTCTTGGATCCTCCAGTTGCTGCCAGACCCTGATGGCCAGACAATGGACTGGAGCCATCTTTGTGCAGTATCTCACGGTGCTACAACAATCTATTCGCCAGGCTTTACACTCAATATTTCCCCAATGATTGGATTGAACATAGCTTGACCGTAATGGCAAGGCCAAGCGGCAAGGCCAAGCGTCAGGCAGTCCTGGATTTAGCTTTAAGCCTAAACGCTACATGGATACCCCATGGAGAACGTCTCTATTCACTACTCTCAATGGTTCCCAAAACCAAATACATCATGGCAATTTGCCAAAATCGATGGCAAGTCGAAAATCACAAAGGTTTCCACCCAAAGCTCTGAAAATATTTGACCAAAACCAAATATTAAAATGCCATCTACATGCATATGTACAAATGTATGCATGGAATCTAACAAAGGGCACAAAGTACAACGGCATGGCAAATGCAAATGCCACAAACTGTAGCACCAAAACTCTCAACTTTCTAAAGGTTTCTCGGTTTTATCCAAATTAGAATACAGAGAACTTTCTTGTTCCAGCACAAAAATCTAGTGTACAATTGATATAAAATTCAGGATGGGGGAGTAGCAGAGACCTTTACACAAAGCCTAGAAACAGTGTAAACAATTAAGAAGAAGCAGTCAAGGTCTTCGCTTTCTGTTTATGTCGTAATGCACACACATGAACGCAGCAGTCTTCATCTGAGACCATCAAGAGATTTCAAGCAAACCCTCAGTACATAGTTGTTTCAAAAAAAGGAACCTAGATGTGCAAAACTAAAATAATTAAAATTAAAAATTAAAAAAATTAAAAATTTTTTAATTTTTATTTTTTTTTTTTTTTTTTTTTTTTTCTGGGCTTTCAGGTATGTTTTTCCTTAATTTAATTAAGCATCAAAGCCAGACTCTCTATGTAAATTGTTCATTAACTAATATTTAGGGCTAATATATGTCCACTAAGAAATTGAAAACTATATAATGCAAAAAATATAAAGAGCAAGTCAGGGGTAAGACATAGAAACATACCTCTTTGCCAAAGATTTACCACAATACAATGCAAGTCTTATGGTAAACATGCAAGCAAGGGTCAAATCAGGCAGCAAGGGGACCACCCCCACCCTTATTTCCCACAAAAAGATTAAAGAAGAAAGGGAAAAAATGGTGGATGGTGTTTTCCTCATGCTTAGTCCTTCTAAATTATAACTTTAAATACATGCAGACCAACCCCAACCAACCTAAAGTTACAGGAACCACTTTACCCACATCTCACATATTTTTTTTTTTGCCCCTTGATATGAATTAATTGTGTATGTAATCGTAAGTGTACGGTATCGTACAGTAACTGGTTGATCTCAGGGAGGAGTTGCTATTATCCTAATTCAAATAAGACAAAGCGTACCAAATGGATTTGACTGAATTAACCACCCTAATTACTTCAAATAAAAATTAATCACGCCATAACAACGATAATTATCAATTCATAACGGTACGAAAATTTATGAAACCACTAACCATAAAGTAACACAGATCTATTGCAAGAAAGGAACGAAATTAAAAGTAAAAGAATGTAAGAAAAACTTATCTCGATAGAAGATTTTTTTGTCGTTGCTCTTCGTCTTGTTGTCACTCCAAGGCAATGTGCAAACGATTACAAATGGAGCCTTCTCCCCTAAATTAAATTAGTAATGGGGTACAACCTATATTTATCTACCCTACTACAGAGTTCTAAATCTGAAATTAAAACTAAAAAATAAAATAAAAAATAAAAATAAACTTAAGCAAGAAGAACACAACTTGAAAAGAAAAAAACTAAGAATCTCAAACTCTTTCATAAATTCTCAAAACTAAAAAAAATTCATAATAGAATTATTGGATGGTTTTTCTATTGCTGAGCATCACATATATATACAAGTGAGTAAAGATCACAATCAATATTTATAATTAGATTAGAAGAACTTTTGTAGAGATAATTTTGGTAACCAAAATTTCAATCTTGTAGGTTCATTGTATGTCGACGATTCTTGAGTAGAAAAAATTTTGCATCAACTCATCATATCTTTAGCATCATTATCTCTTCTTGAAAACTTTCATAATCGATTGGAGCTTTCCATTCTTCCATGCCATGTCAATCTTGTAAATTTGATTCCAAATAAGTAAAAAATATTTTTTCAAGAGAATGAAATCTTTCACATGAAATTGGGCTATTCTTTGACTTGATCCAAGGCTGATCTTATACACAAAATTCGTGGCTCTCCTCATAAAATTCATCTTATGTCCGACTGCTGAGTTGACTGGGTGAGTCAACTGGATAGGATCTTCAAAAATTCATAAAATGATCTTTTCGAGCTCAAATTTTTCCATTCTTTCATCTACACCCAACAAACATAAAATCAACATTGAATACCCGAGAAGCATCATAAATAGAATAAGAGATGTACATTTTATGCGCTAAATTCATACATAAAATGTGTTCATCAGATTCTCCCATACTTGAACTTTGCTAGTCCCGAGCAAAGAAAAATATAAAAAATAAAATAAAATAAAATCCTAACTCACTTTCGTAGGAATCACGATTGCACTTAGCACGTGCAACAAGCCTTTAAACCCCTAGGTCACCCCTAGTGGACGAGTTGTGTCTCGTGAGTATTTTCAGAGAATAAACACAAAGTTTATATAAAAATTTTAAATTTTAATTTTGGTATTAAGGAAAGAGAACATACACACATCCATTAGTCAAGGCACTCAACTTAAGATAAAGAAAACATAGAAACCCCCACATTTGAGCTCCCCCACATTTGAGCTTTGCTATCTCATATGATTCAAACACTAAGATTGCATCTCAATTAGAAAACCTTGTTATATCGTCCAAACATATCTCTCCTTAGGATGAACCCTTTGTAACATACTGGTAACCAAGACCCAAGAATAACTTTCAACACTTGTATTTCATATTTTTTTTTTTTTTTTCTTTTCTTTCTTTCTTCCTCTTTAAGCTACTCTACTACAATTGGCTTGAGAAGTGCAGGTGGTTATGCATTCCCATGTTAGTATGTAGCTTCGCTTTTGGTATATATCTTTAAGGACATTGATGCTAAAGAGTACCTTTTTTTTTTTTTTTTTTTTTTTTTTAGACGAGAGCTGTGTTCAAGGAATTTCAATCAAGAAACCTTGCTTCCTGAGGCGAATGTCCTGTCTAATACCAAGAACAAAAAAAACTCTTATTTTCTTATTATGATATATATATATATATATATATATATATATATATATATATATATAATACAAGGAGGTCTCAGCTTTATTCAAAGGTTGAAATTACCAACTATAACTATAAAATAATCATCCCTTCAGATGAGTAAGATGTATTTTCTAACTCGATTCCTACATCAAAATACAACATAAGTACTATCCTTACATAGGGTTTCATTACTTCGTATGTGATAGTTTTCTAGGTCTCTTTCTCCTTCCTCTTTTGTGTCAAAATCATAGAAATAGTGATTGATTTTTTTAAAAATCAAAGTTAAAAAATTAAAATTTACAATGAAAGCTCAAAATTCATTTTTTTAATGAAATCTCAACCCTTCCCCCATACTTAAATCATGCATTGTCCTCAATATATACAGAAAAATAAAAGATAAGGACAAGAGGAAAAAAAAAACTCCATGAATCAAGGATCGATGTAAAAAGACTCATGAAGATCCATGACCTCTTCAGTGGAGTCGTGTGAAAGCTCCAAAAATAGCTTCAAATGCTGGCCATTTACTTTGCTGGTTGCACCTGTACCTAGATTTAAAATCTCAATTGCACCAGATTAGAAAATATTTTGAACAATATAAGAGTCCTCCCAATGAGATCTAAGTTTATCAGAAAAAATATGCAAACAAGAATTATAAAGCAAAACCTTGTCGCCAAGGGTGAAAGACTTCCGAAGGATATGTCTGTCATGATAAGCCTTGGTCTTGTCTTTATAAATGCGAACATTGTCGTAGGCATCATTTCACAATTCATCCAACTCAGAAAGCTGGAGTCCTCTATGAGTGCTAGCATCTGACAAATCAAAATTTAATTTCTTAATTGCCCAAAACGTTCGATGTTTCAATTCGACTGGTAGATGAAAGATTTTTTCGTACACTAGACGGTAAGAGGATTGACCAAGAATGGTCTTGAAAGCAGTTCTATAAGCCCACAAAGCATCTACTATGCGAATAGACCAGTCCTTACGGGTCGGATTGATAATTTTTTCAAAATCTATTTGATTTGTCGATTGGACACTTCAACCTGTCAACTGGTCTGAGGATGGTAAGGGGTTGCCAATTTATGGGTAATACCATATTTTCGAACAAGGACCTCAAATGGTTTATTGCAGAAGTGTTTTTTCCTATCGCTAATGATAGCTCGAGGGGTACCAAATCGAGAGAATATATTCTCCTTTAGAAATTTAATGACTACATTGTGGTCATTGGTTTTAGTAGCAACAACTTCTATCCATTTGGACATGTAGTTCACAGCTAACAAGATATACTCATTCCCAAAAGACTTTAGGAATGGACCCATAAAATCGATGCCCCAAGCATAAAAAATTTCAACCACCAGAATTGGGTTGAGCGGCATCATATTTTGCTTGGTAATGCGGCCTAAAGACTGACAAGAAGGGCATGAGTTACAGTAATTAAAGGCATCCTTAAAAAGACTACGCCAGTAGAATCCAGACTGTAAAACCTTGGCTGTGGTCTTATTTGGCCCAAAGTGGCCATTACACGCCTGATCATGACAGTAAGACAGCATAGATTGTTGTTCATGATCAGGTACACATCTCCTAATAATCTGATCAGGATAAGTCTTGAACAAATATGGGTCGTCCCAAAAATAGTACTTAACTTGAGAATGGAATCTATACCTATTCTGGGCGGACCAATGGGAAGGGATCGCACCCATTACCAAGTAATTTACAATATCAGCGAACCAAGGTTCACTAGATATTGCAAACAATTGCTCATCTGGAAAAGACTCGTTGACTGGTGAATCGACAGTCAAAGAGTAGGCAGTCGAGATAAGTGGTCAGCAACCAGATTTTCTATTCCTAGTTTATCCCTAATCTCTAAGCCAAACTCTTGTAAAAGCAAAACCCATCTAATGAGATGAGCTTTAACATCCTTTTTCTACAAAAGATGCTTGAGAGCAGCATGATCCGTATACGCAATGACATAGGATCCTATCAAGTAGGCACAAAATTCTCTAAAGCGAATACGACAGCTAAGAATTCATTTTCAGTGGTGGTGTAATTAAGCTGTGCATCGTTTAAAGTTCTACTTGCATAACAAATTACATGGGGTAACTTATTGATCCGTTGCCCAAGGACAGCTCCTAATGCAAAATCAGAAACATCACACATAAGCTCAAAGAGCTTTGTCCATATGAGTGCCTGAATAACAGGGGTAGTGGTCAAAATCTTTTTGAGTTGATTAAAACTCTCAAGACATGCATCATTAAAATCAAAGAGTTGGTCTTTAGCAAGCAAAGAGGTGAGAGGACGAGCAATTTGATTAAAATCTTTAATGAACCACCGATAGAAACCGGCATGTCCTAAAAAGGTGAATGTCCTTAACAGATTTGGGAACATGTAGCTTTTCAATCAATTCTACTTTGGCTCTGTCAACCATGATTCTATATTTGAAAATGATGTGACTCAACACTATGCCATGTTTTACTATGAAGTGACATTTCTTCCAATTTAAAACTAAATCTTTCTCCGTACACCTGACAAGAACTAAGAAAAGATTATGTAGCCAATCAGAAAAAGTAGATCCATGCAAAGAAAAATCAATCCTTGAATACTTCTAAATATTGCTCTACCATATCTGAGAAGATGCTCATCATGCACCTTTGAAAAGTGATACAGGCATTGCATAGCCCAAAAGGTATGCGCCGGTAAGCATAGGTTCCGTTGGGGCATGTGAAAGTGGTCTTGTGTTGGTCATCTAAGGCAATGGGGATTTGATTATAACCGGAGTATCCATCTAAGAAGCAATAGTATTCATGTTCGGCCAACCTCTTTAACATTTGATCAATGAAAGGCAAAGGGAAGTGATCCTTCCACGTTGCCGTATTCAGCTTTCTGTAGTCTATGCAGACTCTTCATCCTGTTTGGATACAGGTTGGAATCAATTCATTGTCAGCATTAACAACTACAGTGACTCCTAACTTCTTTGGTACCACATGCACCAGATTTACCCACTCATTGTCAGATATGAGATATATGATCCCATGAGTTAAGTACTTTAGAATCTCTTTCTTAATGGCTTCCTTCATCACAAGATTTTCTTGTCTCTGAGGTCCTCTTGAGGGGTTAGTATCTCCCATAAGGTGTATATGATGTTGAATAATAGATGGACTAATACCTTTGATGTCAGCCAAAGTCCAACCTAAGGCTTCCTTGTGATTTTTGTAAGAGTTTGACTAACTCTTCTTCCTGATTAGAAGTCAATCAGATGCAATAATAACAGGAAGAGTTTGGTCAGGTCCTAGGAAGGCATGCTTCAAAGTAGATGGTAACTCCTTTAATTCTAAGTTAGGTGGTTCAACCATTGAGAGCTTGGGATTGGAAGTGGATAGAGGTCTTAGAGGTTCCATAGGTGTATGGATATTTTATGCCTCTGATGAGAAAGTGTCCTCTATTCCTCCCAACTCTTCCATACACTGCAAGAATTCCAAGTCAAAGTCAATGTCAAAAGTGGTCTCTACATGGTCAGGGAATTCTCGGAGCATATGTACTTCCTCATTCGGTTGCTTACCCAACCTAAATACATTTAAATCAACAGTTTGGTTACCAAATGATAGTTTCATGAGACCGTTCCTGTAATTTATCAGTGCATTGCTTGTAGCTAGAAACGATCTCCCTAAAATGAGAGGGATTTGATTCCTATTGGAGACATGATGTGTTTCTAAAACAATAAAATCCACAAGAAAAAAAAATTCTCCTACCTTTAACAAAACATCCTCTACCATTCTTTTAGGAGTTTTTACAGAGCGATCAGCTAGTTGAAGTGAGATGGACATTGGTTTCAACTTTCCAATCCTAATTGTTGGTAAACATGGTAAGGTAGAAGATTTACACTTGCACATAAGTTTAGCAGAGCATGATCAATAAAGGTGTTGCCTATGATGCAAGAGATGGTAGGACAGCCAGGGTCCTTGTATTTGACTACCACATGATGGTTCAGAAGGGAATTTAAATGTGCAGCCAAGAATACCTTTTTAGGAATTTGACTAATCCTCTTTTGTGTGCATAAATCTTTAAGGATTTTTGCATAAATAGAAATTTGGTCAATTGCATCCAAAAGTGAGATATTCAATTTTACTTGTTTGAAAACCTCTAAAATTTTATCAACTAAAGCAGTCTTCTTTTGGTTTACCAACCTATTAGGGAATGGGACTGGTGGAGTAAAAATTCTGTCTGGGACAATCTCTTTGGGTCTTTCAGATACATCAGATGAACCTGAAGAAAGAGACTCAGTAGTTGCCTCAGATTGGGAAACATTAACGAGAGCAACTGTGAGTTTGTTCTTTGGTGCTTCATCCCGTAGGTACTCTTGGCCACTCTGTAATGCATGGACTGCATTGCATTCTTTGGATGACCGTGATTGACTCTCTAAACCATTCACTTGAGGGTTTGACCTATTTGGTTGTGGGTGATGACGTGGGTTGGTCTCTGGTTGGCTGGGCAGAATACCCTTGTTATTTTCACACATTAGGGTAACCAATTGGGTAAGTGTCCTCTCCATACTGGTATGCTCTGCCATTAGAGTTGTCACATTCTTCTCCAACTCACTGAGTCTGGCGGCTCACCTGTGTTAGAAAACCCAGGGGGTTGCTGAAAATTACCTTGGGGAACAAAATTGGGTCTAGGGGGAGCATATGGCCTGGTGTGACCGGGAGGACCTTGATTTGGAAATTGGGATGGGTCCACACGGTTCTCTTGGTTCCAAATAAAATTTGGGTGATTTCTCCATCTTGGATTGTAAGTGATTTCTCCATCCTTGGTTCCAAATCAAGCCAAAGTTCACGGGCTGTGTCGGTGCATAAGACACTGTCGTGAATCTCCTTTACTAAACTATTGTAGAGCCAAGATTGCACCATGAGATCACATTGATCCCATGCAGTGGCGGCAGTGGAATCAACCTTCGGATCTAGCTGTGGAAATGTGCCATCAACAAATCGAAATTTATTCTTGGCTCCGAGAGCAACGCGCATGGCTCTCTTCCAGGTAGGGTAGTTGTTACCATCCAGGAGATGGGAGACCAAGATAGCGCCTGGATTATCTGCAGGGTTGAGTGAAGAAGGCTAACTCGATGATATCATACTTGAAATAGATGAGGGGGACATTGAGGACACCACACTAGGAATCGATGCCATTTGCAAAGAAACTGAAAGAATAGAGAAGATGCAAGAACAAAGAGATATTAAGAACTGTGAAACAAAATTGGGGAAACAAATTTGGACAACTGAGAATCGGATCTGAGTTCACACAAGTGAAAGTGTCAAGCAAAAAAAAATTAAGGCAAAGTAAAACCCTAGGAGAGCAAGAAACAACTGAGAAAAATTAGATCTGAGTTCAGATCTGATTGTTGCAAAGACGAACGACCAAGAGATTTAGGAGAAAATTGGATCAAGAAATCAAATCTTGAAGACAGAACGAACCAAGAACCAAGAACTTGAGAAAAAATTTCACAAACCAAGGCGAAATACCACAGTAAGAAAGATGTATACTTGAGATCACAGAGAGATCGCAAGCATTAGATGAAGAACAAAACGCACATCAGTAGAAGATTTTCGAATTAGGAGGTTGAAACAGAAACGAGGATCCTTACGCAGACGAGGAATGCAAAGTAGTAAAAAAATTGAGTCTCTGCTCTGATACCATGACAAGAAGCAAAAACATAACAGACAAAAGAGAAAGCTCTGGAAACTAGTATTTTGTATATCACTGAAATGTAACAGATACAACCTATTTATACAGACTGAAATCAAGAAAATAAAGAAACTAGATAAATATAAGAGAGACACGTGTACAGTGATACAAGAAAAGAGATACACATGTATACTACAGATACAAGACTTCTAGACTATTCTAACAAATAACGAAAGGAAAAACGGCGGCCATGTCCTTGGATATGAGAAAAGCCAAGAGTGTAGAAACTTAAATTCCCACCTTCGTAGGGTCTTTGAACCTCTCCTTTACCATTGCAGATGAACCTCCTTCATTGAGAGTATTTCTTCGGCCCTCTTCCTCCCTCATTGAGAATATTTCTTCGGCCTTCTTCCTCGAGCTTTCGGATGTAGACAAGATTTTTTCTTTTTCCCTCTGTTCTGAAGGAAGAAGATATCAGTTACCTGTTTCAGCACCCAAATCGATTTTCATACTCCTATACGATCCTCTCCCTTAGATCAGAAAAAGGCCATGTGGCATTTATCCAATGGTCACTGGTCTCTCTCCAATGACCGTACACATTGGAGAGGATCACAATCCCTCAATAGACTCATTCAATGGGATGGGGCTCGTGAGACGAGACAGTGATGGCTTGATGGCCGACAGATGGTCATTTTTGAGATTTAATGGTGGTCGACACATGACTCTGAAAATAGTTTAAAATTTTTCATCTTTTCCTTCCAATTGGAAACAGAATCCACAACCGATTCGATATCGATTCCCAACACTCAAGGACCTTCGTTTCCTTATAGTCCAGATCAAGGTTCTAAAGCCAGATATCGGTCATGTTCAAAATTGATCTAATCCAGATTGGATTGATCTGTATCCAATTGGAAATTAACACGTGACTGGTACTGTATATCATAATATTAAAATAAGATTGAATCGGGAAATCTGTCTGATCTAAAACCAATACCAATCAACTATTCAAGGTCCGGAATAATTTCGGATCATAAGTT
This sequence comes from Protea cynaroides, assembly GCA_028583415.1. NCBI lineage: Eukaryota > Viridiplantae > Streptophyta > Magnoliopsida > Proteales > Proteaceae > Protea > Protea cynaroides. Next base: position 113,521,641 of record CM053276.1, on the reverse strand, counting down.
ACAAGAGGTACAAAAGGGAAGGAAGCAGACTTGGGCTGGAATAGATCCCAAGCAATGATGAATGGGTGGGCCAAACGAGAGTCAGGTTATCCATTATCCAGTAATATTGTCTTTTTATTAGGAACATTCAATAATAAGCAGTGCACCCCAAGTCACCATCCGTGCCATCACCGCATGCCTGCACTGATTGTGTCACCTCGAACATATGTGTGTGAGAGAGAGAGAGTCTAGATTAGCATGGCCAGGACGGTATGATGGACGGACCCATGTGCTCACAATTTGTAGATGTGGTCCCCACCATCCACTATCCACCCCGTTTATCATTCCTACCCTGCCTACCTCCTCTTCCCTCCTTACCTATTTGAAATGAGAGAGCAAAGTTTCCAACCATGGTTTTAATAATCAGTCTTGATCGATTTTTGTAATAATTAATCTCAACCTGATACTTAATATTTCCTTAATTTTAAGAGAAAATTATACAGACACTCTTTCTATAGTTGAGAAACTACACAGAACTACTTTGTCTTTATAAAAACTACACAGAGTATTTATCTAACAATGCTTTCATACACTTTCACCCATACCGTTACTTACAACTTAAGAAAAAAATATCAAATTTTTTGTAAGACAAAAATATCCTTAATATATGTAAAATGCCTTAAATTAATTTATTGTTAAAGTCTCCAAAAAAAAAAACCCACCCATGAACCCACCTCATACATTCCCTTTCTCTTTTTCCTATTGTTCTTCTTTTTCTCCGGCCCCTTCCGTGGTTCTTTTTAGAAAAATTTTTATTTACACCCCATCAAAGATTGTTAACATCATCTACACCCACAAGAATACAGAAACATCACCTAGGTCCACTTAATTGACGAAAATTACTAAAATTGTTAAAATACAGTTTTATCCTTCATTTTTATATTTTATCATTTTAATTTTAAAAAACTTAAAAGATTTACTCCAAACAGCCTTCTTCTCTGACGACGTGAAGATTTTTCTGGTAATGTGAGCTTGAGACAAAATCTGGATATGCTTCGCTCCAAATCTTGGTAAGTTGGAAGTTGGAACCTATAGGTAATGCTCGGGGGAGGAAAGTGGAAGCACAGAACTGGTGCGTGGCGAGAAGCAACGCAAGCGATCAGGCGTTGCAAGTTATGGATCTTGCGTTTATCCATCGACGACTCTCACTCCAACGACGAACTCATTACTTACTTCTTTATAAGGTTTTATGACTTCGAGAGCTGTTGCAACTTTCCAATCTCAAGTGAAATGCGCCCAAAGAACATATTACCATCGAGAAGAAGCTTCTGAACACCAGAGAAGTTACTTATGGATGGAGGTAGAGATCCCGTGAGCTGGTTGTTTGAAAAAAAGATTTGCCCTAGATTCACAGCCACCGAATCAGTCTCTGGAAAGCTCCCTACAAGATAGTTATCTTGAAACTCGACCTGAGCGAGCTGGGGCAGGCCGAAGAACCCTTTTGGAGTTCGATTGGTTTCATTTTCCCCCAAACAATAACGAAAATCTTTTGATGGAGTGCAATCTATCTTAGTGGAGCTGACCATCTGTTGGAGCCATGCCAACTCCCCTAATTTTCCCCAAAACCAGCTCCTGTCATATGAATCTGACTATGGAGAAGAGCAGAAGAGGAAAGAAGAAGAGAAAAGGAAGAAGAAGAAGAAAGGTAAAATAGTATTTTATCTTTACTCTAAGGGCAGTATTGTCCATGAAAAATTTTATTTCAGCTGACGTCAGCATCTAACGGGAATTAACTGACGGAGTGGACTTCTTTGATTACTACAGCCAAAGTTTTGGAACCTAGGTGATATTTTTGCAAACTTGTGGGTATAGATGATATTAACAATCTTTGATGGGATGTAAATGAAAAATTTTTTTTCTTTTTATTTCCTCTTTTTTCTGGTCTTCTTATTCTCTCTCCTCCTGCCAGTTCTGCTCTTCTTCTTCTCTATCCTCCAGCTTTTCTCCCTCAATGAAGAAAATTTCAAAGATCAAAGACATCCCTTTCTTTCTCTCTGTAATTCGGATCGATGTTCCATCTTAGATGATCGCTTCGTCGCTGTTCCGATCGACAATCCATCTTAGATGATCTCTTTCTTTATCGTTTTTTTATTTTGGAATTTCTCAATTTCATCTTAGTGATAATAACGGAGGGATTGATGTATCCGCAAGTTCTGGTTCTTCGTCCGCCAGGGCAGGTTCATGGGTTCCCTGGGCAGCCACCACCGCAGATGGGTAGAGGCCCCCCACCGCCGGGAGCGTCTCAGTTCCCTCCAAGGCCTGGTTCATCCGAGACGCTATGCCGTCCATATTCCGCAACAAAGAATTTCTTGCCTGGATTCTATCATTCATATTTCAGAGTCTTAGATTGCCTTATTCTCTCTATAAAGTAGGAACCAAGAAATCCATCAACCGAATCCCCACTTTTCAAAGCTTTACCTGCTCTTTCTTTCCATTTTCTATGAATCCATATCTGCAATCATCATAACTTATAAATGTCTTCCTGCTCTCTAGCTTGATCCTAACTTTATTCTTTATTTGGGGTTAATTTTCCGATTACTAAGTCTTTTCACTTTCGGTGGTGGTGCTGCGTAAGTTGAAGCGTTGAAGGTGAGCAAAGCAAATATAAATGGTCCGAGTAATACGAAAGAATAAAATGAGCAAAGGTAAGGGAAGCAAACAAAGTAGGCTGAGCAGGTTCATCAGGGCACCCGTCAGAATTCTGTGCAAGGCAAGGGACTTTCACAACCAAAGCCTCACGTCGTGCGCTGGGAATATTAGATACGCAGGAAAGAGAAGAAGAAGAGCAGAACTGGGAGGAGGAGAGAGAAGAAGAAGAGCAGAAAAAAGAGGGAATAAAAAGAACCACGGAAAGGGCCAGCGAAGAAGAAGAGCAGGAGGAAGAAAAGAAAGGAATGTTCACAATAAATCTATTTAAGTCATTTAAAATTTATTGAAGGTATTTTTGTTTTAAAAAAAAATTGACATTCTTTCATTAAGTAATGTAAGTAACGATGTAGATGAGAGTGTATGAAAACATTGTTAGAAGGATAATCTGTATAATTTTTGTAAAAACATGATAATTCTGTATAGTTTCTCAACTATAGAGAGAATGTCTATATAATTTTCCTTAATTTTAATTATTTTTTAATCAAATTGATCACGTGTCATCACATCCTTCAATATCACTTCTCAAAAAAGTTTTCAGGGAATTTTTATTCTTTTTCACTGTTGACATTATTATTATTTTTTTTTCTGTCATAACAATTTTTTGGATCATTTTAGTTTTGAAACTAATCCTAGGTGTGAGTATTTTTTCCTTAATTCTAAAAATATGGAACTACAATTATATTAAATATTCTATTACGGTAAGAACCACTTCTAAGATTCAAGAAGGGACTTAGAATTCCTACAACCGTGCAGTCCTTACAGTCGCATCTGAAGCACAGCCTCGCGGATGCTTTTCCCATTTAAAAAAAAATTTGTGCCATCTAACAAAGACATATCAAATAAAGACGAGGCAAACAATTTAAACAAACTGGTAATCTAGATTACCAATCAATCCACGCTCAAGTAACATGGAGTAAACAGAGTCATGGTGGGGAGAAATAAGAGATCAGTACAGGCGTCTGCAGACAGTGAAGCCATCTCCTACAGGAACATGAGATATTTGGACACGAGGATCTGCTGCTACTGACTTGTTAAATTAAATTGTAAGATGGCTGGACAATCTCAGATCCTTCTCAGATCCTCTGGAACCAAGGCTCTGGGTAAAGCAACTGATCCGTGCCAAAGTGTGTTATCATATATGACAATCCCACCAACTCTTAAAACTTAAGAGTCTATCATGATAATTCCAGTAGTTAACCTTGTCTGCATCAATGAAAGCAAAGTCGAATGTGCTTTCATTCTCAGGCTGAAAAGAACACAAGGATGAGTATAGTCATAAAATAGAGGTGATATAAAAATGCAAGAATGCAAATAAGAATATCTGTGACATTATACTAACGTCTTCCAACAATTTGTCAAGAAATGGAAGCGCAAGGGACTGAATGAAAGTGATTTTGTGTTCAACACCAGCTTTCTGAATAACAGGCAACCCAATCTCATATGTTTCTCGTTCTAGATCTCTGGCCACAATCTACAAAAAGTATTTTTGCACCATTAATAACAATGTAGATGGATGGAGAAGATCAATGGATATATAGTGGCCTAAGATATACCTTCCCATCATCAGGTATGGAAAGAGCTGTTAGTAGGAGAGAGTATCCAGTGTAAACGCCTATCTCAATTGTCTTCTTTGGGTTGCATCAGGTGCAGTACCCATAACAGCCCTGAACAGGAAGACAAAATTAGGTACTTGTTAGGGTTTGGAATAATTTGAGTTTACTCTTCTATTCATTCAGTGTTGCCAAATATCGGAAATTCATTTGTAACTCAAAATGAAACTCTAATTTCTCCAAACAGTTTCTAGAGTATTCAGGCTGCTGATAAGTCCGGGTAAAAAAGAAAAAAAAAAAAAAAAGGTCTACCCAGTGCATACGAGTCTCTCACCACTGTGGGGTCTGGGGAGAAGTTATGTATGCAGCTTTATCCCCCTGGGAGACTGTTTCTGAAACCCATGACCAGCAGGTCACAATGGACCAATCTTTCCGCCGATAGGTCCAGGTATAGCAGTGTTATAGATTAAGGAGCTAGGGACTGTCTAATTAGGTTTCACGTTTAGCAACTCATAGGTTAAGAACAGGATAATGTAACAGTTCCAGAAATTCAGCATGTAATTAACATGAATGAAATCAGAATGGGAGAAATAACAGAAGTACTCTACCAACCCAACAAGCAGGCTTTTTGTAATTGGTGTACAAAATTTCCTTGTTTTTCTTTTGCGATGGTAGATGACACTACATGTTCTTATGGTTGGGTATGAATTACCTATCTCATAATAGGTTGGCCTAATCTAAAGCTCATATACTAGATTAAGCCCCTATTAGACACATAACATAGTACTATGTAGGTAGTCCTTTCTTGATGGTTTTCACTCTATTCCAAGTAGTCCCGCACTAGGTAGCCATTTTCCTATGTAACCCTTTTTATGACTCAAACTCGTGACCTGGGGGTGGCTCTGATACCCAATGTTAGGTGCTTAACAATATGCCAAAAGTTCAAGAACTGATTGAACATTAAATCAAGCCCTTTAGCCTATAATATACTAGATTGGTCCAATCTTGCACCCATGCATTAGATAGGAACCCATTAGGCACATAACAAATATATATAAAAAGGGAAAAAATTTCAGGTTGAATCACACTGTATGTTCAGGTTCCCAACTATGAAATTGCATCTTTGGAAGACAGTGCCTTAGATATTCATCAAAATCCTTATCAGTCCAGTTTCTATTTGAATAGATTTTCAGACAGGCTACGCTACTCCAAGTACAAATATGCAATTTCCCTTGGCTTTTCTGGACTTGAAGTTGAGTCAGTTCATCCACTGTCATTTCAGTACTATTCATGAAGTGCTCCTCTTTTCTACAATTGGTCCCCTCTAAACACATCTTTCTTCATTAAAATCAACAATACATCCCATGAGGCTTGGGTGTGAATAGGCTACAACCTCCCACATGCGATGGGGGAGACTTGGCTCCACTCAATAAGGTTGTCATATTGGAACCTGATGGTGACGAGTTCGAATCCTGAGAACAGCCTCTCCACATTGTGAGGGTAAGACTCCATACATTCTGCCTTCCTCAGACCCTGCAGTAGCAGGAGCCTCTTGCACTGGGACGCCCTTTATTACAGTTTTCAATGACAAGACACGATTGTGGGTGTATAAATAAAAGGCGTATTCAGAAGAGTTTGGAGATTTTAACAATAAGCCATTGTTATATGTATGTTGGTGCTTTTCTGCTGTTCTAAAGCCTATAAGGTTATAGATTCAAAGGGGGCATGGGTTGTTGATGAACTGGGTTTTATTGCATCCCTGAAGTAGACTTCGGAGGCTAAATTGCAGACTATAGATTAGAAAAGAAGATCTTTTATGTCCAGTAAAATTGCATCAATCACAGGACTGAATACCACAAAACGCACAAGAACCACTACTCTGTTTTTTAGGGGTAGAAAAATCAAATGGCATGAATTGTATTTGGAGCAGAATGGAAGACTCCGATAGTTTGATTCAATTAAATACACATTGGATACAGAGACTCTGAATCAGTCCTTAGCCTCTATCCATTAGATATTCCTAAAATTTCCTCCCTAACTTAGAGATTAAAAGTCCTCATGATGAAGATGACGAACACTAAACCATGATCTTAGACATCCAAAGAAAAGCACAAGTGAAATTTGATCAGAAATCATAATTTGGTCTTCCTTTGAACGAAATCGGAGCTGAAAACAAAAGTATCATACAAAACAAAACCCTACAAAGTGTAATGCAGTTACAATCCGTACCTGACTGAGACTGCCGTGTTCCTTCGTTTGGCAAGAACGAGGTAGAAGAACCAGCATTCCCACCGACCATTTGCATGTACGTCAATACATGTTTTTGCTAGCTCGTCAGCAAGATCCGATTTGTAAAGGTGTTGGGCTTGGGCCTGGGTTCTGGACCTGATAAAATAGTTTCTCCCTTTCACATCCTTGATAGCAGCCCACCCAATCATCTGCATAAACCTGATTAAGACTCTTTTTGTTATAATTTATATTTATATTTATGAATTATTTATAATAAATCACTTACAAAAATAATTTATGAATCATAAATTATAACTGTTTGGTATTACTAGACATAAAGATATAATAAAATAGATTATCAAAATAATGATAAACGCCTTCTAACCTATTTATAGATTTTAAATTATATTAAATTATTTTAAATACAAATAAATACAATAAATCATACCAAACAACAACATATTTTGTAATGTATTATATAATTAATTGTATAATACATACTAAAGAGAACCTAAACCTATCCAATTATAATAAATTAATTAAAATTTTGAGGGAAAACAAAGGCTGCAAGGTTGCCTGAAGCTTGTGCCCAAACACAAGAAGAATTAAATTGTTGCACCCACCTCGTGAAATGAAAAATCTTACCCTAGTTGGATGCCCTTGTACACACTCTCATTGGCCCCACAATGGTGCAGGGGCTATGCAGCCTCATAGTGTTCCCCCTCCTGAAAAGGAAATTGTGAAAAATCCCCCTAGATGTTTATTAGGAAAAATCCTCTTGTGCCGTTCAATCTCTCCAGCCATGATGTAGTGGTTGAGGATCAAACCCATCTAACTACAAAATGGGCTGGGTTTATTACTCCAACTCCACTAATTAGAATACACAACGTTCGGTGTCGTTTCCAAATACTCAAGGACCTCCATTTCCTTATAATCTATATTAAAGTTCTAAATCCAGGTATCGATCATGTTTAAAATTGATCTGATCCGGATCAGATCGTTGTACGAATCCAATTGAAAATTAACACGTGACTGATACCATATATCATATATCATAGTATTAAAATAAGATTAAATCTAGAAATCTGTCAGATTTAAAACCAATACGAATCAACTATTCAAGGTCTGTTTACCAAAAAAAAAAAAAAAAAAATACTATTCAAGGTAAAAGTGTGGGCTGGATAGATCCCAAGCAAAATGATGCATGAGTGGGCCAAATGAGAGTCAGATTATCCATTATCCAGTAATGTGGTCTTTTTATTAGGAACATTCAATGATAAGCAGTGCACCCCAAGTCATCCGTGCCATCACCGCATGCCTGCACTGGTTGTGTCACCTCGAACATATCTGTGTGTGAGAAAGAGAGAGTCTAGATTAGCATGGCCAAGACGGTATGATGGAGTCATGTGCTCACCATTGGTAGATGTGGTCCCCACCATCCACTATCCAACCCCGTTTATTATTCCAACCCTGCCTACTTCCTCCTCCCTCCTTACCCATTTGACATGAGAGCAAAGTTTCCAACCAAGGTTTTAGTAATCAATTTCGAATCGGTTTTGATCATGATTTATCTCTACCCGATACCCAATATTTTCTTAATTTTAATTATTTTTTAATCAGATCGATCACTTCTAATATTCAAGAAGGGTATCTTTTTTCAAAACGCGTCTTAGTTGATCATAGACCAAAGAAGGGACTTGGATTTATTATAGCGGTGCAACCCTTACAGCCGTATTCGGACCGTTGAGAGTGCATTTGTATGTGTATGTTGCCGAGGTCTCGAAGATGTCCTGGAATTAAAGGATGCTGCGCTACCAAGAAACGAATGATGTGTTCCAATGGGTCGGATGCAACTACAGAGGCTGTGCGGCTGTAGACGATCCAAACTCCCAAAGAAACAAAGGTGCTCGTAGGTCAATCTAAATTAATTACATTCCTTGGAGGCTGTTGAGGTCACTTGTTAAAAGTGGTTCCGAGGGATTTTTCCATTAGGATCAAGTTTCTCCGCACCCACAGTAAAGAGATTCTTTGTGTTTATGGAGTTAGATGTGACTCTAGGGGTGGAGAGATTTTCTATAATAGGAGACATGGGGAAAAATTAGGATTCAAATTGTTTCCCGGTGGGTAAAAAGAAACTTCTTCCTTTCTATTATAAGAAGTGTATTCGGATAGTTAGCAATCAAACCAGACCTAAAACAACCGACCGAATTTTCCTTCACCCACAGTAAAGATAGATTCCTTTTGTTCATGGGTGCTCGGCTTTTCGTTTGAATTGGGACTCTGGGAATAGTGTCTTCATTCATTTCACCTATGGTGAAGAAAAACTTTTTCCAACAACTGGATAATTTCAGAGCCGATCTGATGGCCGAGGATCACTCGACGCCCATGTTGATGTATGGATACAGGGAATTGCTCAATTTTCAGCCGAGTAGAGAGTCAAACATTTTGTTCCCCAAAAGTGGAAAGTTGAGTCCTCCTTAATTAGAGCCCTCACTTCATTCATTAAGCACTAACATCCCTTCTCCACTATTGATTAATCACAGCACAACACAGCACATGGGACAGTTTGAATGTCCCAATGACAATTCTGAACCCACTCCAGACCCCAGAAACCATAATTGAATTAAAGTTTCTCCAGTACCAAACAGACCCACAAGTAGTTGTTGGTTGTTCATGAAAGCTGGAAAACTTTATAGTTATTGTGGTCCATCATGAATCAAAATACATCATGAATTTAAGATGGACGGTTATGGAGAACCATCTACTGATTCAACCAACGGTGTGGATTAAATAATAATCACATCAACTAGGCACAAATAGACTTGTCCACTCAACCTACCTGTTCATTCCTAATTTGGCTACACTAACTAAATTATGAATTTAAGATTACTAACTCCCACTTTAAACCTCCAGATTTGAACTTTGAATAGGGGAGGAGGGGGAAGACACCACTCCAAATCCTTGTGAGTTATTCGTGGTGTGAGACCCACCTCACTCTGCGACCGATGATATTCCATGAACGGTTTTTAAGAGTGTGGGATGGTTATCAGGTGGAGAGAGAATTCGAACTTGCTGAGTGTTTGTGTAGGATTGATGATTGTAGAAGGGAATTGGTATGATATTTGATTGACTTTGGAGTAATGTATTTGAAATCAAACTGGTTGTCATCAAGGCCCGGTTGTTGGTTATTGAATGATCCGATCACCTGACTGATGGTTGGACCTAAAAATTTCTAAAAAACCGGCAATTGTTTGGTTAAAAATGATCAATGGTTTGATTGAGTTTGAATGAATGGTCTTTTGAACACTCCTTTGGATAAGTATGCCTTAGCTACTGCTGGAAATTATATCTAGTCAACCTACTTGAGGTTTCTTTATAAGAAAAAAAAAGTCCATATTACTGCATCATTCTTGGCTATGTTTGTTTACATGTAAAAATAAAAAAAGAAAAATTTTCCAATATAATATGATAATTATATGGACTAAATTATTATATAAAATATCATTTAAAAGAAAATTTTACTAAACAAATATGGCTTTAATGAATAACCCTGTTGTAACTTGTAGACTTCCTTTACCAAAAAAACCCTTATGCAGAATTGTAATTCCGCTTAAGGCAATCATTCTCAGATAAGAATGCATTCTATGAATAACCACCCTACATGACTGCATGTTTTATTCAAAGGGAGGATTATATGGGGTGTGTGTATTGGTTGCCTCTGCACATTACAGTTCATTGATAATTAAAAAATGACTTTTGGGAATGGCTTCTAATCCTTGAACATGATATGTAATGGAGCCCACATTCGAGGGATCTTTTTTTTATTTTTTTTTTTTTATTTTATTATTTTTAAAGTGTGGATAGATATAGATCTAAAATTCAGAGCATAAATTGGATTTGACATTCAATATACAGTGTTATTTAGTAATAACCCATTACTAAAAATGCCTCTATTTTTAGTAGCAAAAGAAAGATTTATATTTATTCTGGCATTCTGACAGGCCACCACAACTTTGAGTAGTTGAGAAGAAGGTGAGAAAAAATTCCATCCTTGTCGGCTGTTGTAGGACAAATAAGTAAAACTGTCAGCAAATCAGATCTTGAAGATTAGGATATAGGGTTTAATAAAGCTCCCTCTTCATCTCATCTCATCACATCACATGCTCATATCTCTTAAATTTAATTGGTAGACAAGAAGAATGATCTTACTTTGAAAACATCAAATCCACACCATAAATAAGCAAAAATCTAAGCAAATCAGATCTTGAAGATTAGGATTTAGGGTTTAATAAGCTCCTTCATCTCATCACATGCCCATATCTCTTAATTTAATTGATAGACAAGAAGAATGACCTCACTTTGAAAACATCAAATCCACACCCTATTCATGAATGTCATACACATCCAACATCCAACATCCATCATCCATCATCCATCATCCATCATCCATCATCCATCCATCAAGGACCAATGATATAAAAACAAAAACCAGCATAATCCTTGTTTTCATGTATATTGCATATATCATGTCATGCTAAGAAGAGTAAATTATATCAATCAAACTTTAAGATAGGTACATTATATCCTATTCTCATAATCCCTTTCAATTTAAAAAAAAAAAAAAAAAAAAAAAACAGTCCATTATACTTTCTTCCCTTCTAACCTACAAACAAACACCACCCAAGAACAACCAATGTCACCTTACAATCAGAGGATGCTAAAATACGCCGAAGTTATTCATATCAATCTCTAATATCAGATTTCCACAATCAAACCGAAAAAAAGGGAAGAAAGAAAAAAAAAAGAAAAAAAAAGAGGAGTCTTTTAGTTTAAATTTTCTGTTTTTTATTGAAATCTCGAACCTGGTGTGTAAATGGCGAGATCAGGCCATCCATTTCCACCACCCCAGCAACTCGAATCGCCACCTTGAATGCCCAAGAATGTTTCCTGGTTATTGTTGCTCTGCAACTCTAATGTGGGATTCCCAATCGAACCTGAGCTTGAATTCTCTGCAAATTCTCCAAATTGTACTGTTCGAATGCTTGAAGCGTTTGGATTCAAACCCTCCAATAGATTCCCAAACTGATCATTCGATGTCAGAAGAGAGCTGAAGCTACCTGTGATGTCTAGCATCCTATGATCCTGATCGACGTTGTTAACCGATGAGCTGTAGATACTGGACGATTCAGGCTTCGGAACTACATTCTGGGCTGACGAAGCTGATGTTGATGAAGAAGAACAAGAAGTAGATGATGACGAACGCTTCGGATTCGAAGAACGCTTCGAGTTCTTGCGGGTGCCGCCGCCCACAGGTATGTTCCTAAGGGCACCCCCTTTAGTCCAATACCGTCTGCAATTCTTGCAAAAATGGCGTGGCTGGGAGAGATTGTAGTTGTTGTAATAACAGAATTTGGTGTTCGTTGAATCACATCGAGGACACTTGAGTTGTTCTTGCTCAGGAAAATGAGGTTTTAGAGGTTGAAATGTCGACGGATCTTGCATTTTGATAACAGAACAAATAGGTTTCTTCAATACCTGCAAATACAAAACCTTGTTCGGTGATTCACTTTCTCATCGAGAAATTGATCGTTTCCGAGCTTGCTGAATTGGGGTTTTCGGAAGAAACTGGATTATCCACTGCTGAAGATCTATACTTGGTATCTAAAGAATCATATCTGTAGCTTGAAAACTAGATTGAGTAGGCTTCCATGGACCCCCAAAGAGAAAACAGAAAAGAAACCCAAATCATTCATAAGACAAATTCATGGATCTTGAGGAAAAGAAGGACCTATAAATCTCTCTGAATGAAGATCAGAGAACTGAAACAGAACTGAAACTTTACGGACAGAGGAAGCTAGGTTCTGAAACTTGTTTGTGATTCCTTTAAATACTTCGTTGAGCTCTGGTAAGAATCATAAGATCACAAATATCCCATTTTAACTCTAATCCAGAATTAATCACTCATTAATCTTAATTACAATTCTCTCTCTACTTTGAGTATTTACTATTTAGTGACTATCTAGACTGCCTCATTCATTCACCTCCCCTTCCACACATGACTTTCAACTAAGATACCTAATGATACTCAGCTGCTGTTCATCATCCTTCGTGGACCCCATCTACCATAACAGTGTGGTGGGCCCACATTTTCTTGGATTCGCATCTTCTCTTCTCAGTGGTTTTGGAGCCGACAGTGGTTTTTCCCACGGTCGACATGATTTCCAGTGAATCCGGGGGCAAGACACCCCAAGCCGGCAACTTATGCGGCCGGGAGGTGTCGGCTCCAATATGGGTCTAAGATTCATCTGAAAACCACGTGTCAGCCATCGGGACTAGATTATATGTCCTCCCAAAACCACCACTTGGAGGTGACAATGTAAATCTCGTTTCCTTTTGATTTCCTGTTTTCGGAGGCATCTCATCCCATCATTCAACAACTGTATGATACGTCTGTCCTCCACCGTATAAAGTATAAATTTAGCTTCCCATTAAAGCTGGTTATTCATTAAAAAGTTTCAAATTTAAAAGGAAAGGAAGATATAATATCTTGTAGCCGTGTAATATTATGTGTGGGGGGTTTTTAATAGGGATCCATGTCGTCTCCTCCCTGAGATTCGGGAGGAGGGGCGACGACCCCAGTGGATGGTCACCACGTGGGGTCGGATGAATCCGATCCCTCTGTTCGAACCGACAAGGGAGCGTCAGCTCAAACGGAGGGGTCGGATTCATCCGACCCCCACATGGCGACCATCCACTAGGGTCGCCGCCCCTCCTCCCTGAAGTACAGGGAGGAGACGATTTGAATACTCTTAATAGGGATGAAAATTTTCATTTCACATAAATAGGAGAGGTGGAGTGATCATTTTGTCTTTTCTGTGCCTTGACATAGTCTCCACACAATCTAACAAGCTCCTTTTTCCCATAGTTAAATAAAAAGAAAAGAGAGGGTTCCCCACACTGGCAGTATGGGGGAAATTTCTTACACCCCACCAATATTTTCAATGGGAGACCACAAGATCATGAAGGAGAGAAAAAAAATGTTAGAACAAGATAGAGCGTGAGTTAAGCGAATGAGTGGAAAAGAATCTCCACACTGATATTGTGGGAGAAATTTCCTACACCAAACCATAGACAGAGAGGAATGTGTATCTTCAATGAGAGACCACAATATTATAGAGTAAAGAAAAAAATGTTAGAACAAGATAAGAGTGAGTTACGCGAGGGGGTGGAAAAGACTAGTGTGGGGAAAATTTCCTACACCACACCAATAGTCATGCAAGAATGCGTATCTTCGATAAGGTAGAACACAAGATCATAGAGGAGAGAGAAAATATCAGAACAAGATAGAATGGGAGTTACACGGAGGGATGGAAAAGAATCCCACAGTTTCAGTGTGGGAATTTTTTTCTTATCTTTGAACTATGCAAGTATGCCACAAGTTTTTTCATTAATTCTCCTTTATCCTTGTTCTTATTCTATTCTATTCTTTTCTATTCTATTCTATGCAGCAGCCTTTTGTTAATGAATATGAATATCCTCAGCAAATATACAAAGTTATTTTCTCCATTGTCTACCACATGGTTGCCAAGCTTATATTCTGATTCTGCATTTGTGATTTTTCAGTTGGATAGTCTAATTGTTATCTTTATCCAATTTAACATAAATTCACTTGTTCTCAAGATTATTTATATATAGTTTGGAGCTCAATTGACAAAAGTTTATAGTTATTAATATGCAATTTTTTTTTATTATTGTTGTTTTTTATTAATCGTATTTTCGACAAAGATAGGTAGATTCATATATACTTTGACAGTTGAAGTTAGGTTTTTCTTTCACGGACTTGGCAAGGGCAAGGATTTTCAGACTGAAGCTAGGAATCACGACTAATTCGGGCGTAGGTTGAGGCTTTTGATTTATCCCATCTTGGTCCAGCAATACCCAATATTATTTCTATATCAAAAATCTATATTATACATGTATATATTCATGATGGATGCAAGATTAGGGCCATAAATTATTATATTTTAGATTTAATATACACTATCAATTTAATATATATATATATATATATATATATATATATATATATATATATATATATTGGTTACTTTTTAAAATTTGTGTTGGAAATAATATGAAAATGATATATAAAAACAAGGAGGCTGAGATATCGTAACTTGACCTTGGAGTTAGAAAGGGTTCGGGCTTCAACTGAGCTTTGGAAACTCTGGGTTAAGGCAGGCTGGAGAGCCCTAGAAACTCTGTGTTAAATCGGGCTTGGGTTTCCGAACCCCTCCCCTCTCCGGGGCTCTATTTGCTAGTTTTTTTTTTTTTTTTTTTTTTTTGTGGTAAAAATATGATTTTGTTTGTTTCTATGTAAAATAGTGGAAAAGGAATTTTTTTTCCTAAATTAAGATTTTCTATTTTTTGTTTTAATGTAAAATATAAAGAAATACATTTGAAAATGTAGAAGTTTTTTTTTATATACGGCATCATTTACACACAATTTTTTACAATGAACCAAACATGGGGCTAATCATTAGTGGTTTCCATTACTTGATGACATTATCCAAATTATAAATCAAAGTAAATACATGTTAATGACTTGATTCATAATTGATAATTACACTTGGTTGAAAAGTCAATGATTCAAATCATGTGGTAAAGTAGTAAATAAATTATGACTAAACAAAGCGCCAATATGATAGTTTCAGGATAGTGTATAATATAGGTCCATGCCCTTACTTAATGATCTTTCATCATAAGATGTCTCAAGAGTTATGATTCACAAGTTTTGTGGGGTCTAACTATTCAAACAGACAATCATAACCGTTTGAAGTGATGGGACGTCAGATGTGATCCATTAGATGGTATCATATGGATTCATCATAAGAAGGTATTAACTAGATTTGATCGGACAGTTGAAAAACTTACTCTGAAATGGAGGAATGGAGGAAGATACACTGGATCAAGATTGATTTTAAAAAAAAAAAAAAAATGAGAAGTGAAGAGGTCAGAGGTGGCCGACAAAGTGTGATGACTGATGATCGTGTAGCGATTGAAGGTGCATGGCAGTAACATGGCACTGAGCCACTGATCACGGGAGCCTTCAGCGGAGATATATATCCTCTGATTTGCTAAATGGGCGGATGAGTGATGGACACATGGCGCACATGTGAGAACCTTTGGGGCCCGCATAATCAAAAATGGTGATCCCAAGTGAATTTACATTTTTATCCTAATATGGATCAGAGACATGTTCATGGTTTGACTGTTGACGTCTCAGAATGTACAGATGAGGAAATTGGAGGTCGTGGAATCGAGATTCCCAGAATTGTTGTCCAGGTGCAATGGAGCATGTGGATATCATGTGATACCAATAAAGAGATGACACGTGGAGGTGTGTCTTGTCCACCTAATTTTAATGAGCTAATATGTATGGATTGTTTAAGAGTAGAGATTCATGCACGACCACCCTTTGCGACCGGACCATTCTGACATATTGGGAGGATGTTTTGGGATCCGGATCAGTTCGTTCAGTCGTTCCAGTTGTCCATTGTGACTCATTTGTGTTAGGAATCAAATCGTCTTCAATCGTTGGAGACTTTCCAACGCAATGTAGCAGCTGAAGTTCAACTAGCACAGATCCCAATACATTGAGATCTGTGATGGAAGAACTCCAGCCGTTAGATCGGCGCTGGAGACTCTTCAACGTCAGAGATGATTTCTACGCGTTTGCATTAATGCATCTCTATCTTATATGATGGACGACCGACAGACTAGGTGATAGGAGAGTGATGCAAAAGACATTATTTTTGGATTGAGAATTATTGTCCGACTACTTGTGTCACAGTTGCCAAAGGGGAGAATACGCTAGGAATTTAATAGGAAAGGCGTAGAAGTCATTTAACAAAGACTATGAAACAGAGGACATAGTCAGACATGGAACTTTTTCTTATTTTTTATGCGAACTAAGAGATATAACAAGGTTGTTTTCCTTCCCCAATGACATGGGACCCAAACCGTCTCCTTTCCTTCCCTACTTATTGGGGATTCAAATCATTTATTTTCTTTCCCTACTTACATGGAATCAAAATCGTTTCCAGTCGTGTTTGTCTCCAGTCATTCAATCGTGTCAATTGTGATCGCATAACATATGCATGTGATCATGATTGATGCCTCTCCGACTAGAACAGGAGAACATTTTTATCCAATTAAATGCCCAAAACACTCCCAAAGGATGGTCAATATGATATTGGAGGGGGAAGGGGAGGGAAGTCTATTGGAAGGAAGGAAAAGGGGGGAGGGGTGGTATGAGGAGTCTGTAGCAATTAAATCGTCTCTTGTTGACCTGTCACCTGCCAAAGGCAGGATTTCAATCAACCCACCTCCTCATATATTAATAGATCAGCCACAAAATTCTTCTACCGCGGAGAAGATTTAGATCCGGAGTCCGTAAAGGCCATAAGGCCGTGACAACCCTTCGTTGAATGGAATTCAAATTAGACATGCCCCATTTAATCCTGACACCCTTGCCAGGGGACAAATCCACGTGGGACCCACACTATATAACGTCCAAAACCCTACATGATGCTAATGCGTCTCCTATTCGCCAGCACCTCTATTTTTTTTTTTTTTTTAATCACCTCTATGGTTTTAATAACTTATGTTAGGGGTGCTCTTACCAAAAAAATAAAAACACTTATGTTAGGGGTGCCATGGGCAACCAAAAAATGCACCTATTGGAGTTTTCTTTTTCTCCACTTACATGCCCAAGAGGTCAAAGACTTGAAAACACTCTTAGGGGAAGCCAAAAGTAGAGATGTAAATTGATCGAATTCGAATAGATATATTATTATCTGAATTTGAATCTGTTTACCAACTATCATATTAGAATCCAATTTGAAATCTGATGGATGTCTAAAAACCAAATTCGAGATTGAATTCTCCAATTCGAATAAAAAAAAAATTGAATTAGAATACAAATTGCAAAGAAAATGAAAGAAAACCCTAGATTAAAACAAATGAACCGTGCATAATGGATAGTTGATAGTAAAAATCAGCTAGGCATTAAGGTTATAATGTTATATGTGTCCAAATGCTAGGCTAAACAAAACGGATATAATCCAGTCCATTTGAGTGTATCCGAATCTGCATCCAAATCCAACCCCAACTATTTGATTTCGAATCGGAATCCAATTGTTCGATTTCGGATTCCTCTAAATGGATGTGAATTCAAATCGAATCCGAATTTTCGACTATCCATTTACATCCTTAGCCGAATATCTGAGCGATTTTCACAATAGACTCCCTAATTGCGGAGTAGCCAAAAAAATCACTGTGTTACATTTATGTAGTTATGCCTTTGCAATCATTGGTTGTTATCCAAAACAATAGGTATCGATCAATTCCAATACCGATTCGATCCCCACCTTTATCTTTATCTTTTTATTTGATACTAACACATCTTACTCATTTATTGGTTGTATTACCGACAAAGATCTAAATCGATCATAATGACACAGCTATGACTGATACCGATTACTTTAACCCTGTTACTGTCATACTGTGTGCAATAGAGAATCTTTCACCTGTATGTACTAGTATCCTCTTTGGAATCCATCATCATTCATATCCAGTGGATCTCACACCACATCAACATGACGAGATCTCATGAAAAATTCATGTACTAGTAGGTGATCCAAACTGGTGTGCAATATAACAGTACAGGGCTCAGTCTTTATTGGAGTTATTACCCACCATTCTGGTCATTTGGGTTCCAAGCTCGAAGCTTAAACTGAAATTTCTCTATCTCGTTAAAATGTCATACCTTTTTGCGAATGTGTTGACCCAAAATACTGAGTCATTCGATCCCGTATCAATGATGGCCGATACAGATCGGACAATTTGATCCGATACCTAAAACAGTGTTCATATTAGTCCCCTTTCTGGTCAGACTCATTTGTTTCATCAAAGTTCCACACCCGTTAGCCCATCATTTAAGACTTTTACCATTGGCTTTGAAAGGGTCCAACCAAAGTTGTCAAAATTGACTTTCAGCAAGTATCTAAAGCTTTATAATCAACCACAAACTGAAACTTACCACACAAGTAGATGATGATTTGAACAAGATGAGTCAGCAAAATTTAAGGACCAACACTGGATGAGAAGCTACCAAAAGTAATTAAGTTGCACCTAAGCTATGTTTGGATATTAACAAGAAAAATAACATAATAAAGCAAGAATAACGATAGGACAATAATAAATTTATGTATCTTTATCAGTTTATCTCTTATTTTCATTTCAGAAATTTTCTTTCCTTGACATCAACACACAACTTAAATGATAAAGAGACCAAGTTTCTCCTGTTTACCGTACCCGATCTTGTGAAGTTTTTTGAGTCGTAGTATTGAGCATATTGACCAATTTATGTGTCAATCAAACCAAACCCCACTGGGACCCTAGGAAAACTCTACAGACCGTAATTAAAAGAGCAGTTAGACCTGCCAAAGGAAAAACCTACAGCCCACTCCCATCTTGATCAAAGAAAATTACACTCGGCCAGCCAAGGGAAATAGCCCAGTTCACCTCACAATAAAATAATCATGCATTCAACTATCCTTGAACCTACCTATCTTTTACCAATAAAAAAAAACAAAAAAAAAACCTACCTATACACAAAAAAAAAAAAAAAAAAAAAAAAAAAACTCGACTTCAACAACAAAGGAGCCTCCTAGTCTCTTCTCCCATTTATGCACTCAAGAAACACTCTAGTCAACCGCTACACTTTCTCCATGGAATCGTTTATCTTCTGCATTTTTAGATTAGAATTGTAATCCCAATTTTCTCTACCCGACCTCCACCCCACCGGAAAAAAGGAGGATGCCCCACTTTTGAAGGGCTGGTGCCACTTGGTAAGGAATACCATTGAAATGTAATAATTATAGACAAGCTGGAACTATATAAGACTTAGTATATGTGTTTCAAATCCAGGCTTCTGTTCTTTACAGCAGGTTTCTACAAAAAATGAATCAAGTAGCAAAGGACACAAATAATGAAATGTATGGGCACTTGGGCAGGGATCCGATTTACACAAATTTACATCGCCATCACAAACTAAAATCAATAATGTGATTAAGTGATTATTATTACCTGGTTCATGAAAGAATATACCCAATCAACACTGAAAAGCAATAAAAAAAGATATACCTATGTGCCTCGGCGGTTTGACCTGAGAGAATGAAAGTGAGCAGCCAATCTATCATAGTCAGGGAGCTTTGGGTGGACATGACCATCTTTCTTCACTGAGTTCTCTCTGGATGCTGAACCTCCACTCGTACTTGATGTATTTGGACTTCCGCTGCTTCCTAAAGACGTAGTCTGTGGTAGAGTCTCAGAAACATTAGATAATTGATCCACTGTAGAACTGGGTTGAGAAAACTTTGAAGTTTCCTGATGAACTGTGGATTTGGACTCCGCTATAGGCTTAGAAGGCTTTTGTTGGACTGGGGTATTAGTTTCTGACAACTTAGAATCCTCTGCATTTCCTGATCTCATCAGCTCAGATTGAGGCTTCCAAAGAGGTTCAGCTGCAGGGGAACTCCTAGAGGTATTCCTTCTCCTGCCAGAATCAGGTGTTGCTGCCACCTCTGACCCATATGAAAGCCTTGAAGGAGTACTTGTTTCAGAATGTTTTGGGAAATCCTTTGTCCTTCGAGAATGCCTACCACCTATGTAACTCCTATCCACAGTTTGGCGTGGGGGTTCTTCATTGGCATCATCACTATCTGAGTCAGTGATAGCTTTTGAGGCTATTGAGCTTGAACCCTTATGAGCTTTTGTGTGCATCTTCTGATTGTATGGCTCCTGATTGCGGGTTCCAGAACCAAGCGGAGTCTTCTTCATTGGGATTACACTTTGCCGCTCAATACCGACAGTTTGGCGTGGGGATTCTTCATTGGCATCATCAGTATCTGAGTCACAAATAGCTTTTGAGGCTATTGAGCTAGATCCCTTATGAGCTTTTGTGTGCATCTTCTGATTGTATGACTCCTGATTGCGGTTTCCAAAACCAAGCGGAGTCTTCTTCATTGGGGATACACTTAGTCGCTCAATACCGACAGTTTGGTGTGGGGGTTCTTCATTGGCATCATCACTATCTGAGTCAAAGATAGCTTTTGACGCTATTGAGCTTGATCCCTTATGAGCTTTTGTGTGCATCTTCTGATTGTATGGCTCTTGATTATGGATTCCCGAACCAAGAGTCTTCTTCTTCATCCAGGATTCACTTGGACGCTCAATACCGATAGTTTGGCGTCGGGGTTCTTCAATGGTATCATCACTATCTGAGTCGAAAAATGTTTTTGAGGCTATTGAGCTTGATTCTTTGTGACCTTTTGCGTGCATCTTCTGATTGTATGGCTCCTGATTGCGGGTTCCAGAACCAAGCGGAGTTTTCTTCATTGGGGAAACACTTGGTTGCTCAATGGAAGTCGAACTATCTTCAGTCGATTGGGATCGTGATAGAAGTGAAGTATCACCTAAAGGAGCTCTAGTATAAGGAGGACGTTGATAACCCTTGTTGCGGTAACCACCCGTCAAATTCCTAAGGTTCAACCCTAGCCCACTTTCCGAGTTCAAAATATTATGTGTGTCTAGCGTGCTGGGATTTTCCTCAGCTTCGATTTCCTTCGCAGATGAAAATTTTGAAGATTGCAATAGCTGCTCTTCAATTACTGGTCTGGGAAATGGCTCTGCTGCTGAATCATCCAAACTCTTCATAGACTTTCTATGTCCTGAAGATCGCTGAGGAGTTGGTGTGTCAGTGAAGCCATACTTTTCTGAAGAGTCCCCAACAAATCCCACTTTTACTTCTTGATTTCTATCTAGTTGTGCTTCTTTGGATTCTAAATTATCAGACAAGGACTGCAAAATTACCTTTCTGTTTGTTCCTGCAACTTCTTTTCTAATAGAGGATGCTGTTAATGAATGACTCCAGTCATTCTGGGATGATGATGGGCTTCTAGGGAAGCTATTCTGTGTATGAAGCCCAGTGCTGGATCCTCTTTTTCCATTGATGTGTAAATTATCTTCTTCACTCTCAGAACTCAAGCCATCCGAATCGTCAAATGCAACAGGTGCAAGGTCATCTGACTGAGAATGAACTCCAGATTTTGTCTGCTGTTCGAAAGACTTGAAAGGGGGTTCTGGTTCTGTGACAAAATGTTCTTCTGCACTAGGCTTCTTTTCCAAGAACTCCCCTCTGTTTTCTCTGGGGTTCCATGTATTTTTCTCTGTTGAGAGATGTGAAGGTGATTCCCTAATTGGTGAAGGGAAATAAAAGCTGGATTCATGCTCGTTATACTTGGCCCCTAAATCAAAATTATGGTCATCATCTGAACCAGATTCATCAAAAAGTACCGATTGCTCAGCGCCTACTTGCACGCTCCCTCGGTCATTACTGAAGAGAGAGTTGTCATCATCGTCATGCCAATGTTTTAAGTCCTCATTAGGTATGACATCATCGTGATCACCATCAGCACTCATGTGAGATGAAGATCTGCTGAACTGCTTTCTGGTTCTTCCATCTCCAGAAATGTCAGTGTACTCACTTCCTTTGTTCTGTGGCTGATGATAAAAAGATTCAACCTCAGATTGGCTAGATCGTCTTTTCACACTTTCTTCATCAACATAATCAGTGTTCTCAGGATTTCCATCCTGCCAACTGGTGCTGATTGACTCCACTGTGGATGACCTTTTCTCATAGTATCTGTCGGACTTTTGAGAGCTAACCACTGATGTTTCATCGTCAAGGGAAGATATACTAGAGTCCGAAGAAAGTGACTTGCTAGGTCTTCTCTTAACACTAGCCTCACCACCAAATTTGTTTTCAGAGACTCCTGGCAACGTCTCTTTTCTATCTCTAGGCTGATTCTGCCTTCTTCGACTAACAATATCAGACGAACTTTCTGGTGAATCCTGCACCACCTCCGCTGAATCCATTGTAACAGGTTCTTGCGACTTTGGACCACTTGTTCTTGACCCTTCATTTCTGAATCCATAAACAGATGATTTATTTGATTCCGTTGAATGTTGCCTCATGATATTACCACGGCTTGAGAGTTCTACTGCAGCCCTGGCAGCCATACTAGCTCGCTCTGCAGATTCCGCAGCTGCCTCTGCGGCGGAGGTTGCATCCTTGAACTCCATATTCCAGTACTGCCTGTCTGGGGGAAGGATATTCTCATCCCTTGAAGATGGGCGTCCATATTCCTGCCCCATGGTTCTACTTTCTGCAAATTAGGGAAAATAGCACAATAAATCTTGGAGGAGTGATGGAAGATGTGATGAAATATGCTGCCATGCAATCCAACATCACGTGACAATTACGTACCTGATGCTTTTGGCTCAGGACTAAAAGTAGGATTCATCCTTGTGTGAGAGCTGGATTCTGTAGAAGCATAAACCTGGGAACCCAGTGATGATATGCTTACATTGTTGTCAGGCATGTTTGTAGATGATTCATACTTATGGTCGGGTGGGAGCCGGACATTGGGAGGTTCCACAGTCTTCTTACTGGCAATTTCAAAGTTACTAGGTCCATTCTGCTTAACATGGATTGATATGAATGTAGGTACTGATTATTCATTCTACCACAATGCAATACCAAGCAAACAATGAATCAATCTGAAATCAATTTTGCTTACCAGCAAATCTTCTGGAGGCTTCAAATCATTATCTCCCAATGACGCAGGATCCCAATTGATCTTATGTTCTTGAGCAATTGCAGTCAAGATCTTTATTTTTGTCTCGCCATCAGGAGCTTTTGCAGACAACTTCTCAACCATCTGTAACATATCAACATAAAATAATGATTCTACAACTTTAAGAAGAAATTTATAATTATAGCATGCTTCTATGCAATTTGATCCAAGGTTTTTTAAGTATCGGTATCAGATTGGTGATTTTAAGAGATGTATCATGTCGTATTGAGAATACCTAAGATATGCTAAGATACGGATGGATAAGGACAAGATACAAAAGGAAATGCTTAAGAAACATGCAAAATACAATTCTAGAGCATAAAACACCATACATAAGTAGTAATTAGATCCGATAATAGGATGCTAGATGGTTGGATCTAGAGCATAAAACACCATATATAAGTAGTAATTAGATCCGATAATAGGATGCTAGATGGTTGGACTTACTATCCACTATGTGGCAGATCATTTAGGACCCAAATCTTGTTTATAATCCCCACGATGCTCTGATTTACTTGTTAATTTTAAAAGTTCATCATGTTTTATTTTTCATATAAAGTTGATGCCTTCTCTAACATTTTGATTTGATTCTGTATATTTGTCTACATACATTGTCATGCATGTGTATTAAAAACAAAAGTTGATGCCTTTTTTTAACATTTTGAATCGTTTCTGTATATTGTTTAGATAGATTGACATGCATAACATCAGATGAAAAAAACTTGACGCATTTTTTAATATTTTGCTTCAATAGTGTATATTGTTTAATACAGTGTCATGCAAAGAATCATATGTATTAAAAAAAAAAAAAAAAAAAAGTCGATGCCTATTCTAACATTTTAATTCGATTGTATATACTGTTTAGATACACGGTCATGCATAGGACCATATATATATATATGATGGCAAAGGGGATTAGGCAACACAAATTCACAAACCCTCTTTGTTCCAGGATCCCTATTCAGTCCAACACAAAAAACTGCAGAGAAAAGTAATAGAAAAAAAATTCTTATCTGGAAATCCAACCGTCAGAATTTGATGAAATTTTGTGTGGATGTTCTTTGTAACGTTAGTGAACACCATTCCAAATTTGAGAACGATCTGAGAAGAATTGAACTCGCTATCGAACTCGCAAGCTTGCTGAACCTGGTATGCTCAGCCTTGATGGTGTTTACGAATGTTGTTTTATGCTTGTTCCAATCAGCAAAGAAAATAATGGAAGATGTAATAAACCAAGGTCGCCAATGGGAGGAAAATGTTAGAAAATCAAACACAATTCAGAGTTTCAAGGATTAAGGAGATTGAGTGGTTGAGTCTCACAACCGTGGGCCCAACCAGAAAAATAGGAGTTTTCTCTCTAATTTTCTGGAAAAGTTCTCTCTACTGCCACCAGCCTTCTTCTCTATTATTTATAAACTTTTGGAAGCTACAAAATAGGAATTCCAGCAAATAGGAAACTTCCTAAATAAAAGAAACGATTCTAAAACTGAAATAAATAAATAGAAACTTCCTTTATAGATTGGGAAAGCTCTAAAACAACTTTTAGGAAACTAAAATCTAGGAAAGTTCTAGTTTCCAAATAATTGAAAATTCTAAATAACTATAGCCTATATTCTAGGAAAGAAAATATGGTTCTCAATCAAAAGAGTCCTAATTTTGCAAAAACTAACAATACTGTTGATTACTAGAGCTGGCAGTAGGATAGTATATCAACTATTAGGAACACTGTTTACGCGAACAGTACCCATGGCTTGCGGCCCTTCCTCTTCCTTCTTGTGTAAACCCTGATCTGCATCAGCTCCCCCCCACTTAAAAAGAACTCATCCACGAGTTTTGTAATTGTGAAGAAAGGCTACAGAGGGGTCGGTAGGCAACACCTATTGATCTTGAAACTTTAACTGTGCTTACGATGTTGGAAGAAAATCCTCACTTTGGGTCCACTTTCTTCGAGATATTTAGACGGTATTACAAAGTCAATACGCTCAACATCTTGAGAAAAGTCAAGTGGAATCGTGGTATTCATGGGGACGATATTATTCAATTCTTCGTCTTTCGCAATTGCCTCCATAACACCGTTGTCTTCATCAGAACTATGGTAACCATATCCACTTTTGAGGCAAGCAAACCATACTACTGATTATATGGATTCCATATAAATCCTCACCATCATCTATGACATCCATATTAGGAACAGAAGTGTCATCACTGTGCAGCTCACAAACCTGTGTATCTGGATTAGCTCGATTACCGTAACCAAAGAGTTTACCCTTAATTTTTGTGGACAATCTCAAGCAAAGTGACCATATGTATTGCAGTAATAGCATTGTACATCTGTAGCTGCTACCATGAGAGTTTTACCTTTGTCTGTTGTTAGAGTACTACGAGATGTAGTCCCTATGGATTTGCAATTTGGTGTGGGGTGCTTCACTTCATAAGAAGTGAAGGTGGGCTTCGGCGTTGACTTTAAAAGGTCTTCAGCTTGAAAAGCTTTATCAACATAATCGTTAAGACTAACAATATCAACCACACCCATTTTTTCTCTAATTTCAGGTCGCAACTCTAAATGGAACCGTGAAATCATTTGATCATCATTGTTTCGTGAACCTGACCGTGCACATAATTGCTCAAATTGATATACATAGTCTTCCATACTCATACTATCCTGAGAAGATTGTTCAGCTAGTCATGCAACCTTCTTTGGAAAGACCGAGGCAAATACTTTTCTTTCAATTCTTCCTTCATCTCCTCCCAAGTAGGGATCCACATCGTCTCCCGCCTGGGTTTGGGCGGGAGACTAGGCGGCCCGGATGGATGGCCGCCATGTGGCAATCGGAGGGATCCGAGCCCTCCATCCGAGCCGACCCCCCAGTCGGCTCAGCTTGTCGATTGGGCGGTCGGCTCGGATGGAGGGCTCGGATCCCTCCGAGTGCCACATGGCGGCCATCCATCCGGGCCGCCCAGTCTCCCGCCCAAACCCAGGCGGGAGACGATTTCTATACTCCCAAGTAATGGGTTCCCTACGGCTCCTCATGAGACTATACTCATAGTTACACCACCAATCACGAGCACCACCCACAAATTTGGAGCGAGCCAATTGCAGTTTTTGAGGTTCGGAAAGATTAAACCAATTAAAATAGTCATCTAAGGCATTCAACCAGTCTTGAAAGGCTTCGGGGTCTTGCCTCCCATGAAACTCCTTCAGGTCCATCCGTACTTTATAGGTTTGGTAACAGATAGGTTCATCATAGTCGTCATAGGGTGGGTTGTGGTATTCCTTTCTAGGGACTCTTTGAGGAGCCTTAAGAATACGTCTTGGCATTAGGTTGGGATTAAGGGCTTCCATTCTAGGAGCTTCCCTTCTAGGGGCTTCCACTCTAGCCGGCCTAGGATGATTTAGCTCCTCCAAATTACTTATTCTTCCATCCATGCTATCTAACTTGGCATCCATTTTGGCCAAACGTTGGAGAACTAAATTAACAAGGTCATTGGGATTTTTAGACTGATTAGAACTCTCCTTAGCAATGTTCTAATACCAATTGATAGCAAAGGAGTTTAGGGCAACACAAATTCACAAACCCTCTTTGCTACAGGATCTCTATTCGGTCCAACACAAAAACTGCAGAGAAAAGTAATAGAAAAAAATTCTTATCTGGAAATCCGAACGTCAGAATTTGATGAAATTTGGTGTGGATGTTCTTTGTAACGTTTGTGAACACCCTTCCAAATTTGAGAACGATCCGAGAAGAATTGAACTCGCTATCGAACTCGCAAGCTTGCTGAACCTGGAACGCCCAGCCTTGATGGTGTTTACGAATGTTGTTTTCTGCTTGATCCAATCAGCAAAGAAAATAATGGAAGATGTAATAAACCAAGGTTGTCAATGGGAGGGAAATGTCAAAAAATCAAACACAATTCAGAGTTTCAAGGATTAAAAAGATTGAGTGGTTGAGTCTCGCAACCGTGGGACCCAACCAGAAAAATAGGAGTTTTTCTCTCTAATTTTCTGGAAAAGTTCTCTCTACTGCCGCCAGCCTCCTTCTCTATTATTTATAAACTTTTGAAAGCTACAAAATAGGAATTCCAGCAAATAGGAAACTTCCTAAATAAAAGAAACGATTCTAAAACTGAAATAAATAAATAGAAACTTCCTTTATAGATTGGGAAAGTCTCTAAAACAACTTTTAGGAAACTAAAATTTAGGAAAGTTCTAGTTTCCAAATAATTGAAAATTCTAAATAACTATAGCCTATATTCTAGGAAAGAAAATATGGTTCTCAATCAAAAGAGTCCTAATTCTGCAAACTACTAACAATACTTTTGATTACTAGAGCTGGCAATAGGATAGTATATCAACTATTAGGAACACTGTTCACGCGAACAGTACCCATGGCTTGCGGCCCTTCCTCTTCCTTCTTGTGTAAACCCTGATCCGCATCAATATATATATTAAAAATTGTTCGAAAGGAGACGTCACCTACATATCGGACTGTATCGGATATTATGGACTGATACAGTTTGATACCTTTAAAAAAAAAAACATAGTATCGTATTGGTACCCATCGATACTGATACGTACAGGCCGATACAATCCGATATAATATGATAGTTAAGCCTTGATTTTATCTATCAAATTATTATTTTAAATTCCTTTCTTCATCTTCCATGAGATAAACTAAGAACCCCTAGTTTTCAGTATCTAGCAAAAGTGATGTTCTTTTGAGAAGAAAATTCTAGTCATAATACCCTTTATGTAATTTTATATACCACATTATTAAATTTTAAAATGCATCCAGTGGTTCATTATTGGATGAGTAACATGCACCTTCTTTGTTCTTTATTAAGCTATGATTTCCTTTTATGTAATTTTATTCTGTGATCATTAAGTTTTAAATGTTTTTAAGTGCATTTTGTTCATTCATTATTCCCCACGCCTCAACACCTAATAAAGCAGAACAGCGTTATGGAGTAATGGGAAGAGAGAGTGGAAGAAAAGAGGGATTGTACCAAAGTCTGTGATGAATGGATGCAAGGTCCACGAGTAGGCCACAGACAGTACAGAAAATGTTTTTTTTGGAATCCCTGGTAATGAGTATGAATGCAATAGGTCAAGCCCCCATGTTAAAGTAAACTTCAGTTTCTGGATACTTCATCATCCATGGTTATTTGTCATCTTATGATTACAATATTATAGTTGTACATCATTTAATACCTTATTCCAAACAATGCACCAAGCTTACCTACACGATAAAACAATTTCCTCTACATGGATTGCTGCTCATATTATTCCAACCATTACATAGACAGAGAATATTCTGAATTACCCAAATGTTAAATTTGGTGATCAAACACAATCCTATGATGCATGAGTTTGATTAAAAGATATGGGTACGGTTATGTCCAAGAGTCAGATGACTCAGATCTGCCAAAGCCTTAAAACTATACAGGAATATGTGTCCAAAGATGGGTATTGGTGCAAGGACTCAACTAAAACACAAGTAGTCTTTTTAAATGTAAAATAACTTTCTAGTAATAAGTTTTTAAATAAAAGTTACTAAACCATCAAGGATTAATGTAAATCATAAACCCGTAAGGTTATATATACATATATTGGGAAAAGGTTTTCTGAACCACCCCGGTGGGATGGAATCTCCCACGCCCTCCTACGCTTCTGCCTTATGGACCATTGGATCTCCCTCTTAGCATCTTAGCCATTCAAACCATCATCTGCTCCAACCCTACCATCTCCACCGCCACTGCACACCCTCTCACCCCTGCTTTGCTGCTGCATCTCCCCCCACTTCGCTGCTGAAACACACCTCACCACTGCTGCATCTCCCCCTCTTTCTCTCTCCTACTCTCTCTCTCTCTCTCTCATTGTCTCCCCCTCTCTGTACCTCTGTCGGTCGTGGTCTCAAAGCACAGAATTCATTTTCTAGCTTTCTGGTCTAACGAACATGCAGATGAGGATTTATGGACAGCTTTCGGGTTTGAATGGCTCATTTTGGTTTTGTGTTTTTGTATTGTAGCCAATGGGGAGTATTTCCCAGGAAGATCTGAGTGTTCAGAGCAGATATCAAGTGAAGCTCCCATGTTGAGGAATTCATTCCTACAAAGCAAAGCTCCTCTTCCGAAGAGGAATAATCCCACAAGACCAAATGTGAATAAAGAAATGATAAGGATAAGACCCTTCATAAGGTTGACTGGTTAAGATCTGTCCAACTCTGAAACACAGACCAAGATCCACCCCCTAAACAGGTTCACCCCAAAATTCCATCTTTTCTTGCTGTTTCCCCTATGTTGAAGTAAATAAAAAACGAAACTTTTTCTAAAACTATCAAAGAATCTTTTACAGGATCAAGCTACGCAAAAGGTATCAGTGATTGAAACAAAGAAAAGAGGGGTGCATGATCCGAGGAGAAAATAACTTGGCCACTGCAACATCCGTTATCTATCTTCAGCCTAAACGGCAGCTGCAAGCTCCACTACTGCTACTACTGCTGATACAACAGTTAATGGTGGTGTATCAGTTAATAATGGAGGTGATAGTTACAGGACAGTCACACAGGCAACCCGGGAGGCGTTGATCACTGGAGCTTCATCGTCAATGCTTACATGCCCTTCAACATCTTGGTGGTTCTCATGGTATGTATCTCTGCAAAATCAAAATCAGAACTCTTTCTTTCTGAATCTATATATTGTGAAATTTTATGTATTGGGTTCTCAAAGCAATCTCTATTGACAGAGACTTATAGATCTTTTTTTGCTTTTGTTGATTCATTATCACCTGCACCTAAGCAGATTAGGAAGTTGATGAAAATTGAGAGATATAGAAAAGGTGAGACAACAAAAGAGAGAGAGAGAGAGAGGGGGACAGTTGGCGGTGGAGATTGTAGGATTACAACAGTGGATGGATTGAATAGCTAAGATACAAAGAGGAAGATCCAACGGTCCATGAGGCAGAACTGTAGGAAGGCGTGAAAAATTCCATCCCACCAGGGTGGTTCAGAAAACCTAGCCATAACCGTGTCCAACTCATATCCAGTACTTGCACTAATGCGGACCCGGGTCGAGAGAAACCCAATTGGGTCTGCTATGGGCCCACCCAAGCTACATAATAGCTTTACTTGACAAATAAGTGGCAATCTTGTAATAAATCAGAATTTACTAGCTTTGGAATGAAACAAACAAACCCTATGGCAAAACTGTAATTATCTTAAAAACTCAACCAGTGAGGGGCAAACCAGTAATTTCAATCTAGGGATTAAGCCATGTGAATGACAAACAGGATCATAGAATATAATTAAGAATTCTATGTAAAGGGGAAGGGTAATCCTGGGCAGCATCATTAAATTTTAATTTACCCAAAAAAAAAGGGTAATCTAGGAAAGGTGGGAGAAAATTAGACAAACCAGAATTAGATGTTTTAATGGGGGTAAAACTGGAAACCACTAATAGAGGTTTGTCTTCAACCTCAAGTCACGGTTCAGGCTGAAACCAGATTGGAATGGTAATGAAGAGTTCATCAGGTAGAGACCTATTTGATTCAAAATTCAAGGGATTAGATCGCACGACCAAGGCTTCTTGAACCCAACACAAATCAGAACTAATAATGGACCATGTAAAGCAAACAAAAGATCTGAAGTTAGATCTGGCAGAAGAACCAAAACCTGCAACTAGTGTGGTTTTACTCCTCTATAAAGGGTATCCATCAGGTCAGGGTTTTGGGGGGTTTGAATCGCTTATACCAGAGAAGCTCCGACACCAAACCTTGGGAAGGAAATATGAGAGATGGGAAAGATTGATGTGAACGAGTGGGACTGCAGGTAGTGTCTTCAGAACAGTAACAGAACCAGAAGGAAGAACAGGGAAATAAGGAAGAGGTAGAGAAGGAGGGAGGTTCCAAGAGAAAGAAAGGGAGGCAGGGAAGAGATGAAACCGCCAACCTGCCGTGAGACCACAAGGAGGGTTAGAGAGAGAAACAAGAGGGGAGTGAGAAACCAGAGGGGATAGGAAGAGAATACCTACCCACAGATTGGTAGGGGGAGGATAGATTCCACAACAATGGGGAAGAGGAACGAATCGCCAATGGCAAGAGGGTGCCATATCAAAGAGAAAGAAACGGCAAGTGAGAGAAAGAGGGGGAAGAGCAGGCTGCTCTGCCCGTAGGCACCAGATAACCTTCAAATTTTCATTCTCTTCTCCATTTCATAAAATGAACTCTTATGCCTTTATATAGGCTCCAGACTCTAAACCTAAAACAAGTTGGGCCACAACCAAAGCAAGCCCATACTAAAAGTAATAAAACATAAACCACACAGACATACCCCAACTAACAAAAACTTAACAAAAACAAAAAAGATTACATAGAATTCCCAAATTAAACTGAAACCCTAAAAAGATTCCAATCTGACGGATCCAGCCTGCATCATGCACCCATGTTGTTTCTTGTCAACATGGGTGGTTGGGGTAAAGTGCCATGTCTTAGAAACAGACTCAATCATCTGAACTATAATTTCAATACCATAACCAATGCCTTTTACTGAATTAAAAGTAATATCAATATTAATATATGGTTATTATAATAAAAAAACACTGTTTCCTTAGAATATAATAAATCTTTAAGCAACCAATGCTAGATCCACATACAGCCACATACCTAGTAAAATGAGAATCAAATTATTTTTATTTTTTGGTTTAATGAGAATCACATTTAAGTCGTAAGCATTGGAATAATCGATTCACCTGGCGAATTTCCTTTACAAGACAAACTTGGAATTCCAAAAACAAGGATTGCAACAAAAACTCTACAACCTTACCATGCGGCCCACACCACAATTTGGACGGAGCTCAAGAGCTGAAGTAACAAATTCTTTTCCATATTTTGCTGTGAACTGTTTGCGGACATCCAGCAGTTCAGGTACGTCTGCACACCTTGGGGCTGCAAATATTACACTAGCTACCGCTTCCTTCAAGTCTATGGGACAGCTTCTGGAAACATATTAGAATAGTAACAGCTTAAATTTGAGCACAAGAACATTTATAAAAGACTGACCCATAACAGGAAAATAAGCCATTAAATTCCCACAAAACTACAAATTGTCATAAGCCAAAGCACAGTAACCTAGTTCCCCAAACACCTTGTCTCTTTCGTTGTAAATTTTTCTGTGCAAATTATATTTTACACGATTTTTTTAAATCAATACCTTATTTGCATTTTACATTAAGACTAAACAGAAGATTGTGAACCAATTGAGGACTTTTTTCTGCCGCTTTGGGTTGGGTTTTTTTTTTTTTTTTTTTTTTTTTTTTTGGTTGGGGGGGGGAGTTGCTAGAACCATCAAGGGAAATCTGGGTTAGTAAATTTGCCAGAGGGTGGGAATTCCAAAAATCAGCTTACCATTGGGCTTATTTGGTCTCATGGCATTCCCCAAAACAACATATAGCAAATCATCACCAAGTACAATTTCAAATAGCTTATCATCCTCGCTCAATTTTCAAATGCCTAGTCATCCTCATTGTAAACTTTTTGTGCTTTAATTTCCCCTATAAATACTATTGCAGCCTCTACTCTTTCTATAGAGAAAGTACTCCCAGCAACTTTTGGTCCAGGAATTTAGAAATACTTCCAAGCCTTTGATGAACAAAATATGTAAATAAAAAAAATAAATAAATAAAAAGAATGAAAGATGGTACAAGATTAGAAGAAAAACATTAACACCTAACTTCGCACTAGAATGTCTAGCCATCACATCTCTAGGAAGAAGGGACAATCACTTACAAGGGTAAGTATAGAGGTTGAGATGCAGAGATATTATCTTACAAATTGAATTCCCACTTGTATTAGGGTTTGAGTTTTTCTTCTTCTTCTTTTTTTTTTTTTTTTTTTTTTTTTAATGGTACCAAGACCCTCTAAGACCAAGCAAACATTAAACTTGGTTAATAATACTTCGAACAACCCAACATAATCAAACAAGAAAAAAGAAGTACCCAGCTCACAATTGCACCCCAGCAGGGATTTCATGCAACTTTTTACTGGAAAGATCCCATCCAAATGCTTGAAAAATAAGTAGATTAAATACAAGATGGTTTTCCCAAATACCAGCTGCCGATACCTATAAGAAGAAGTTAATTAAAGAAAAACCCATTTCAGTAATTATAAATATCCCTTTGCTGCCCTAAAATGGAAAAATTGGATGAATGAGAACCAGCAGTACTCTAATCAATCAAACAGAAATGGCCCAACTATCTTTTATCCTATTTATTCCAACTTGGGTACCAATGCCCTAGGAAGCTCTAAAATCGGCCCATTGGCCCAACATGAAAATTGATTTTTTTTCTGTACAGTTTATGAGATAGGAACTAGGAACTCTGCCCTCGGTTCCTGCTCAGCCTTGCTCTGAATTGAATCATTTCATAGTGCAATTACTCAGATTCAGGAATTCAATTCATGAATATTTTGAGCTGCAACAATTAGTTTGGATAATCATCAAACTGAGTGAGGAGCAGCATAAATAAGTCACCTTGCATCAAATGAAGAATATGAGTTATCCCTGTGTTAAGAATTGAAGGAGCTGCTCTATCACGAATTTATGGTTTAAAATGTAACTGAACATAAGTATTAAACTGATACTGCCCACATGTCTGTATTCCCTCTAAAAAACAATGGGTACTCTTAGGAGTTTGCAACAGAGAAATAAAAAACAAATATTTAATCTCCAAAATGAATTTAGACACAAATACTATATTTCCAGTAAACGGATATAGGAAGAAACAATAAATGGTTGTTAAATAGAAAAAGGAAAAAACCAAATGGAAATACATACTTCTGTGACTCAATAATTGGCAGACGTGCCACAATAAGTTCACAGTATATATCAAGAAGATCATATGCTGCCAGAGTCTTTTCCTCTCTCACTACATGTTCAACCTGAAATATGAAAAAGTAACAGAAAAGTATTAAAAGGAGAAAGGGATAAAAAAATATTCACTTATTGCAGAGACTCCGTTATAGATCAAGGAGTCTTTTTTTTTTTTTTTAATTAATTTTATAGGAAGATAATCTCATTTATTTAACTGACTATTGCATGAAAAGCTTATGCATCCTAAAATGTAGATATGGTCACCAAGATTTTAAGTATTAGTATCGATATCAGGTATCATATTGGAGGGGTTGACTTTAAGAGACATATTGTAACATATCAAGGATACACAAGATTCGCTAAAATACGCATGGATACGGGTAAGATACAAATGGAAATGTTTAGGAAACATGCAAATTACAAATTTTGAAGCATAAAACACCATAAATAAGTAGTAATTAGGTCTGATCATAAGATGTTAGATGGTTGGACCTAATATCCGCCATGTGGCAGATATTATCATTTAGGGAACCATATGTGTATTAAAAAACAAAAGTTGATGATTTTTCTAACATTTTGATTTGATTCTGTATTTTGTTTAGATACAATGTCATGCATAGGATCATATGCATATATAGTAAAAAAACAAAAGAAAGAGAGAAATGGAAGAGAAGAGAGGAGGAAATATTAACCAATAAGAGATGTCTTCTTAACTATCAGTCCATATCCAATAGAAAGACTGATACAGTTCGATACTTTTTTTTTTTTTTTTTTAATATAGTATCGTATCGATATCGGTCAATAGACTCAATACCAATATGTATCATCTAATAAGATCCCATATGGACGATACTTAAATCCTTGTCAGTCCTTCACTAAAAACATATGCTTATTTTCGACAATTCAAATTAATATATTTAAAAAACATGCGTACTAAAGTAAGGAAGAAGAAAAATTCATTGAGTTTGCTCATGTCCCCAATATTTGTTGGATTAGTCAAACATTTATGTGGAGTTATCTATCTCTTGCACACATACTGCTTGACATATCTTAAATTTCTTGTAGAGTTTCCTTTCAATTGTTTTACTAACATGTATTATAACATAACTAAATATTAGAATATATGTATTGTCATAATTTGGAGTTATCTATCTCTTTCATGATCTAACATCAAATAAGCCTGAAGTAAGGGCCTCCTTTCACCTTTAATCATGAAGGTGAACAATATGATGTAATTCTAGCTAGCTTTAAACTATTCGGGAGAGGTGAGTGTGTTTCCAATTGGAGTGAACTTCCACGGGAATTGAATCCCACCTCTATGCATTGGTTATAGACGAGATAACCAGACATACATAAGGTGAAGTTCCAAGAATATATGGATTGCAGGTTTGACAAAACCATGAAAATGTACAAGTGGTTAAGAGATAATCCATGGGGTTTATTTTCATTGTCATGTATTATAAAATATAAGCGAGAAGAAAGAACTTGAAGAGGATGAGTAAATTCTAGGTGTTAAAACGACAAGGGGAATGCTCAAGTTAATCAGGATTTAGGTGCTGTGATAATTCTGTTATACATTGAGTGCTAACAACCAGCAGAAATGGTATTAAATAAATAGAATGGAGTCATAGAACAGGGCTCATGTAACCATAATCATTAATCAATTTGTACCGACAGTCCACTGTGATAAGCCATCAAACCTTCTTTTTTCCCCTGCTTTCAACCGTGTTAATGAGATGGCACCGTAACAATAATGTCTTCCAAATCATGGAATAAGAAACATAAAATTTCCAGCACAAGAAAAACAATTTTATGCAAAAGAAACTTCTTAATTAGGTTCTAAGTTATAAGAAATAGATGTCACAACTAAAAATAAATCAGGAGCTTAAAGAAAAGATATAATGAACCAACGATCTAAAATTAAAATAATGACAACAAATTGAAGAACGCTATCTTGTACGACGAAAGTAATATGAGGCACACCCGAATTCTCGCAGTCTTCTCCTGTCCAGCCTCAAGAAGCTGCGCCAATTCTCTCTTTAATTGTTTCACCTGTGCATCTCTCTTGTTCTTCAGGAGCTTGATACGAGCTACCGCAAGTTTCAAAGATGTCTTGCTGCACCAAACAAACGATTCAAATTTTCAAATAATGAACTTACTACCGCAAAGCAAAACATCTTTTTTACTTTTAATTAATAACAGGACCCTAAAATTCGCAAAATCTCATAAAATTGTGAATCATCTAAACCTTCACTGGTCCTTCTAGAGAGATTTAAATAGGCATAATCAGTCACTCAGAGAGATTTGGATCGAAAGTGAAAACTAATCAAGTAGACGTGATAGGATTAACAGAAGTTACCATTTTCCGGACTTGAAGCTCTTATGAAGCATTATTGTTACGGAAACCTTCAGATACTAAGATTCTTCAGCCGACGTCTGATTTTGAGAAGAAAAAACTGAATGAACTTCACGTTTATCTCCTAAAAATGATCTCGACCAAACTCTGCAACCTCGATTTACACGAAATCTTCACCGAGGAAAACGAAGCAGACAGATCAATGGGTAGAAGTTTCGAAGCATTTGATTCTGAAGTCAGAGTTGGGCCGGCCACAAATGAAGAAAGAAATCAGATTGCAGCGATTGACATTTTCGCTGACAAAATTACCCTTGAATTATTCCTTATTAAAATAAGTAAGAGTGGGGATGCGATAGACCGCGTGCTCTTCATTATGGACGGATTAGAAAAATAAAATAAAATAAATCAGAGGATATAAAAATAGATCCACCGTTAGATTAGAATCTTTATCTTGATTTGGTTTGTATAATCAACTCCTCTAAGGGTAATATGTGTAATGCACGTGGTCAAATGTTTCCAGTCAACTCGGTTCCTTGTGTCTGAAACCTCTGGGTCCCACCCTGTTCAAGCTGTTCGTTACTTCATCTAGCAAACAACCGCGTCCCATCCAATCTTACCAGGGTGGGACCCAGAGGATCAGGTCAACATGGAACCCAAATCAGACGATTCACATCATCTCCTGCAGCTGCTGGAACTGTCTAATTGATCTAATAGTTGGAGTTCAATCGACGTACATATCAATACTAATACATATCCAAATCCTCTCTTCTTAAAGGTTCTGGAGGAGAGGCAGCTGTCCTGTTAGATGGCCGACACCTAGGGCTTGGGTGAATCCAAGCGACACCCCCTTGTCGGCTCCGTTTGTCAACTCAGATGGAAACTCAGATTCACCCCAAGCCTAGGTGTTGGCCATTTAACGAGGTTGTCCCCTCTCATCTCGAACCTCTAGGAGGCGAGGATGTGGATCCTGCCAATGCACTGGTATATACACTGGATGAAATCCAACCCTTGGCAGCCGGATCTATTGCATGAAAGGATTTCTATACCAAATGAGAATTTCTGAAATCGAAGAATTTGAAGAGAA
Organism: Protea cynaroides; assembly: GCA_028583415.1. Taxonomy (NCBI): domain Eukaryota; kingdom Viridiplantae; phylum Streptophyta; class Magnoliopsida; order Proteales; family Proteaceae; genus Protea; species Protea cynaroides. Next base: position 113,484,112 of record CM053276.1, on the reverse strand, counting down.
AAAAAAAAGGACCAAAACTGAACCGGCAGTAACCCAAAAATGAATCAATAAGAATCCAAGCTAATCTCTTTTAATAAATATATAATTATGAAATTGAGAACCATACAAACTTGATCTGGATCAATAAGAACTCATTAATCTAACTTTTCAATATATATTATATTGAAAATCGAACCAAACCAAATACAGATCGATAAGAATCTATTAAGCTAACTCAATCAAAATCAAAATCAAACCAGACTGAAGTCGAAACTGACCCAAATCTAGGTTTTTTTTACGGTTTAATTTTTACCCTACTAGTTAAATATCGAAACCGACCGGTTCCAACCGTACTGAATTGACACCTCTAAGTGAGCGCCACCATTTTGCCATGCAATTCTGGTTAAATGATTGCTCAAGCGTATTGGCCCTCTAACATTTCACTCTTACGAATGCCCTTTCATTTTCATCACCCTTCCTGACTGTGTTTGCCGAGAGACATATCGGTCTTGAAAATTTTTTAAAGTACGTGTCTATAATTTTTTTCAAAACTAACCTTCAAATTCACCCTTCTTTTTTTTTTCTTTTTTTTTTCTTTTTTAAATGCGTGCTTTGCACAAGCTATTTTTTATTAATTTTTCATACAAGAAGTAAGGACTCCATTTGGAAGTCTAAATGATACTTTTTTAGATCATAACACCTTCTTTAAATTATCTGTTATCTTATAAAAAAAAATTAAGTCAAAGATAAAATGGATTTTTACAAACTTTTTGAAAATGATTTATGATCAAGAATTGTAATCACATAGTTTTTTTACAGGCATATGAAGTGACAAGAATTACTTTCATATAAAAAAAAAAAAAAAATATAAATTTATATATATATATATATATATATATATATATATATATATATATATATATATATATATATATATATATATATATATATGAAAAAGGTAAAAAATTAATATTCCAAAATATTTGACATCATAGGAAATGTCAATAAGAAAATTCTTTTTTAAAAAATTACTAAATTATCAATTTATGATTAAATGTTATAAATGGATGAAACTGACATGAAACTAACTTTGGTGACATTTACAACCATGCATATCTCATTCACAAGTGTGACATGAAAGTAACTTTTGTAACAAGGGTTTATTCGTTAGAAAATATAACAAAACAAATCTGGATCGTTCATATTTTATCATTTTTTTAATCTAATCTATTACAAGTTAAGGAGTATTATCGTAATGTCTAGAAAAAAATTCATCTACCATCCAAAAACTATGTCAAACATCATCTACTGCCCATAGATTTTCAGAATCATCAATCGCCCCCACTTAACTGACGGAATAGATTTAAAATAGTATTAGACAATTCTACCATTCTTATTTGAAATTGAAAATTTCTTAAAATTAGTAATTCAACCTGAACTAGTAATCTCAAACACCATCTATCACTTTGTTTCTGTTCCCTTTCTCTATCTCTTTGCATATCGATCTTTATCTGAATCAAAAGCTGTTTGAGACTCCGTAGTCAGTTTTTGAAATTGGGAACGCAAGAAGATTAACTTCCCCGTTGTAGTCTTCTATTTTTTATGGAGCGATTGCAAAATTTATACTTCATCTGTTCCACCCTGTGCAAGAGGAACAGAAGCCTTGGTAATTCATTATTGGTATCTTCTGGTTTGTAAAAAAAAGAGAAAATGTTGCTTTCACATCAAAGCAGAGTCATGAGCCGGGAGAATGGGGAACTGAGTCGATTCGGTTATTTCTTCGTTTAACAGCAAGGAGAGCTCGAATCCCTTATGCAGTTACGCAGTTGGAGCTTTTATTTTGAGCGCCAATCCTCCGCCTGAACAGATGGGTTATATTTTAAGATGCTTGATTTGCAGTCTTTATGAAATTAACTTAATTTTATTTTGTTTAAATTGTTGTTCCATTGCAACGTTAATCGTTTTTCCTGCCATACTTTTGTCTGTCGATTAATGCAAATAGTGTTGTGTTTCTTACAGAAAAAATATTTCAGGTGGTTAAAGAGAAAACAACCCCGAAGGACACCCACGTAGTGTGCACGTACTGTCAAAGTGTATGCAACCCGATGGCTAAGATCGACCTCCTTTGGAAAGCAAACTCGATGGACTCCGATCCGATGGCTAAGATCAACCTCCTTTGGAAAGCAAACTCGATGGACTCCGATCGAAACAGAGTAGAGGAAGAGAGTTGCAGAGAAGGAGAAGAGAAGAATTTGAGTGAGTTGGATGCTTGGGGTCGGGCTCTATTTATAGGGCTCAGATACCCATTGGTTGTGGCCATTGGATGGGGTGTGACCCTCCAAATGGACCGTCCAGATTGATCCAGATCTCAGATCCTGAAATCAACGATCCAAATGACACCCTTTTTATGTGGAGAGATACTCCAAAAGGGTATTCGGGTAGGGGTATGTCCGAATCCGACAAAAACTCATACCCATAGCCATAGCCTGCGGCCCAACTCCCATGTCAAGGTCCAGGCCTCAGTAGCGGTCTGGTCCGATGCGCACGTGCGTGTGTGAGTCAACCAAGCTTTGCTTCCTTTTGGGGCTCAATAAGTAGAGAACACTCCCTACAAATAAAGACCTCTTCTCCACAATCCCTAAGCAATGTGGGACAAAATATCTTACATTGGAAAGACCAACTCAAAACCCAAAAACGAAATTTCCGCCCAAAACAAAAATCAAAATTTGGAGCTAAAACAAAAAGAAAGTTTTTGAATTTAAATCTTTTGAAACTTTCATTTTGAAAACATTTTCGACTTTTGACTTTTGACTTTTTCCAACAAGTATAATATCAGATCGAAGACACGTTCCAAGCTATCACTACTCCATTAGATCTAGAACCTATTAACCTCTACTGCAAGGGTTAGAAATAGAGGGAAAACCTCAGCAATTCCGAAAGGGTTGCAGCGGCAAAAAGGGGGTTTGTCCGTGATTCCAACGGTTGCCTTGACGATTGAGTGGTTCAGAGGAGTTGTCGGGGAAGAAGGTTTCACAGTGTCATTGGGGGATTTTACTTTTACTGTTTCATGATTTGGTGTAGGGTAAAATATATGTATAAGGGTAAAATGATCTTTCAACATTATAATAAAAGCATTATTGTTCCAAAAATTTTCAATTAATGATGACATCATTATCTAACGGGACTCTACTAATGGGGTGGGTCTCTTTGATTAACGGTGTCAAAAGTTTGGATGATAGACGATGATTCTGAAAACTTGTGGGTGGTAAATGGTGTTTGACATGGTTTTTGGGTGGTAGATAAAAATTTTTCTAATGTTTAAAGCATTCATAGATATCCATGGACAAAACTGTATGCCAATGCATACGAGGTATTTGATGGAAATAAAGCCAAAATTCGACAAATAAGTAATCTAAACCATGTTCTATCTAGAAGCACCCTTAAGCGAGATAGTAGGCCTTACAAGACCATGACATGTACAAAAAAAAACATAAATGAAAGAAGAGACGTGGAGAAGCGTGTCTTCAGTTATGGCACGATTTTATGTTTGAATGGACGGAAATTGTTTATTAAATAATAATGTGACGATTTTTTTTTTGGTAAAAAATAATAATGATAATGATGATGATAATAATAATAATTGCCGCCAAGTTTATGTTGCTAAAACCATTATTTTTATCTTACAAAAAAAAAAGGATTTCATCCCACAATGATTGGGTGGAGGTATTTTTGTGCATTCATACATACTTGAAGGGTAACTCTAGAGGTTAGTTTTGAAAACAAAGATCGATTTTAAAGTTTCAAGGCCTCTTTTCATGCTGATTAGCTCATTTATTTTGAACTTTGAATTTTGAACTCTGATTAGCTCATTTAATTAAGACTCCCTTCCTCCCCCGGTGCGTTTTCACTTTATTTCACAATTTTTATATATCAGAATAATCCAAAATTCTGCACGTGGCAATTCAGCCGATGCTTAAATTTTGTGGACGGAAAACTAGTTGTCAATGCATCATCATTTAAGTTTCAATTCAACTTAATATTTCCACATGTAGACATAAAACTCCAAAAACTATTTTAAACTTCAAAATTCGATGGTTATTATTCAACTGCTGAAAATATAAGGGAAAAAGAGCAAATATAATGTGAACCATAAAATTAATATCAGACTACAAATTTGACATGTCCTGCCAGAAAGAGAAATAACCTGGAAATACTTTCTGAGACATCATAACAAAGGAAGCCTAGAACAGCCATCCCACAAATAATTTGATCATACCAATGACATAATTTGATCATAATCATGACATGAATAGTTCAGCATCCGACTTGAGATTCTAATATTAACCTCCAGAACAATAATAATGTCATTGTGTAGTAAATAAATTAAAAAAGTGGATTATGAAAAGCTCCATGGATAATATCCTGAAGTACTCAATCAGTTGCTAGCTATATGCTGCAACTACAATTACTGGACAAAAGCACATAATCTTCATGGATTGTTGTTCACCATGCAATCATCATCATTGTCACCATCAATCAATAGGACCAGTGGCAACTGAATCTCTTTCTCTCTCACGATAATAAGATGAAAATTAGGCCTAGGAAGGAATATGTTTCTTTTTCTACCAAGTCAGAGCTCAAGCTTTGAACTACCGAACTGGCTGAATAAGATTGCCATATCCATTCCTTGGACCATTGTAGGCACAGCAATTTCATAAGGACAATCACGTGAGAAGCCTATCTTTCCAGATTTCTGAACTTTCTTAATGCAGCTCTTGAACTTCTCATGGCACTTCACATTCATCATGCCTGGCAAACCCCACAATCAGCATCAGTTACACAGAAGAATTACATACTTATTTTTCGATAGGTGAAGAAATTACATACTTAGGGAGAGAGAGAGAGAGAGAGAGAGAGAGAGAGAGAGAGAACTATGAAAATGAAATATTCAACCAAGAGCAGTACCAAGGGAGCACTTTCATGCAGGGGTGCTCCCACATTACAGTGTAATCAGAAAAACTGCTGTGGCCGACCAAGACACTAAGATGGGTAGCCCAACCAGAGAGCAGTTGAACTGTACTCTTTGCTTCACCTTAAAGCACCATTTCACTATTTGAAATCTAAGATTCTGTTAAGTTCTTAGTTGTTTAAATCAAGTAGGACTGCTTCATATCTCTAAATCTGCACATCGGATTTCAATCAAATTTTACACAACTGTATACCTAGCTAAGTAGAACTGTGTTTTATTGGGCCTTTGGTCCAATGGGTTTTCATTTTAATGGGCCTAATTTAGTGGTAGAAGTTAGGAATATGGGATTACTTTATTAGTTAATCTAGCCAGATTCTATTTCTTTATTTTATTTGTTCTAAGTGCAGCTGTTTTCCTTTATTTTAGGCTGAGCTTTTGTAACGGTAGACTACTTATAAGGTAGGCTATTGGTTGGAGGAGTTTTAGGCTTAGTTTGAGTATGTTTTTTAAAGTTTTATATAAGCATGTAAAGGTTTCATAGCCAGGACACAAATTTGATTAATGAAATTAAGCTTTATACTTCTTTTATTCTGTAGTGATTCAGAATATTGGTACTGTAGTAATGCAGTCCAGCCCCTGTTGTGGTGAGTCAGCAGGTTTATTGGTGATGATTCCAATCAGAGGCCTTTGATGCTAATTCCAAGGTCATATCGTTCCTTTTATCTTTTTCATTATTTTCTCCAGTCAGATTTTAAGTGAGTATCCTGGACACCATTGTTTCTGGTTATCTGATTCAATCAAATACTATGATCTCAATCTGGTTCAGTTGTGGATGATATTTGGATCTCAGTTACTGATTGTTATTGCATATTAGGCTGATCATTTACTTTTCTTCCGAGAGATAAGGTTTCTGAGATCGAAATCTTCTGCTATTGTTCTGTTTTTGAGATTCCTAACTGCAGCAGGAAATCCTCTGGTCTCAGAATCCAATGGATTAATCTGAGATTCTGAAATCCTGATCTACCCTACAGAACTGACTTTCACCAGAATTTGGGTCATACCTGATTTTCGGACCTTCTGTTATGTGTAATCTCAAATTCTGTCGAGTTCTTAGTTGTTTAAATCAAGCAGGACTGTTTCATATCTCTAAATCTACCCATCAGATTTCAATCAAAATTTTCAAAACTGTATATCTAGCTAAGGTTAGCCTTTGGTCTGATACTGCTAGCATCCTAGTTGTGGATTGATTGCTATCCGTTTTCTCTCAATTCTGGTTTCTAAGCCATCACTGCAATTTTGGTTTTTATTCCGAGTTTCTGAACCTTAGCCGACCCCATTTAGTTGGGATAAGGATGGGATGAGTTGAGTTGAGTGGTATTAGAAGTTTCTGAACCTAATCCTTAGGCTATTAGAAACCCATCACCAAAGGCATTTGATTGGAATCACCAGAAATCAACCTGATGAATCACCACAACAGGGTCTGGACTGCGTCGCCGCACTACCAAAATACTGAATCACCATAGAATAGAAGGCTAAAGCCAAATCTCATTTATCAAATCCGTGTACAGGCTGTGAGGCTTTTACATGGTTATATAAACCTTTTAACAGCAGATTCAAACTAATCCTAATTTACTGCTACAAAAACTTGGAAGTAGTCTACTGCTACTAAAACTCAGCGTACAATAGAGGAAAACAGTTTAAAATAAGGCTGAACTCACATAGCATCCTAATCCCCCAACTAAAACACTTAATAACAAATAAAATAAGAATAGAATCTAACTAGAATAACTAATAAAGTAGGTCCATCTACTTAACACTGGCTTGTGTCAATGGCCCATTGACATCAATTCCCTCTCATGGGATGTCATTGGGCTGTCATGGAAACCTCAAAATACAAGGGAGTATTTGGTATTTGAGACGGGAAGGGTGAAGGGGTTTTTGTGTGATCCAACGAACACCGATCGCTGGTGTCACCAATCATTGAAACCGGATCGGTGTCAATAAGAATATCCCATTAAAGTGACCTATTACAATGAAAACCCACAGGAGCAAAGACCCAAGATATAGAGAACCCAACACAAGCCTTATTTGTGATAAATATATTAGCATCAAAGGTCCATCAGGGCTCATATTAGATCTTGCTGGACCCTGGTGATCAGGTCCATTCCTTTGTAGCAATATTGTTAACATTACTTTTCTGGTTTAATTTTCTGTATCTGGTTTTCTGTTGCTGTTAAGGTTCCATCATGCTTATTAAACATTGAATCAGATTGCCTTTTGACACTGTTTTGAATCCCCAAAGAACCCTTCATCAAATTCTTCTGTTGACTGAATTTTCGGTTTCTTAACACAGTAGGAAACCTTAATAGTTCTGAATGCAGCCATTCATTTGCTTCCATATTTTACTGATATCTTGTATTGGCTGTTTAGACCACATGACCAAACTCTGATATAGATTAGACATGTCGTTAGTCTGCATCTGATTTCTCTTGAAACTTGTTCAATTTCTAATCATGCGGTTCTGTAAAACGTAACGATTTAAAAATCTAATCCCTTGGGTCAGTGGGTGTTTTAGAATCTCATCAATTAGTATCAAAGCCATGGCCAACAGTTATTCAAGGAACCTTGACATTGGCCAGCGTTCAAGATTCCATCAATCAATTGACTGCAAGCTTCAGTCAAGTGTCTAATAATTTATGTCTAATAATTTTAGACATTATTAGACATTTGACAAGGTATACCCTCGAACAGCAACGTGGTGACTCTTCTCATTCCCCCATGCCAGAAAATTTTGAAAATCCCAGAACTGAGAACGAAATTTCTATTGCAAACAAAACTTCAAGAGTCTTAGGGAGAGGACCACAAAGAATACCCCTAGAGCAGACCTCTTTAGAGGATACTCTGTGCACTTTAGTTGAAACCTGGTCAATTCCTAATCCAGCAGTTCTGGAAAACTAATGGGATCCTAACCCTAACCCCCTAGGTGTTTTAGAATCTCATCACTAAGTCATGTCAACATAAACTCATGCAAACACATTTGACATTTTATGCAGAAATTTTGTGTTTAATTACACCCTTTTTTTATATGAACAACTTCTATGTTTTATCACACCCAAGTACTCGTAAAATAGTGGCAAGAGTACTTGATAATTCACAACTTGCTAGAAGATGACCCTCAGTTGAGTGAATGCAAAACAGAATTTGTTTAGCCAACCCAAATACCCAGAATAAGGATTAAATTTTAGGTCTTTTCATCATATCAACAACAATGTTACCATGGAAACGTATGGCACTGAATCAAGTAAGAATACAGCTACCGCCCAAAATCTGTGCATGAGCAGATCTAAGAATAAAATGACATAAATGAGCATGGTCAGGGAATCACAAAGAAAAACATTCAAACTATTAAATACTCCAATGTGATAGACTAAATCAGTTGACCCTGTCATTCCAGTCTAACTCTTGCTTTTGTAGTCCCCATAGTTAAAACAGAACAAAAAGGGCAAATTACACAGGCTAAGACGGTTACTTCAAATATTCGCAACCCATGCATTTTGAAGGAATTCTATGAATGTTATACATTTTCTTCCATGTTCTTCATCTATCAATGACATTAAAAGCTGAATGATACATAATGAAAATAGCAATTCGACACACAAAGATGTCTTAAAGCAGCTAATAACTGACCACACAAATTAATTGAAAACATTCCAATTAAACCAGTTCTTTCAGTTCTCATTGTTGAACAATAAATCTAATCCAACATTAAAGGTCGAAGAAACTATACATGTTAGAAAACAACAGTTTCCATGGTTCTTCAGAAAGGTTTACAATATATAATAAGAGGACAAACAACCAGGACCAGACCAGCATAAAAATAAGTTGCACAAAAAAACATGCATCTTCAATTCAAAGCAGTAGTATTTTTTATAATGTCTGGAAAGGTATAGGGGGAAATTGTGAACCCCACCGAGTCACTGACCATTTTAGCAGCACTTAGTCTCGATTCCTTCAAATAAATGATCATATAGTGTATAAATCTAAGGGTAAATTACACGTACTACCCCCCATAAAGTATGGACTAATTTCACCTATTACCCACTAGTTTCTGACAATTACACCTGTTCCCATTTAACTGACGGTGGAATCCCAAAAAATTAAAAGACAGTTTTACCCTTATGGTTTTAGGCTGAGAAAAATGAAAATGACAATTTTAACCTTCTATTGAAATAAAAAAAAATCCCCATTGTTCTGAGAGTTTCAACCAGCATTTTGTTCTGGTCAGCGACGAATATTGTCCATCTCTCTGGTTAATTTCACCTTTCAATATCTCTGATAATGTTGATTTTGTCACTCTTGAATCTCCCTTCCAACATGTTGCGAAGCGCTTTGTCTCTAGAAACTCCTTCATCGTCTTTTTCTTCTTCTAAGAGTCGCATAGATTGCCTGGTGGGTGCAGGGTATCATCCTTCTCCTTCTAGAACCATCTACAATGACTGCTTCATCCCTAGCAGATCTGCTTCTAACTTTGCTCTGTTTGATATGTCACCATCTTTCTGTCCCGCACAGATTCAAGTTTCAACAGTAGCTCATTGACCACCTTTTGCAGGGACACATGTTTCAGTTGATTATTGCTTCCATTTATGGTTGCTTTTGAAATTACCATAACTTCTGCTCCATCCAAAATTTTGAAGTAACTCATTACACAAGTCGTCTTCAGAGGTTTGAAACCCTCATGAGTTCTATGGCATTCTCCAAGGTGACAACATTCCTACCAGCCCCACAACTCATGGCTGTTGCAGCTCTACTGAGGATAGTTCTCTTTGGCCCTAATTTGGAGTTGTTTCGCCAATTCATATTTTTGAATGATGAGAAGATTATCCTGAGTGCAGGGTATCATCCTTCTCCTTCTAGAACCATCTACAATGACCGCTTCATAGCAGATCTGCTTCTAATTTTGCTCTCTTTGATATCCCGCCATCGTCAAACTTGTCGTCAGAGGGGCATGAAGATGGGTCTGGTACTTACACGACTCTACTGAGGACAATTCTCTTTGGCTCTGATTTGGGAGTTGTTTCACCGACTCATTTTATTGAACGATGAAAGGATTATCCTAAATGAGAAAGAGGAATTGCAGAGGAAAGAAGCAGAGCCACACGGTCGTTGTGCAACAGGACAAGTCAAAGCTCGTCGGCGCTGGAAGAATGGAAGTGTGACTCAAACGGCAAGTCGTTGGCGAGGTGTGAGCTGCCGGAAGTGATGTTGCTCCCCCTGCAACTCTTTCTCCTCCATCAAAACAAAATTGAGGGTTTTTACGAATTGTAACTTTCAATTTGGGGAATTTGGGGGAAATGGGTAGGATAAAAAATTGTCTCATAAAGGGTAAATATGACATTTCACCTTCCATTAATGGCAGTTTTGTCCGTAAATTTTTTAGTATGAGCTGACATCATCATCTAACGGAAATCTGCTAATAGAGTGGGTCTTTTTGTTATACGTTCTTGAAATTAGGGGTGTTAAGTGTAATTGTCAAAAACTAGTGGATTGTAGGTGTAATTATTCTATAGTCCAGGGGTAGTACGTGTAATTTTCTCTAAAGAAAAAATTTCATCTAGACCCCATCAAAGATTGTTAACATCATCTACACCCACAAGAATGCAAAAACATCATCTACACCCCGAAACTTTGACTGTGCTAATCAAAGAAGTCCACTCCATCAGTTGATTTCTGTTAGATGTTAACGTCAGGTGGATTGGAATATTTGAAAGACAATAATACCCTTTTGACCTGTTGAAAAGACCATTATACCCTTTACCCAAACCCCTCTCTTCCACTTGTGCATTGCTTCCTCTCTTTCTCTCTCTCTCTTTCTTTCTCTCTCTTACTCTGTTTTTCGACCTGGGTTCTTTTCTCCGGTAAGCCCTTATTTAGATCTGTAGGTTCCTTCCTCTTCAAATCTCTGAATCTCTGGTTCCTTTCTATTTAGATCTATGTTTTTTTTTTTCAGCTCTACATTCTTGTTTTTTCTCCACTGTTTTTTTCGGTTCTTGAACCTGTTTTCTTCATATCTAAAGTTTTCTGCATCACTCCTAAAACGTTCTATAGATCTGATTTTTCTTCTAGTTATTCTCTTCAGATATGAGTTTTCTGAATCATTAGGTATGAATCACCATTCTATTATGGATCCTCCGTTGAATCCTCCAAATAACTAATGATTCCATCTCAACCCCCATATCATGATATCGTGATTGAAGACATTTTTAGTGAGGTTTCGTTTGAATCACAGTAGTAAAACAGAAATTAAAATTGCAGACAAAATTACGACGGAAGAAACTCTTATGAATCATTCATATTTTACCAAAAAAAAAAAAAAAATTAATCATTCATAGATCCTTACCAAGTCCATGAGGATTGCTTCTCACTACAGTGGACCATAAAACAAAAATATCGCCTGGATCGGATAAAACCAAATCTGAAATCAAATCTCAGCGAATGATTAAAGCTTGGGGGTGTGGGAACACGGAACCGATATGAGATCCAAAGATGAGAATTGAAGAGCTGATATACATGCTTCTCTCTAAGGATTCATAACTTTCCCTTATATTTTAGTAGAAGAAAAAGAAATCATAAGGAAAGGGGAAAAGAAAAAGAAGAAGACGACACCATGGAAAAATAACGCAGAAATCATATCGGGCAAGGAAGAATCCTGAGATGGATCTTCGAAGTCGGGAGGGTCGGGTTGAAAACCATAACGAAACCGGGGTTGGTCATGATAAATACAATTTTGATTTGAAGGACAAATTAGTAAATGAACGTAATTTTTTAATTTTACAATTTATAATTTGAGGGGTAAAATTGTATTTCAACAAATTTAATGATTTCCGTCAGTTAAATGGACCTAGGTGATATTTTTGCATTCTTATGGGTGTAGATGATGTAGCAATCTTTGATGGGGTCTAGATGAAATTTTTTCTTCTCTAAATTTAACAAAAAGAATAAGATACACGAGGACGATTCTAAAGGAACTGGAAAGCTATGTTTGGTTGCCGGAAGTGATGTTTGGTTGCCGGAAGCTATGTGGTCAGTTTCGTGAGAGAGAGAGTTTTCGGATTAGGATGGAAAGATGCAGAGAGCCGTTATGAAGTGTTAGGAGTAATGTGGGATGCCACTTGGCATCTGCCAAAGTTGGCGGGCGAGCGGGCTGAACTGGGATGATCCAAATCGTCTCCGGCGGCAGGAGGTTCCTGCCGCCGATCCAAGGAGGTTGAATCTGGCCGCCTGCCAATATATTGGGGGGTGGGCCAGCTGAAATCTGACCCTTGGCAGGCGGCAGGACCGCAGGAGAGGATTTGGTTGCGCTGAACTGTGGATTGAGATCCACTCAAGTCCATACAGTTTCTCTTAGCCGTGAATAGATAGACTAGATTCAAATGACACATATATCAACACATTGGGGGCCGTGTCCTTTGAATTCAGCCGGTCCCTCTACGACTAGACAATTGGGATTAGACAGATTGAAGGCAATCTTTTTCCAAGAACTATAGCGTGCCCAGTCAAAATGACAGTTTTATTACAAAAATCAGCTCCCAAACTGGAAAAAAATCCCCTCCTTTAATTGGATATGTTAGCATGGTTAAATGAATTCCAGCCGTTAAAACATCGATGAAATTCTTTTAGCGATAGCAGAGGATCCAAACCCTCTCCTCTCTCCGAAAAAAATAACTTAATTATATTTTGGAAACATCAAAGGAAAAAAAAAATAAAAACCCCAAGTCTTCTAAAAAAAAAAAAAATTCATTTCATAATTATATATAATAAGGTATTTTTCTCACAATGTCATAGTAACATACAGTATTTCACAAGAAATCTATTCTTGAGAGAGAGAGAGAGAGAGAGAGAGAGAGAGAGAGAGAGAGATCACAACTGCCTGTGATGAATTGAGACGATTTTAAATTCCTTAATTTAAGACAATTTTGAGGTACCCATGAATGAGAAACTTCCTCCCACCTCATAAAAGTGGTCAACTGTTTTCATATTATTTTTTAATTTCTGTATTGATATATGCTTTATCTCTCTATAGAGTGATTAATTATTTTCAACATCACTTTTGAGAAGATTTTGGAGAATTAGAGAGATTTTAGAAAAAATTAAGCAGTTCAGGATTATTTTTTAACATCAAGTGAGATATATTATTGCTGTGTATAAATGTAAACAGGGACTTTGGATTAGCTTCTGCCATGGCCATTTATCATTATTCATGACCACCCAATATAATGGGTAGGATAAAAAATTGTGGGTAAATACGACATTTCACCTTCCATTAATGGCAGTTTTGTCCATAAATTTTTTTAGTATGAGCTGACGACATCATCTAACGGAAATCTGTTAAAAGAGTGGGTCTTTTTGTTACACGTTCTTGAAATTAAGGGTGTTAAGTGTAATTGTCAAAAACTAGCGGATTGTAGGTGTAATTATTCTATAGTCTAGGGGTAGTACGTGTAATTTTCTCTAAATTTAACACAAAAAAAATAAGATACATGAGGATGATTCTAAAGGAACTGGAAGCTATGTTTGGTTGCAAGGGGAATTGAAGGGAAGGGTTGGAAAATTTTTAACTTAAAAAGGAAACTTATGTAATGATTACAACATGCAACCATATTGCTATGTAACTAATTTCAAATTATTCCATATTTAGTTATTAACTTACACTTCACTTTACTTTACTCCTTTGCATTTAATAAATTTCACATTTTATTAGTATCATTACTAAATATGTTAAAAAATTTAGATTTTTATGAAAATAATTCATCTATAAAAATGAAGGGAAATAGTCTAATAAAAATAATAGTTAAACCTTTTTTCTCGACGCATTCATCGTGAGTCTTACAACAGGCATCGACGTCATCGCAGGGCTTTTCGCCGGGACAACCCGTCCATCCTACTCCACAATATTTCCCATAACGAATTCCAACAGCTGAACTTGAAGCAAACCAATAAAACAATTGAAGGAAATATTAATAATTAATATAGGATTAAATTCATGTTCTTCTAATAAAGAAGATAAAACGAGATCCGAATAAGGACTTACTATTACAATTCTCGGCGACGCAGGTTTTGCTGCATTGGACCTGTAAATTATATATTTGGAAACTATTAGGGTTTTAGAAAACCAGAAAAACTCGAGAAAATAATGGGAGAATGGAAAATTGCCGAAGTTAGGGGATCGAACCGAGATCGAATTGAACCTGGGGATTGGGAGAGCACTCAGCGACGATGAAGAGCGTGGATATGAGTATGAATGCTACAGTGACAAAATAATGAGGCAGCTTGGGAAGATGTACACGAAGCATCTCTCCCTCGCTGCTTCCACGGCCGCTGGTAGTTCCTCGGCTCCTCTTTTGTGTTTCTTCCTTTTCGCGCTCCCTGTCTCTCCCTCTCACTCTTTTCTCTCTCATATCAGTTAAATGTCAACGACTCGTTCGGTTGTAAGTTCCTTAGTTGCCCATCGGCTACCAACTTTGGGCCTGACCCGACCCGCACGTAAATATTCCGCATTATTATTGATCCGATCTCGATCGAATCGATGTATGGATCTAATGATAAATTGATATGTATCCAATCTTTATTAAAATAGATTGGGGTTGGGTTTGGCCAAGTCCGAAACCTATGCAGATTGACCCATCCGGTATCGATACCTTGACCTCAGTGTTTGATATTGACTGCTTCAGGATCCTGAGTCCTTGATGGCTAATAAATGGTACAATTCAGGTTTAACAATATGGTTTGGTTCAATTTGATGCGTAAAGAGATAATATCAAAATCAAATTATTTATAAAATAATTTCAAAATATTTATCAAAATTGATTATTATCAAGAAATCAAAAAGAATAAAAACATGAACTCTCAAAAGAAGGGATAAATAGGCAATATATTCATTTCTCACTTTCATATAAAATAAAATTTCATTTTTTAAACTTGAATCAAACCATTTATTAATCAGATTGATAATTACGATTTCAATGATTTTGATTTACATTTTTTATTTGTTTTTAAAAAAAAAAATCATCTTCTATTATCCAATTCAGTTCATTTGATGCACATACCAATGTTGATTCCAGTCGTTGGATCACGGTTGAAACCCCACGGCCGAAGAAACTCCAGCAGCATGAGATGATCCAAACCTATCCATGGGGAACATCGGGTCGGATTTCGGTTAACCAACAGTTACGAGTGTTGTTTAATAATAATAATCTAATAATGTTCATGACAGGATGTTATAAGACTTTCCAGTTTGTTCCTTTTTTCTCCAAAAGTCAGTGGCACGACTAATTATTAGGGCACCAAAATGTAGAGAAGGTTACGGATCCATGGAGGTGGATCACCTTTACGAAGAATAATAGATGAACAAGTGAGTCATTGTCTCATCATGTAATGAAATCCATGGATAATGCTTACTTGATTCGGGTTGAGTTAGGGGAGATTTATTGTAATGCTTTTTGTAATTTTCTGGTTTATATGTGCGGCAATGAACTAATTTTAAAAATGTTTGTTGCAGGCACATGCACTGAAAATGGCTCTGGAAGCAAAGGGAAATGCCTGCAAATGTATCTGTTGAAATGCCAATATGCGATACTGGCACCCTTTTACTGAGGAAGCAGTACTTAAAGTAAGTTCTCTATCTCTCTCTAATTTCTGGAACTACATTATATTGCAAACTCTCTTTCTGAATTTATCGTCATTAATATATAGCTGGCTTCTGATTCACCTTGTATGGAAAAAAAAATATCGTGTTTCTTAAGCACCAGAGTAGTAAGTAACTATAGGCATCTAGCATTCTAACCTCAACTTCGTTTGTCAAATATTTCAATTGAGAATAAAACATAAAAGATAAAGATAAATCAAGTCTGTAGTATCAGTATAAGTAGTTTCTTGAGCAACCCAAGTTCTTTTTGGGTTCTGATTTTTTTTTCCTCCATCTAATCATTGACAAGTTGAATGATGAATCTTTTAATAATTCAACCAGGCCTTTCAATTATGACTGATCGAGATTCATAAAATGTAAATGTGTCGAAGAATTTCAATGAAAATCAAATCTATGTTGGCTTATGAAGGTATATGAAAGGGGGAAAAGGATTTGAGCCAGGTAATTCAGCCGGCATCAACAAAAACTGGTTTTCAGCTTTGCATGAAGGAATCATGCACACTTTGAGTCATCAGCTTGACCAAGTCAGCATTCTTTGGAATGAGGTCAACTCTAGGGAGTTGAAAATTCACCCAAGAGTTGGCAAACTATGTTGCACAGCCTAGCCCGTTTCATCTTTTATTGATTTAGAAATTTGATGTGCCAACTTCAAATTTCAAATATGCATAGTTACTGAAAACATTACAGATAACATGCAATTTCGATTAGTTGATGTTATTTGAAAGAAATTTGCAGAGTCAATTGTTGATTTGGCTGCTTTCTATCTATCAATAACAAAATTTATTTTAATTGTTTGTAGGATTATCCACAGGTTGATTACCCTATAAGAGGAAGTACATATTTCTAGTAGCAACATGGACTCGTGTCTATCTAAAAAAGAAAACTAAAGTTCATCACCAGGTTTGAATACCAGTATGTTGTGCTTGATGTCAAGAATTGTGTGCCAGTACCTTTTTTTTTATCTTAATTGTGAGCAGGTACGACAATATGATAGATGAAATGAACAAACTGGGTGGCTACCACAACTGCAGGTTATTATGTTTCAAGGTGGAAATAGTTGTACTTGCCCTATTGCATGAAACATCTTCCTAGTTGGAAGTCCTATGAACACTTTTCAATTTTCATATATATCCCCCAGCTCGCAGTGAAGTCATCAAACACTTGCTATGTGCATTTTGATGGGCTGAAATATGCCGTAAATTGTTATGCACCTCCATTTCCACTAATACTGTTTCTTCTCCTTCTTGACAGTTAGGTCTATCTATAAAGCATAAACAGAATATTCAATGCTAATGAAGATACTTCATTTGGAAAACCAATATTGTGGAACATTACTTCAGCTTGTGCTATTGACAAGAAACAAAAATGACTACATTTATGTGGAATTTCGGGTTCTATCTGGACTAACATGATTGAATTTAACAAATCCCATTTAGTCTCAGAACTAGTTGAATCATCATTAGTGATTAATTCTGCATTCGGTGGCAGCTTAAGGACAGGATTTCAAGGCTTGTTGTATTGCCATTTTATCCTCAGTACTTCATCTGTACGAGTGGGTCAACCATCCGTCTTCTCTAAAATATTTTTAGGTGGATAACTAATTATTTTGTTTCAGACTTTCAGTTTAGAGACTCCATATTTCTGTCCTTGTAATTGAAGATTTATACTAGTTCACTTTGATCAACATCCATTGAATTTGAGTTGTTTGTCAGAGAGGACTCAATATCTGTCAAGGCTGCCAGTTTCAGGAATAAGGTCATGATATCAGCATGAAAGTTATAACAAGTCAATGGCTAGCTTGATAGGGAAGGAACTACAGAATTTCTCCAGTCCTGAGGAGGTTGGTTGCTCTTGTTCAGTTGCTTATTAAACATTATCTGAGAAAATTTGTGGAAATATACATCTTCATGTGGACTCAAATCCTCTCCCGTGCGCCAGCCTTCCAGCCCATCATCTGACGGGCTGGAATGCACCGGCACGCATACCGATGCATTCCAGCCCGTCAAATGACGGGCTGGAGGGCTGGCGCGCGGGAGACGATTTTTTTGCTCTTCATGTTATGCTGCTGTTGGTCCTCTAGGTAGGTAATGGAGACTGAATCTCACTTAAAGGGATGAAAGGGAATATCAATGGATAATATTGAAAACACCATTATCAGGTAAGGGAGGAAAAGGGATGAGAATCAAAATAGTAACGTGGGATGATTTTAGGGATAATTAATGGGATGGTGGGATAATTGTAGGGAGTCAAAATAAAGAATTAAAACAAAAGAGATATAGGAATATATCTTATGGTATAGGGAGGGCAAAACCAAGAAAAAGAAAGATATAGAGAGGAGAAAGAAGCTATCGAAACAGCAAGGGAGAAAGGGAACTCAAAGAGAGAGATCAGAGGGATACCGCAGGGAGGGAGAGAGCCGAGAGCCTCTTCTTTTCTTTCTTCTCAATAATCATTAACTACTAACTTCATTAATAATAATGTTTTTAAATAAACTTACAATCCTAATTGGACTGAAACTTTAAAAACACAATTAAAACTCAAATATGACTTTAATATAAGAGTTCTAATTAAACTCAACTACTAATTAGAAATCAACTCAAATATTAATACTCACCTACGTCTAAGGGATGAGGGACCCACAACTAATACAAATTAATAAAATAAATAAAAAGAGAAACTACCTTCCTAATAGAAGTAAAACTCTAAAATAAAACTAAAGCAATAGAAATAAAATTTACAAAGATTTTTAAATTAAATATTCCTATCCAACGGATTTTGGCCTGCATCAATTCTTGCCCACTTAAAAAAATTCGTCCTCGAATTTTGTAGAGACGACGAAATAATCTCGTGGGAGACACATCTAGCGGCAGACGGTAACAAAATTCCGGTAACACACGAATGGTGGGGATGTAATCTGTAAGTCGAGGGATCCATTCGTCAAAGAACGACGATGAGATCACAGAATATGTGATCGCATCATCGCAAACAAAATCAAATGCACCGGAAACATCCTTCTTGAATGCTTGTTGCAGTTTGTTTCCTCGAGCCATAACCTCAGCCTGTACCACAATCACAACCTCGTTTGTGACCTCTTCACTGTAGTCATCTACCATAGGAACATCAGGGAATTCTGCATTGTCGTCAAGAATTATTGGAAACGCCTTGTCATTGACATTGGCTTCATATACTAATGCTTCCATATCAGATGGAGTGGTTGGGTCCTCTTTTGATGCAACAATGGTTCTCCTGCTATGAGTGGAATACACATACATTGCTCCTACCTAGCCACTCTGCTTTCTATTTATTGTAAACCCTCAAAACTAGCTTGAAGAAAAAGGTTTAAGGTTACTTGTTGTTGACGCAGATGAACCTTTAAAATATCCTCCCAACATTCAAAATTTACCATTTCCCTAACCTATACTCAACCTAGGCTCTGATACCAATTAATGAAGACTGAATCTCACTTAAAGGGATGAAAGGGAATATCAATGGATAATATTGAAAACACCATTATCAGATAAGGGAGGAAAAGGGATGAGAATCAAAATAGTAACGTGGGATGATTTTAGGGATAATTAATGGGATGGTGGGATAATTGTAGGGAGTCAAAATAAAGAATTAAAACAAAAGAGATATAGGAATATATCTTATGGTATAGGGAGGGAAAAACCAAGAAAGAGAAATATATAGAGAGGAGAATGAAGCTATCGAAACAGCAAGGGAGAAAGGGAACTCAAAGAGAGAGATCAGAGGGATACCGCAGGGAGGGAGAGAGCCGAGAGCCTCTTCTTTTCTTTCTTCTCAATAATCATCAACTACTAACTTCATTAATAATAATGTCTTTAAATAAACTTACAATCCTAATTGGATTGAAACTCTAAAAACACAATTAGAACTCAAATATGACTTTAATATAAGAATTCTAATTAAACTCAACTACTAATTAGAAATCAACTCAAATACTAATACTCACTTACGTCTAAAGGATGAGGGACCCACAACTAATACAAATTAATAAAATAAATAAAAAGAGAAACTACCTTCCTAATAGAAGTAAAACTTTAAAATAAAACTAAAGCAACAGAAATAAAATTTACAAAGATTTCTAAATTAAATCTTCCTATCCAACGGATCTTGGCCTGCATCAGTAGGCTCATTATATTCGTGGTAAATTGGCAGGTCATGCTATTCTTTAGTGCACATGGTGTATTAGTTAGCTATGTCAAGGATGCAAGGGATCCATACAAAGATCAGATTGAGGATTCTATTTTCTTGATCATGCAAGAACTGAAAGCTAGGGGTATTAACAATGAAAACATTCTTGCTTACCAGGTCAGTTTGAATTATGAGTTATTATTTTCCGTCTTCCCTTTTCAAGTTTCTCATGCTTTAATGCCATCAAAACATTCTTTCCAATCTGGCCATGCTTTTTCTGTTTCTTCTTTTCTGTCCTTTCTAAAACTGTGAACTTCTTCTTTCAGCTTTGTATCTCTCACCATTCTGTTTCATCAGAGCCGAGTTGGACTTGCACAGTGGTTGGAGCCCTATACTGATTTAGTCATTGTTAATCTTGGTCAGAAAGGTGTAAATAGTCTCCTAGCGGTCCTGATAAGATATGTTATTAAGGTCATAAACCAATATATTGAACTTACTGTGAATTTAATTTGGACTAGCGGCAAAAATATTTTGGAATTGGTAATTTATGCTGCTCGACATTTGGGATTCCTCTGGGTGTTTAGGGTTTTGGAGATTGTCAGGGAAAATTTGAGGAATCTCTTTTCTCCTTCCCAGTTGGTGCCTCTGGTTTTATATATGTATTGGCCTTCTGACTAAATTAGGTGCTTAGTAATTGGCTCACTCACTCACCTGGGATATATCAAATGGCCAACACAAGCATCTAAAGGAATTTAAGCAATTCACAGGGTACATAAGTATTATTACAAAAAAAACTTAGATACTTCTTCTGCTCATCAAGTTGATCAGGTGAGCTATTGCTCTCACGGACTGGCTCACTTGTGGATGAGCTAAAATTAGGTTTGATGAATGTAGATTTAAAACCTTATCTTCATTGTTGGGGGGCTTCAGTTGATCTATTGTTATTTGAACATGAATTTTTTCATTGATTTTGACCCTTGTTCTTCCATAGTAGATAAATTTTGTAGATAAATTTTCTGACTGGCTATTTTTGTTTTCAGCTTTGTAAGCGAGCACATTAAGACTCTACAAGAGATTGATAGGAGTACAAGCACCTGGCTCTAGAATCTGGCATTGAAAACTGGGGCCGTGTACCTGCCCTTGATTGCACTTCTTCCTTCATTTCTGATGTTGCAGATGGTGTGATTGAAGCCCTACCTTCAGCAACTGCCATGTCAACCACAGAAGTTAAACCTAAAGAAGCTGAAACTGATCCGGTGAGATATGCAATTAATGTTTTTTGCTTTATGCTTAGCTTTTGTTTTGCTTTTTGTCACCAAAACTGATCTCAGCTTGTAGGAATTGCCTTCTCTTAGAAGGCACGCATTCAAAAGAGTTTAGTCTATATATTGAAATTTACAAAAAGGGATTGTGTGAAACAATTGTGGATGGCTAAATAATATGGCACCACAAGAAATGCAATTTTTTTTGGGAGGGGGCAGATGGATGGACGGGTTTTTGTTTGCATTTTTCTACTTTGAAATCTAACTTGTTGTAATCAAGGTCTGTGCCCATGCAAAATGCAAATGAGAGTGCAATACGGGGCTGTTTGATAAAACTTCAACTTTAGGATTCTTACTTTTAGTTCAAATTTGTACTTCTGCTTCAAAAGGATTCAGGAGTGTATGGGAGTAGAAACATGTTTGTTAACCTAATTTAGTCATGGTTAGAAAGGTGTAAATAGTCTCCTAGCGGTCCTGATATGTTATTAAGGTCATCAACCAATATATTGAACTTACTGAGAATTTAATTTGGAATGGGGTCAAAAATATTTTGGAATTGGTAATTTATGCTGCTCAACATTTGAAATTCCTCCAGGTGTTTAGGGTTTTGGAAATTTTCAGGGAAAAATTGAGGAATCTCTTTTCTCCTTCCCAGTTTGTGCCTCTGGTTTTATATATGTATTGTTCTGACTAAATTGGGTGCTTAGTAATTGGCTCTCTCACTCACCTGGGATATATCAAATGGCCAAGACAAGCATCTAAAGGAATTTAAGCAAATTCACTTAATGCGTAAGTATACTTACTACAAAAAAGCTTAGATACTTCTTCTGCTCATCAAGTTGATCAGGTGAGCTAGTGCTCTCACCGACTGGCTCACCTGCGGATGAGCTAAAATTAGGTTTGATGAATGTAGATTTAAAACCTTATCTTCATTGTTGGGGGCTTCAGTTGATATATTGTTATTTGAACATGAATTTTTTCCATTGATTTTGAGTCTTGTACTACCATGGTAGGTAAATTTTCTGACTGGCTATTTTTGTTTTCAGCTTTGTAAGCGAGCACATGGGGACTACAAGAGATTGATATGGAGTACAAGCACCTGGCTCTAGAATCTGGCATTGAGAATTAGGCCGTGTACCTGCCCTTGGTTGCACTTCTTCCTTCATTTCTAACATTGCAGATGGTGTGATTGAAGCCCTACCTTTGGCAACTGCCATGTCAACCACAAAAATTAAACCTAAAGAAGCTGAAACTGATCCGTTGAGATATGCAATTAATGTTTTTTGCTTTGCTCTTAGCATTTGTCTTGCTTTTGTCACCAAAACTGATCCCAGCATGTAGGAATTTCCTTCTCTAAGAAAGCATGCATTCAAAAGAGTTTTGTCTATATATTGAAATTTACAAAAAGGGATTGTAGGAAACAATAGTGGATAGCCAAATAATATGGCACCACGAGAAATGCAATTTTTCTTTTGGGAGGGGGTAAATGGATGGACGGGTCTTCGTTTGCATTTTTTTTTCCTTATGAAAATCTAACTTATTGTGATCAAGGTCTTGCCCATGCAAAATGCAAATGAGAATGCAATACAAGTGATTCTATTGCATTGGATAACGATGTAGCCTAAAATCTCAAAAAGAATTCAGAGAAATAAATTACATGCGTTGGTAGGCCTCTTGCCTTGCAGTTATAATTGTGTCAGATGCAAGGACAATGATTGTGACAATTTGAGTTGAACTATGATTTTCCCAGATAAATTGTTCTACTCCTCTGTTCTGCAATGGCTATATTCCCTTAAATCCCCCACCCAAAAAACCAAAAAAAAAAAAAAAAAAAAAATTTTTAATGTTTTTTGGGACAAAATGTTTTTCATATTTGATCATAACTGCAATGTGATATACAAATATGGTAAATTACAATTTGAGATGAACCAAAAAATTAAAGAATGTCTTTATGCTTTTTTGGGAGTATACGATTGGTAATATTAGTTACTTAGCTAGTGGCCTGGTACATCGTTTGTCTTCAAGCAATGGCAATGTCAAAATCAGGGGAAAACAGTATTACTAGGGATGGAGTCCCATCTTGCAAGGATCAGGAATGCCTAAACACACCTTACTTCAAAGCCTAAATATTCCTCAGCCGTTCACTCGGAACCCAAACTTGGAGAGCATAGCTCAAATCATCTAAGCATGGTCATATTCAGGCCAATTTGTTATTCCAAAGTATTACTATATAGAAGTTAAAATATTTTTGAAAAGTCTTAAAAGTAAATAACAAGTAAACAGCGAACCTTGAAAACCAGTGAGGAGAGAGAAAGAGAGATTAGAATCCCTGAAATGGATTGTGGATACGGTCATTCCATTCGTAAGACATCCACTTGTTTAACCTCAAATGATTTCAATAATTCAAAGTCTACTGTATGGTGTAACTATTTGTTCAGCACAAGCTGTAGGACGATGAAGAAGAGCATGTAAGGGGCGATATGGAGCCATGGACATTATCGTTGAAAGAGGGCCCATTTCATAATGTCTTGTCACCACATAACACACAAAGCACAGTGAAGCAAATATGTGAACCCTGAAGACACATCTGTTCTTGTCGACATCTTGACAAACAGACATCAATTATATATAGAACATCCCATTCCATGGCAGACCCCTTTTTCCCTTTTTGTCTTTTATGCAACTGACAGGCCATGCTAATAAGTCCACGTAACAAAATTCCAACCTCCCCATATATATATATATATATATATATATAAAATAAAAAATAAATAAATAAATAAAAGAAGAAGGAAAAACCCTAAACAAATCTTGTCATGCAAGAGGCTTCCGCCACTACAGAATCTAGCACTACAGGGTTTTGGGAGGGGCAAACGTACACAGCCTAACCTCTGCGTTGTGGAAAGATTATTTCTTGATTTAAACCCACGACAACCAGATCACAGTGGAGCAAATTTACCAATGCCGTTTTAAAAAAAAGTTTTCAAACACTGAATGCTGACAAATCAAAGACCCAAGGAAAAAAAAAGTTTTCAAACACTGAATGCTGACAAATCAAAGACCCAAGGAAAGAGGGGAAACACTAGCTCTAACTTCTGGGGAAGGGATCATTCCACCTGATATGTGATGTAAAATATTAATAAAGTTGTCGAAGGCAATGGTATAACAACTAAAACGTCATCAACAAAGTGGGAAACACAGAGGTGAAAATTTCTTTTCAAGTATTTTCATGTACTTGCAGCAGAAGCTGGCAACCCTTCAGTAGACAAGTTCAAGAGGCCTTTCCAACCTCCCAGCAGAAGTATCAGCAAATACTTGGTAGACAGCTTAGGCAGAGCCAAATAAACCTATTCAAGTAGTTTATTCACAAATAGCAGGACTAGTATATTATAAAAAACAACAAGGTAAAAATAATTCAAGGTGCATCCAATTAAGAGCCACTTCATAGAAGACAAGAAAAATGCCAACTTGGTGAATTATTGATTCTACCACACTTGTCATGCTGACTCGACAGCAACTTTTGCAGAAAAAACAAAATTTTGCAGGTCGAATTAGGTAAGTGACAAAACACCCTACTGATGCGAAATTTATAAATGAAAGCCCACAACTAGTTTCTCAAGGTGGCCTTGCTTAGACTTGGTAGCCGGTGATTTTAAATCCTCTTCCAACGATTTCACCAGCACAAAACCAGGCATAGCACTCTAACCCGAACAGAGCAGCAATGCCAAAATCCTCAACCTTCAGGTCCTGCCTGTTCTTCCAAATGTGCTTGACATAATCACGTTCTTTCAAGAAGGACTCATAACGACCAGGAATACTGTGGAATTTAAGCAGAGTATGAGTAATGATGTGTTTAGACACACATACATAAGCAAATACATGAATTGTGACACAAAATATCCATCAAGCAGGATGAAATACCACTATTAAGGTTTCCTAAGCAATGCAGCATTTTCAGATCAGCGAGGAAGAGGAATACAGCTTTATTAATAGACTGTAAGAATGCAGGATTTTTTAAACCAACATACTTCATAGAGGTTACTATCAGCCAAGAAATGATAAATTCAATTTTACTTGGACATAATATTCACAGTTTAGCACACAACATTTGAGTCAACACAGGCCTCAGGCATGTCTTCTGTTAACCTTGCTGTGCCTTCGTGGTTGGATAATATTCTTCTATAAGCAAACAAAGACGGGAACTGCTGATTCCACATTGCAGCCTAGGGCTAGTCCAGTTGAACAAACATAGCTTATTCTGTTGGCAAGTTGCTTTCACCATTATAACCTCTAGCAGCACATGGAGGACTGGTTTCAACTGATAAGCTAAATACATAGTAAATATACATTAAGAAGAGCAACCAAGTTTAATTTATAACCACCTGACAACTAATAGAGGCAGAATAATGTCTCCCAACCCTAAAACTCACTGCAATAATTTAATGGGTTTTTTTTCCTTGAGAACAAATTTTCCAGTTTTCCCCAGACCTTATAATCTAAATTTAAGGTACTACAAATCTCTCTTCGGGAATAGAAAGCCCCCAAGGAGAGTTGAACTCATGACCTCTTAATTGTTAGGTGTTGGTCTTTGCCAACTGAGCTATACCTCTTGGGGTTAATGCACTACAATCTTAGTTTTATAGCCTCCTTTTCTCCAACAGAAAGAGTTTGAACTCCAAATTTGTAGCAGTGCAGCAGAGACAAGTAATAATGATAGCTCTCATTCCCAGATAAAATATAGTGGCCCAAGGGCCCCAGTTGTCTCAAGAGAAATTTACCATCTTCTTAACCAAGGTATGAAGCTCTTAAGGTTCTTTCCCTAATGTGTTCAAAAACCAACGCAAGGCAGCACCAAAGGCCAGATCTTACTCTAAAGGACAACAAAGAGAGAGAGAAGAACTTACAGCAAGTATGTTCTTGAGTAAACACAAACAGTAATAGTATGCACTATGCACAAAAATTGTGTATGAACAAAAATATTAATACAACTCCAGAGTTCCTATACGGAAGCTAGAGTAATAGGTACAATCATAAGGTTGCTCATTGTTAAAATTATATGAATTAAAAGAACTTAGAAACTTAGACCACAAAACAATATCTATCATGAGTGGAAAATATATAAATAGTTCAATTATCAATAAAAAAAAAAAGACATTAATAGTTCAAACCATAGTTCTAAATTTCAGACGAAATTTAAGATTTTGGCCGAAATAATTCAGTTTTTTTAAAACTGAAACGAAACCTAGTGTCGAAGTAAAAAAGTCGTCCGAAATTCCTGTTTCAACCAGGTTTTGACAGAAATCATTGTTTTCTATCGAAACTTGGTCTGACTGTAAGTATATAAATACCTTATTTTAGTCGAAATTTGTCTATTTGGACCGAAAGGGGTAGTTTTGAAGAGATTACGACAGTAACCTATTTTCTTCTTCAAAATCTCTCATTTTTCTCCCTGTTTAGTACAAGACAGATAACAGTATAAGAGCAGACAAGATTTATTTATAAATAATATTTTAAGTAAATGAAATATAAACTTTTATATTTCATTTACTTAAGATATTATTCATAAATAAATAAAAACTCACATTTGAATCCAATAAAAATA
This sequence comes from Protea cynaroides, assembly GCA_028583415.1. Lineage (NCBI taxonomy): Eukaryota > Viridiplantae > Streptophyta > Magnoliopsida > Proteales > Proteaceae > Protea > Protea cynaroides. The sequence continues at coordinate 113,457,443 of CM053276.1, read as the reverse complement.
GTCTAAAATTCAAATTCCAAAAGAATAAAAAGATAAATTTCCAATTCAAGAATAAAAACTGAATTTTCAATCCCGGTGCGTTTTTCAATTTTCAAATGCTAGTTTTTTTCTCTATTTTAAAAATTCCATAAATCTCATTAGAGTAAAACATCACTAAAAACAAAGAGTCCGTCAAAATAAGCTTTTGTTTTGATGTCCAAAAAGTTATTTCCATGACTTTAAACAGCTAGTTTTCCAACAAATCTGACATCGCTTGAATCTGAGGTTACACTCCGGTCAAACCTTATTCGGAGCATAATGTTGTTTAAAGTCATCTGAGTGGGACTAATTTTTTGGACATCAAAACAAAATATTATTTTGACACACTCTTGGTTTTTAGCAATGTTTTACTTTAATAAGATTTATTGATTTTTAAATTGGAGAAAAAAAATTTAACATTTGAAAGTTGAAAATCGCCCATCGATTGAAAATCCAATTCTTGTACTCGAACTGGAAAATTGACTTTAATCCTTTTAGAATATGAATTTTTCACTATTTTTATTTGATTCAAATGGGGTGTTCACTTATTTATAAATAATATCTTAAGTAAATTGATGCAAATCAAGATTTGCTCCAGGAAAAGCAGCCACAGGCAACCAAATTGGGCTTAGCCCAACTAAAGGCAACCAACAAAAAAGCCAAACTAGATTAAGAAGTACCGTCAGCAAGCATGCATAGCCGACAACACTACAACATTATTTAGATTAGGATTTTTATTATTTAGTTTCCTAATTGTTAGTGACTCTATTTCCATTGTTTAGTTTCCTATAAATTAAGCTAGTTAATTTAGAAGTCTTAGTTGCTTTGAGACTAAGACTTACCTAATATCTAGTTTCTTAATTCCAGTTTTTTAGAAACTTTTCTATTTCTATGTTTTAAAAACTTCCTAGTTTATAAAAAAAGGTTTACTTTCTCTAAGATTAGTTTCTTTCCTATTTTAATTGTAATTTTGCAAGATTTAAATAAGAGGACCAAGGCTGGTGGCTGCTAGAGAGATTTTCCAAAAAATTAAGAGAGTAAACTCTTATTTTTTCTGGTTCTGGTTGAGTCTCCACAGTTGTGGGACTCAACCAATTGTTATTTGTCCTATTTTCTTACATCATCCTAGTTCTCCTTCTTAATTACTGTTGGGCGATCATCTTCCTAAATTATTAATATCATTCGTTGAAGTCTTCAAAGAGATCTCCATCAAAACAAATTGATGTTCACTTCAGCTTGAGCGGTACCCTGTACATCAGCCTTGCGGCATCTGTAGCGGAGTCAAATCTGTCTTGATCGACTCCAAACTCTTTCCAGTGTTCATAATTAAAGTTAAGAAGATCCTCTATCAATTTCAAGCTCATTCAACGACTGGATTCTAAGATAAGTTGTTTTTACTACTGTTATCCAATTCTGATTCTGTTAAAATATCTGTCTGAGACCTACGGACAAGATTGGTTTCGACCCCAACTATTGGATCAAGCTCATCTTCTGGGATATCGTTTCTCATATCCTAAAGATCAAGGATCCCAAATTTTGAAGTATTCTTACAATCAGATCTGAAGTTATGGAATTATTTGTCTAAAATTCAATCATTCTTGTTATTAAATTTGAATTGGGTTGATTAAAAGATCCTCCTTCAAGCAAGGGTTTGGCATAAATTGAGACGTAACCCTACCTTTGCCATCATAAATGAAATATAAAAATTAATAAACATTTTACTTAATTGATATTAGTCATAAATAAGTGCTGCCTATTTAACTCTAAATATAATCCCCAGTTCCAACGTACATTAGCATACTATAGTCTAGACATAGAAAATTCATTTAGGATGTTTTTAGTGAAAATCATTCAATGGATATGTGAAGAAGGTTAAAAATGCGTCACACAAAAAAATTGGGCTTAAAAAACAACTTTTTGACCACCGAAACTAAGTTTCGAAATCTGACAGAAAAAATCCCAAGTCTTGGGCTTTTAGAACCTTGGTTCAAATCTACCTTCTAGACCTTAATACTAAAAAAAAAAAGTGACATTACACGTGATGAAACAAATACGTCCCCACTGTTAATGCAAAATTAACCTGCAAAAAAACCTCTGCCAAGCACAAAAAGAGACCAACCTTGCAAGCCGGGTGTAGAAGAGCTGTTTTGACAATAGGTCACATTTCTCAATGGTGGGTGGCTCCTGGATATATTGCTTGTTCTGCTCTAATAACTGCTTGTAGTAGGCACTTCCATGCTTGGCCACAAATTTAGAAGCTTGAACAGCCTTTGATTGTACTTGTTGCAACTTTGACGCCATGAACTCCTCTGTATTAAGCCTTAACAAATTAAAAATTAACTAATAATTTTAATCACCAAACCGAAAATTCAGCAAAATCATACAACAAATTACCAGTAGGGCAGCATTCAGAAACAAAAACTATGTACAAATTTTAAAAGAAACTCCAACACCACAAAAGATGTACCCCAAAAATAAAAAGCACAAAATAAACCTCAAATCCTACCAGGAACAAAATGCCCTATTGACTTGGTTCAGATTCACTCACAATCATAAAAATACTATTATTTTCCACATTTTAGGCTTTTAGCTGGTATTTATATATTTCCAACAAATGAAAGACTCATGCACAACGTGAACAGAAAACTTGTCCAAGCAGACATTAAGAGGTCCTTCCCACTAAAGGCTACGATTCCCTAGACAATTTTCATATAATAAATATAAATAGATGCCACTCTTCTTAACAATTAAGCTAGAACTGAATCAGAAACAGGAGTTTATAAGCATACATTCAAAAATCACCACTGCATGTCTGCATGCAGTAATAAAGCTTGACTGCACAAACAAAATAAACAAATTCTATCAACCAGATTTCGTAACTTTCCAACACCTCAATTAAACCTCATCTAGATCGCGCAGGGAACCAAATATCACGGGAACCTAAAAACCAAGCAGAATTCAATTTGGCAAAACAACATCAAATGGTTCGATATTCCACAATAATATTGACATCAGGATACGATGAATAATTTCAGAAACATAAGAAGTAACGAAAATATCAGAGACTGACTAAGAAGAACCCTAGATTTAAGAAAACAAACATAAATTCGTCGGCAGAAAATTTATATAAAAAACATGAGAAACCCTTTTCAAATCTGATAACGAAGTGTGATACCTTTTCCCTGTTCTTCCCTCTCGTACCGGAGAGAAGGAAGATTTACTGTCGAAAGATGCGCCGACAAGAAGTGGACTTCAGTTTCTCGCCACACGACAGTGCGACACAGCCCTTTGTTGAGTCGAGAATTCTGTGAGAATGCAAGATGGCCGACTTTCCAGATTTTACCCCCGCTATTCATTTTTCTCCTGAAGGGGCTGTATTGTCAATTCACCAGCAGAACTAACCAAAAACCAATGACTGGCTATCCCTCCCGGCCCACCCATAGTTAAAGGAACCGGTACCAAACACGGTATTGGCCCTCCCAAAACCGATCCGGCACTGAAACGTATCACTTGGCATCAGCCGGGATCTGTCCAGGCTGATACTTCACCATTTTAGTATTAAATCTTTGGATTGTTTTATATTGATTAGTAGGGTGTCAACAAGTCAGTTTCGGTCCAGGTCAAATCAATATTGGGTTTTATAGGCTTTGACTGAAACATGTTTATTTAGAGGTTCGGGCTAGGTGGGCCGTACTGTGTACATTAACTAAAAGGCCAGTGTCACACCTCAAATCTGGACTAACCAGTGGTGTGATGAACCGTCAAAGAAAACCAACGGTTCAATCAGGATCTCGTATAGACCGTATCTATCCGATTAAACCAGATACATTCCATAAACATAATCAGAATAAATAAACAATAGCAGAAGTTTTTAATACTAATGAACTAAGTATCTAACAGTGATAACATAATTAATTATTCAATTATCTCCAAAGTAACTCAAAACATAAAATAAAATAAATTATTCAATTACATGTTCCGATAACCAAATAACTAAACTAATCGAAAACACATGAATTGCACCCGTATGACGGATCACGCGCCTCTTCCATAGCTTCCACATCAATCGCCGCTACGTGTCCATACGTCGACGTGTTCATAAAATCTTCAACAGTATGACCTGCATCAACAACTAAAAATATTCGACGTCGAAAAAAGTGAACACATATCACGGCTCAGTGAGCAAACAAAACAATGCAACAAACATATGCATACATCCAATTCATATCTTTGGTCTGATTTTTAAGTTTGCAATATGCTATAAAAAGGATTGGCGACCACCGCACCTCTATACACGAGTGTGTGAATCCGTCCAATGGATCAAACACCATTGTCGTCCCACATGCACCCACCATGGAATAGAGATAGAGCCAAAATATCTAAATCAAACACCGTCAATACTTCTCCCGATGTCCTACCCATACCAACACGTAAGTCCCTATTGGTGAAGTTTTACAAACTGGACTCGCAACTAACCAATCCTAAATGTCATCCAGTGTATCCAATGTCTCACCCCAGCATCCCTCAATACGTCCATAGAGATAGAGCTAAGACCCCCAACAGAGTCAAAGACTACACGGTCCGAAACCACCTCCCCTGATGTCCTATGGCGTAATAGTTCTGCTAAGGTAATGATGATGCGATGATGTCAGTGAACAAGACTTAAGTAGAGATAGAGCTAGGGTCTGATGACCAGGATGAACTACAATGTCACGTCCTCCCCTTGATGCTCTACTTGCATCAAGTACACTAACCACAGAAACACAATCACACGTATATTCCTAGCATCATCATCATCATCATATTATAAATGGACAGAAATAAATATTCATGAACAGTAATAAAAGAAATATTGGATGACATGTGAGATGCACATTAAAAGCATACAAGCATAAAATCAATCATGACATTAGACTCAATAAAAGTAAACAGTTTATTATTAACCAGTTAGTTTAGGTTCTATTCCCTCACCTGTTAGGAACGTTCAATCTTCTCCAAGCTTCTTAACTCACTCTTGAACCTCTTGAAAATCTAAGAATTTGTAAGTTCTAAGTTAGGGTTCAAGTTCATTAAATTACAGTAGTCAATGGTCCAATCCTGTAATCAAACAGACCTCCAAAAGCTGAGTGGTCGTAGGTGTGACTGCACATGTGGTCTTAGTTTCTACGACCCCAAGGTGTGGGGTCGATAAGTGTGGTCGCATGATATGCGACCACTACATGCGACCACACCCTCCCTGAAACCTTTCGAAGGGAGTGTCGTCGACACATGTGCCTCGTGTGGTCAATCAAACTGCGACCTCACGAGTGTTGGTCGATTTTTCAACTCTCAATGCAATACCTTCATGTTTTGATTCCTTAGCTTATCATTATGATCCTTCCTATGATTGTTCTATGGCTTAAAATTCATACTTTTACATCATCCTTCACCCTAATAGATTACCTCCATGGATCTCTTAGAGTTTTGTCCAAGGTCTTAAGATTGAGATCTTACTTTGAATCAATCTCTCCTCTTTAACCTATTCTAGGTATTCAATTAATGTAGAGAATGATTCCATACCTTAAACTTGCTGCAGTATCAGTGCTTTCTCTGCAAGTCTTCATCTTCAATTTTCCTTTTCTTCCTACTCCTCTCTTCCTCTCTCTTTCAGTTTGGGTTCTAAAAGAGTGAAAGAGATTAAGGGATGTCCTTTATATAGATGAAAACATTCATATAAGGTCCCACTTTTTTTAGGAAAGAACCCCCTTCAGATTAGGAAGGTTTTCTAATTTCGGAGTCAGTATACCATCGTGTGGTTGCACGTGGGGTCGCAGGATCCGTCGACCACACGTCTCAAAACTGTGACCACACATCTCAAATTTGAGTGGTCTCAATATTCTGAGGTGTGGTCGACCACACCTGTTTAGGTATGCGACCACATATCTCAATTAGATAATTTTTTGTTCGAATTACATACATAGTCTTGTGGTTTCTTCACGTACTTGATCCGCTTGGTCCAACTATGATAGAAAAACCTAATAGAATGTGGTAAAATCGGATTAGTAAGGTATGGGTCTTACAGTTAGTCCGGTTTCAGGTTGTACCTGAGCTTAACTTATCGGGTTGTTATCAGGCTAGTTCGGGCTAGTTCTAGTTAAAATCTCAATAGGAAATCCGTTAAGGCCATCTAGAAGGTTGAAATAATGAAGTTAGAGTTTAATATTCGGTCTAATCGGTTTGGTTGGGGCCATTATCGGGTTTGGGCTCATCGATCCAATTTTCGGACATATTTTAGGGTAGTCCTTACCAGACTGGGACCGGTAGAATATGGCCTCAAATCGAAACTCATCCAATAACAGTTCGGTCCAGGTCGATTTCGGGTTAATTCGGACATGATCAATCCAGGCTACCGATTCGGTCCCAAAATTGACACCCCTATTGATAACAACCATGGATGATCAACACATGACCATCATATCTGTTGGGTGACTAATACATGGCATGAAATATTTGAAAAATAAATAAATTATATATATATATCGGATTGGATCAGCTGATCAAATTAATACCTTATCGATCCTTAAAATCAAGGGATAATTAGTTCTAATTAGTTTATTTAGTTGGTTTTAACGGTTCTAAATAGTAAACCAGAATCGAACCGTTTAATTAAACGATTTCATTTTTTAAAGAAAAAATTTCATATACACCCCAACAAGAATTACTAACATCATCTACACCCACAAGATTGCAAAAGCATCATCTAGGTCCACTTAACTGATGGAAATCGTTAAAATTATTGATGTACAATTTTACCCCTCATATTATAAATTGAAAATTTTAAAAATTATGTTGAATGATTAATTTGGCCTTGTAATAAACCTATTCCCTTTAAAATAAAATAAAATAAATAAATAAATAAAAACATGTTCCCCAAATCGAGTTTGACTATGTAATGAACCGATTCCCCTATCTCGTTCTCCCTTGTTCTCTCGGACAGTAATGAACTTAATGGATGAGGGTTTGGATCGAAAACGGTGGTGATCATCTAGAAGAGGAAGACCTATAGGTGAGGGTTCGGATTGAATCAAAAAGCTATGGCACATCATGGAAGCGGTGCATTTTGGTCGGGGACGACGTCTGAGCATTTGCATGAGTTTTGTCTGTCTCTATTTTTTTTTTCTGAGTTTCTAATTTGTTCTACAGACCTTGCGGATCAGCTCTAATACAACCACGGCGTCTCTGGAGCTCTGGTGTTTGTTTTCCCGCAGAGGTGACATTAGTTCATGATTTTCCAAAAAAAAGAAAGGACGCTTGAGATCGATGAAAGACATAAGAAAGCTGTCTGCTCCAGAGACATCTTTAATATTTTTTATTCTCTTGCCATTGATCCTGCAATAAAAGGCCTAGTGTTCTGCTTGCGGAAAAAATGGGTAAACAATGGCCTAGACAGCGTGGGCTTGTGCTGTTAACATCAAGAGGGGACAAAAAATCCATGAAGATCTTGAGCTTACTGTTTCATCTAGTGACGATATTGTAAAAGAAGACAAAATCAAAAGGGGGAAATAATAATTTCAAGGCAAATGGAGACGTAGGTACTGTAAGGGTTAAATCCATATAGAAAGTCATAGGGTCTTCATACCACCGTAGCAGAAACCCTAGCTGAAGGGGCTCAGACCCAATCGATTGTCCTTCAAAGCGTTATTGTTTTCCATTATTTTCATCCAATTTGTTTCTTTTAGTTTATATATTCGTGAGTTTTCTATGTTGATTTTAGTGCTTTAGAGTTGTAGTGTTCCAGCAGCCGATCTCCAATCAGAATCTTTAGAAATTATGTGAGGTCGATCCCTATTTGTATGGCCATTATATCATCGATCAGGCACCGGAAAAAGAAAGACCGATCAAAAACAAATTTTCCTTCAAAATTTCCAAGCAATCGGATGGTTGATTTTTAAGTAATCGAAATTTAAAATAAAAAATCTGCAAATATGGTTCTTTCAAAACCTCCAAATTTGAAACTTAAAAATGAAGTTTTGTGACTTTTGTCTACCGTCTCTAGTCACCTCCACTGCCTGTTAGAGTGGATTTGATTTGCAGTGTTCTAGCATCGTTTTTGCATCTGTTTAGTTAGGGTGGTCTAGATCTTCGAAAATACACCCTTGGAAATGGTGCCAACGGGGATCGAGTTCATTTGGAGCACTCGTCTGGCACACTTTTTCCTATTGAAGATGTTGCAAATGGGCAGGAAGACAAAGATGAAGAACAAGAGAGAATCTCAGAGGAGACAAAGAAGAAGAGCTGAACTATGGTAGGGTAAAAATTGAAAAAAAAGGATAAAATTGTCTTTTAACTCTGATCAAAGGGTAGTATTTTTTATCAATAGTTCCATTTCTGTTGACATCAGCATCTAACGGGAATCTATGGACAGAGTGGACTTCTTTGATTAACAGTGCAAAGTTTTTAGGGGTAGATGACGTTTTTGCAAACTTGTGGGGGTAGAATGGTAGATGATGTTAACTATCCTTGTCGGGGTGTATATGAAAATTTTCCAATCTACTATAATCGAATCGTTTAATATTCTTTTTACAATTTTCGATTTAATTGGTTTGATTTGATTTCTGTACACGGTTCGGTTTTATTTTTTTGACACCTTTTGTTCAAATTGCCAAAAAAAGTTCAAGTTTTGATTACTCGAGTATAATGCAACTTGGTCAGATTCAAGTCATATAAGAATGATCTGCTAGACCTTGGAGTTGGATCGTCTCCTATTGCTAGAGTCCCACTAGCTGTGCCAGCGGCTGGAGTCATGCAAGGGGATCTACATCCTCTCCTCCTAGAACGGACAATGACAACTTGCCTCGGATGGCCGCCACGTGGCTCTCGATGAATCTGAGACCTACATTCAAGACGACACCTAGCCGATAAGTTGAGCCGACAGGAGGTGTCGGTTCGAACGTGGATTTTGGATTCACCCGAGAGCCACATGACGGCCATCCGAGGCAGATTGTTGCATCGTTCTAGAACCACTGGAAGGAGACGATGTGAATCCCATGCAAGGTGCATATCATTGTGCACTAGGTGAACTCTAAAGTACTTGTTTATCCATTGACATCGACATAAAGATGGATCACTTTAACAAATTTTGTATATGTTTTAGTATTTAAAAAATCTTTTGGAGAATAAAACAAGTATATTAAAACAATGAGTCATATTCTAAATGTGTAAGATATTTTTATGGGCTTAATTAATTATAAGGTTAGTTGATTCAATGGGAGTCTAGTTACGGGTAAACCGGTTTAAGTATGATTGGAGATGGATCAACCTGGTCCACTGTGGAACTGGTCCAGGGTTGGGGGTGGTATTATAAATACCAATGGTTAGAATCCCCACAACCACGGTGTTATTTTCTTCTCCTGTTCCCATACGCAGAGAGAAGGTCAAGGGATCCCGACAGGCTGTGGAAGACTTTAATCCAAACATTCCAAATATTCCAAGCATTCAAATCCAAAGAGAAAACGATCGAAAATCAATCTACAACAAGAGGTATGTCTCTAATCATCTCTTTTCAATACCCATTGTATTCTAGTAATCTGTGTAGTGTGTTTGTTAGGGTTCATGGGAAATCCCATGGGAAAACCCAAAGAGGATCTATCTAAAATGCTTACAGTGCTATCAGAGCCACCTACACAGATCTAGAATCATGGGAAAGCATTGTTAAAACTTTATGTTTGAATGAATTCAAAAAAGGGGGAGAGATTTTTCTCTCAAAATTCTCTTCGAACCTATCTAGGGTTTGAACCTTGAAAATTTTTTTTCGTACCATTAAAAAGCAAAATAAATTATACAGGATTGTAGGACTCGAAGAGACGGAGCCGGCGACATAAAGTTGGTCGCCGAAAAATACCCCACGCGCCCTCACGCGCCGCCTGAAAAGGCGAGTGAGATCCACGCGCCGGTTGGAAAAGTTAAAAAAAAAAAAAAAAACTCTGACGGCGCCGAGTCATCGCCGGGTCGACTCGGCGCTAACTCGTGAACCTTAACGGGTTGGCTGGGTTGACTCAGGCCGAGTCTACCCAGCCCCGTCTCGCCAGGCCCAGACTAGTCGGGCCAGGGTTGGCCCGGCCAGTCCGGCCCGGAGGGGGGGGTAACCCGACCGGACCGGGATTTTGACCCGATAACCCAACCCAGTGACCCGGATTTTTGACCCTGGAACCCGACCCATTGACCCGATAATTTGACCCGGTGATTCGGTTTTTGGATTTCTTAGACCGGTGGATGGACCGCCGATTTACGGTTCGGTTTAGGTCCAGACCGTTTTGGTTTGGCCTGGACCAAACCATTAAAAAAAAAAGTTCTGTTTTGTGGATTCGGTCCGCCCATAGCCAAACCCGGACAGACTGAACCGAGCCGGATGAACCGGTCCTAGCCGGTTCAGGATTCAAGAATGTTTAAGCCACTTTGAACGGCGATTGTGAGAGCTAGGAGCGTCGGATTTTGATGCAGTTTTTTGCGTTGGTTTCGTATTTTAATGCTCTACAGTTTAGTACATAGTTTGATATAGTTTGGTGATTTAGAAAATTTATTTTTGATTAAAAGGTGCCCCAAATTAATCCGGTTTGTAGTTTTCTGCTTATTTATCAGTTATTTTTGTACCAGATGCATGTAGAAAGTTATGTGTGCATGGAATTTTATTTATTGACCCACAATGTGCTGCAAAGTAGGATTTGGGGATATCATTGTGGAATTGGGTGGAACCCACCAAAGTGATACACCTAGTTTCATCATGATGTCTTCAAATTTAAAGTTCATGTATTTGTAAATGCTTGTGTAAGGGCGATGTACACCCAAAGGTGGCATTGTCAAGTTTTAATCAAATTAAGGTTTGTGGGTGTCATGTGAAGATTGGGTGGAATCCGCCAAAGTGGTACACTCAGTTCCATCATGGTAGTCCTCAAATCCCAAATTTATACATTTACATATACAATAAAGGATATATTTTAATACACTATTCTTTATGGTGTGAAAAACAGCTAAGAAAGTCAGTGTTAACCCAAAGGTGACATTGTCAAAGTTAAAGGTATGTTCATGCACATGAATTGAAAGGGTTTTGACTTTAGGGAGTCTCATTAATCCAAAGGTGGTGAGATTTTCGAGAGTCATTATTCTTTCGCAGTTATTGCACAGAAATTGATAAGACCACTGCATGTTTATCCCAAAGGAGAATGTGTAGTTGGTTAACTCTTGAAAAATGATATTTATTTGCATGAAAGGGTTTTGACTTTAGGGAGTCTCATTAACCCAAAGGTGATGGGATTTTCGAGAGTCATTATTCTTTCGCAGTTATTGCACAGAAACTGAGAAGATCACTGCATGTTTATCCCAAAAGAGAATGTGTAGTTGGTTAACTCTTAGAAAAATAATATTTATTTGCATGAATGATTGATATGGTTAGTGCAAGTAAATGGTGTATATATATCAAATTTCTATTGGTTGATATATATTTAATCTCATGCATTGATGGTTTCATCTAAGTATGGTTGTTCCAAAAAGGTTTTTGATGTCTATTTCTTTTTATTTGGGACAAAGTAGAAGTAAATAAAATTGCTTGTGTTTGTATGAGTTTCGCAAGGTTTTCTATTACTTGATATTTTGCTTGAACTCATATGGTGATGATGGTTTGTATCTTCCAGGATGTCCATCCTTGTGACTATGCCAGGAGGTTTGGTAGTTAATATTCCTTCCCTGTCTGGGATGAGTTTTAAAAGGTGGTATGAACAGTTAGAAACGACTCTAGGTTTAATTGACTTAGATATGGCGCTTAAAGAGGATAAATCTGTTGCCATCACTGAAACAAGTACCCTATAAGAGAAGGAGGAAATGAAAAGATGGATGACAGTAAATAAAAAGTCTATGCTGCTCATGAGGCAGGCCATTCCTGAAACCATGTGTGATGGCGTTCAAGCCAAGGAAACGACCAAAGAATATTTAAAAGAGCTCAAAGGGAAGTTTGAGCTTTCTGACAGAGGACAGAGAAGCACCTTGATGAAAAAGCTTACTAATGCAAGGTTTGACAGTAATGGAAGTGTCAGAGATCATTTCATGGAGCTTGCTGCTACTGCTGAGAAGATTAAAGGCATGAAAATAAACGTTGATGATGAGTTTGTGATCCATTGTGCATTATCCTCGTTACCTGAAGAACATTACCAGATACAAGTGGCATATAATACTCAAGAAGAAGAATGGGATATGAACAAATTAATCTCTATTTGCACTAAAGAAGAAATGAGACTTAAGAAAAGATTTGAAAGTATCAATGTCACTAGTCATCATTCTAGAGAAGATAAAGGTAAAGGAAAGGTTGGGGTAGGACCTTACAGAAAAGATAGACACTTTTTTAAGAAAGAAAAATCTTATGATAGAGATATGAGTGATGTTGAATGTTTTTGGTGCCATAAGAAAGGGCAGATGAAGAAAGAATGTAAAGCAAGAGAAGCTTGGTTAGAGAAGAAGAAGAAGGAAACTAAGACACCAGAGAAAGAAAACACTAAATAATAATGTAGTTTAATACAGTTGTCTTTAGATTATTTTGGACATTTGTTTATTGATTTATAGTTCAGTTATTTATTTTAAAAATTTTTATTTGACTTGTTTTTTGATAGAACTAAATTTCATATTAAATTTAAATGAAGGTATTTTATTAGTTTATTTATTCTTTTGGAATTTGTAATATCAGTGGGAGTGTTTAGATCTGCTTGATTAGTAGAGATCTGGTAGTTGATGATTTATCTGTGATTGTTTATGTTGCCTATGGTTTAATGGACAGAATTATTGGTAAGCATTAATTTCATTGCTTATATGTATTATTGATTATTTAAGACATGTCAAAATTACAATGCGTATTTAGCCAAAGAAGGCGGTATTTAGTCAAAGAAGGCGGTAAGCCAAAGTAAGATATTAGTCCAAACTGGTGGCGATTTGCCTATATAAGTTGGATAATATCAAAGTGCGTTGACCTATAAGGATTTTAAGGTAACAGGATCGTGGTAATTCGATCATTGGACTCAAGTATTCATCTCAAAGTGATTTATGTCATTAAATAGACTTCTGTATGTGACTGACAGTACACCGGATGTGTAGGAGTACTTTTCGTTGTTGTTCGACATTGGTAGACATGATAGCTGAATCAAAGTAAAGAATGATTTTGGTGTAATTAGATTCTATGGCCACATTGGATCAATGGTGAATTTATAATTAATTTAGCCCAAGTGGGAGATTGTAAGATATTTTTATGGGCTTAATTAATTATAAGGTTAGTTGATTCAGTGGGAGTCTAGTTACGGATAAATCGGTTTAAGTATGATTGGAGATGGACCAATCTGGTCCACTGTGGGACTGGTCCAGGGTTGGGGGTGGTATTATAAATACCAATGGTTAGATTCCCCACAATCACGGTGTTATTTTCTTCTCCTGTTCCCATACGCAGAGAGAAGGTCAAGGGATCCCGACAGGCTGTGGAAGACTTTAATCCAAGCATTCCAAACATTCCAAGCATTCAAACCCAAAGAGAAAACGATCGAAAATCAATCTACAGCAAGAGGTATGTCTCTAATCATCTCTTTTCAATACCCATTGTATTCTAGTAATCTGTGTAGTGTGTTTATTAGGGTTCATGGAAAATTCTATGGGAAAACCCAAAGATGATCTATCTAAAATGCTTACAAAATGCACCTATTGAGGTGTCATTTAAAAACTCCTTGTAATAGGGAAAATACAATTCTGAATTGGCTAGGTATGTCTCATATATATATATATATTCTTTTAAAAAAATAAATAAAATATTGAGTTGTGAGTGGACATACCCACACGTTGTCAGCTCAGCGATTTTTTCCCATGTTTATATATATTGCATAAAGTTGGTTGGTTAAAAAAAAAAATTACCAAGTGGCATATATATTGGATTGAGTCCAAATTTTATAGACAAGTAGACCTTGAAACACTTATCCACCTGCATAGTTTTTAGCTCAATTAGGATCAACCAACTGGCAAAATAGTACTTCCAAAATTGAGGTTTATAGAGAAACACTTGAGAGCCAATAAATGGATGGTTCAAAATATAGTTGGGTGCATTGATATAAACGGAAGTGTATTTTGATTAAATTTTAGTTTAGAATTTGAGACAAGGTCAATTCAGACATTGTGTTCTTTATTCAACTGTCAAAATTTTCATATGGAAAAATTTATGAACTTATTTGATTGGGTTATGAAGTGGCAATTTTCTCATAATTTTTATACTACTTGTTATATACTCATAATCCATCCTATCTAATTTCTCTTTTAGGCCCATAACTCTCACCTATCTCAAACCCAAACTTTTTATTTTTTTATATTTTTTATAAGTAGATATTTTATTGATGAAAAAAAAAAAAGAGGCTAGGCCCTCGCAAGAGATCCAGACAAAGCAACACAACAGAAGAAGAACAACAACAACTACAATTGGGCCTAGGTTACAACATAACTAAGGCTCAACAATTAGAAGAAAACAACCTCATGTTTTAGTGTCTTCCAGAATTGATACGACTAGAAGGAGTACTGATGCAGGTAGTCCACTAAACAACCGGAGCAGGAGAGGTAGACTTGAGAACTCCCACCGTAACCCATCACACTTTGAATGGAGCCAGAAATTGCCGCTATTATCCTCCCAATCTAGAGCTCATCATTAGGGACCAAGTTTGAGCCTTTGTTTTCCAGAGTACTCCAGTAATGCTTTGTCTGCCTTACCATCATTTCACCACCAGGAGTATTATTCTTCTACTCCAACAAGTTTACAAGTACATTTATATTCATTAACTCAAGGCCCAGTCCACAATACCCATTGCCCAATCACAACCACTTTACTCAAACATTCTTTTAATAAGTCGTAAGTGTGGATTTTGGATTGAATTGTCAAGCCTCAGTTTGGTTGTAAGGAAAATTGAAAAAAAGGAAAGTGAAAATTTTCAAACCTAAAAATGATATTTTTATAACTATAACACAAGATGATTGTATAAACAACATAAATTTCATACCATATTTAGTAATAATATATATATTTTTTTCCAATGCAAAGGATTTGGATGCAAACTAAAGTGTAAGTTAATAACTAAATATGAAATTATAATATGGAATTAGTTACAGTCAAGTGATAGCGTGTGTACTGTAATGATTATAAAAGTTTCATTTTTAAGTTTAAAAATTCAACTTCCCTTCCCATTAATTACCCTTGCAACCAATCAGCCCAAGTGGTTGCCAGGGAAAATACTAGATAGATGTCTCCACGATAGGTGAAGGAGCCACCAGTGATGATTGGATATCGACGGTCCAAAACGAAACTCACAACTAAGCTCTTTCACTCCGCAGGACCACGGTCCACACTCCATGCTAGATGTGGCAATCCCTTCATTTCTCAGCCCAGCCCACTAAGACCTGTGAACCTAGCCCAATTAGAAAATGGACTTGTTATCGAACTTGCCTATTATAACACATAATCCGGGGCTTGTTCAGTAATGTACTTGTGCTGGTCCAGCCTGACTCCCTGACCAAGCACTAATGATATCCCTTCCTTGACCCACCCTCCTCCTCCACTCTCTCTCTCTCTCTAGATTACATTGAATGAGAGTGAAAGTGATTTTATTTTTTACTTTGGGGGACAAACAATGACTCTGTGAGAGTGGGCACTGCCTTGGACGATGGGTGTTCGACTCTTCACTAGACTACATCTGTGTTCCCGGAGTTCTCCCAACTCCTGGGGCCCTACCTTCAGGCGGTCAGTCATGACCACCCACCCCCTCCCCCTCCCCCTCCCAAAAAAAACAAAAAAAAACAAAAAAAAACAAAAAAAAAAAGAAGTGAAAGTAAACGAATTATGTTTCTGAAATGTATGTTTCTTCAGGTAGCTAGAGAGGCCTATCTAAGGTCATAATTTAAATATCCATACACTATTCGATCAATGTGTGATTAAACCCTTCCAATCACAAACCTACAAATTGCATTGTGGAACCATGGGTCTACACATGATCGGGGCACGGACTTCTACCCTTGTTATTATATATGTACTTATACTACAAATAAAATCTTAATTCTTTTATTGTATTTTAATGTGTATTTCCATTTTGTGGTATATCACTTGGTCATCGCCACATATTAATGTCATAAGATTTGGGAGTTTGGGTGTTACGTCGTGGGCATATGCTTTATAGTTATCGAGGCTGTCTCCTTGAACACATTTGAATAATAAGTTGTTTTCATGAGTCCCAACGTAAACTCATGGTGGTAATGGTGGTGGTACCGCTGATTGTGTTGGTTGATGATATTTAAATCCAACGTGCAAGTTGGGTTCCCACCGAACTTGATTTATTCTATTAAGAAAGAGTAGGAAACAAATAAAAAAAAAACCTGAGGTGTTTTATAAAAATGCACTTTGTATAAATCTATGTATAACTCTATAGCCTTTGTATAAGTCTATGGTTTATGAGAAAAAGTCGCTTTCTATATGGTTAAGGGTAAAGCAATATCATATGAACGCAATTTTTGTTCCATATGTATATAAATAAGCATACATTAATAATATATAAATAAATAAATAAATGCAAGTTGAGGGGGAAAAAATTAGAATTTAAGAGCAAAAAGGTCCCTTTAGTTTTTTATTTTTTTTTCATTTTATTTTATCAGCAACATTCAGACAGGTGGGTAATGTTGGGGTGAATCGAAAAAGTTTAGGTAGAACCGAATATAGGTGTTGACTAGGCAAGCGTTTTGTAAGAGGAATAGTTATGAACACTATAAACCATTCTTATAGGAGTGGTGAAGGGAGAACCCCAATTGCTAAAAAAAACCCACAAACCCTTAGGGTTATTCCATGCTTGGGAGAGGAAGTAGAATTTAGGGTTTATAAAGGTGATGTGGAAATTTATGGATCACATTTAGGGTTTATATATAAGTCGACAACAATAATAAATAAAAACCAGGCAACAGTATTTTTGGACGAGAGTGTTTACTTTCTTGTCTTTGTCTATGCCTTCCTTATATCGTCCACACACACCCTCTTTGTGGTTCTTCATTTTTTCAATACTTTATTTTGTCATTTGACGAACTCTGTTTAAGTTGAAATTTGGCATGTAAGAAGAGAGCCTTAGGTTCTGCTGTCTACAGAATTTTCACTCTTTTTTCATTTTACCACTTGGCAAAATATGTGTTCATCCCCCATAAAAAAAGGCCTTCAAAAAATTATAACTCATTGAAATTCAGAAAAATTATGAGGCCTTGTAATAGATACATATGTACCAACTCTTCCTACACTTGGATTAATTTGTCACTGACATTTCTATGTGTTTTTGGATACAAACAGGTACTATTAGCAGCAGTATTATGAACCGTCGCTGTTAGTTATATAACTATTTATAATTTAGCTAATAATAACTGGCTAAAAAACTTCTACATGTCGCTTTCACACTTGTTTTTTTGGTAGTGTGAAAGAAAACAAAAGTGCAACAAATATGCATGGAGAAAAAAAAATGTAAATACCAAAAATGAGGAAAAACTATTTTATAATAGTCTTGGTCACGAAAGACCCAATACGTGGGGCAAACTTTAAGGAAAAAAATAATATAGTACTGATGATGATAATATGTAAAATATATAATATTTTTTTTTTCTATGTAAAGGCATTTCTTGTCATAGTCAAATTCATTTTTCACAATATACAAAAGAACCAAGAAGAAATGAAATATAGCAATGGAAGAAGTGATGATATAAATAGATATTAAACGCATAATATTTGTCATTACCTTGCTCCCTTGCTGGAGACTTTTAGGACGTTCAGGTAATGACAACAGCGATAGTAGTTGTTTTTTTATTTCTTCCATAGATAGAAATAATAATAATAATAATAATAATAATAATAATAATGTGAAGCTTATGTATGGCAGTGTAATGGCATCTCGTCGCTTTCGTCTATCAATTTGTCTCTAAACAAAGATGTAAAAAGAAGATGTAAAAGAAGAAAATTGTGTAATTAAGAGTAAGGAAAGTGTTCTTTGTGCAATTGTGCAGTTTCTACATCAGCATGGAGACTGTTACGGAATCAAGAAATAGAAAAGAGAAATCACACACAGAGAACACAGAGATTTAACGTGGTTCACCCACACAATGTGTGAGGGCTACGTCCACGGCTGTAGCAAATCGAAAATTTCACTATCTCAGAGAGGAAAACTGATTACAGAGAGAGTTTCCATAAAAACTCAATAATTTAAAACCCTAAGATAAGAGGGATTTATATAAAACTCCCATACAGAATTGTAGAGTCATATTCTAACTCAACAACAGTGGTCAAAGAGTCTTGCACCAATTATGCAGGTCACAAAGTCCCACACGAGCTATGATTGTGAGTGGATCCCATAATGTGGACAGACTTCATAACTGATTAGGATTCAAGGCATCCCAACAAATCTCCACATTGAATTGAATCCTCTCAAATACCCAGAAGAGACAGCTACAAATACTACTACTGCAACACCCCGCCTTGGGGTTATTTCCAACTGTCAACATTAAGCAAATCCAAACAATGTTTGAACTTGCCCCTTGGAACTGGTTTGGTGAACATATCTGCTGGATTGTCTTTAGTGCCCACCTTCTTCACTTTGATCCTATTCTCTATACGGATAAAGTGATATCTGACATCTATGTGCTTAGTCCGATCATGATGCACTTGATCCCTAGCCAAACATATAGCACTCAAACTGTCACAATAAACTGTAGCTTGGTCCTGATGAAAACCAAGATCACTGAGTAACCCTTTTAACCAGATACCTTCCTTAGCTGCTTCTGTCATAGCCATGTATTCTGCTTCTGTGGTAGATAAGGTAACTGAAGGCTGAAGAGTAGCCTTCCAACTGACAACAGAACTACCAACTGTGAAAGTTTATCCTGTCAAGGACCTTCTTGCATCCAAATCAACTGCATAATCTGAGTCCGAATACCCAGCAACCAAGCACTCTGAATGACCTCCATAAATAAGACCAACATCGGATGTTCCCTTAAGATACCTGAATATACGCTTCACTGCATCCCAATGCTCTTTCCCAGGTTGAGCCATGTATCTGCTCACAACACTAACTGCATGTGCAATGTCAGGCCTTGTGCATACCATCGCATACATCAGACTCCCTACTGCACTAGCATAGGGTCGTTTAGACATATATTCTATCTCTGCTTCTGTCTGAGGTGCACAAGCTGTAGAAAGACAAAAATTTAAAAACGATGGAGTATTCACAGGTTTTGCTATTGCCATACCAAGACATGATAAGAGCTTCTGAATATAGCTCTTCTGTGACAAGAAAAGCTTCCTCTGATTTCTGTCCCTGAGAATCTCCATACCTAAAATCTTTTGGGTAGCTCCCAAGTCCTTCATATCAAATTTTGCATTAAGAAGTGTTTTCAACTTTTTAATCTCTGTCATGTCTCAAGCCGCAATGAGCATATCATCCACATACAAGAGCAAATAAATAAGAGAGCCATCAACAACTATCTTATGATAAACACAATAGTCATATGGACTCCTGCTGGACCTGTGTTTCATCATAAAGCCATCAAACCTCTTGTACCACTGTCTTGGTGACTGCTTCAAACCATATAAAGATTTCTGAAGTCTACAGACATGATCTTCTTTACCCTAAATGGAAAACCCCTCTAGCTGACTCATAAAAATCTCTTCTTCAAGCTCTCCATGCAAGAAAACAATCTTCACATCTAGCTGCTCTAATTCTAGATCCTGATGTACTACTAAGGCAAGTGGCACCCTAATAGAACTGTGTCTTACAACAGGTGAGAAAATCTCATTGTAATCCACTCCCCCTTTCTGACTATACCCTTTTGCAACTAGACGTGCTTTAAATCTTGTATTTTCAGCTTCTGATAATCATGTCTTCTTTTTAAAGACCCATTTACAGTCAACTACCCTTCTTCCCTTTGGTAGCTTTTCTAATTTCTATGTCTGATTCTTATAAAGAGATTCTATCTCCTCTTCCATGGCAGCAATCCACTGATCAGATTCTTTCACTCTAATTGCTTCTCTATAGGTGGACGGTTCAGGAGACTCCACCTCTTCTGCTACCTATAAAGCATATGCTAACATATCCTCAAAGCCATATATCACAGGAACATTAATATGTCTACGAGGTCTAGCAGTAACAATACTATGCTCAGGCTCATGTTCTTGATTTAATTCTAATACAGGTTCAATTTGAATGTCTTCACTAAACTGATCAGTCTGTACTATCACATCATCATCATGACTGTCACTAGGAGTTATCTCAAACTCCACCTGCTTGGGAACACTATCAGATTTCTCAAAATAAACGGAGTCTAATTTTAGGTGAAGCATATAGTTCTCATCAAAAGTGATATTTTTACTCAAAATTACTTTCTTCTCAGATGAAGACCAAATTCTATATCCCTTCACCCCATCGTCATATCCCATAAAGATACCCTTATTGGCCCTTGGTTCCAATTTACCCTCACTAACATGATAATAGGCAGGGCAACCGAATATTTTCAAAATTGAATAACCAGCAGGTTTACCGGACCATACCTCAATGGGAGTTTTACAATCAATGGCAGTGACAGGAGAACGGTTCACCAGATAGCATACAGTATTAACAGCCTCAGCCTAGTAGCTCCTTCCCAATCCAGCCTTAGAGAACAAGCATCGAGCTCTCTCTAACAATGTTCTATTCATCCTTTCTGCTATTCCATTTTGCTGTAGAGTATCTCTGACTGTGTGGTGCCTAGCAATCCCTTCATCTTTGTATAACCCATCGAATTCTTTCGAACAGAACTCCAAGCCATTATCAGTATCAAAATGCTTTATCTTCTTACCCGTTTGATTCTCAATAAGAATCTTCCAATGCTTGAAAGTTTCGAAAACTTCACTTTTATGCTTCATAATGAATACCCAAGTCATCCTTGAGTAATCATCAATAATTGAGAGGAAATATCTAGCACCTCCTAAGGATGAAACCCGAGAAGGACCCCAACAATCTGAGTGAATGTAGTCAAGTGTTGCCTTTGTTCTATGGACTGCCTTAGAAAACTGAATTCGACTTTGCTTACCAAAAATGTAGTGTTCACAGAAACCAACTCAGCTACCTTGTGACCCCTAAGAGGACCCTATTTGCTGAGAATTACCATTCCTTTCTCACTAACATGACCAAGTCGCATATGCCACAACTTAGTTAAATCAGAACCTGACTTCTCTGAGGGAGATGCTCTAGAGACTGAACCCGTAATTGTTGTCCCTTGTAACATATACAGTGAATTCTACTTCAGTCCCTTCATTATCACTAAAGCTCCTTTAGTGATCCGTAAAAATCCCCCTTCACAGTTGTACTTATATCCTTTGGAGTTCATAACTCCTAAAGAGATAAAGTTCTTTTTTAGATCCGAAAATGTCTTACTTCTGTTAAGGTTCTGATCACGCCATCATGCATTCTGATCTGAATAGAGTCAATACCAATTGTCTTACAGGTTGTATCATTACCCATTAAGATGTTGCCACCATCCATATTTTCATATGTTGAAAACCAATCCCTATTGGGACACATATGATAAGAACAACCCGAGTCAAGAACCCACTGGCTTGAGGGATGTGAATGGTTAGTCACAGAGAGAACTAGATCATTCTCTGAACTACAATCGTCCTTTGCAACTGCTGCAACTGAGGGTTTCCCTTTCTTCTTAGGGCATTCATTCTTCCAATGACCTGGTTCTTTGCAGTAGTTACAGATATCCTTAGGATCTCGTCCTTTGGATTTAGACCTTCCCTTACTTTTTCATTTTTCTTTTCCTTTTTCTGTTCTTCCTCGTCCCTTATCAAAATCAGAATTTGTGACAGCCAATCCTACTGCCTGATTTTTTGTATCGTTTCCAGAGGCCTTATGCCTAAGTTCACGAGAATGAAGACCAGATCTGACTTCTTCCAGAGTGATGGTGTCCTTACCCATGGCGAAAGAGTTTACAAAATTTGTAGGGAGACCAACAAAATAAGGGCTCCATTTTCATCATCAATTTTAATATCTATATTTTCCAAATCCATTAAAATAGAATTTAATTCATCAAGATGTTCTTTGAGAGCCATACCTTCTTTCATACGAAGGGTGAACAGACGTTGTTTCATTAACAACTTATTGGTAAGGGATTTCGTCATATAAAGTGTCTCCAACTTCTTCCATAGACCGGCAACGGATTCTTCATCAGCTACTTCGTAAATAACCTCATCTGCTATACACAACAAGATTGTTGAATGAGCTTTCTCATCCTGTTGTGCGAATTCTAAATCCTCCATTGACTTAGGCTTCTTTCCCGAAAGCAAAAATCAGATGCCCTATTGTTTCAAAAGGGCGCGCATCTTGATACGCTATAAACTGAAACTTTTTTACTTGTGAACTTATCGATCTTAACATTGTGTGAAGTCATTTCTACTCTTGACGAACAGATGTGGAACGAACCTGGCTTTGATACCAGTTTGTTACGAAATCATGAAATAGAAAAGAGAAATCATACACAGAGAACACAAAGATTTAACATGGTTCACCCACACAATGTGTAAGGGCTACGTCCATGGTTGCAACAGATCGAAAATTTCACTATCTCAGAGAGGAAAACTGATTACAGAAAGAGTTCCCATAAAAACTCAATAATTTAAAACCCTAAGATAAGAGGGGTTTATATAAAACTCTCATACAGAATTGTAGAGTCTTATTCTAACTCAACAACAGTAGTTAAAGAGTCTTGCACCAACTATGTAAGTCACAAAGTCCCACACGAGCTATGATTGTGAGTGGGTCCCATAATGTGGACAGACTTCATAACTGATTAGGATTCAAGGCATCCCAACAGAGACGTATGGGACTGTGCACACAAGCATCTAACTAAGTGGATAGTCATTTCATTACTCTTGTGTCCAACACTCCTGTGTCTCTTAGGAGCATGCTACTGTACATAAATCTTTTTCCCTTAAGTGAAAGAAGATATACAAACATGTTTCTAAAATTTGCATCATGAAATTCTATAAATCTTTCATGCATGGATTAATGGGTAACCTGTTACATATAGAACACAAATAATAATAATAATAATAACCTATTATGCATAGAACACAAAAAATAATAATATTAATGAAACAAAAAATTTTCTTGTCGGAAGATTAGGTATCTGACACCATGGCCTACCGACATCTACCCCCAATCCCGGATAATTCTGGCTGGCCCTCGAATTTTATGTCTCCTTCATCACTTGATTTCTCTCCTCTTCCTTAATAATAATAAAATTAATGATAACAACAACAACTACTAATAAATTTGTGAATTAGTACTAGATGCTTGAGGCATAGATTGGAAATTTCCTGAATAAAGAGAAGACGCGTATTGTGGATAAGAATGTCTTCAACCCCATATTAAGATACTAAGAGAGATTAAAGTCAGAAGTCAATGTTGAAGGGAAATTCAGTTCCACACTTCACAAGCCGCGTTTGTAATTTATATTATTCTATTATCACTCAGGTACTCATCCTAAATATAAAATCTTAGATTTGAATATGTGTTTGTGAATCTGGCCACGCACTAAAATGAGAATATCTCTAGCTTACGACCGTAAATCTAATATTAACAGGAGTCAGTGCCAGTGTCTGACCAAATTAATATATATACTCCAGTTATCTTTTCTTGATATGCTTATTGGCTCCATCTGATTACAAATTTTCCACGTGCCATTTCTTTATTGGGTATTACAGCTTTTCAGAAGATTCATATCATATCCTTAGATTGTAAGAAATGAAAAGCATCTTAGACTAAAAGTTCTTTTAATGATCACCATCATTTTCAATAGGACCCAATAAGTATGATCTATGTGCTTAATTCCTAAGCTCCTGGGGCTTAATTCATTGTATGATCAGTTATATATATTCTAATTACTTAGATGCACAAATCCCATATAGTTGCACTTAATTACACTCTAATTTGATGGACTTATTGGCTAATTCCATGGTCATTAGATTATATAGATTGACATTATCTAAACCCATGCATGCCATTATTTTTCTGAGGGTACCTACCACACTAAAGTAGAGTATGAGACTCTGTAGTTTTTTGAGTTATCTTTAATTTTTTTAATATTGACAAGCTGGTGTGGTGATTCCAACCAATTTCGTAATAAAGAAAGGAAGTTTACAACTAGCTAGCTAGAACACCAATTGAAACTTAATTTTTTTGAAGTTCAAATGAATGGCTTGAAACCAGCCATGATTTTTATATTTGGTTGAGGACACTACAATTCTTCAGTCTGTCTCTTTTTCTGTTTCAGAGAAAGTAATATTAGACTATGTTTTTACCTCTAGGATCATGTGCTTGATATCCAAATTTTCTTCAAGCTTCACAGCCAATGATTTGAGGATCTTTTTTGATTACTGAAGTAGTATTTTAAAAAAAAAAAAAGATACCAAATTGAAGTAGCAAATGACAGCAATTATATACAACAGCATCCCATTATTATTCTAAACAATAAAATCTACAGGTCGGTTTTTCTTTTCTTTTATTTTTATTTTTTATTTTTATTTTGGTAATCAAAATCTTCATATCTGGTCAAAGACCATTGTTTGATACTTGTCTTATTATTATAAACCGAAGCCGCCATGAATCACTATTTCCATGTTCTGTCACTCTTTGTTTCATGATGCAACACAGTCAAGGCAAATCTCATGGCATTGAGTGAGTCTTAGCTACATGAATCTTCATGATCTTGATCCCTATCAAGTAACCTAGAAGATCAAGCTAAAATCTTTATAGTAAACCAAAAATCCAAACATAAAATCATAGATATTATATGTAATATGGATAAATACTTTTTAAGTAATGAGTATGTTACCTATTAAAAAAGAAAGAAAGAAAAAAATAATGGGTATGCTAATATGAAGATATATTTTTAAATGGCAAGGAAAGAAATTGTAAGTGGAGAGAGTGAAAGGGCAATAAACCCAAATACACTATGATAAAAGTATAGTTTGAGCTAGAAAACCAAAAGATTGAAATTTCTGAATTCATTGAAACTGGATTACAAAACATTAATGGTCCATAGAACTTGCCACAGTCTCCCAAAATTTGCTCAAAGCTGCAGCTCCTAGGGTAAAAAACTCTGACACCGTATATAACTGTTTGTTGTTATACTATTTAAATAATTTGCAATAAGAACAGGAGGATATCTAGAGGAATGCAAGTACGTGGTATTTTCTTATTAGAACTCATGCACATAACAAGACCCATTATTTAAGATAATAAGAGTGAAATCCTGAGAGCCCTTTATGATTACTTGGAAAGTGCTGGCTTGGACTTACTGCAAGAACGTGGCAGAAGATCCTCCCAATGCTTCTGTTTTGTCTTAACTTTGCTGGAAAATTATAATCTGAGTGTTTTTTAAGTTGGTGTCAGCTAGTTCATCATCATAAGTTAACTACTCTTAAGATATCTCGAAATATGTGTATATATTCTTCAAGCATGCCAATGACTTTGATTTGGGTTCAGAAAGTAATTTAGTATTGGTTAATGACGGATTTGATTAGTCGTAGGTTGTCAATTAGGGGTCTGCTGGGAAATCTAACCACCAACTTTGAGAAAGCAAAACAGTAAAACTAGTATTTGATTAAGAAATGAAGCGACTGAGTCATCTCATCAACCACCATATTTGATGTATATCTCATGGAGAATCAAGGATAAAGAAACATCTAAGAGAATGACAAAAACCAGCTGTACAAGGACTGAAATCGCAAAGGTGTGATGTTTGATCTTGCTTCTACTACATATTCAATAATTGGATTTTTTTTTTTTTGGAGGGAGAATCTTATCATCTCCAGGTAACCTGGGAGACCTTTTTGCTTCAACCTTCCTATATAAATGGCTCATTTCCTACAGGAACTTCATCCAGCGATCATCTTCAGCTCTCATCTAGCTCTTAGACATAACAACTTTTCTTTGACAAAGGCCTATTGCTCCAAAGAAAGCTAGTTATGGCTATTGAGATTGAACAACCATCTGTTGGGCTTTCAAGAGTTGCAGTCTCCAATACTCATGGAGAAGACTCCCCATACTTTGAAGGATGGAAAGCATATGATGAAAATCCTTATGATGAAGTAAATAATCCTTCTGGAGTTATACAGATGGGACTTGCAGAAAATCAAGTAAGCAGTGAAAATGCAACAAAAATTTTCATTTCATCACTTGTGGTTGCATGTAATAATGCTCTTTTGTTCCTCAAACAGGTTTCCTTTGATTTACTAGAAGAGTACTTAGAGCAGCATTCAGAAGCACCTACCTGGGGAAATGGGATGTCTAGCTTTAGGGAGAATGCTTTGTTTCAAGATTACCATGGCCTCAAAGCTTTCAGAAAGGTATTTGTTTCATAACCTGCAACAAATATTCAAGACAAGAATTTTCGTGGGCTAGATTCATGAAGTACTAACTTTACATTTCTTTCCATTCACATTTAGGCAATGGCAAGTTTCATGGAGCAGATAAGAGGAGGAAGAGCGAAGTTTGATCCCGAAAGAATAGTTCTTACTGCAGGAGCAACAGCCGCTAATGAACTGTTAACTTTCATCTTAGCAGACCCTGGGGATGCTTTGCTTGTTCCAACTCCATATTATCCAGGGTAAGAACTTCAAACAACCTAATTTGCCCTTTTTCATATTCTTGGCTTCTGAGTTTATTCTGTTGGGAGTTTAGTATCACTTCGATTACCAAATAGTCTATAGTCCCTTCACCTATCGGCAGTATTTTGTACCAGATGCAAGGAGTACTGTTGGGAGTTTAGTCCCACACACCAATTCCACCCCCCAACATTTTCTTTTTTTTTTTGGTGAATTCCACCCCCCACACCACATTCACATCCACTAACGTCACTGTACAAAATTTTGTCACAGATTCGACAGAGATCTCAGATGGAGAACCGGTGTCAAGATTGTACCAGTTCACTGCAACAGCTCAAACAACTTTCAGGTTACTCTCCAGGCTTTAGAAGATGCATGCAATGAAGCACAAGCTAAGAACATTAAGGTCAGAGGGCTTTTGATAACAAACCCATCAAACCCATTAGGCGCCACAGTTCAAAGATCAGTCCTAGAAGAGATCCTCGACTTCGTCACAAGAAAAAATATCCATCTTGTATCTGATGAAATATACTCTGGTTCAGTCTTCTCCTCTTCTGAGTTCACCAGCATTGCAGAAATCCTTGAAGCTCGGAAATTCAGACAAGCAGAGAGGGTTCACATTGTCTACAGTCTATCTAAAGATCTGGGCCTTCCTGGTTTCAGAGTTGGTACCATATATTCGTATAATGATCAGGTTGTGACGACTGCAAGAAGAATGTCGAGCTTCAGTTTAGTTTCTTCTCAAACACAGAATCTCTTGGCTTCAATGCTATCGGACACTAAATTCACCAAGAATTACATAAAGACTAACAGAGAGAGGCTGAGGAAGAGATATGAAATGATCATAGAAGGCTTGAGGAAAGCTGGCATTGAGTGTTTGAAAGGTAATGGAGGATTGTTTTGCTGGATGAATCTCAGCCCATTTTTGGAGAATCCCACAAGAGAAGGTGAATTGGCTCTGTGGAATTCAATAGTGGAAGAAGCCAAGCTGAACATATCACCAGGTTCTTCATGCCATTGTTCTGAACCAGGCTGGTTTAGGGTTTGTTTTGCTAACATGAGTGAGCAAACCCTAGAAGTTGCATTGAAGAGAATACATGATTTCATGAAGAAAAGAAATTGAAATTATATCTCTTATTAAAATTTTGACTTCTTCCAAATTATTTTGTATTCTTTTTATGAGAAAAATAAAAACATTTCATTAAATATTGTAAATCCGTTTGAAAAATGGATATAAAAGTTTTGTTTTCCTATTCTTGGCATATCCTCATTGCAGTTCCTGGAAGCAGACCCCTCTCATGATTGTCTCCTATTTTAAATTTATCATATTGGTTGGACAGCCATTTTTCAAATGCTAATTAAGAAATAAATTATTAATTAAAGCTTGATTTTTAAATCGAGGCTACAAAATCCAGATTTGTGAGGATCATAGTGTCTAGAAAACAAAGATGTAGGTAAAATGCATCTATCTCAAAAAATTGTGTGAATGAATCAAATCTGGTAAACTGATTATTATTCAGTTTGGTTTTGGTTATTTTTATTGTAAACTGATTATTATTTGGTTTGATTCGATTTGATTTGATTTTGGAATGATAAATCATTAGTTCTAAACCAATTAATTAAAAACGGATTAACATAAATAATAGTAATAACATATCTGATGTCATCTCTTCCACTCTCCCATCTCTCTCACATTATGGAAGACCAGAGAATGTTGGATCTTATGGGTTTTTTTTTCCCCTTGAATAGGTAGACCCCAATGGGAATTGAATTCATGACTTTTTAATTGTAAGATGTTGGTCTTTGCCAACTAAGAGACTATGAGATTGTTCCTTCAATGGTTACTTATTCCCCATGATAACTGTGCTAAAGTACCTAATGTGTATTCTGGGGAATTGAATAGTATATTGCCCTTGGTCTCCTCTTCAATCCTCCTCTTCTCTCTTCCACTGGTCACCACCTTGGCAACAATAGATCTGTCAATAGAGGTTGTGGTTGAGGGTATAATGACAATGGTGTTGTCGTACATGATGGTGAGGACCAGTATACCGATTAACCAAATTAATTATTAATCAATTTTGATTCAAGGATTAGAACCAATTAATAATTGGATCGATTTTAATTTCTGTCATTACATATTGAACTGAATTAAAACCGAATCAATTAATCAAAACCAAATTGATTAACACTTTCTTTTTCATACATAGATGAATGATGAACTTCTACATACAAACACAATGTTAATACAAACAATATGTCAATTTCAGTTAGAAAAAACCTATTGTTTATAAGTGGGGAACCACCCTGGTTTCCCCAAGATTTTAATGGATATAACTATATGAAGGGTTATTAATTATTATGTTTCTAAGTTATTGATCATAAGGAGTCTATTGTGTTTTCCAAATCTATGGAATGAAGTTGAGACAATGTGAGTTGATCTTTTCATTGAACATGTTGTTGGGTTTGGCTCATGTTGGGTCCAGCCCTATAGAAAATATTGAAGTTGAGACCATGTGGAAGATTTGGGGCCCTCTCAATCATATCGTAATTCGATACTGAATTGAGTAATTTCATAGTGTTGCGGTGGTCTTGTTTCCGTTCTTCGAGTAAAGAAAGGCATTGATACAGTGAGAAAAGAAAGGCATTGATACTATAAGACTCGCACCTAAACTTATGGTGGCAAGTCTTTCTACCATTACAGCTCTGGAATCTGTCCCCACGAAGATACACATTCGGTACAGGGTAAGATACTCAAAACCTTGATTTTACATTATACACGAGTATGAACCATGTAGGAACCAAAGGAAATCAAACTCGGACCGATCCAGACCACTGAACAACACCCTGTCAGGGTCTGGGTGCAGCCACAACCGCATCTCTTGCAGCCGGACAGTAGACTGTGGACAGAATCTTGGTGGCAACCCATGGATCACCCATGGGCAACACCTGACCGCGTCTAGACATGATCTATGATGTCTTGGATGTGTGACCCATTATACGACAGGTGGAAATTAAATCGATTTAATCCTAACTTATAGATGAATAATGAGAGTGGGATCCGACACTCTCTCACCTTGTGCGCATAAAGAAGAGAGTCCAAATCCAAGTAGGAAGGAGAAGTATAGTTGGCATGGAGGAAGGCATTGGCCGACAAATGACACCGACAAATGGCACAAGCCATGACTTGTTGACTCGGTCCAAGATAGAGCCCAACCAATCCTAAGCAAGGTCAAGCTCAAACGTTGGATGCACTACATGTGAAAAATTGATATTGTAGTTATGTTTCATGGATTGCTTATTTGTTTTTTTTATATTATTATTATTTTTTTTAGCTTGATATCTTTTGATTCACATATAAACGAAAAATATTTGATTCCCAAAACATATCTGGACTCAATTCTGAGTAGTTAATCATGCCCAATTAAGAATGACTGAATGAGAAATGATAATTAGAGATTAATTATGCGAAGCATTTAAAATGATGCTCCTTAAAACACCAAGCAAATGCCCTATTGCCCTACTCCACTTTTAAGCAAATACATCTGAAAGTTGTATTTGTTAGGAATAGTGTTACATTGAAAAAGGTTGGGACTTAAAGATGTCTTAATATACTAGTTGATTTTTTTACCTTTTAGTTTGAATTATTGAGTTGGATACTTTAATATGGTATCAGTGCAAGGGAGGTCGAGTGTTCAAATCCTAAGAAATGCAAAAATGAAATGTCTCTGCAATTTCTTCAAATTGTCACAGGCAAAGTACTTTATGTAAGCTGCATGTCCGGGAGATTGTTGAGTTTTACATTGTTTGGGCCCTTGCTTAAATCTGAGCTTTTAAGACAATTGGTTTTAACATGGTATAAGAGCCAATCACATCTTACGGTAATTAATATCTATATAGGATCATCCAAAAGATAGACCACATATGTCATGTGTATTACCACTTTTACACCTAAAAAAAGAACAACACGTAAAGAGGAAATATCGTCAATAATCCCACATTGAAAAACATTGAGACTTGAAATTTCTTAATATACTAATTGGTTCTCTACCTAATAGTTTAAGTTTTTGCCATGAATACTTCAACACAGCATTATTGGGATCCAACTAGATGATCTTTCACTCTCAAATGTAGAACTGAAAGCTTGAAACTGCAAATGTGGGAAATGAGATCATAAAGCCCATTGAGTCTGCTATGTGGCAGAGCACGGCCTTTGATGTATATTATTGTATGAACAGATTGTGTACATGATACTTCATCGAATCACTGAAGGTAAACAGGTTTTTTTTTTTTTTTTTCAGACTTTTATAGGCACTGGATAGCCATCATGTTGATTTTCTGTTATCTTCGTTGGCCTATAATAAAATATAAGGTTAGGGTTCTAAAAGCTGTTGGTTTGGGGGAATCTCCCAAGCTACATCAATCAGAATGAAAATTGAGATCATTAGAAAGAGACCCACAATGTCGGGGAGGAGAGAGAAAACACAGTTTTCATGTGTTTTTATAAGTTTTTTGTAAGCACCCATAATCGTCATTCTGATTGTGTTATAATCTTTTGTATATAATAAAATATATTTTGATGGTGAGATTTCATCAAATTCTCTATCAGCTAACTAATTGAAGTCTCAATTTTGGGGGTCACCAGCAATCATGTTTGTAAAGTATGTTTTATTGTCTCTTAATGCCATCCTTCCCCATTAAAATAACTCACAAAATCAAGCAGTACTCTTTCCAAATATGCTTCATTATGTCTTAATACTTTATCTTCTAATAAACTAATTCTCTAGCATCACCAGATTGGGACAACAAAAGAAATCAGGTCCTACTCTCCAAACAAGCATAGATAAAGTAATCCACGGTATTGACCCTAACCGAAACCAATCCGTATTTACGGATCGTCTGGTATCGGCCAAGATCAATCTGTTTCGTCCAATACCCCACCTTTTTTAGCATGCAAAATCGGATTGGTTTTTTTATTCATAAAAATTTCTTATATTATTGGTGCCGATCATCACGTGGCAATCCTATACGTTGAATAATTGACATGTGGCATGAAGTATTAAAAACTAGGTTTCAGACATGCAGATTGGTCAATCCAATCCTAGATCTGATACCCTCGGCGATCCTTGGAATCAAGGGGATAATCAGTATCCACCGATCCAACCGATCTGATACTGATTAATAAATCAATGCTCACAAGCAACTACCTTCACCGAATTGAAATATCAAGTTAAAAGCCAACACCAATTCTTGAGATATTCAAGTAAAATCTTTCCCCCATGCATTTGGAAGAGGAAAATTAATAATTAAGATGTAGAATAGGAGCAATTATATATAGCTTTATATGGGTTTCCCTGTTGATTCTGGGACTTTTGTGGGGTATGATGGTTTGTGAAGTAACAGGGATTAAGTGGTAAAGGACCATTGGTTTGTGTCTGTTCCACAACTTCAGCCCTTGGAATATATTGCAGTTAATCACTTCTGATATAAGTTTATGTTCTGATGAGCTGTGGAATTTGGGGACTAAATTTTTTTATGAATAAAACTTGTGGGGCTAAGCCAACTTGCTTTGTAGATGATATTATTTTTTTTTTCCTTCTCCAATATCTCTTATACCTTTGCGAAACTTGCAGTCCATGTAAGGTCAAATGTCAAACTAAGACTCTTGAAGGCGTGTTCTAAGGACAGCCTTACATCCCAGTCCCACATTCAAAAGGAGGAGAAAAGGCATCATAAGAGTGTGTTGGTCAATCCAACAATTTGGATGCCATTAATTCTTTTTCACTTCCTTTGCAAAGTGCATTCTAGAAGATGCATTGGCAGTATTATTATTATTATTATATATATATATATATATTTAGAATGGGTCTACACCAATGGCAAAAGGGTTTTAATAAACCCATAGTCTTGTCAAATATCATATATCCACATAAACTCATAGTCTCATACATACCCAATGTAAGACCATACCCATTTACACATATTTTGCACTCCTAATTTCTCTTAAATTGTGGGCCATACTGAAGATATCGGTTTCTGTAATACTTATTTATGCATTGTGTGAGATTCTAGCAGAGTGGTTGTGGGAACTTTCTCTCCTTTCGCCAAATAAATAGGAGGAATTAATAAACGTAAATGCCTCTTCAATCCCAATCTAACCTATGCGAGGGTTGATAGTTCAAGATTTCAATATTGTGTGCTTAATTAATTGCTGGACCAATTGACCAGTGAGAGTCCATATTATTTGATTGATCGGTTTTGGTCTAGTTCGTTACGAATTGGATAAATTAATCTGGTCCATTATGGGGATGATTCAGAGTCCTTGCAACCCTAGTTGCATAATTTCTCTCTGTTCTCATATGTAGAGAGAACAAAAAGGGATCTCAGGAGGACTTGAATCAAAGATTCGACATTAATGGCAAAATCAATCTTTCAACAATCAGGTATATCTTAATTGATTGCGTTTATCTTATCTCCATTGTATTTTAGGATCATTGTATAAATAATTAGAATTGTTGCAAAAATCTTGGACTTAATTTTTCTAACAGATAGACGTACCCACACTTTTTCTTAAACAAAATCCTTTCTAGAATACATGTATCAATTATTCCAAACATGAGGCCAAGGAACTTGAGTACCCCCAAGATAAATTGGAAAGAACATTGGAAGGTGCCACAAACATTAAATGGGTTGAATTGGAATCACAGAGTAATTTTAGTGAAATACAAGGAGAGAAGGAATTAAGTGAAGCACCATGCAGGTGAAACTAAGAGAGAGGATTGTGTTGGCTTCCAATTCCAACTTGGGAAGCCTCTACGGGTCCTGCCCATGTCATCCAAAAGAGCTTCCACTAATCAGAGTCCTCCATTAACATGGTTCATGACTAAATTTAGTTAGCTTTGAAGCTGATCAGAAATCTTGAAGAACCAGCGTACATTAATTATTGTGAATGTGAAGAAAGCAAAGCATGGGTCTTTAGTTTGGGTTCTATTAAGAGATCATTTTAGAGGGACCATCTGCATCGATTTGCTTTATTGGGTAAGGTAGGTTGTTAGGTAGCAGTATTAAATTAAGGTACGGAACGAGGGACGCCAAGGGAGAAAATATTCTAGGTCTATTTAGGGGGGTAGGTTTGTTAAATTATTGGAGTAAGAGAACCCGATTTTAGGGGATTTTGTTAGGGTTTAATATATTTTAGAACTGGATGGGGCTTAATTAAACATTAATTGAAAAGAGTTCGTAAATTAACCTAAACCCATTGTAGAGAGTTCGTAAAGCCTAGCCCCATCTAATGCAATGCAGTTTTTTTTATTTTTTATTAAAACACCATAACCCACGCCAATAAACTGTAACAACAATCCACCTCTGCATTTCCCCCTACCACTGCTGCCTGTTCCCCGGGCATCCACAGTTGGAGAGAGAAAGTGAGAGAGAGGCGGGGGGGAGGGGGGTGCTGGTGTTGTAGGAGTCAGGCGGGGAGGGGGGAAAGAGAGGGGGAAGGAGGGGGGCAGAGATATTGTGTGTTATTACCATCCACAATTGTGGTTGGTCAGATGGCAAAGCTTCCAATGTGGGGTGACGCGCAGCTGCGTGTTTGATCCTCGCTTCCTGAGGAAGCTGATGTCCCTGACATTGCATTTTAGGTGAGAAGAAGCTAAAGATATAATTAGATTTGGATTATATAATTAGATTTAAATTCAGAATCTTCAGACAATGACAGAGAAAGGTTCGGCAAACATGATACACATGCTAGATGGAGATCAGAGAGAGAGGGACACAGAGAGACAAGAACCGATATCAAAACCAGAACCCAAAGAACAATTCTTAGGAGCTGTAGACGCAAACCTCCATGGTGCCCAAATGCAGGGGGCCAAGAAACAAACTCTGATCCTCAAGTTTCGCCCATGGAGGGTCAGGTCTTCTCCCCCATACATTACCAACATTTCTCAGCGAGAGAAGACAGAACTTTGTCCGAAGCTTGACATGAGATTTCCCAGTCACCAAAGCAGCAACACCCCATCTTCAGACGTAGCAGAGACCACCAGTGGATTCCAAGTGATGCAGTGGTAGCAGCAACTGACTACCTAAGCTACTTTCTCAAATTTTTCCAGCCCAACGCCTGTTTAATGGCCACCATTCGAAAATGGAAGAGATAATTAAAACCAAGAACGTAACCGCGTCCAAATAAACAAAATACATGAGTCTACAACCAAAAATTAACCAGATATCCCCGTAATTATCACACTTCCACCTAAATGGAAGCAAACAAAAACATAGCAACAAGAACAGATGTCGATGTGGCCAAAACCATTAGTTACAAAATCAACCCTGTGGCGAAGTTTTTGCAACTCCACCCTGCTGTACCGGCTGAGAACTCACGCCTGCATCGTAAGCTCCTTGAGCATTCCCTGCCACAGTGCTGTCTGTAGTAGAATAGACTGGAGGTTGTGTGTAACCTCCATAAGAATCTCCATATGGCTGTTGCTGCTGCTGCCCCCCATAACCAGGCTGAGCTGTTGGTGGTCCACCATAGGGCTGCTGAACATAGCCTGGCAGAGCAGCTGAGTTAAAACTAGCCGGTGGGGGCCGATTGTGACTAGAATCTGGCTGGGCATAGCCCGTTTGAGTAGGTGGTGGCTGAGAATGGGAATACCCTGGTTGTGTAGGTGCAGACTGAACATAGTTCCCTTGGGTGCTTGGGGGTTGTTGGGCCTGGCTATAGGGTGGCTGACCAATCGGTTTTTGGGTCTGTGGTGGCCCATAACCTGGTTGCGTTAGTGGTTGACTTCCATAACCCGCCTGAGCTGGTGGTTGACTTGCATAACCCGGTTGTGAAGTTGGCAGGACTCCATAACCTGGCTGAGCAGGACCTTGGGTTGGATAGCTTGGGGGAGTAGTGCCAGGCTGCTGACCAGAGTATCCTTGCTGAGGGGTGGCAGGAGGCTGGCCAGATGGTGGGATTTGCTGAGACGGAGGAGGCACTTGGGCAGTACCACCACCCTGGGGGCCATATGAGGCAGCTGCACCATCTGGTGTTGAGTTAGCCCCATTCCCATAACCAGCTGCTGAATTGTACCCTTGCTGATGATCATATCCCGGCTGTGGCTGACCATAAGCTGGTTGAGGTGCTGGTGCTTGATACCCACCACCATAACCATCCTGAGAATAACCTTGCTGTTGCCCCACAGGTGGCTGTGTATAATTTGAATCGCCATAGGAGCCCTGCTGACCATAACCAGATGGTGGAGGTTGACCATAATTGTAAGCTGTGGTTTCAGCTGAGGCTGAGGAACCTCCATGGGGTTGTTGCTGCTGTGGAGGTTGTTGGTTGTAGTAATCATATCCACTGCCTGGAGTAGTTGGCTGACTTGGTGGGACAGCACTTTGGTCCCATCCGGTGGAATATCCACCAGAAGTTGGTTGAGGTGGATAGCTGGCATAAGGTGGCTGAGACATGTTATACTGAGGCGGTGGCCCTGGGTATGCACCAGGCTGCATGTAGCCATGGCCAGGTTGCTGCATTGGAGGACCAGGAGGACCCCAACTTGTTGGTGGCCGTGGAGGACGGTAGCCTTGCTGAGAGTATCCTCCAGACATATGTGGATTTCTAACACGATTCTGCAAAGAAATTGTTTCTCATATGAACCACAGTAAACGTTTTCCACACATCACGGCGATACATTGGGAAAAAAAGAGCATAATATATACAAACAGCAACAACTAGGAAACCTCACATGTAACAGTCAAAATTCATACAGAGGCAAAAGCTATCTAAATGAGGATTGATGCATTCTGCATTAACATTAAAAGGGGTATAGACGCCAACATACCGCATTGGGAGTTGAACTATTTGAGTTACGCCAGCAGATGCAGATCCTCTCCCTACTCAAAGTGAATAGGAACAAAAGAAATGCGGCAAAAGCTATACAGGCATCTAAACAAAACCAGAGAGCCAAGCATACCCTTGGAGGCAACAGATTCCAAAGTTGCATACCATGTTTTATCTTGTAACAGCATCCAATTGATACATCATCATCAACAAAAGCAGTACACAAGAAAAGCAAAGGCAAACAAGAGAAGCAAAGGCATCTGGCAAACGATAATAATACGAGCCTAGATTACATGACAGTACTCACATCACGGTTGAAGGACATCACCCCCACCACAGCAGGAGCTCAGTACTAGATTGATAAGAACACGAGATTCAAACTTAAACTACTTAGGATAGCAAAGGTATCAGTAAATTGGCAAGGCATGAAAACAACGGATTGGGATAGTAGCAAGAGAGACAATAACCATTTAACTGTAACAAATCAACACAACAGAAGGAACAGGGAAAATGCAACACCAAAGACCTATCGGTCTCCAACTGGAGGTAGAAACTGACATCATGAAAACAAGAATATTTATGATAAAATAAGAGGTATCCCACAAGAATTTTAAGAGGATGGCAGACTTACAGAAGTAATGTACGAAAAGAAAAAAAGATGTGGTTTCCCATTCTTACTATTGGATGAGGTTGGATGATATGGTAAGTACCCATGCAGCGCAACTTGCTAATTACGCTGCATCAACTCTCCGTATCTTATTCCGTTAAGCATCTCGCTGAGCTTTTAAACAGAAAAAGAGATAGATCCAAACACTACATGGAAATCAACAAAAAATCCAGCTCGGACGGAAAAGGGAAACTAAGAAAGGAGTGGACAATAAATAATATCAGGTTCCCATGGATGAATAGAAGTTACTCTTTCACAAGGCCAGTGGTCATCAACTATATTCCATCAATATGGGTCGAACTGGTAGAATGATATTGACAGCAGCATCTGAAAGATTCCTTCAAAACAAGCGTTTATTTGAGGCAGGAACATATTGATAGATGATAAAACTTAGACAATATCACCATCTCTATTGTCCTAGTGGTGACTTGACTTGCAAATGGACTGAGTCAGAAAAACAGGTATTTCTCTTTAAACTCAATGAAGAACCTATCCAAAATTCAAAATACAGTAAGACAGAGCTATTCAAATACTAAGAAGTTACAAAATATAAATGTGGAGGACAAATTACTGGAAGATTAAAGTTTCTCAAAAGGTGACAATAACATTGATGAAGGGTAAAAAAATTAAATAAAAAAGAGGAATCAACAGATTCCTCCTGCAACTTGGAATGCAGAAGAAAGTTACAAAAAGCAATGTAGTTCCTAATGAGATAACAATTTACCAATCAAGATAGCAAGACAAACAATTGAATATTCTGATGGCAAACACTAATAAGGTAATGATCCCAAAGACTAATCATCTTAAGGTTAAATTTCTAATCTTGTATGTCAACGTTGCCCGTCAATTGCAGCTCTCTTAAATGTCAGTTAGTCATCATAAATAGTATTCAAGATCATACCAGTGACCATGGCTAAGAACTCCAAGAGGATTCACACTGGTGTCATAAGCTAATCCTACAATAATTCCCAATAACAATTTTAGTCAGATGCTGCACAGAATAATAACATTCAGGATTGGCTCATGGAATTATCCCAATAATTATTCACTTGCACGCTCAAGTATTGATGACTTTAAACTTCATTGAGATGCATCCTGGAAATGAATCATTCATATAAGTCAAGAACTTCAAAACAGATCAAGAATGATGATTCAAGGGATCCTGCAAGAAGCTCCAATACTTAAGCAGATCCTTCAGAAAAGATTTCAGACACGTCCAAAACCATAGGATACCTACCACTTACAATTCTATTCTCAACTCGGACATCCCCAAGCCACTTCAGTTAGGCCTATGGAGGTTAACTGTAGATGGAAGAGCATCCAATCAACTAAAAGATTAAGCAGGTTCACAATCTCAATTGAATGACAACTAAAAATCCATGTGAATATCCTGCAGTGTAATCAGGTTATGAAGGTCCTATGCATATATATCTCAAAAGAACATTATAAGATTCAATATATAAGTCTATTCTTATAGTTACGATATACAAGTTTATTAATAACTCCCAAAGAAAACTGCTGCACAGCCCAACACTTAACTCCATAGCCATTTTCCACCATAGGATAATGGCAGATTCACGCTGTCCAAATTAGCATCATCAACGTAACAACCTCCAATTTCTTATGAAAAATCAAGAAAAGAGAAAAAGGAGACAAGATTCAACTCATAATCAAACCAACTTGAGGTATATTCAGAAGTGACTACACAACAAAATTGGAGATATCTGATCCACAAGTCAGCTGAGCTGATGAAATCCAGTGAAACAACTATGAAGATAAAATGAGCTGTCCCATCAAGTTAACCAATCACAAAATTATTATAATCGAGCTTCTTTGCAAATTTTGATGAAAAAATAATTAAAAAAGCTCCACATATACACCAAGGAAAGTATACAGTTTCAGAAAGTACTAAACATAAGTATAACAATAATGGATTCTCATAGAATTTACTTGAACATCAACTCCCAAACACATCCAACAAGTTTACAGTGAAATATAAATATCTTGGATACATAAGCCTAGTCAAGAAACCCAACTGAAACATAAAACCACATGAAATAATAATGACAAAAAAGTGAAAAAAGAATTTTACACAAATAAGTATCAAAGGCAATAGATTCTTTGCATGGCCCACATAGGAAGAGCTTCCTACAAGACCCACATATTTTTTGCAAAGTAGAAATGTCGTTTGGCAATTCCATCCATTGTACACATAGGTTACCCTCAGGATTGGCAACTTATCAAATTTCAGAGACAAATTCAATCATATAACAACCCACATATCATCTTGACAAAATATAGACTTTTTAATGGACTATAAAAGGCCTATTTCACCATGTGGTGGACCCTACCTGCCAACAAAAATTTGGAACCACCTGATCTGCCATGCGGCAGCTATTAGGAACATATAGAAAGGCCTCCCTATGTGCCCTTGCAGGAAACCAATTCCAAATTAAAAAGAGAGAAAAAAAAAAAAAGTAGCATAGTAGCATAAACTTAGCAAAGTGGAAGCAAGAAAACTTGACCGTCTTAATAAAGGAATAATGGCATAAAAAATTAAAGTATAGAATATGGAAGAGGGAGAGAACAGATGTCACAACTTTTATGTCATTAAATTAGAATTCACAATTGGCAAAACAGTGATGAAACATCATAGGAATTCTATGGAGAAATTATCTAAACAAATAGATTGAACATGAATAACAGCAACACAAGCATCAAACAAATACAGTATAATTTGGCAGCAATTACCTGCTACTAGTTAGAAAGTAATGGGAAAATGGGCCATAGACTATATTGGGTTATAACATATTAATTTTTGCAACAAGAAAACTATAATAACAGTAAAGGAAAGATTGTAAACATAAAAGATTATAAAATTGTAGGGCAACAAAGTACAAGCAAAACAAACAATTTATAATATTTATTTACCTTTATTTTTTATAAATATACAAATTTTAGATTTATAATTAGGAGATATCCAGATGGGCTGCTGATATTGAAGAATTTTTTAATACAGGCCTTTTCTTTCCATTCCCATTGTTCTGTTAACCAGTATTGTGACACATCACTTGGATCTCCATCTCCTCACCCCACTTACGAGCAAGGAACTATTACAGCAACAGTTCACATGACAAGCAAAAAAAATCAATGAATGACGTAAAATAGCAAGAGCTGCATCTTGCCTTGCATTGCATGATTGGAAAATTATCTGCATGACCATAAATATCTGGACAGTTCATCAATTAGTGAATTAGGAGCATTGTTCGATTGAAGGTAAACATGATGCCTATAGCACTGAACAATATAGTTTGATTTAGTTTTCCTATAACTAAGCATGGAAGAAGTAGTCTTGACTCTTGAGGACTACAACTACAGGGTTAATTTTATAGTGCAAATAAGGAAATAGAAGAGTATACATACAGCATATAAAGAACAGAAAACAAAAATTTTTACAAGCAGCCCTGGCATAGATTAACCAAAAAGTATTTAATAATTAACAAAGTAACCACATAAAAAAATGCATAGCGCAACTTAACTCCCCCCACCCCCACCGCCACCCCCTCTTACGTCTAACTAGTACAGTAGGTTTTATTCGACCACACTGAGCAAAAGGCTCCATCACCTAATCAATAAAACCAGACCCAAAACATAATAAGGGCTACAAAGCATACCTCACTGGTCACTTCACTAATCAACTGCTTTGCAGATTCAATCTGTTCATTTGTGCCCTCTATCTGAACAGTTCTCTCAGTTGATGTATCTCCAGGAGGCAGATGCAATGGTATCAACTAAACAATAGCAAACATGATGGAAATGTCAGATGCACATAATTCCAATATAAACATTATGTAACATGACAAGTCAATTCACTGTATGTCATAAAGGAGAAACAAAGGCTCTCAAGTGTACTGTAGAATAAGTGCCACTTAAATTGGATTATGTATTGGCAATCAAAAGATAAATATAACAGCCTACATATATCTACTTTTAAGGGGAAAAAACTAAAAGAACAAATATTAAGCAAACATAGACATTTAGATTTCATTACAAACCTGAATACGAGCACCTGTCGTAGCTTGCATATTTTTAATTGTCTCCCCCCCTCTACCAATTATCAAACCAACCTGTAAAGTATTACATGTTAAAGACTATCCAGAAACCTAATTGACAAAGAGACACGCAAAAGCACAAACTTTAGATCCTTTCTACATGCCTTGTTGTTCGGGACTTTCATAACAAATTGCTCAGTTCCAGGTTGCCCAGTTAACCGTCTAGAAACTAAGCCAGAACCCCCTGCTTCAGCCTGCACAAAAAATTAACAAGACAACAGAATCAAGTATACCAAAAAAAAAAAAAAAAGAAGGGGAACTTAATACCCATTCCAGTAATGACCTATTTGCCAAAGACACTAAAGCTTTCCAAAGAACTAAGTTGTTCCCTTACTCACGTCCACCATTCATATAACTGAATCATTAGGTAATCAAATGCCTCATCTTCAATTATGACTCATTCACAATAGCTGTTTCCCATGCATTGATATAATGACTATATCCACTGGCTTCTCATCTATATTTTTCAGAACATAGCAACTAGGTAAACTGGATATATGCATTCTACCAGCTAGATTACAATCAAAATTCCATATTACTGTTTTTAGCTAATAAGTATGTATTCCATTCTAGTTCATAGGTAAGCACGTTCTGACTGACTAGAGAGAGAGAGAGAGAGAGAGAGAGAATGCAAATGCAACACTTCCTCTATTGAAGTGATGAAGCACTACCTCAGCAAGAACATCGTTAATTAACTGTTCTGCCTTGCTTATTTGCTCTGGAGTGCCCATGAGTTCAATCATTCTAGTCGGTGAATTGGGATCAGCATCCATATCCCTCGTTACTTGAATCTTTGCCCCGGACTGAAGCTGAAGATATTTGATCGTCTCTCCACCTTTTCCAATGATAACACCCACCCTTCCATTTGGGACATCAATCTTCTTACTTGCACCCTGGAAACCGTACGCAGGTGCAGTTGAAGGCGGGGCAATACCAATTTGACCGAGAGGTTTCTGCCCATAATCTGAATTCAATGATGTTAAAGGTCACTAAGGCTCATTTCAAACAACTCAGCATATGAAAGCTATGAATCGAAGGTTTGCAACGATTACAATCAACAGTAGATGACTGCGAAACATAATTAATTATAAACCCTAAGCAGGGATTTGAAAGCGGGGAAAACAGATTATACAAAGAATAACCAAAGACCATTACAAATCCTAATCACTTCACTCCCAACCCTTCCCCGGAGGGCAAAAACTCAAATCATTCCAAATGAAATCGATAAAAATATTGATATATTTACAGTTTGGAAGATAAATAGAGGCGAAAAACGAACCAGGCGGAGCAGAGCCGAAATTTTTATCGTTTGGTTCATCGATGCGACCACCATTTTCCACGCGAGGGCGCTTGGCTTCGGCACTGCTGAACAGTCGAGCAGCGATCTCTTGTGCGCGTTGCTTCGCAAGCTGGATCTCATCGACGGGTGGAGGCACGTTGTTATAAGGAAGAGGATGTGAGTGAGCAGAATCGGGAGATGGAGAAGCAATCGGAGCAGAAAATCCAGTAGGGCGACGAGGGGCCGATGAGGGTGGAGGTGGTGTTTGATCTTCGTACTTCCGCTTATTCTCCATTCGCGTTGTGAACTGAAGCTCTTCTGCCATCGAAAGAAAATCGCGTCTCTGTAAATCTAACCCGGCAAAGATAGCAAAGAGAGAGAGATTGGGAAACCCTAGAAAGAGTTTAGGGAGAGAAGTTAAGGGTCCCTATTATATACTGGTCAAGAGGAAAAAAAAAAAAACTTTTTTTTATCAATAAATTTATTTCGTTCACTCCATACTTCATTGATCAGTGGTATTTGTAGTATGAGTTTGATTGGTTTTGAACTGTTTCATCAGATAAATCAACCTGGTCTATCGTGAAGGCAGTCCAGGGTTTAAATAGTATTATATATATACTAGATTCAAAGTTTTTACGACTCAAGTTACTTAGTTCATCTCTTTGTTCCCATGTCTAGAGAAAACGAAATGGGATCTTTCGATGGGCTATGGAAGGTATGAATCAAAACTCAACTGGAATAAATAAAAATCAATCTTCAACACACAAGTATGCATTGATTAATCATCGTTTTATTTATTTTTTTGGGTAAATAGAACTCCAAGGAGAATAAACGAATCATCTTTTTATTACTCCCATTGTATTTTTGATTCATGTATAGAACGTCATGTATTTATGTGAAACCCTAGACCCAATATATTATAACAATTGATATCAAGATCTACTATCGATGGTTAATAAATGTAGACTTACCTTACCAAATTGGATATGAGCTTGATATTTTTCTCCTTGTTTCAAATAAAACTGTCAAAGATTAGTTTTTTGTCAAAATTTCCGACATCGAAATATAGTAATAAAATATATCAAATTGAAAGTCTTGATGAGATGATCTTGCTGTCTAAAAATCGCCACCACTGGAAGGAAGCCGTAAGTGAGATCCACTCGCAGAGGAAAGAAAAATAAAAGGGGGGAAAATATCAACAATGACTCAAAAACCCTAGATGAATTAATTAGGCAGGGCCTTTTGAGTCAATACTGAATCAGCTCAAAAATAATTGGCCGGGTTGCTTGTGGGTCGACACATGTGACACAATTGTCGACCCTAGTACCTGGTAACTTGATCCGCTAATCCCAAAAAAACTAGAGTCAAGTGGTTCAAGATAAGTCAGTCTAGTTCACAAAGAGCCCAACTCGACTCCAAGGGAGTGAAATCATGCGTCGTCTTCTAATGGGGCATGTGGAGGCATTGGAACTCCAATTTTTTTTTTGCGTTGAATCCATATTTTTGTGCTCTTCAATTTAATATATTATTTGACTCATTTTGGTCTTTCGAGAAAAATGAATCTAACCAAAAAGTGCTTTAAGGGAGTTCAATTCATAGTTATTCTACATGTTGTTCAATAATTATTGTACCAAAATACGTTAATGAGTTAAAAGTAC
Source organism: Protea cynaroides (assembly GCA_028583415.1). Classification (NCBI taxonomy): domain Eukaryota; kingdom Viridiplantae; phylum Streptophyta; class Magnoliopsida; order Proteales; family Proteaceae; genus Protea; species Protea cynaroides. Next base: position 113,413,182 of record CM053276.1, on the reverse strand, counting down.
ATGATGATCTTAATTGTTAACCCATAGCTCTAAAACAAGTTTGATGATATCATGGTGGAATTAAGTGAAACCCACATAGTGTTTCAAATTCAAATTTTATATATTTGTAAATATTTCATTGAAAGACAATCTACACAATCTACAGTCAAATGTGATATTGTCAAATTTTATTCAATTTAAGGTTTGCAGGTATCATATAAAAAATAGATGAAACTGTCCAAATCAACACACCTCATTGCAACATGATGTTTTCAAACTTCAAATTTATGAATTTATAGATACAATCAAGAAAAACAATGACATTGTCAAAGTCTACACTTTTGTAAAAACACAAATTGCATCTACTTATTTTTTTTTTTTTTTTTTTTTTTTTGGGGGTGGTTAAGTAGCATCTTTATTTATTTATTTTTATTTTTTTTGGGGGGGGGTGGTTAAGTAGCATCTAATCTCATTCTTAAAAGTTCTTTAAAAATCAAACATTAAAAAACTGATTTCTAAAATAATTTGAGAGTGATTGTCATCTTTATAAAAAGCATTGTCTTGCTCCTTTTTCAAGTATACATGGGAAATCACAAAGATTTTACCCTCGTTGCCAGAATAAATGTATTGTATAAATATAAAAGGCAAACAAGTAATGTTACTTCTTTCACAAGTTTATTACAACAATATTTTCACTTTAAATAATCCCCAAAAAACCTGTATAAAAACATCATATTGGAAAATAAAAATGAAAAATTCACAACCTGCTGGTTGTGTATGATTGACTACAAGGGGAATTGAAAGGAAGGAAAACAAAATTTTTTAACTTTAAAGGAAAACTCCTGTAATAAGTACAACACATGATTTCACGTTATTGTTATTGTAGAACTAATTCTAAATCATTCTATATTTAATTATTAAATTACATTTTACTTTGCATTCAAATCTCCAGTATTTAAAAAATAAAATAAATTTTACATCTTATTATTATTATTACTAAATATGTTAAGAAATTTAAGTGGTTTAAACAATCATTTTATGTTACAACTATATAAGTTTCCTTTTAAAATTTTAAAAAAATACCCTTCGTTTCCCTTCAATTCCCTTGCAACCAAATACAGCCGCCGTGGTTTAAATCAAAACAAGAGATGCACATTTGTATCTATCAGTTCAATCAGGCAACAAAACTGAATACCAGCTATAATAAAAGCAACATGCATAGTTAAGAAATATAATCTAATTTACAAGCCTGGCTGGCACAATAATAGCAAAACATGTGTAAAGCAGAACAGCAATTTCCGCTCCTACTACATAGACAGACCACAACAAAGTTCTTCAGTTGTAGAATTTATTTCTTCCGACAGCAAACAAGTTCTTCAGATATAGAATTTATTTCTTCCATAAGCGAAACAAAAGCCCAATTAACAGTTGCTGGAAGCCAAAGTAGGTCATATGCCCTTCACTTGGTCCACCAGTGATAGAAATCCTTTCGCCTGCTAATCTTCTTCTGCAGCTGAAGCATTCCATAGAGTAGAGCCTCAGCAGTTGGGGGGCAACCGGGAACATAGATATCAACTGGAACAATCCTGTCACAGCCCCGAACAACAGAGTATGAATAGTGGTAGTATCCACCACCATTTGCACAGCTTCCCATGGAAACAACCCACCGAGGCTCAGGCATTTGATCATAGACCCTGCAACAAGATAGTAATGTCTCAACATAACTCTCTCGTTTAAACAATTTAGGAAAATACCCTCCACAAATTCAAGATTAGATTGATATTTCTTTTCAACACACAGATCAGAGTGAGAAAGAGATTCGTAAATATATAATGCAATGGGATTATCCTGAACGAGCACGTAAGAAGACCCAACTCAAAATAAAAATTAATGGATCTTCCTAAGATTATTGATCTGTAACTATCACCAAAAAAAAAAAAAAAAAAAAATCAAAACCCTCAGTCCCATGACATTATTACAAAAATTCCCCCCCCCCCCTCCCTTTAAAATCAAGACTGACGTGTTCTGCCAGACCAATTGTATGGCCTACATACAATATAACGACCACCATGAGCAACAATTTTGAACAAAATTTCAACTGAGGAATAGCAAAAATGAAAAGGCAAAAAGGGGGGATACTGGGACAATAACCACAGGCAACCTTCATCAAAAAAGGTCTTACTGTCTTAGGAAGTGCAGGATTCACAGAACTATTGGAATGTTTTGATCCTTCAAAACAGAACAGTATTTACTATGGAACATCAATAGGTGCAGAGGAACACGGAGAGTGCCATAAAACAAAACAAGAGAACGAATGACTTCACACATACACTAGTCTTTTCTTCATAAAAATAAGATTATATATATATATATATATATATATATATATATATATATATATATATATATATATATATATATATATATATATATATATATATATATCTGCTCCGCTTGGTGTGACAATAAGGTTGTTATATTGCAACCTGATGGTCACGGGTTCAAAATACGGAAAAAGCCTCTCCGCATTGCGGGGATAAGGCAGCGTACATTCTGCCTCTCCCCAGACCCTGCAGTAGATCGAGCCTTGTGCATTGGGATACCCTTTCAGTCAACCCCATTTAGTTGGGATAAGACTTTGTTGTTGTTGTCTGCTCCGCAGACCATCTAATAGAATCTGTGGCCTAGAGTAATACACCATGTAAATGGAATAATTACTCCCCCCCCCTGTAGTACAAAGTGTCTGAAGTGCCCTCATCCTCCGGATTCTGTTCCATCCAACTCCCCATAAAGTTGGTCATCGACCAGAGACAAGGATGCCATTTTTATGCTCAGTTCAGATTTTGGTGCTATTTCTCTCCAGCAACCACTACAACCTCTTGTCAAGGTAACTGTCTATGTGGAGAGATATGCTCAGCTATTTTCCACTATTCCTTTAACACTGAAGCAGTAACGTCCATTATCATCCCCAATTACCACCTTAAATTGGTGGAACCCCAGTCAAGAATATTTTCAAACAGCAACGGTGAACAGTTTACTATCTCCCAAATTAAAAATCCTCTTACAATTCGTTTTATTCTGAATTTGACCATTCAACTCAAATTTTATGTTTCCTTCCTCCCTGGACAAGATTTGTTAACTGGGCTTGATATCTCTTCTGAAGGTCTGCATTATATAAGTCATTAATTACCTTGGTCACCCATTCAGAATATATTCTTTATTCTAATATTTAAGGCAATATTGTTCAATTGTCATGTGCCAATCGTCATTCAGAATTTTTGCTTAAATGTCCTTCACCTTTGTAGAACAATCTGGACTTCTTCATATCTCTTCCTTTCAGAAAAATGAGGACATAAATCCTACCAAAGCCTCACAAAAAGGAATGCATCCAAACCATCTCAAGTTAGCTCTTGCAGAAGTTGCAACATTGCAAGTGCATCATCTTATTGAGCCCTCGAGCTCTCCTTAGGCATGTGAAGCCATTTATGTTAACAAACTTTCTGAGCAGATTCATGGAAAATTAAGATGATTGACCAATTATCAACCTCTCAACACATAAGAACATACCTGTACATATAAATGAAGACATGGAAATTTTATTCTTCTGTGATGGACAAGGTTGTCAAGTCGACAAGGCGTTAGAAGCCTGACGGACGACCTAAGCGGCCAAGGAGCCTAGACGCCTAGGCAGCGCCTCGGCAATGCCTTGACAACCCAGCTAGCAAACTGATGGAATTAGCTGCAATCTTATAATCAAGTTCACAAACGTCATTCTTTCACACACCACCACTACAGAGGTCAGTATACTACTGAATCATAAGGGTGAGGTTCAACTTCCAACCATCCACTTCAGTGTGTAGAATGATCTAGAAAATTAATTTATACCAGCACTATTCCAATACTCAATGTCCAATAGTCCATCACTTTCTATATATACATAGATTCCTGACAGTATCAGTCAAATTTCTTTTTCAGCTTTGTAAGTCATGCAAAGGCATCTATGAAAAGAAAGCAAGGGCTGATAAATTTTCTCATGACATACATTTCAATCACTGCATCCTTCACAGATATTGAACCATATCATCTCCAACCTGTTTCCCTCCTCTTATTAAAGCATTAGAGGAAATAAGGTTCAGTAAAGGAATTACTGGAGCGATAGTGATGTAGTACAAGTCTATCATAGAAGATCCAAGAGCAAAGCCACCAAGCAATCGAACCAAACCAAACCAGCCAAGCCGAGCTGCTAAGCCATCTGCGGCTAGGACAGCTATCGGCTAGGCTGGCCAGCAATGGGACAGCTGTCCTAGAATAGCTACACAGCTTCTATTTATAAAGTTTCCTAACACTACTATATATATAGTTTCTATTTATTTGTCCTTCCTGAAGTTAGCTATTCCTATTGTTAGCTACCTTCCTAAATCAATCTTTCTATTTTGATAAGTTTTTATTTTCAGTTTAGAAAGTTTGTATTAGACAATAGAATATCGTCTCTTCTTCTTTTATAAAGTTTCCAAAAGCAAGATTGGACTTTCCTCCTTTGCTAGTGTCAACAAGGAAGGATTGACCAATCTTACTTTTCAATTTGTATTCAAAGACAATTATATATATATATATATATATATATATATAGAAGAGAAGAAAGAAATTCTGGAAAATTGAAGACTTTGCTTTCAAGGCTGTGAGACTCAGCCACAAAACCCCATTCTCCTTCCCTCTTATCAATTTGCATCCCCCCTTCTCTTCCCCTTAATCTCCCCATCGATACCACCACTTGCTCCCATCTCTCCCTCTATCTCTCGATCGATACTCAATGCTGTTATCTCACTGTTTTATGGAACTACTCATATCTTCTTGCTGACGCAACTAATAGAAGGAGTATCGAGTAGTGCTGGTCATGCATCAAGAGATATCGAGCTGACACTAAGACTACCTTTGTTCTCCATCGACTTCAAGCACCAGATTCTGACTTGCGACTACTCCACAGGAGCTCCAATTTCTGCAGAATTTTGAAAGTGCCATAACTTTCAAATCCTTGGGTCAATCGACCTCAAATCTGAGTATTGTTCTCCTTCATTGCAACTCTCCATTCGACCAGAATTTCGTAGCCATCCAATGGCCGGATCGATCGGATCAGATAAGTTTTCAGTCCTGATTCATACTTTCCATATTCAGAAATCACTGTTTTGAAGAGAGAGAGAGAGAGTGTGTGTGTGTGATTTCGATTGTTATCCTTGGAACCCTATCATTAGGGCTGGTTTGAAAAGATCCTATTGTAAGGCTAGGCTCTAAATTGATTGTTAAACCCTAGCCTTGCACTAGATAGTGTTGTAGGCAAATCAATCAAGGAAATTAGGTTTAAGAAAGAAATTAACGGAGGGATAGGGTTGTAGGTGAAGCAAACTAGTCTATCCAAAGATATTAGAGTTAATGATTTGAGCAAACAGTAGCGTATCAATATCTGAGGGAAAGTTGACAAAGGGGCAACACAATGTAACTTGCAGGAGAGTTGTCATGATTGGGGGAACAAGGACTGTAGTAATCATTCATTCAAATTAAAAAAGAGGGGGGAGGGGGGGAATAATGGGTTGTTTCGGATATTAGCTCATAGAGGCCATTACATTATATCAGGGAGGTTAGGACTTCAATTTCCACCAAGAATAATGGGGTATTCTAAGCCCCTTCGGGCTACAGGTTAGGGTCTAGAAAAACCAAGGAAACCAGAATCCCAGATAAGAGAACAAAACCCAGATTCAAGGAAACATTAATAACTCAATTAAAACAAGTCAGATTGACAAGCAAGTTCGAAATTTGAAACTTGAAACTTAATTGTCAATTATATTATGTCCAGAAGCAACTGTAGCAGCAGGACTAATCTGAAACCAGATTTTGAAAATTTCAGTACCAAAACTGAGATTATTTAGAATTTGTATTCAGGTACAAAGCTTAAATCACCACTAAGCCTTCCTAGAATCACCACCAAATTTCTACTAAATCAGCACAGTAGAGAAAGCTCTGAATCTCACAGAACCAAAAGGCAAAAGCCAAAATCCATTCATCAAATTCGTGTAATGGTTAGAGCCCCTTGCAACTTTATATTAAAAAACTCGAACAGACTCACTAAATTTAAAACCCCTCCAGCCAATCGCTTCACATGGCAATAATCTTAACCGACTAACACTCTTGATAAAAAAAATAAAGGAAAGCAGCTTAAAATAAGGTTTGACTCATAGAGACCTGTTCCAATATAACTAAAACACTATTAAACAATTAAAATACTTGTCAAGGCATCACCTAGGAATCCAAGCAGTTTTACAACACTGTGATGCAGTATGATGACGTCCTATGGTCATGGGCATTTAATGCCCCTCCCCTCCCATTCCAAAACCACCACTTTACCACCATCTTTAACCCCATCTCCTACATCCACCTCACAACTTTTTCACCCCAAATTGCATTTAAAGATCCTCATTTCCCCATCACCATCCAACTCTCTTTTATTTCCCACTTTCTCCTAACAATTCTCTATTTTCACACATCAACGTCTCTTTCTCCCCATCCCCTCCGTCCTTTATTATATGTAATTTGAATTGAAAAGGAAATTACATATTTGTGAACCTTTGTAATTTAGGAGAGCCATAGAAGCTCCATTGAGAGTTTGAGGTCATCTTTGTGGTGAGAGAATCTCACACTTGGGTTGAGAGAGTCCCCAAGAGATCCAGAGTTAGAATCATCCCTGACCCTTGGGTTAAGTGGTCCTCTATGACCCTTGCAATCTTGTATTTGTTTTCCCTACATGCTATTAAAGGTTCCAAATTTCTAGTTTTCTCTTCTATTCAATTGTAAGCCACATCACTCTGGGTGTGCAAACATCTAGTTGTTTCACGCCTTTTTTTTTTAATTAATGCCATTTGTAGTATTTTTTTACTGTATAAAATATTTATGTACACTGTCATGCATCAAATCATGCATATGAATTAAGAAATAATAAAAAAAAACTATGCCCTTCACAACGTTCTTGGATAATGTATGATGTTTAGATACACACTCATGCAGTATATCATGCACTTTAATAAGAAAAAAAAAAAAAGGGGGATTAAAAGAAGTCAATGAAGAGGAGAAGACAAAGAGGGCAAGTCGACAACTGACTGAGGGCGAGTTGGCAATTGATTGAAGGCTGCTGCTTCCGGTGGCTGAGATCGCGCCGCAGGAAAGTTCTTTCTCCTTCCACTCTTCCCCCCTCCTACTTCTTCCTCTGTTTCTGGTTTTTGTTGTCTTCCTTCTTTTTTTTTTTTTTTTTTTACCTTACGGAAACCCTCTCTCTCATCTCCTTCCGAAAACCCGTCTCCATTTCTCATCTCGCTGAAACCCCCTCTGCCATCTCCCCGAAGCCCCTCTCTTTCAACTACATTGATTTTGGAATGTCCTTCCCCACATATAAAGCATGCACGCCTAGGCGACAAGGTGAAACTACGACACTAACTAATAGATTAAATCCCATATCCGTACCTCTTACCCATATTTTAGACCCATAAACTAGCCTATTATAAAGAAAACCCAAACCAAAAGCCCAACATATACAAACCCAACTCAATGATTATTTCCAGTAAAACAAGCCCATTTTCTCTAGTTTATCTGCATCATAAAACAGCTGGTCATCTTGATATCTATTAAGCAAATTCCATAAGAAACAACCCAGCCAAAAGACCAAATTTTTATCATGGCCATCATTGATTTTCTTAATGGAACTCCACGTGCCCTGGACTCTTTGAGAGTATAGAGATCAATGTACATACTTTGACTCTATCCATATTATAAAGGAATACAGTTCAACTTAATATATAGCGTGAACAACATAAATCCTCTTCCACTACTCACTGTATCAAAACAGTATCTAAGGTCATACATCAGTTCAATCTCACCACACACGAAAGTTCGGTCATCATAAATTGTGTTCTGCCATTCACCCTATCAAGGGGCATGTTTATTGTTCAATCTTAAACATTTAGATAGTTCAACCTCCCGATACACATATGAAAGATTTGCCCATTCATTTTCGATGGACATTTGGAGACACAATCTGCAAAAACATTTATCTAAGGGAAAAGTTATGGATTACCCAGATGGCTGATCTTTCAAAGGTGCACCTGAACAGCAAATGCCCTACTTCCAGGATAATGCTGGCAATTTCCACGTTTGATAGACAGGTCAAGGTCCAAAACTGGCCATGTGTCAAATTTCAGCCTCAAATCCAATCATTTACCCTCCAACATAATGGCATACCCCATGTCAATACACCCTCTCAAAGTCCTATGCCCTTTTTTATGTAGTCCAGGATTTTTTTAACTCTTTTATTTTCCCCACCTAGTGAATTCGGATTTAGATGCAACCAACATTTAAAATCTTGGATTTTGGTATCATCTCGGTCAGAACGAGATTTTCGGGATCTCGCAGAGATGCTACATTTTTTTGGTAATGGCTCAAACTTGGAGGTACATGTAAGATGGATCCAATATAGTGATCAAGAGGACGAGACTGGCAATTTCCAAGGATCGCCAAGATTTTGTTTAATTTGTTTATGGTCGAACTGAAACTTCTGAGATTCCAAGTTTTTTAACTCAGATATTGTTTCGTGGTCAAGACTTTTAAGATCTTACTGAGATTTTGTTCTATGGATGAAACTTGACATGTGAAAAGGGGATTTGGGTCAACCTGTCCACAATTTGAGCCCAACCAAGATGCCGTATGGCAGATGTTAGATGTCAGATCCGATTTCATACATCACGTCAGTGGATGTCCCATAACAAGACACTTCATCTAAATAGACTAATAGCTTGATTTAAATTTTTGTTGGTAACTGGGACTAATCCTGAACCAGGAGAATTCCAGCAGGAGATTAGCTTGCAACAAAACCGCAAGATAGGGTTTACAAAACAAAAACAGAGATAACTGAGAACTTGAGCAGATCAGAACAAAATAGACTAAAACTTCAGTTGATGGGAAAATTTAATTGGTAGGACAGATCTACAAACGTTGAACTACTTCTGATTCAAAACAGTAGTTTTCCAAGGAATCATATTGTCATTAAGAATGCTGAAAACCAACAAAATTGAGCAGTCAATCAGCAAAACCAGAATGCACTAGGTAAACACTACTACATCCACAGAAGTATGGTCCGAATCCACAAAACCAAATCAGAAAAACAAATATTTTATTTCTGGAAATCAATGCGAGGGCATGTAGGCCAATACATATATTTATAGCTATTCTTCAAGCCTGTGATTGGCCAAGGAGATAGCATACATCATTCATCCACTATAAAATAAGAGCTTCCATCATCTAACCAATAGGAAAGCTCAAAACTGACCTATTACATCATCCATCCAATAAGCAAAGAGAAGCAAACTCAGCTTGGAATAAAATAATCCAAAACCAAGATAAGCTTTACAATAAAAAATTAAGGAAGATATTCTTCTGGAAAAAACTCACAACTTCGACATTTTAACAAGGATAAGATCTGGAGTCTTATCCAAAACAAAATCTGGACAGGAACAGAGACTGCTGCCATGTCAAAGCTAGGCTGGCTGACACGCTGTCTATAACGGTTTCTTTCTTATTAGTTTCTGCATCAGTTGGGGGGTTCAAGGCATCAAGGTTAAGCTTGTCCTGTTATAATTATTCCTGCTCCTATTCTTTATCTGTGATAAAAGCCTTCTCGACATTAAAAAAAATAAAATAAAATAAAATAATTCTAAACACTTGTTTCAATTGACAATAGCTTAAATGTACCAAATTTAACGCTATTTAACCTTTACATGCCTCAATTTCTTGGTTATTTTCAGAAATCCTCACAAATGATGCTAGACTTAGATTACCAATAAGAGATTCTATAGATAACACACTGCCACCAAATTCCACCCCAGAATCATTTAATCATTTCAGGAAATAGAAACTAAAATGACATCATTATGGTGCGACAAAGGCAATTGCAGAAGACAACCATTCACCCCAAAATACCCGTTCAACCCCCCCCCAAAAAAAAAAAAAAAAAAAGGTTACCAAATAGAGCTAATTCCAAATCCGAACCTCACAAAGGTTACTCAGTTATCCAAACTCATGACATCATTGAGGGAACGATAAAGCGACCATTTAAAAGACAAATAAAATTTACCAACGGACATGAAACCTACTTGCACGTATATCAAGCTCCAATTATGCAAACCAAACCCTAATTCCCATAAACACAGAAAGATAAACAAAAAGTAATAATAGCAGCTTACTTGCGAAGCGCAGGAGCCATCTTATTGGTAAGGGTACCAGCAACAATCATGCAATCGGACTGCCTAGGGCTAGGCCTGAAGATAATACCAAATCGATCAAAGTCGTAGCGGGCGGCTCCGGTGTGCATCATCTCGACAGCACAGCAAGCAAGACCGAAGGTCATAGGCCAGATGGATCCACGGCGGACATAGTTCATCACATCATCCACCTTCGAGATCACGAACTCCGCCGTCTTCGACATACTCGGGGGAGCAGCCGGTGGGGACGGACGGGCATACGGAGCCGGCGATGTCGACGACGATGCCGACGCCGAAGACGACAACGCCGGAAGCGTTGTGTGGATCGACGCTGCCCTTTGCGATGAAACAAGGGCAAGACGTGCCGCTCTAGGGAGGAGGGCCATGGCTTGTCGTTGCGCAGCACACGAGATCGCAAGGGGTTTCTCTGAACAGAGCAGAGAGGAACAACAAATGCCTTCTCTGATAATAGGAAAAAGAATATCGACAGACCGGGTTTATTCGGGTTTCGTCATCCGTCTGTTGTCGAGTGATATAAGGGTGCAACCTGATCGGGTTGGACCGGATTTCCAGATCACCAGTACAATCTTTTCCCCTTAACTCATCCAAACTCGATCCGGACTGAACCGTGCTGCAATATCTCAAGCCCAGGCCCAGCCCTGGCCTGAAAGCTCGAGGTTGGCTAGGCTGGCCCAGGGCTGCCCCTGTTTTCGGGACCCAGTTCCTTCCTTCTTCCAGAGCTGTTTTCCTTGTTATGAGTCCTTGTCGTTTCTATCCTTCTTTCAGCCATTCCATTTGTTTCCGTCTACCACTGTTTTAGGTAAGCGAACTCTCTTGTTAAGCAAAGGATGTGGTCTTTCTTTTTCCACACCACATGGACTGTATAGTCGATGATGAAATATGATGACATGTGGGTCCTGTTGTCAAACCAATGGGTCTGATGCAAAGTCAAAGCAGGGGGTGATGTCTAATGAGCATAAGGGTATGGTTAGTAGATACAAGGAAGGGAACTACTCACTCAAATGAGCCACCCGCTGGGCAGTGAGATTTTTGTTATTGGGTTCAAAGTGGAGGTGCCGATCAGAAGTAGCAAACCAAGGGTGAAAAAGAAGAAAATGATCTCCATCGATGATGAAACAATTCAACCAAAGCCTAACTCGAGTAAATACAAGGTTAACGACGTACCAAACCCTCCGGCGAACAGCAAGAGCAGTCTAACATGGTTGTGCAAACTATTACATTACTTATTCAGAGAACGGCTTGTAGGGAGGGTGGAGGAATGTGCAGAACAATATACATGTGCAGAGAGAGTCTTCAGTAAGGGAAGTGAGGGCCTGGGGGGTTGGGGGATCAAATGCTTTGTAAAGAATGGCTACTCGGGGACAAGCAGCTTTGGCCATGGGACATTTTCTGCTATTATGACATTTCTGGACAAAGACGAGAGAGTATATTATCATAGCTCACTCCTCAAGTACAGAGGCTAGAACTGATAAACTTAGTATACTTTTTGAATACCTTCTCACTTTGCTTTCTTAATGAATCTGATAACTTGGTCTCATATTCATTTCCGTCCCCCCCCAAAACCCTTGTATCTAGAGGAGGGCCTCAAGGGAAACATTATAGGAGATGCACTCCCCCTAAAGAATGCTTTAAATCAGGCTAGAGTATATCACTCAATTGGGTTAGTTTGGGCCGTCCATCGTTGCCCCCAGGCTTAAAAGGGGCTCGACCAGTTCAATTGAACATGTCATTTGTAACCCAGACGTCTGACGATCAAATCCAATCTGAGATTATACATCTGTAGCATATGACCGTATTTAGAACTGCAGCAACACAAACGGGGGGAGAGAGAGAGAGAGAGAGAGAGAGAGAGAGAGAGCACCACAGCTTAGTCAAATCAACCCCTCAAATTTACAGGGACTGAACTGTCCAAGGAAAAGGGAACCCCATCAAAGTAGGATTCCTAAGGGGACTCGGTTTCCACGCCACCTGTGGGGACTACAAGTTGACAGCTACACATGTAAACTACAGACTGGTAACTCCGAAGGAGAGAAAAAGGGGGGGTTATCTTGGAATATGACAATAATCATGATAAAATTTCACAATCCCTCAAAATGCAGGTCCAACAATACAAGCCCCATGCCCTAGGTGCCAATGAGATCGATGCAACAGACCAGCCTCTTTGCCTCCAATTCAAATTAGGACCCCATTGAACTCAAACCTAGCAGCAATATTGAACAGCCTTTGTTTGGTTGTAGGAGAGCTACAATCACATTTTCTTCGACCTAAACCCAACACAAGGAGAACAGAACTGCATCTTTTCTTGAAGGAAAGAAAAAATCAGATACGGAGCTGCCCACCCGGGAACAAAAGACAAGTTACTTGTGGGTGAGACAGCCACTTCTGGACCCCAGTATCAGATAATGTGCTACAATCTATGCGATGCTGAGGCATTGAGGGATGATGCAGCCTCCATCTCACTGGTTGGTCTGTAAGGCAAGATGGCCTCACCAACAGCAAACAAAAGAGCTTGCCAAACACCACATTTCTTCCAGGACCATCTTCATGCATAATACATGTACAGGCTATTTGCGGCAGCACAGGCAAGTGAGTTTTCAGTTGGGTGCCAAGCTAGGTGGAGTAATTTGGTTGTGAAATCAAAAGCATTTCCATTTGCATCAACTCCTGGATTATCCGCTCCTGAAACAGATTCAAACAAAACCATATTACCAGGTGGCCAAAATCCAAAAGAGAACAACTAATAAAGACGTCAAAGATAGATATCACTTGCTCCCTCGGAAGTTAACATGTGAACAAAGTCTACACAAACCTCTTCTGACAACACGTGTTAGACTGCTCAGGGATCTCGAAGGTCTTGAAGGGGTTGGCACTTGTTTCCTGATTAAGATATATGGCATTGTGTGAAATGACAGCAGATAACAGTTGAGTCAATGCCTCAATGATGATTATAATTTCTACTACAACTTTTATTATTACATTATCTATGATCCTCATAGCAGTCATTTACCTCATGGGGTTTTTGCTGGCTTCTAATGATGTTGCTTCAGTGCTGCCAGCAGTGCAACCAAACACACGAAATAGATTGCTGGAGTCACAGCAACATGGTAGCATCACATATTCGATATAGATATCATAACTAAAGGTATCCATAATGATGACAAAGTATTATGACAGGAACAGGACTGAATACCTGTAGGATCCAGTGGCAACTCGGAGTCCATCACCACTCAGACAACATTCAAACTTGTCAAATATTGAATCATTTTCATATAAATCACATAGCTGGCCAAGATGAAGCACTATTATAATCAGCACGCAATCCTGTAGCTATGCATCAACACCATGTACACACATTCAAGAAAGAAAATTCTAAAGAAAAAGCAATACCTTAGGTCTTAAATATTCATGAACCTGGAAAGTTGCAACTGGACCGGAATCCATGTTTATGTCCCATAGCTGGCAACCAAGTAAAAGATGCTTTAGTGAAAAAGCGAACAACAAGATCATCCAATGAAATTTTCCCTTGTAATATAAGTTTGAGATCCTTATCTTGTTTTACAACCCAAAAAGAAAAAAAGAAAAGGGAACAGAACTGCTCTGTATATTTAAGAACGTATAGAAATCGTCTACCACCTGAGTTTGGGCGGGAGACTTGGCGGCCCGGATGGATGGCCGCCACCTGGCTCTCGGGTGGATCCGAGCCCTCCATCCGAGCCGACACCCCTGTTGGCTCAGCTTGTTGGCTCGGGTGTCAGCTCGGATGGAGGGCTTGGATCCACCCGAGAGCCAGGTGGCGGCCATCCATCTGGGCCGCCAAGTTTCCCGCCCAAACTCGGCGGGAGAGGTGGATCCTTTAAGAATGGTTTGAGATGTACAACTATAAAAGCACAGAACAGATTACTCAACGATTGCCACTGGGTCAAAAGGGGAAAAGAATGAATGAAGGGATACGGTTACAGAATCCTAAGGAGATCTAAGAAATTAATACTAATATCAGTATGTATGGCAAAATCCAAGAAACAGTTGCTGCAAATTTGTTTTAATAGCACATCTCCATATGCAAAGAATGAATTGGGAAGATAGTGTCTTGGGAAACTGTAGTAAACCAAGAAGAGAAACCAGATGAAATAAAACAAATAAACATAAAACAAATGAACATAAATTTGCAAATTGGATCGTAGTGCAGTGGCCAATACAACAGATTGAAGCAATGAAATTAATGCACTTCCATGTTCATGGTTATCAAACAATTGCCTCCAGTGAATATGTGCCAAGTATATATTTATTTAAGGAAGCGAATACAGATTGTAAAAAACACGTTAAGAAGTGCACAATAGAACCAAACCATATCCAGCACCAAATGAAATAGTTGTCAAGGTGTCGCCTAGGCGTCCAGGCGCTTTTTCAACTTCTGGGCGTTTGGTTGCCTTATTGTATAATGTCTTGTTTTTTTTTTTATTAATTGATGCCATTTGTAGCATTTTTATTGCATGTGTAAAATACATATATATACCATAATGCATTGAATCATGCATATGTATTAAAACAATAAAAATTGATGCTCTAACCCCCTCATTTTTGTATAAATTCCAATGCCTTGCATATGCCTAAGCCCCCCTTCAACACCTTGGATCGCCTTAGCACCTTGACATCTATACTTCAAGCCTCAAATAATGCCATGTTTATTAAATATAATGAATGAAATTGTGAAGTTATGAACCTTTAGGGTCATGTAATCACGACTAAGAATATGTCTTCCATCCTTTCCAAACTTAATATCCGAAATTGAGGCAATAATTTCAGTGAAAAAAGATCTTGATCCAGGTGTCTCCTGCTCTTCAAACCTGTATGCAAGAAACATCATTGAATGCTGTGTAAAAAGACATCTACAGGTAAATTTTTTTAAAATTAATCAAAGTAAATAAATTTGATATAAATACTTATGATAGCAATCAAAAGGATAATCAAACTGTTCCTATGGTTCTTAAGACATTCAATATTTTCATTTATGCAAGACTCATGGAAAGAATTAGATAGAGAGAACCAAAAGATAACTTACAATTTGGTATGAGTATCACAAAGAGCTGATTGCCGCAAATCAATAAGACGAATTGAACCCTTTGAGCTACTATATGCTAACATGTTACAATGAGTGGGGTGGAACTCAGCTGACGTTATAACCTCTGCAAGCACAGTGGAATTGTTGGTTGAAGCATGAATAAGAATTAACGAAAAAACAAGTACTACTTCCAACTTTAACCACAAATCATCACTTCCACCAAATGGTTTAAAGAATTATTACACTTTTCTTTTTCTTTTTTTTGATGAATAATTATTACACTTATTACCCTCAAGGAGAGGAACATCCAGCGAAATTACACTATTGAACTAGCTAAAAGTTCAAAACCAAGTGCCAGAACAATGCTCTTTGCCACATAAACATCAGTATCAATACAACCATTCAAGTTATTGAAAGCACTCCTTTAGGAACTGAATGTTTGGATGGTCTTTAGGGACCAACCAGCCTTGTATTTATAATAAAAGAGAGAGTTACAAAAGGACTAAAGAAAAAACTAAACAGACTCACAACAGGAGTCGACAATAGAAGAGTTATAATCCAAGAAGGAAACTCTAACTCTAATCTAAACAAAGCTGGAATTATAAAAGAACTAAAACTATCACCCACCCATGACTGACTCCTAATAGAAGTAGGTTACATGGGATGGATCAGATCATTATGCCCTTGTGCCCCCCAAAAAAAAAAAAAATGGCGCCTAAATGTCACGCACATAGTTGTCAAGGCGACAGGGCGATCCAAGGCGTTTGAGGCCATCCTGGGCGCCTAGGCGACCAAGGCGTTCCCAGTGTATTTTTTTATATTTTTAATATATTAATGCTATATTAATGTTTATATATATATGCAGCATTCTACATAAATAAACATTTAAGACATAGCTTAATTAATATAAGAAAAACAACAAAGAAACAAATAATTGAGTTAAGTAGGCAACACGTATTTATGACTAACATTTACTTATTTCTAACAAATTTTACCGGAGTGTAACTCCTTTAATATATTTCGGATTCAAGCAATCTCAAATTCATTGCAAAGCTAGTATAATCAGCTTTCCAACAAATCCTAGATTGCTTGAATCCGAGTTATAATGAAGGAGTTATACTCCGGTCAAACCTTGTTCGAAGTACGCGAATGCTGTTAAAAGTCGTCTGAATGTAAATTATTTTTTGGGCATCAAAGCAAGATATTATTTTGGCGCACTCTTGGTTTTTAGTGATACTTTACTATAATAAGATTTATGGAATTTTTATATTTGGAAAAAAGCCTAGCATTTTGAAGTTGAAAATCGCCCCCGCACCCGAAAATACGATTTTTGTTCTTGAACTGAAGGGTTGACTTTTTATCCTTCTGGAATTTGAATTTTAAATTATTTTTATTGGATTCAAATAGGGGGTATTTGCTTATTTATGAATAATATCTTAAGTAATAAATGATATTAGTCATAAATAAGTACTGTCTGGTAAATGTTGTTCCTGTCTAGCCTAATAAATCCTGTAAAGCAAATTCAGAGATCAAAAGGAAAAAAAAAACACACATAAGGCCCAAGGCGATCGCCCAGGCATTCTGGGCGCCCAAGGCGTCCAAGGCGGCGCCTAGGCGACGCCCAGAGAGCCTGGGCGACCGCCCAGGCAACATTCATAAGGCGCCTAGGCGCCCAGGCCCTGGAATCACGCCTGGACGCCTAGGCGACGCCTTGACAACTACTCACGCACACTCAACTGGACCAAATTAGGATAAAAAAAAGTTTCCCACCCAAGCCCTTAGTGAATACACCAGCCAAACTAGTCTTCTGACTTCACAAAGGGCATACAATCAGTCCAGCCTCGAGTTTCTCCTTGATGAAGTGACGGCCAATCTTCACATGCTTAGAAAGGTCATGTTGTCCTGGGTTATGAGCAATACTGATTGCAGCTATGTTATCACAATACAACATCATTGGAAGACAAACAAGAACACCAAGGCCTTCTAATAAAAGTTTGAGCCAAGGAACTAGCAGATCCCTTGAGCCGTAGAATGAAAGTCTACTTCAGCACTTGATTTTGCCACAACATTGTGTTTCTTGCTATGCCATGTGACAAGAATACCACCAACAAAAGTAGCATAGCCAGAAACAGACTTCCCATTTGGAAATCCACCCAATCAACATCCATGTAAGCCTAAACTATAGATGATCATGAAGAGATAAAAGAATTCATTTTCTAGGGGCTGACTTCAAATAATGAAGAATACGAAAAACAACCTTCATAAGGGTAAGGATCATGAATAAATTGACTTACCAAACTCACAACAAAAGCAATTTTTGGTCATGTGTGAGAGGTAGATTAACTTTCCAACGAGCCATTGGTAACAACCCTTATCAACTAGTCTACCATCCTTAATCCTTGATTCGAGTATTAGCTTCCAAAGGAGTGTCACAGAAACAGCCCAACAAACCAATCTCTGATTAAAGATTTTGGACATATTTTCTTTGGGAAAGGAAGATGCCCTTTAAGGATTGAGCAACTTCAATTCCAAGAAAATATTTTAGTTTTCCTAGATCCTTTATTTCAAACTCACAACCAAGGAAGCTTTTGAGGCGAGAGATCTCGTCACTATCATTTCCAATGTCAACTATATTATCAACATAGACTATGAGAAGAGCGACTTTATCACCAGATCGCTCAATGAACAGAGAATGGTTAGGATTGTTCTGCTTGTACACTGTTGAAACATAGCCTTGTGAAACTTGCCAAACCATGCTCAAGGAGAGTCGAGACTGCTTCAACCCATAGAGTTCATGCTTCAATTTACAGACTTTGTCATGAGTTGTATCAGAAGAAAAACCTAAAGGAATGTCCATATATACTTTTTCATCAGGTTCCCCATGCAGAAATGCATTATTGACATCAAATTGTTGGGAATCCCATCCCAAATTAACGAAACATGATAATAGAACTCGAACAATATTTAATTTGGCACTGGAGCAAATGTCTCCTAGTAATCAATCCCATATGTCTGGGTAAAGCCCTTGGCCACAGGCCTTGCTTTCTACCAGTCCACCGTCTCATCAAATTTCTGTTTCACCACAAGCATCCACTTGCAGCCAACAGGTCACTTTCTTGGCAAGGATCAAGATCTCAAGTCTCCAAGGAAACCCTATTTTAGCATGCATAAACACATTTAAACTATAAAATTGTAAAAATAATTACACATGGTGGTTGTTTGGGTTTACACCGATGTTTGTAAGTGTCAGTCAGAAGATCAAAGAATGCCAAATAAGACAGTTTAATTATATTTTAAGAGAAGAATAAATATAATAGCACTTAATAAATTAATTGTCATTTTCAAAAAACCGAAAGTAGTCGAGTAGATTGTATACGATACAAATACAATCATAAATTCATAATTCATACAAATACTCAAATAGTCAAATACAATGATGTCCCTAAGTCCCATCTAAAAACCATGAGATCGTAGATCAGGCTCACGTGTCTCACATATAAAAATTTTCAACATCATCTACCATGTAATGATTATGTTTATGTAAAAATTTAATTTTTGCAAAAAATTCTTACCTTAAACTATAGAACCGACGATGAACCAACGATCTTCGGTCTCATACTAAGCTCCCCCTAACAATCTCGTGGAATTATTTGACATAAAAAAAAATTGAAGGTTTGAATGGAAGATGGAGACTAAGGAGTGAAAAAGAGACAATATAACAGTCTCGGTCAAGATTTCGACAAAGACTACCTATTTATAAGAAAACTTAGACCAAAATGGTCGAGACGAGTCGAGCCCCAGTCTCGTGGTCTAACTCGTCTTGAACCCTTCAAGATTTTCAAGAACTTGGAGATCTTGCCAAGATCTCGATTTTAAACCATGTTTCCTAGAGGAAGAGGAACAAGATCCCATGTACCATTCTTTTCCAAAGCTTTTATTTCTTCCACTTCGGATCTACACAAGCCTCCTACCACTTCTGTGGAATAATAATAGAGGAAAGGAAAGATACAAAGCACAATCGGTGAGAGTCATACCAGACAACATGAGATATGGCGTGCAGAGTACAAGCCCTACACCTTTACGAACAGCAATAGGTAACACAGGAGAGGAGGAGATCTTACCAGATGGTGTAGACGGCTCTAGCTCGAAGGATGGCGACGAGATGATAAAAGGTGCAGTAGAGGTGGTTGTCTCAATTTCCTTTTTCTTTCAAGCCCTCTGATAAACATCAAGGTTTGACTCATCCAGGTTCTCCTACAGTACCTGGACTGGAACTGGTTTATGTGACTCAGATTCCTCCAAAATCCCAACTGGTGGTACTGGTAGCGGTTCCTCCCCCTGAGCTAGAACAGGTGTTGGTGCCTCCCCCTGAGCTGGAGAATCCTTAGAGTTCGGAATAGGAAGAATCTCAAGAGAAGACACTTCACTATTAACAGAATCCCCCTAAAAAGGTGGCGGTGAGCAGTTCAAAAGAGTATCATGGAAGAAAATATCCATGATCACCAAGGTACATCGCGTGGGAAGATGGTAGCACTTGTAGCCCTTCTGAGTAGCCAAGTATCCCAAAAATATACACTAGAGGGCATGGGATTTTAGCTTGCCAGAAGACCAATGATTGCACACACAATGCACACAACCAAAGATCTTGGGAGGGACAACAAAGGAACAAGAACCCCATAGCCTTCTCCATTGATATCATTTGATGATTCCCCTACTTCCTCAACCAAAGTTACTCCATCTGAAACCGGAGAGCAAAATGCTTCTGATGATTCTGAGTTGACATTTGGGCAACATTCTCCTCGAGGGCCTAATAATTCCGAAAAAGTATTCTCTGTTGACCTCCATCAATCGGGGAACGAGATGCCAACGTGCGATAGGGGATACAGTTGTTGTGATAGGCAGCGGTGAGAATGGCGTCACTCCAATACTGAGAAGGAACATGGCTGGCAAACATGAGCCCGGGCCACCTCCAGGAGATGGCAATTCTTTCTTTCAGCTACACCTTTCTAGGAAGGGTGTCAACACAGCTAGTCTAATGGAGGATCCCCAAGTCCGCCAAATAAATCTGAAACTGTCCCTGAAGATACTCGTGGCCATTGTCGCTACGTAAAATCTTTAGGGTGTCATTAAACTGTGTGCGGACCATGTTATGGAAGCAACTAGATCCATAAGAGATCACCTCATTAGTGCTGCCCTGTTGGAGAAGGAGAGAACCGAGAGAGAGAGAGAGAGGGAAAGAGAGAAAGAGAGAGAGAGAGAGAGAGAGAGAGAGAGAGAGAGAGAGGATGTGAGGGAAAGAAGGAAACCTAAGGTGGGGTCTTGTCGCAGCTCGCAAGAAGGGAAGAATCAGAACTAAAGCTCTGATACCACGTTGAAAGCACTCCTTTAGGAACTGAATGCTTGGATGGTCTTTAGGGACCAACCAGCCTTGTGTTTTTAATAAAATAAAATAAACGCTACCAAAGGACTTCAAAAGGACTAAACAGACTCACAATAGGAGTCGACAATAGGAGAGTTAGAATCCAAGAAGGAAACTCTAACTCTAATCTGAACAAAGCTGGAATTATAAAAGAACTAAAACTATTACCCACCCACGACCGACTCCTAATAGGAGTTGGTTACATGGGATGGATCAGATTACTATGCCCTTGCAGGCACATACCGTAACACAAATCATAAAATAACAAAGAACAAAAGAACAAAAGTCAAAGGCATTGGTGGGTTAGCACCAAGTGACAATCACAATATTGAGACTTTTTACCTGTTAGATCCTCCATGTTTGCAGGCTTGACGTCAACAATATTAAAACTTTGATTGCTTATTTCCAAGTTCCAAAGATTTATTCGGAGATCATCAGCTGAAATAAACGTTTCCCCGTCACTGAAAAATTAAAGAAGAAAGCAGTGAGTAAAAATACATCTATATGAACTAGTACAGACAAACTACCAGTAATAGGGAACTTCAAAATCAAGTAGAGTAAAGAGCTCTAAGCATATAATATGATTTCTAAGACCATAAAATGACAACATATCTTCTCCAATACTTTATATGAGAATATCAGCAAACACTGCAGTGGCAAATTGCTTCTTCTTTTTTTTTCAGTTCCCTGAAACAGCCAACCTTAATTCATAGAACTCAGCTACAGGCAGTTGACAGAGAAGAATCAAAGGAGCCAATACCTAAACTTGTGCGACAAAGCATGCAGTGATCAAGTTCTTTTTTTGTTAATTTCTTGATTGGGGGAAGAGAGAGGGGGGGGTGGAGTAGGGAAGTTAAAGGAGAACTTCTATTCCAAAAGGATTTGCAAGGAACTCATCAGAAGGAGAATAAAAAGATAAACAAAAAAATTTGGTCAACCACCAATTCAACATTTGCGGAATACCAGTGCTGTAGTGAGCCCCTGCACAATTCTTAGTCATATCGATTGAAGCCCCAAAAAGTAACTGTTCTCAAGATATTAATCCCTAATTTTCTCCTTCCAGGATTTTGATAGACTTATTCTCCTTCCACAAAACCAGACATGGGCACCAGATTCTCCGGTGTTTTTCCTTTTTTCCTAAGCATTCTCCTCTAAATGGCCCAAAACATGACAGTATAGCAAGCTGGACAAGTAGAATTTGGCACTAGCCATAACAATGATGAATCTTAAGATATGCAATGATTGACAAGTTTAAAGAACCCCCAAAGTAAAAACCATGGAACCAATATGCCCAAAAGTAAAAACCATGGAACTGATACACCCCAAAGTAAAAATCATGGAACTGCTATGCCCCAAAGTTCCATGGAACCGATGCAACTCAATAATAATTGAAGAAAGTTTTATCCCAACTACTTTGGAATTGGGGGACTATGGATCATGAGAATGAATCCTGTTCTACCACTCCGTTGCATCCTGGGCCATATCATCTCATGGGCTCAAACCCTTCTCGACTTTCTTCCCTCCACTGATAAGCAAATTTCAATAAATCAGAAATTTTCAAGAGAGAGAGAGAGAGAGAGAGAGACTCATTGATCTAAAAGCCAGTTCGGCATACCCTTCAACTATTATGGTGTTTCACAGTTTCACTCCCCCCAAATGTTCAAGAAACAGAACCCAGAACCAATTGCCACAGCTTCCTCCTCCCAACAACAAATGACTAACTAACCATCCCACATGCAGGAAGAGCAGTTAACTTGTTAGGTACAACCCAAGCTACATTACCAAAGCGCAGTAGAAACAAAGTCAGCAGAAAATAACCCTTGTTTATGCGATTATCTACGATAAGGACTTCTTCAGTGAATGCAGATGAAACAAACTTGGCAGGAAACAACTCTTGTTTACACAATTATTTATGATGAGGATTTTAATGCACATCGAATGATGGATCTGCAAGTGATGGACTCACTTAAGGATTGGAAGTAGAACATTATGCTTGTGTTAACAAATTAGAAGAATAGTCTTCTTCTGCCTCACGATACAAAAATTAGAAGGAAAAAGATGACATTAGGCTTGATCTTCATAAGGGGACTGTAACTTGCTAGAGGCAAGCCAAACAGAGCTGAAACTCTGAGAGTGGCTTTGCCCAGTCCTGGTAGATGGATTCAACCCCAAAATTATTATTTTCATGGAGATTTGAGTGATGTGATGGGTTACTTGCAGAGAAAACCAGCAAAAAGAAGATAACGTAAGCAGAACCTTACATACAGAATCTTAGAAATTAAGCAGCATAGAGAGATTTATAACATAGGTAGATGGTTTTTTAAATAAAATTGAGGTGGGGGGGGGAGCGTCCACCAGATGTAGAAAAAAGAGGAATAAAAGAAGAAATAGGAGAGAAGAAAAGAGGGGAGAAATTAGGAAGACGTGAAGAACACACCTGAGAAGAAAACTCTGATCAGATGCAGCGTAGAAAGAAAGAGAGATAAGAGAAATAAGCCAGCGCGAAAGGGGTCTAGCCAGTCCCCGCATCACATACTCGCAGCACAAAAACTCAAATTTCCATTCCAAAAAATATATCCCCTTCATATGGTGTTATAACCTTTTGTATAAAGATCAAATAAACTGACTTTAGGACTCCCAAAGCAACTAAACAACTGTTCCTTCAAGTTACCTAAACAAAAACTAACTTAAACTTACCAAATACTTGCTATAGAAGATTCCAAACAACATAAACTACTGAGAGCAATAAGATATAAAAAATACTTGACTAAAAAGGACTCTTTATAGAATAAAATAACTTGACTACTTAAAGCACGGGACCCACACAATCTTATCAATATACATAATCTCATATACAGAATTAAAACCCCAAATATGGGCTTAATAAAGAAGCACATAACCTCAATAAACCCAAAAATAAATAGCCCAAGGCCCTTAAAACCCACCATAGGCTAAAATAAATTCTTCCTTGGTGCAGCAGTGAATGACAAAAACAGAACCTTGATTGCAACCCCTTCTCTCCTTGGCATCCTATGACAAATGGATAGGGTATTCAGAACCGAAATCACTTCAAACTGAGTTTACAATTGCCCAAGGATTTCCACTTTCAGAAACCTTGAAAATTCAAACCCATCAAATAAACTGAAATTTCTGGCAAATTCAACAAGGATGCAGTGTTAGAAATCTCCCAGCCATTAAAATCTCTCTAAAATGAGGAAGCACGTGACCATGGAGACCCATTAAACACCAATAATCTGCAATGAACGCTTCCATGTTGCCAGTTATTTGAAACATTTCAGTAAAAGCACTCTGAATATTGATTTGTACACCAACCTAACATGCTAGAAATCAATGAAATTTCCATTAACCCAATTTCAAATAAGTTCCTTCCAAGATCTCATCTCTTGTCCACATGATGCTCTTGCAAACATCATTACCATAAATACCGGATTCCTGCTTCTTTACCCAGCAGTTCTCCAGAACCAATTTTGCTGAAATTGTATTCCTCCACAGGCCTAAGCTTTTGGCACCAAACCTCCTAAGTCGCTTGGAATTTAGAACCAGTGATGCAGTCCAAGAAGGCCCAAGGCCCAAGCTCAAATCGATAATGGGTCAGCCCAAAGAACCAGTCGGTATTGGTCCATTGGACCAACCCAAAGACCAACCCACACTGTTCACGTGAACAGTGTTCACGGTACTGTTCATGTGAACAGTACCAACAGCAGAAATTTTCCTTCTTTTGTTATTTCTTTCCTAAATTATTCTTAGATTTTGTTTCCTAAAGTTAAGTTATGGATTGATATTTTGTAAATTGTTTTTTTGGAAACTTTCCTAAATCTATAAAGGCAAGTTTCCCTTTTAATTTATCTTAGGATATTTTTTAGATTGGAAAACTTTCCTAAATCTATAAAGGCAAGTTTCCCTTTTAATTTATCTTAGGATATTTTTTTTTAAGAGGACTAAATCCTTCCTTATTTTGTAATCTTTCTTAAGTCTATAAATAAGATAAAGAAGAAGAGAGCCAGCAGATTTAGACCAGAAAAAAGAAGAGAGTTTAGCTCCTGATTTTCTGGTTGAGTCTCATAGGTTGTGAGACTCAACCGAAATATTCTGTTTTATGGTTTTCTTGTTCTTCTGTTAATTCCTTCAAGTTCTTATTATTGCATACTGAATTGCGATACCATTAAGTGCTGATTTGATCAACGAAAGCTCGTGGGATTAAAGATTAAAATCATATCGACCAGCTCTAACTAAACCAGTCCCGTTTTAAGATGATAGGTAGTTTTCAAAAAATCACATCTCTCTCATCTGTGATCGGATCATCTCCAACTTTGGATATGTCTTCAAGTACATCCTAAAGAGTATTTCCCATCAAGTTTCAAGTGATTTCAAGGGTTAGATTTCAAGATAAGTGGTTTTCTTCATTACTTTTCTCTGCAGATTTTGTATTGGATTGAATTAAGATCCTGTAGCAAAGAGGCCTTGTTAATTTGACTTGCTTTGAACCCTCTTTGCCATCAACCACGTTCACACTTTTAAGCTCAGTGAGGCCAAAGCATTCATTTGCCTTTGGAAGACAAACGTTTTTCCAACTTTTGCTTCATCTCTCTTTCCAGTTTTTCGAGGTGATTAAAGGAATTTTAATTGAATCACAAAAGAAGACAAATGTCACATAGCTTCTATCTTCACAATCAAGTAGGCAGTCAAATAGATTCTATTTCTACCAAAATTTTGTCCATAAGAAATTCTTTTGTATTTGCCCTGTTCTTTTTGCCAATGAGACTCTAAAAATGAACAAGGATAGATGGCATGTGGGAAGACTCAAAATGATTTTCTCAAATTGAATCTTCATTCTTTTGGAAAATAATTTGTTTCCCATCTCAAAAGGTTGCTTTTAAGTATTAAAGTACTGGCTCCAAAACTCAATCATCCTACAGAAATCCCAAATAGATTCAAGGCAGGTCTCTCATTCTACATTAAAAGCTTGTCATTAAATCTTCTATTCTTGAACATCTATTGGCAATCAAATCAATTTTAGTGAAATTGACCTTCAGGCCCTCAGGCAAGAAATTTCACCAAAGCTTCTCAACACAAAAGCAACAAAATAACGCTATAAGAAGGCCCACAAAAAATCAGTATTTCATATGCAAACTATTAGGGATGGCAATGGGGCATGTTGAGGCTGATTTCACCAATACCATACCGACCCTCTTAAAATGTGGTACAACATTAACCAATTGACCCTTGAAAAAAATCTATGGCTCAGCAATTCTAAAAGTAAAAAGACCACAAACACCATACCCAAACCCTACATCTCAAACCCTAATCATCGGTGGCAGAGCATCAGGGGATAGAGAACACCATAGTCTAAAATCCCAAGGCCTCCACCGTAGAGTGCATAAAACCTGCCAAAACCAGCAACATTCCATCCACCTATTCCATTTCTTTGCCAAAATGTAGTCAGTCTTTACAATATCGACTTTGTATATCACTGCCGTGACAATATCTTCAGACTCCCATCAAGTAATTGCCTTCTTAGGTTAAGGCTCCCAGAAATGCAGATTGTCTATGGCGATCCATAGACAAAAAACAAGAAACTTGAACAGAACCTCACGAACTAATTATTCAATGCAAAAGAACTACTCCCACCCATATACGCATCTCCATAAAGCTCTGTTGGTTTCAACAGTAGACATTTTAAGGAATCTGCTTTAAGAACAAATGAAAGTTGTTTAGGAATGGCCAAACAGAAAACTGTTGTACTGAAAAGCAATGAAACAATTTTGAAAATCAACTTCCAATTTAAAAGGCCTACCAAATATTCCACCCATTGAGGACACTACCCACATCATATAGTTGGCTTCTTTTCCTCAACCAACCATCCGCAGGTGTCCTCCTTTTTCGTTTACAATCAGAGGGAAAAAAAAAAAGACTGGCAAAAATACAATATAAATTTTATGACTACAATTTGATATTCCAGGAAACATTTCTCCTAGAATCAAAAGGACCTTAAGGGAAGAAAGGGGAGAAGTAGGAGCCCGAGGGATTGAAGTAACCTGATGCATTTCAGGTCTATCAAAGGAAGCCTAAGAGGGCTGTCAAGCAGTCCAAGACCAGCCTTTCGGCTGATGTCTAACTAGCCTTAAGGCTGATGAGCGATGGACCCCACAAGTTCCTGTCGCAAGCCATCTCTTGGAGGAATCTTTTATTCCCGCCATCACATCTTCTAGAAGATCTCATTGGAGTGTGGACAGCTATCATTCATGTTTCTATTTCAGTTTAAGAAGCCTTACAATAGCAAGTTTCTATTTTAGTTCCTTTCTTGTTTCCCATGTCTTAGAAGTTATTATTTTCAAGTTTAATAAGTTTTGTTTAGCCATTAGTTAAAGGCATCTCGGCTAGTTTCTAATTTGATTATGTAATGGGGAGTTACTAAATTGAGAAAACTTGATCAACAAGAGTTGCCATTGTCTTACTTTCTATTTTGTAACCAAGCAATTGGCTATATATTCCACAATTTTTTTAACTCAATTGAAGCTTGCTTGAAATGTCGAGTGGGGCCCCTTAGGCTATGGGACACAACCGGTTCTGTTCTTCTTCCATTCTTCTTCTATCTCTCTCTCCTCTATTGCTACTTTATTTTTCTGTGATTGCCATTGCTGAAATACACATCTAGAGAGGTTGAGACCTGCTAGAAGACATCTTCTAGTACCGTTGAACTGAAGGAGGAGGAGCTCTATTACAGTCCACTATCATCCCATTCATAGTTGTCAAGGCGACAAGGCAATCCAAGGCATTCGGGGCCATCCTGGGTACCTAGGCACCTAGACGACCAAGGAATTCCCAGTGGTTTTTTTTTTTTCTAAAATATTAATATTATATTAATGTTTATATATATGCAGCATTCTTCATAAATAATCAACATTTAAGACATAACTTAATTAATATGAGAAAACCAACAAGGCAACAAATAATGAGTTAAGTAGACCACGTATTTATGACTAACATTTGCTTACTTCTAACAAATTTGATCGGAAAGTAACTCCTTTAATATAGTTCAGATTCAAACAATCTCGAATTCGTTGCAAGGCTAGCATAATCAGCTTTCCAACAAATCCGAGATTGTTTAAATTCGAGTTATAATGAAGGAGTTACACTCCAGTCAAACCTTGTTCGGAGTATGCGAATGTTATTTAAAGTCATCTGAATGTAAATTATTTTTTGGGTATCAAAGCAAGAGATTATTTTAGCGCGCTCTTGGTTTTTAGTGATGCTTTATTATAATAAGATTTATGGAATTTTTATATTTGAAAAAAAAACCTAAAATTTAAAAGTTGAAAATCACCCCCACACCCAAATATATGGTTTTTGTTTTTGAACTGGAGGGTTGACTTTTTATCTTTTTGGAATTGAATTTTAGACTATTTTTATTGGATTCAAATGGGGGTATTTGCTTATTTATGAATAATATCTTCAGTAAACATTTACTTAAATGATATTAGTCATAAATAAGTACTGCCTAATAAATGTTGTTCCTGTCTAGCCTAATAAACCGTCTACAGAAAATTCAAAGATCAAGGGAAAATATGAAATAAAAAAGACACATTGAAAACAAAGCGGACGCCCAGACATTCTGAGCGTCCAAGGCGTCCTACGTCGCCTAGGCGACCGCCTTTCTCATGTTCATAATGCGCTATAGTGCCCAGTCCTATAAAAACCGCCCGGACGCCTAGGCAATGCCTTAACAACAATGATCCCATACCAAGCTTTCGACCTCCAAGCCCGCAGTTGCTGTTTTAGATGTCTTCCTGCTGAGATTGACTTTGTTCTAGAGATTCCTTCATCAGATCTGGACCAAACTTTGGGGTTGAGCATTGAAGCCACAAC
The DNA here is from genome assembly GCA_028583415.1 of Protea cynaroides. NCBI lineage: Eukaryota > Viridiplantae > Streptophyta > Magnoliopsida > Proteales > Proteaceae > Protea > Protea cynaroides. The sequence goes on along the minus strand of CM053276.1, from coordinate 113,384,522 downwards.
ACTTCCTTCAACTGGACTTCAAGGCCATCCAACAGCTGGATTTTCCTGCACAATATAAGTTACTAATTCTGTCCCTAGTTTCTAATTTCAAGAGGCCTATCATAACTTTACATCCAACCATTGGATGTAGCTGATATTTTGAGGTAGTTAGCTACTGGAACCCTATCCAAGGATAGAATTGCAGCCCCATCTAAAGAGCCAATGCTGGTTCTATTGGATTCTATTTTTCTGGTTTGAAGTACCTTACTGTTGGAGTAATTTTATTGTGTCAATTGCTGATCCTTGGCATTTTGCTGTCATATTTTATTAGGGCTAATTATTAATGATTCTGTTTGTGAGGCAAGGGCTTAATTGCCGTGTTGAGCATTAGCCTTGCACCATAATCTTTGACCCAAGGAAAATGCAGCCAAGGGCCCAAGAGACAAACCCAAACACTCCAGTCTCCACTCATAATCTCATGCAACAAGCCCCCCAATGAAATACCCTCAAGACCTCATTCAACCAGACATAAGATCTCAAGTATGACAAGTCAAAAAAATTTTAAAAATCCCTGGACAATCACGCCGCGATAGAGGCATGGAGTGTAATCAAAGCTCTTTTCATTCCTCTTCTTCCAGTCCTCAAAATATATTAAAAGCCAAGGTCCCTGAACTCTATCTCCACCAATTCCAAATTGAAGAGTTTTCCGTCCTTTAAAGAGATATATCAAGTTTCTAAGGAAAACCTAAGTAACAGCAAGCAAATTCTAATATAACCCTCGTCAATAGGTATAATACATTAGAAGATGAACCATGTTCTCTTCATCCCTTTTACAAGGAATACATATCACATAACCTCAATCCTCTGAGTGAAAACAGTCTAACATTAGAAGAACAGATACAGAACAGACAAAGCAAACTACAGCAAACCTAAGACGTCCAAAACAGCGTCTAGGAGAAGTTGCAGGACAGCACCCCAGAAAAACCTGATAAACAACAGTTCTAAGATTCCTTCTAAATTCTTGCAGACTCTGTTGTGACCTAACTAACTTGCAAAACAGGCTATCTGGTCCCAAAAGAACAGCTATCATCCTTTAAAACACGGGAGGATGAAAATTTTCATCCATCTTCCAATAGATAACACATTTTCAAAATGCTAAAATATCTACAAGTTATGATTCCTTATGTATGTGTATGTGTGTGTGTGTGTATGTATGTATATATATATATATATATATATATATATATATATATATATATATATATATATATATATATATATATATATATATATATATATATATATATGGAGAGAGAGAGAGAGAGAGCTTCGAACTAATAAAAAAAATATTGAATTAATTATTCAAAAAAACATGCTAAGTTAGAGAGCAACATGCTGAGCTAGAAACAAAACCTAGAAGCCTATCTTTATCACTAAACCAAATACAATGTAAAACATCAAACTGACTACTATATTATGAATGAAAAGGTAAGAAGTGTGTTATCAATATGAAGTATGAACCTGTTATTTGAAATAGAATTGATGTGATAGTCGTGAGCATGAGCATATATTCTTCGACACCTAGGCACAAGACTTGTCTCATGGCTCGCAACCTAAATATTACAAATGTTAGAACCGCATAACAAAATAACAAATACAATTATAGCAAGCTATTCTATCAAGTTCAAAAACAAAAAATTATGCAATCGAGTATTGTTGAAACCACCTATTCAGATAACCAGGTCTATTAGAATTTTAAACTGCACATAGTTTAATCGGCCAGATGCTAAAAAAAGGTTTATCATGTCAAAAACCATGGCTCGGCCAGAAATCTTTAGGCTAGGCTGAGTACAACTACCATGGGTAAATGTAGTGATGGGACGCCTCCAGGGGGGAATGAGAAGTCATTGCTCAAATAATTGTCGGACCTATCCAAACATCCCCCATTTGCAACATACGGTTTTAGGTTGGTTGATATGCTTGAACCAGCAACACTACCATTTCCCACAGCTCTTGAGGGATCCACATTCATGTCACAAATTTTCTTCACCTTCTTTTCTTGGACCTGCAAATTCTCAAATAGACAAGAAGCTTAGGAAGACGCCATCCAGGAATTTGAAAATGGCTAACGAATGCAGATGGTAATATAAGACATGAACAATGCAAAATCATGATGGTTGCATGCTGAGTGCAAGGCAAATGCAATTTCCTGACTAATTACAAATTCAAATTCCAAATTTCTCCAAAAAGATCACTTTTACAAAGATATCAACTATTTTAACAACTAAGGATGAAAATTTATAAAATGAAAATCAGATCTTCAGAGACAGCATCAGGTAAGTTCAAGAACAGAAATATCAAATATCAAACTAAGGAACAAAAATATTTATCCATAAAAGTTAGGGAGATCAGAAGTAATCCATGTATGAAGCACCCATCATCAATCACATTCGACAATGATCACAACTGGCATTGCTACTCATCCCCTTGATATCATACGATGACCAATACAAGTCTAATTTAACTTCTACTCAGCAACTTGAAAAATCATGCATAATGACTACAAAGAAGCTATAGTACCAAACAAAGGATAATATCTAAGACCAAAGCACATAACCAGGAAATGCACAATAAGGCACTGACTGGTAGGCAGCATGTTAGATGACTCAAAAAAAAACTTCCTTTCCTTTCCTTTCCTTTTTTTGGGGGGTGTTTTGGGGCCTCCCTGAGAACTGCACCCCCCCCTCCCCACAAAAAAAAAAAAGGAAATGGTTCCATGCAAAATAGATATAAAGAGGAGCCTCAGAAATCTCCCCGACTAAGAGCATAATTGTCAAGGCGACAAGGCGACCCAAGGCGTCTGAAGCCATCTAGGCGCCTAGGTGACCAAGGCTTTCCCGGTGTTTTTTTTTATTTCTAAAATATCAATGCTATATTAATGTTTATATATATGTAGTATGCTACAAAAAGAATCAACATTTAAGGCATAACCTAATTAATATGAAAAAAACCAACAAATAATGAATAAACTATAGGACATAAAGAAACATATTTATTAAAAACAAAAAAGCACAAATCAATAAAATAAGAAGTTAGAACATAATAGCATACAAGTAAAAGACAAGAGTGCAAGAGCAAGACTATAATGTAATTTCGAACTGGCTTTTAGTATAAGGGTAAAAAAAAAAACTCTTTTCACCTTTTCCATTAAGGAACTTAACAGCATTTGCCCAATAATGGGGGAGGGTTGAATTTCGGATAAGTGAAAACCTTGAGGGAGGTACGTGAAATTTTCCATTTAATTAATGATTTACCTACACATCTGCAACAAGGCAACCGCCCAGGCCTTTAGGGCGCCCAAGGCAAACGCCTTTTGAACATACACAAGGCGACTCATCTCCTAGACCATATATTGCCGCCCGGATGCTAGGCGACGCCTTGACAACTATGACTGAGAGCCTGAGAGTCAATCTTCCAGAACAGAAAACAGAAAATCATGACAATAAAAAAGACATATGTCAAATCTTGGGACAAACCACGAACTAAATTAACAAACCAATATTAGTGTTATATGAACCACACTGATCCAAGGATTTAAAACATGGGGACCAGGATGCCCAGTTGAGTCAGCCGATACCAACAGATCCTGGCCGAGTTTGGGGGAAAACAGCACCAGCCGATCCTAACAGATCCTGACCAAGTTTGAGGAGAACAGCCCATAGCAATCCTGATCAGCTTTTTTTTTTTTTTTTTTTTTTTTTTTTTTGGGGGGGGGGGGGGGGAACTCAGGAATCAGCAGAGTTGTCTTACAGTCCTGATATTTGAAACTGTGCATATGCCTATACAGGTCAGACCATCAGAGAGGCTTATACTACTTGGATGAATCTAGGAGTTTGGCTAGAAAAAGCTTAGTTTAACATACCCCAACAGCCTCCTAGGGTTCTACTGGCAACAGGAGGAAATCAGAGATGAACTTTGAAACTTGATTAAGCCCTGGCCCCATTGACTTCATTGCCTCCAAAGAAGCAGAATGTAACTCGCTAGTTAAAGTAATAGAAATCCTTATAGACCTTGCACTCATTAATAATCAAACAAGAACTGTCAAAAAGCAATATGCTGAGCTTTTGACACTTGGAAATCCTCTTCCCCAGCCATCTCTTGTAATATTGTTTCATTTGCTCATCCACAGTAATAAAACTATAATGTGGCTACCCAGTTCAACCAGTGCAAAGGCATCCCTCTTCACACTTGAAACAAAAGGGAAGGAACCAAACGACACAATTCATAAAGCATTACTTCAAGTATTCAACAGCTCAAAAGCTTAACTATAACTCATACATGCAGAAGAAAAAACAAAGCCCCACCCCCCCACCCCCAAAAAAAAGAAAAAAAAAATATATTTGTATTTGTACGTCAATTTACTTTAAGACATTTTATTGAATAGCAGCCTACTGCCACCATAGTGCTAAGGCCATCTTTGGTATGATTTCTGCACCTTGTTTCTGAGAAATTGAAATCGGTTTCAATAGAAATGTTGAAATAACTAAAGAAATGTTTCAATTTCAAAATTGAAATCCTTTCATCTCCATTTCGTGCTACACTTTAATGAGCACATTTTGAACAACCAACTTAAAAACAGGTATAAGTGTAATTCCACTGTTAAAACACTAACGCGCTAATGTAAAGGGAAAACATGTCACTTCCACCCATCCTTTCTTCTACTTCTGAAGACCCAAAAAGAGCCAAGATATGAGCGAATTACACCGTCTCTCCTTTATTGAGAAACAGCAGAACCCTGAATGGCCTCAAGAAAATTCATGCCTTTGCTTCTAATGGCGGAATAGAAATAGACCATTTAATCACTTGGAAGCTTCTCCTCCTCTCTTCTGTCTTCAGCGTCAATGCTCTCAATTACGCTCATCGTCTTCTCCTTCATAATCCTTCTCCAAATGTTTTCGTGTAACATCATAGTACCATCTGAATCTGAAAACCCTGGAATTGGCTCACAACAAAAACAATGAAATACGTTGGAGAGCCACACTGAACCCTGATAGAGTCATGTTTGCTTTTATTCTTAAAGCCTCTGTGAATTACAAGTCTCTAACCACCGAAATTCAGCTCCAATGCCAATTTTTATTCTATAACCAACACATAATAGTACTATCTGAATCTGAAATCCCTAGAATTGGCTCACAACAAAAACATTGAAATGCGTTGTAGAGCTACGCTGACCCCTGATAGAGTCATCTTTGTTTTCATTCTTTAAGCCTCCGTGAATTACAAGTCTCTAACCACCGGAATTCAGCTCCATTTCCAATTTTTATTCTATAATCTTAAAAGCCACCCCTCTTTGTTCAGACAACCCTCATCAGTATGTAATATGTATGTGAGATATCGTATCCGCGAAAAAAAGGATTCAATGAATTGACCCAACCAAATGTTGTTGCTTGGAATAAAACTTTAACTGTTTGTTTTAGGTGCTCAGACATTAAGGATGCTGAGATTACCTTTAAGAAGATGTACATTTGGAATTTGATAGCTTGGAATGTTATGCTTGTTGGGTACATAAAAGCGTATGAACTGGAGCTTGTGATGAGAAATTTTTCTGAGATGCTAGTTGAAGACTCGGTCTCGGGAAGTCCCATGATTGTTATTTAAATTATGCTTTTGGGTCTTTCAGAAAGTTCAACGATTTGGTATCCAATGAGGTGAGCTTGACAGGGGTCCTCTCTGCATGAGCACATGCTGGTGCTATTGAGTCTGGGAAGATCTTGCATGGGTACATAGAGAAGGTAATGTATAATTGGATAGTTTCAGTAAGTAATGCACTATTGGGTACTTGTGCAAAATGGGGAAATGTAACATGGCTTGTTTGGTATTTGATTGGATGATTGAGAATAGTATTGTTCAATGGACTTCAATGATCGCAGGGCTTGTCATGCATGGTTATGGCGAAGAAGCAATATGATTCTTCCACGTAATAGTCTCTGGAATTAGGACTGATGGCATCACTTTCATTTCAATCTTGTATGCTTGCATTCATGCTGGATTAATTGAACAAGGGTGTAGGGTTTTCAGTAAAATGGAGGAGAAATATATGGTTAAACCGTATTGGAGAGAGAATCTATTCTCAGAAGTGGACTACCAAATGTATTTCTTATTCTAGAAATTATTATCAATCATTGAACCATAAAAAAATATATAAAAAAAAATCTAGGAAATTACATGGACCTCCTCTGTACATATGCTTTAAGTACAATGTGTTAAATACAATGCATTACTCTGACTTGCGAGAAATGACACAGAACTCCCTTAATGCACAAAATTAATGACAGTGAGGTCCACTCCGTAAGGCTTGATACATTAGTTGCTGACGTCATGTAGACTTAACCTTTTAAATGGCATAACTACCCTTAAGGTGACATAAAGTTACCTATTTGCCCTTACATCCAAACAAACAAAACATGGCCTTTTGCAATGGCATCCCCTGCTTCGAAGCTACTGAGTACCTTGCGGAAACTAGTGCAGTAGCCTCTCTACAACTCCTATCAGTGGCAGGCTACAACTCCTGGAGGCGGAGGATCAAAAGGGTTTTTTAACTTTCTGACAACATTGATGTTCTCGACGATGTAGAGAATGTTGTCTTCATTGATTTCTCCTTTCTTCCAGGCATCAAGGATGCGCATTTAACCCTGCATTGTCCGTTGCTTTCGTGCTTGCAAGCTTCCTATAACCCACATTTTATTCAGAAAAGGAAATCAAAGAAACTGAATAACCAAGAGGGAGATAAAGACGCAGCAGACTCAGGAAAAACAGAGCATCCCATCTAAGCAATAAAAATAATTTTTGGGGGCGATTTTCAGAAAAAAAAATATATCTCACTTCCTCTCTACCAGAAAATGGTCCTTAAAGAACTACAACCTCCGCTCCTTAACCTCCTTACAGATCTTCAAATACCCTATCAAGAAAGGCCTCAGAATAGGAATAAAATCACCCTAATTATACTCAAAGCTCTGAGCCAACCTACTCCTTTCCCCATTCAAAATCTTGAGACTCACAAACAACAGATCATCCTCACTCTCAAACCTTCAATCAAACAATCCAATACATATTGTTGTATATCATAAGTTACAGACACTTCCTCAGAATAATCCGAGTCGTTGATGCCGCGAAATCTTCTTCACATCCTCTTCCTCCCACCCAAACTGGTACTGCTGAACAAACTTGTTGGCGAAAAAAGGGATGGTCATGATTCTCCTTATCTTCCGCCAATGCTAACCGTAGACGGTGAAGACCATGTCTTGGCCTTTAATGGTGAAGATACTGAAGACAACACCGGAATTCAACACCTTGGGTATAGGGGACATCTTTGGCGAAATCAGGGAAGGAGATGATAACGATATTGTTGCATTGGCCCATGCGGAGAAGGAAGATGTCGCCGAACCAGCGGGTCAGGTCAGTGAGGTTTCAGTGGTTCAAGTCATCGCCGACTTGGAGCCAGTTGCCAAAGACCGGGATTGGGAGTGGACTTGGAGGAAGCTTGAACCACTTGCCACAGAGCTTGGAAAAGATAATGGCAAGAATGATAGCACAAATGAGGGCTAATAGGGTTTTCTCAAGGAGTTGGAGATCCATAACGGCACAAGCTTACAGATGATGAGCGGTTGAAGTTGATGTTGCAAGTCGCGGCAAAGGGACAAGTAATGGGAGAAGAGAATATGCGCTCATGAAAAGAAAAGAGAAGTGAAGGAAAATTGGGAAAGTTTAGGTTAGGATTGGAAGGGATGTGGAAGGGAAATTTGATCAAGTCACTTTTTTTCTTCACACCGTCTATTTACAGTAGTTGGGTGTAAATTTTTAAAACTCAGGGTAGTGCATTGTATTTAACGCTTTGTTTAGAAGAGGTCTACGTAATTTACTCAAAATCTATTTCTTGACCCAAAACTATTTGTTGAAATTGAAATTGAAATCGAAAACATAGTCAAGAGGGACGAAATTTCACATATTTCAGTGAAATATTTTAGATTCGAACTTGAAACGAAATGCATGTCGACTCAGCCACCAGCTTACAACTAAAATTTCAGCATTATGCCAAAATTCACCACATTTCGTCAAAATTTCAGTCATTTCGCCTTAATTCTAACAATATTTCGACTTCCACTCCCTTTGTCCAAAAGCTTCAGAACTATTAAAAAAACCTCCTTTTTTTTTCTTTTTTTTTCTTTTGCATAATCCATCATTTTTCCGCAGAATCAATGCTTAAAGGTCGACTGTGGAGCATCCACTTCAACATTTGGACATATTTGAACCATCATTTAGCCAAATTTCATGAAAATTCAAATTTTCCATCTATAAGGCTGCTGCAATGGAAAGGATACAATCCACGGTGTACACTAGTCACTAGCAACCTAGGGTCCAAAGCCAAACTAGCATTTTGAGTGTGTTTTTTCACAATCTAAAGGTACAGTTCACACGTGTTTAGAGATGCTTGATTAGAATTCCCTGAAGTTTGGGGCCAAAATATGGCCATTCGACCACCGAAAGGACCAATCGAAACTTCCAGCAGAAAGATACCAAATTTCAAACCATGACTGCCACAAAAGAGACATAAACCCTAGACATGGCAGCCCATAAACTGCATGCAATCATAGATTGTGCTATCCAAAACCAAATTTTTAGTACATCCTAGCATGCCTGATTGCCTGGCCTAGAGCAAGCATCGTGATATTACACTTTAAAACACAAACAAGCAATCACCAATGCATAGAAGATTTTATCAACTCAATTCACCAATTTATAATTAAGCAAGCCATGTTCCTTAGGCCCTGTTTGTTATGTTGTAAATTTTTCCATGCAAATGATATTTAGATGAAATTTTCTTCCATGTAAAATTTTTCTATTTTCTTCACTCCTTTCTTAGTATTTTACATTAAACAAACAGTGAAAGTCCTAAATTACAGGAAAATCTTCATTTTCCACTATTTTACAGGGAAACAAAAGAAGCATAAAATACAAGAGGGGCATGCAATCTTCTGTTTCAGGAAGAATTAAGTGCATATGACAATAAAAATACTCGAAAAAGCAACAGCATATTTAGAACAAGACTGTTCGACCTCAACTATCACAAGAAAATCATGACAAATGCAAAGCAGCATATATTGATAATCACAAAACTAGAAACTAGAAAGTCAGTTCACCATCCTTACCTTCCAAAACTTGATTGTTTTGTCATTAGTGGACAGAAGAAACAAAGCACCATTAGCTGTTTGGCACCATCTGATCTTGTTAATTTTCTCCTCTATTTCCAAACTTTTCAGATAGTCAAACTGATTTTATAACAAACAAAAAAATTGCAGAATATGTCAAATTTCAAAGCCCAGAAGGAAAAACATATGGAAAACATTTGAATTCAATCAGCAAAAAAAAAAAAAACCTCGGGTTCATGGCTTTGAAACTCTGTTTTATATCGGAACTCTGGATGCCTACTAATTGGATAATCCATCCGCTCCTGATCCCTTCGATTTCCATGCTACAAATCAAAATCATCAAAATATGAGACAATATCAAGAAACATCACATATTTATAAATTTCAGAAGAAGAAAAAGATGGAAATAATAATTAAAGAAGAATAATCAAGGAGATAATGGAACATACATCTTTTGCATCAGTCCTTTCAAACAAAACCACCCGTCCCCCTCGATCACCAGTAGCAAGGTGGTCCCCTGTTTTATCAAACTCAATGGCCGAAATGATATCAACTGCAAAAATGTACTGAACTGATTAGTGAATTAACTACTAAAATGGGAACACCATAAACGTCCAAGAAAGAAGAGTTAAACAGAAAAAGAATACTTGAAGTGCAGTCGAGAGTGCTCCAATATTTCCAAGAATCACATTGTTTTTAAAAACTCAAATACACAGTCAGACCAAAGCAATCTATTCAAAATTTCAAAGCAGCATCAGCCGGGTCAAAAGTCTCCTTGCACATGCAAATTTGAATGTTTCTATAATTATATTAAAGAAAATTAACAACACATACAAATGGATTGTGCACAAGGTACATGACAAGTACAGAACCCCTTTTGCAGCAAGAAAACTGTGTAACCTCATCCACCTTCTTATGAATATAAAAAAAAAAAAAAAAAACACCAAGAGATTGCATAAGATTGCACATTTCGTCCCTCAACAATTAGCATAGTGTTTTGCCCACTTTACATAAGCCCGCTTTAGCCCCCTCGGGTCAATGTTGCCAAGGCCAACAGAATCCTATTTTGGTGGATTTCTTTCATCTTCTTTCACTCCATCTATCTCCTTTTCACTCTTTATTAGAAAGCTATTTAGGTAGCATTCGTGGAAGTTAAATTAAGGATTTTCTTTCAATTCTTTCCCAAGAGGAGGCACTGTGAATAGTGCATTAACTCCATGTTAAAATCATCGGTCGACAATGTGAACATCAGGATATAGCATTCAAAAAAAGCAATGACTGGTACCAACTAGTCCAAAGATTATATCCCTAGTCCTTCCACAAACACCAAAAATCAACAGACTACAAGTCTGCATAAAATACTTCCCTATACTCAGTGAATAACACCAAAACAAAGCATATCTAAGAGGACAAATCACGTACTCCGAAATAAGATAATTAAAACAATGACGGAGAAAGGCACGTCAGAAAGGTTAAGCCACCATTCTGTGGATAGTTCACGGTGATGCTCCAATGGCTAGAATATAGCCACATGCCAACAGGCCCAACAGTCAGGTTATACGTTACAGATGGAGAATTATTCCACTCACTAATACAGATACAAAGGTTTACTTCCTCAAGTTTATTCAATGTATCCCAATGGTGTAACCCCATTGACTTATTGGGAAAAAAAGTCAAATCAGCAGCACCCTAAGAACACACCCTTCTTGCTAAATAAACATAGATCACATCAAGCAAAGTTCTAAAGCCACCAATAGATGAACTTTTGGTCATTAAATTACTCTGAGATCCTAGCATCGAAATTTATTTACCCACATTCCAGACCGAATTCAAAATCCAGACTACTGAACCCAACCTTAACCACAATGAATTGTTTATCATCACAAAATACTGCCCATCAACAAAAACAAACTTGGGCACAAAATCCATGACAACCTCCAACAACAACCATCTAATACCCTGCAAATGGGACGATTGGAATATGTGAAAGAGGCTACAGCTACACTACAGATAAGTAACATCCTTGATACCTCATCATAATATTATATATCCAACCTATTTCAAGCTAATAGGAACTAGAGGACCTTAATCAACATTATCTTCCCATACTTTTTTCAATAAATATTAACACCTAACATTGTTTTTCTACCTTAGCAGCGTTGTGAGGCCAAATCCTAGTAAAATCCAAACATATGCCTGCCGATGATCCACCCCACATTAATCTACATGAGTCATGGCATCGATGAACACTTTATATATCAGCGAGTATTTCATGCATTTTATGGCATGTCAACAACAGAATCCTCATGTTGTTGGTTGGTTGGTCTGACATCCTCGTGAAGCAAGCCAGTCTATGTCAATAATTGAGAACTAACCTATGAGGATGTGAGCATAATAAAAACCACCTAAAGTAAGGTATATATCATTCTGACCTGGCACACCAAACTACACATGCACTGACACCGATGCAAAATAATCACTGCAAGTGTAACTCCTTGTGAGAATGAACTAACCATTAATTGGCCAGCCATGGAAAATGAAAAAAAAAAAAAAAAGATCCAGTTCTTCTACCCAAAAAAATAAAAATATTACGTCTACAAGAACAAGACTCTATTAAATTCATTAGCAAATTGTTGATTCTGCTATTAAAAGAACAGCAGAACCAATGTTACTCTTGACAGTGTGTGCATGCCGTCGGATCAATCCTTCAACCAAATTAAAACTAGAAAATGTCCTCCAGTACTAATGGTAGAACCTCCCTTCACTAACAAACTAAAATTGGACTACATCAGCTCTATAGAGTTTAATTGTACACGGTTGTCTTTTCTATTAAATAAACAAATTAACCAGTTCGTTCTGTCAATCACCATACTGAGTGACATGCACTACAGATAAATTCTTTCACGTATGCAGCAGCAAAAAAAAAGGCCAACATGCAGCATTCCCCCTCCAAACAACAGCCAAATCTCATAGTTTTCTCCAGATATCCCATAAAAATATCAAAAAAGCATATAAGTAACAATCCAGCAATCAATGATCCCCAAAAAACAATCGATAACTCGCCAACCAAACCCTAATCTGAATTGAATCTAACCGATATCTTATAAGACTTAACAATCCATGGATCCAACAAAAGGTCGTACCTTCCTGAACTTCTTCTCCCGCAGTCCTTTCGCCAAAAACCTGAGAGAATTTCCACTCAAGCGGCGGCGGCGGTCCCGCAGAACCAGCAACTTCCGAGTCTTGACCGCCGTTCATTTCCCGATCGAATTTCCGGCCAAGTCGACCAATTAATTCCCAGATAAAAATGACTCACTGCATCAACGATCCGGCTTCTTCTCAACCTTGTGGGAAGATCATAGCTTCAAATCCTCACAACATACCATGAAAAAATGCAGGTTTTCGGTTATTCCGTCGAAAACACATATACGACCAATACAGGGTTTGCACAGCGAATAGGAGGACTCTCTCCTCTCCTCTCCTCTCCTCTCTTCTCTTCTCTTCCCTTCCCTTCCCTTCTCTTCTCTTTTGCTGCTTTTTTTTTTCTTTCTTATTTTCTTCCTTTTTCCCTTGCGCTTTCCCTTTCCGTGGTGACAGGGAGAAAAATGAGATTGGAAGAAAATAACGGAGCAGGAAATCCGTCCTTTCGAGCTTTCGGAACCAAAACAGCCTTCCCTACTACCTATCTATCCCTCTAATGTGCTTCTCCTTTTCTTTCATTTTTTTTAATACTTAAAATACATTAAAAATTACTGTAAACGACGAAATGGATGGAATGTAAACGTACTCTCTTCATAATGTCCAAAATACCCCTCCTTTTCTCCTTTCAGAGCTCAGATGACGCAAAGTGATGTTAAGACCTTTTGAGTGAGACTGTACTTCTGTTCTCTTGGTATCTCAATCAGACGGCTCTGCTGTCGCTTCTTGCAACCACAGGACCCTGATAAGGAGACTGACCATTGCAAATCACTACAGTGTCGCTCTTCTGTAGTATTTTTTTTCCATTCCACTCTCACTACTTTCCCCTGTTTTGCTGTGTGACATTTATGAAACACGCAGCAGGGTTGAGACCTCTACAAGGCCTTTCGAGCCAATTAGAAGTAGAACTTTATACGTGATAACTATGTGAACAGTAATAAGAAATACGCTGTATTCTTTTAAGAAAAAACAGTTTTTGTACACAGTCTGTGTATGTACACGGACATATATCAATCCTTCGTTAATTAAAGGAAAGGATTATTTTGAGATTACACTTTTTTATCCGATAGTTAAAAATATTATTGTATACATACACAGTGGTATACTTAAACTTTTACCCAATAAAAAAAATACCACGTATTTATTTAGGTGGCATCTCGCATTTATAAAACCAAAACCAGTTTTTTTGCATACCAAACCTCTATGGTATGAGAGGATATATAGGATGGATAAAAAAAACTCTTCTGTCGCCACGGTTGACGTTTCTCTAATGACAAGACGATTTAGGCCCAAGATAAAATACATTGCAAGTCTATAAATATAGTAACTCCTATCAAATCGTTATTTGCCAAAATGGCAAAATTTTCTGCTCTCATTTAAAAATAGTTGGTATGAGGCAGATATGCTCTTTTGGCTAATCCGTCGTATTGATGATATATGTGTACTTAAACTCCAAAATTTATTCTATGGTCTCGAACAGCCTCTCGAAACTGGTTGCTTCTCTCAACCACACCCTTCAAGATGTTGGCTTCCATCAGTCATTGGCTAATTAATTTATTTTCATTAAAGAATGGCCACTTCTTATATTGTCGTATTAGTGTACGTCGACCACATCATCATTGCTGGCGATGATCACTTTGTTATCACAGCTACATCTCCCTTATACAGTTTCGTTTTCATTTCAAAGAATTGGGGGCCTTAAGGTGCTTCCTTGGGATTGAGGTGGCTCACAGTCCTTCTAACATCTTCATCAACCAGCCAAATACACTTTGGATATTCTATACGATAATGGTTTCCTCGTTGCCAAACCACTCTTATTTCCTATGGAACATAAACTATGACTTAATCCTGACACAAAGGCTGTCCTCACCGATATTTTCCAATGTCGATGACTGATTACGCATCTATTATATCTTACAATCAACCGCCTGAACATCACGTACTTCGTCAATTCCTTTAGTCAATTCATGTCCAAGCCTATGCAGCCACACTTCAACGTTGCGATGAGTGTCACACTGTGTTACTTCAAGTATTCTCCCAGCACAAGTTTATTCTTCTTTGTAGCCAACGATCTCCGTCTCACCACCTTTTGCGACTCTGATTGGGCCGCAAGTCCAACAAGTTAGTGTTTTGTTACCAGTTACATATTGTTTATGGGCAACAGCCCCTTATCCTGTAAATCCAAGCAACAACAACCGTTTGAAGTCCCCGGCTAATGCTGAGCACCAGTCCATGGCTACAACTGTAAGACCCGCACTAGGAAAATCATGTTTAACCTTGGTTTTCCTTTTTCGTGCTAGCTTTCACACTGTGGACGGAGCTGAGGCGATATGGAGTAGAACCTCTGGTCAAACCAGGTAAGTAAATCTTAGACTTCTTATGGATTAAGTGATTTAGGAACATTTGTTAATGTCAGGAAGCACCATACCGGTCGCATGGGTCTCGACACTGGGGGACCATACCCAGCAACTTGACAGACCCATAGCACAGTCCTCGGGTTTGACACTTGTCCCATGCGTGTCTAAATTCAAATAAGGAATATTCCACAGTCTCAACCAACCGTAGTGGGACCTAGTCCACTGATCTACTTGCACGGTGATAATAGATCAAATTGATTTAATCTTTTTTCTATTTTGTGTTAAGACCTCTATCGTGGTATCAGGTAGGTTTTTCAAAACATTCAGATCTATATGTCTCACTGGATGTTAACTGCTTGTACATATGTGATTTGAAGGAAGATGTACGTTATCATGCATTAGATTTCGCTTTGTTTTCAACAATATCTGTAAATTAACTTTTAATATATAGTAAATGGATAGCCCTATAAATGTTATTTTCAAAATATGTAGGATAGACGTGCCATTGAACAACGACATTCGTGAACACTATAAACTCATAAATCGTAACAGCAAGTAAAACACGAGTGTAGCGTGAATCCTCTTTTAATTATACATTTTTTTCTCAAATAACATATTGATAATATCCATAGACGAATTAGCAATTTGAAAAAAATAAACCTTTCACTTTCCTTCAAAATGCAATATATTTATTTATGAAAACATGAAGTATAGCTTTCAGTGTGTACTTCTGTCTCTATCTCTCCCCTCCTTTAATTTGAGCCCCTTGTTCTCTCCTCCAAGTGACTGGCTACTGGTTCTTCTTGTACTCTCATTTTTCCCAATAGCTTATAAAATTCTAATATACCCCACTAAAGTATAGGTTCCTATTTAGATTGTGGGGAGACAATTTTGTGGATGACTTGCTCATTAATAAATCATGTGGACCAATATATTGCCACGTGGAATGTTGGCTGAATTTATAATTCTCAAACGAGGAGTTGTCTTCTACTCACACGTCCAGTTTAAATGGTGTCCAAGTAAATGTGAAACTAATAAAAAAATCTGATAAATTTAATAATGTAAAAATATATGGAAAATTAAGTCAATACATGTAGGATGACAATTTGCTAGGTTCGATATGGGAGTCACTTATACCATAATTGTCGACTTTAAGTCATTGAGGCTTTTCGTGTGATAACTGTGTTGAGGGGAAGAAGCTAGAGGTTTTCAAATAGCATAGGGAGAAATCATACAATGATGAATTTTTTTTTTCATAAATCAATTTGTTTTAAAACATGTGATGATTAATTGTGTTTAAGAGCATGAAAGAACATTATATACATTGTTTTTGGAGATAATAACATGGTCCAAAATGCAACTAGGAGATGGGAGTGGAATGAGAAACCATCAACATAGGATATGGAGAAGGGTTTTTACAAGCCACTATTAAAACAGGGAAAAAGCTATACATGCACCAATGAGTTGGCTAGCAATGCAATGCAGTTTTGTGAATTTACATGCATTAATTTTTCTACTGTGATGAGAGAGAGGGAACGAAAAAAGGAGCACAAATAAGTTTTAAGGTAATTTCTTATTTATTCACAAAAAAAAAAAAAAAAACATAAAGCGAAGGTTCCCAACGTTGCTGGTGTGGGAGGGGGGATTTTATACACCACACCAATCGATATGCAGGATTCAATATCATTAACGGGGCCCACAAGGTCAAGGAGGGGAGTTAAATTGTTAAGAGAGAGAATTAATTATGCGAGGGGTGAAAATAACCCTTACACATACAACATGAGGATCATTTTTCCCAATACTTAACATGAAAAAAAAAAAGGTACCATGAAATCTTTTCATATTGTATTATTTTTTATTGATAGTTTGACTGATCTTTATTTCGCCAAAGGAGAATAGATAGAACCACTGTTGCGATTGGATGGGACTCTTGGGGCATAAAAGGACATTTCGAACCTTTAACACACAAAGGGGAAAAGTAATTATGACCATCGATTTGTGAGTGTTCTTTTTACCCATGGTGTAGGAAAACTTTCCCATTTGTTTCGTGAATGGGAGAGGGTTTCCCATGCTACCAATGTGAGACAATATATGGTACTATTATAGAACGAGAGCCTTTAACTCTTTGGGAATTTAGCTTTGGAAAAAGTTATGGGTGAAGGAAACTAGTGGGTGAGAAGTGAGATCATAAATGACACTTTCTTTCATATGTTGAATGTCATTAAGATCCTCCCCCAGTTCATGGATCCTAATCTAGCCCGAACCCTAACCCCATGGAACATCGATGGCGAAGATATTCTTCTTCATAGTTGTTGCTACTGAAAATTGGATATGCTAGTGTGCCCGTGTCCTGCAAGACAAGTATAAGAGGTTAACAGAACCAGGACAAAGTTCCCGGTGTTCGCTCCGATGGTAAAGTCAGTAACATAGCAAACAGTCCAAAGCTCACAAAAAATGGCTAGCTTTGAGGGTGTGGGGATAAACATTATTCAAGAAGGATGTAAGAGACAAATGATTGTTAGCAAAGAACTCAGAAAACAATAGTGTAGGAATTGTCTTATCTCTTGGCTGTCTATCAATTTATATAGATTGAGAGAGAATTTCAGATGAACTTCCATCTTAACCGCCAACTGCCAGGAGCACATTGTAAGCATCCCATTTTTGTCATCCCAGCTGAACAAGGTCCTACTGGTGTGTGAACAACAAAGGAAGAGAGATGAGTGAAAATTTAGATTTTTTACTACGACCTCGAGATAGTTTTTTGTGGGTCCCACAGCAAGGTCATGGGCTGTAACCTATATTGATGCATAGGTCATGGAATTATCTTCGAAATGAGACCAGAATTGCTTAATTCCCATATTAAAATGAAGAAGATAGATATGGTCATTTTAGTATGATGATACGTACCAGGTGGTTTTATGAAAATAATATTAAAATCCCAGGGGCTTTCATGTAAATTATCGTAAGTTAGATTGATAGAATTTCAATTCATCATATCTTGATCATCCGACGTCCGAGTCATGTGATTTAAGTGCCAATATTCCTTACTTTCAGTCATCTTTAAAGTGGACATGAAGAATCCAAGGCAGAAGCCACCGGTGGGTCCCATGCAAGCTTGCATGCATAATTATCGATAGAACTCCAATCTTTCATATATTAATCATCCGACGTCAGATTCAGATGATTCGGCCATTATTCCTCATTTTTTTGTTTTCTGCAAAGTGGACGTGAAAAATTTAGACAAATATCGGCGAAGATTCCATTGTAGAGTTGGAGGTTGAAATGATCATGAAATGATAGAGAGAGAGAGAGAGAGAAAAAGAAAAAATCCAGTCAATCAAGCTCAAACCGGTCCAAACCAAATCAGTGCAGCTCGTGTGTTATATATACTACATTAGATGTTATATATCATGTGGTATATATTAATTTATATTATATTGAATAATATTATACATATAATATCATGGCTGGCTGTGGATTTAGTTTAGGAGAGAGAGAAAGAGAATCCAAGTGGATTGGTTTCGGTTAAAGGAAAAGAAAAAAATGAAAGAGGAAGCTAGGTGTCAACATGGTAAGAATTAGGAGGGATCTTGGGCTGCTAGGTGGCAGCAAAGAACCCAAGGAAGAAAGAACATATCTCAGTTGGTTGTTTTGGAAAGCAAAGAAGAATAATGGAAAGAAGGACAGAGAGAGAAAGAATCTGAAAAAAAAATATAAGGAAAGAAGAGATTGGAGAGACCCAAGGAGGATTGAATAAGGAAAAGAATTAAGAGAAAAAAAAAACTGAAATAGAAAGAGAGAGATGTCGAGAGAATTGGATCTGGAAAGAGATAGGAGAGAATCTGATTAAGAGGGAGATGAAAATAAATAAAAAAAGAAACGGAAAGGATTTTGTATGGGGTCGGTGGGACTTTACAAGGAAAGAAAAAGAAAATGGAATGAACCGAATAGTAAAGGAAAAAAAAGAAGAAGAAGATCGAGAGACAGATCGAGGAGATAGAATCAAATCGAATAGAGAGATTGAGAAAAGGAAGGGCGATATCAAGGAGAGAGAAAGAGATAAAAAATAAGAATAAAAAGAAGAAGAAGAAGATGGAGAACGAGATCGAGGGAGATAGAATCAGATCGAATAGAGAGATTGAGAAAAAAAAATGGGAGAAAAAAAAGAGAGGGAGCAGCAGAGAGGGTCAGAGAGCAGAGAGCAGAAGAAGAAGAAAAAGAGAAGAGAAGAGCAAAAAAGGAACCGTAGTGAAGGACCTACCCGCAACTCAGGTAAGTCGTCCCTCTCCTTTTTGCTTTTCTTTGTTTTTGTTTGTTTTATCACATTGTTTATCCTCAAATCCATCTCAGACTTAGTCGCAGCCACACCTACACCTCATCATTAAAACCTGCTACCACCTCCATCAGAAACTCACCATCTAGCAAACTGCTGCACACCATCTAGCAGACTGCTGTAACCACTCATCACAACTCTTTATACATTCCGTCATCCCTCACCAATGCATTGACCAACACCACACCTCCATCACCGACCATGGTTCACACTTGGCCACACTCCACCATGCATGTCAACTTGTTCGATTTACTCGACCTTGATCTACATCCTCACTAATCATGATTAATTGATATGATGTGTTTAGTTAAATCTGAACTTTTAATTGTACTTGATCATGTGATCCAATGGTTAATGAAGATCATGTTGATATAATGTTTAATTAAAATTGATCTGAATATGTTGGAATTTCATGTGATTAAAATTAATCCGATCATATGTTGAATTTTGATGAAATTAATTGATTATATGGAATTTTGATGAAAATAAAATTGATCCCATCGGATGCATGGAATTGTTGTGATGTGATCCGATTATGGAAATTGAACGGAATTGATCCGATTATGTGAAAATTGGATGAAATTGATTGGATCATATGCTTGGAATTATGATATAAATAAAATTGGACAATTGATCTTTGAATTTGATGAGATTGGATTATGGTCATTGATCTTGTATTTTTAATGTGAATAAAACATGGCCTTTGATTTATGATTTTTTTTTTAATGTGAATGAAATCTAGACAATAGATGATTGAATTCAATGTGATTAAAAAATATGACAATGTGATGTTGAAGTTTTACATGATTAAATCTTGGCCATTGATCTTATAATTTAATGTGGTTAAAATATAGCCATTGATCTTGAGTTTATGATATGATTAATATTGAGCCATTGGATGATTGATTTTTTATTTGGATCATGAGAAAATATTAATTGTAAACCATTGTATTTTCATCAAAATTGATTTTAAATAAATCTTAATGGTTAGATTGTGATTTTGAGTGATTTTTAACCGTTGGATCTTGATCATATGTATTTTGAGTGATTTTAACATTTGGATATTGATCATAGGTGTTATTAAACTATCTGAATCGTAGGATCTCTATTGTGAGGGATTTTGAGTGATCTGAATGGTTGGATTACCATCTTGAGTGATTTGAACCGTTGGATTATCTTTTTGAGTGATTTAATTGAATTTGAAAGGTTGGATTAACCTCATGAATGTTTTAATTGAATCTGAACCGTTGATCAAACATGATCTTGATCACATTGATGATGATTAATTACATCAAATTTGAGTAGTCGATCAAATATGATCTAGGTCACATTGTTGATGATCGATGCTTGATTAATGCTCTCACATGCTTACAATGCTATATTTGGAATGCTCTCAAATGTTGTATTGGATGCTCACATGCCATATTTGGATGTTCATCTACTTACTGTTATATTTGGAGGCACACTGCTATGTTGAATTGTTTACACATGCTATATCTAGATCCATTGCTATGTTTGGATTGCTCACATGCTATATTTGATACATTGCCATATTTGAATGCTTACCTGGTACATATTGCTATGTTTGGAGATACAATTGCATAAATCTTAAGTACAAACCATATAGGGAAAGTGGAAACCCTAAAATGAAAAGAGTTGAACAAAAGGGATAGGATACCCTAGAAAACCGAAAGAGTTGAACAAAAGGGGCAGGATACCATAGAAAACATGAAGAGTTTAACAAAAGGGACAGGACACCTTAGAAACCCTGAAGAGATGAAATTGTAGGCTTAGACAACTCGACAAACCTAAATGATGAATATAGGGATAGGCAACCCAATAAACCTGAGAGATGAAATTGTAGGGATAGGCAACCCGATAAACCTAAGTAATGAAATTGTAGGGATAGACAATTCGATAAACCTAAGAGATGAAATTGTAGGGATAGGCAACCCGATAAACCTAAGTAATGAAATTGTAGGGATAGACAACCCGATAAACCTAAGTAATGAAATTGTAGGGATAGGCAACCTGATAAACCTAAGTAATGAAATTGTAGGGATAGACAACTCGATAAACCTAAAATTAGAAGGAGTTTCGGTTGATATGTCCCCAGATCCAACCATCATGTCATTTTCAAACTACGTTGTACATGAGTTCTAAGGCAAACCTTAAAATACGTAGGCAATTTGAGAGTCTCAAATATGGTATAAAACCACCCATCCAGCATAAACTTCAACTTGAATAAAGAATCTAATTGAAACACATGCATAAATCACTTCCATAATCTTTAATCACAAAACCCATTTCGAACTACGTTTTGGATTTGATTTTCAGGATTGGAATACGTAGGCAGTTTAAGATGGACATCTCAGATTCATTCCTAGACCGAACCATCATTTGGTTCGGTTCACTGTACATTCGATTGTTTGTTTATTTGTTTCGGAACATGATTGGCTGAACCTTAGGTTAGTAGAACTTAGAAATTTGGTTTAGGACATCCCCCATTGAACCCTAGTCACACAGTTCACCAAGCATAGTCGGAATTAGAGTCTAAGGAAAATTTAGGAGGCCGATCTTGATCTGGTTGTTTGGGTGCCTAACACCTTCCCATAACCGTACCTCGAATACTTACCCGATCTCTTGCATACCAAATAATTGATACATTGAGTTACAAGTCAATAGAAGTCTTACCTTACGGTGAGCCTACATTTTTTAGAGGTCATAGACCTTAATCTAGGTGGCGACTCCAATAGAACATTGATCTTCATTGATACACCTATTTATCCCGAGGAGGATCATTTCTCATTTGTCCTCACACACACTAGATATCCTCACGTTACCATAGGATAGAGATCCAACAACAAATCTTAATGCCATATCGCTTGTGATCAACAACCCTTGTACTTGCTGATGTGGTCATTCCAATAATAATTAAAGAACTACGCACGCGCGCCATACCATAGTCATAGACAGACAAGTTGCTACAAATACGTACGATGAGGGACCCAGTGGGCAACTACAATATCCTATCATTTCTGTAAGATCTTCCAGGGAGACGCAACTTGCCAATGGTGACAAATGTCATCTCGCATGGAAGGATAAATTGAACTAACCAAGATACGTGTCAGCCCCCAGTATGTTGCCTAAGGACACGTGTTGTCTTGTTACAGAAGGACAAAATATAGCATTAATAGTTGCTCTTTGTTACAATACACTGGGTGAGTGTGATGGAACAATCCTGCCGAAACTCGTATTTTATCCCGCGAAAAGCAGTAAATCTAACGAACCAATCAAATTCGCAAACCATCACAGTGCTTATTAAACCGTCTCGCATCATATTAATTGTTGGAAATGAAGCTAAATGTGAATAATTAACGCCACACAAATATTGTGCCATACAGCCTCCGTTGTAACGGCAATCCTAAAGAATATTCCTGTAATTTTGTTCACAGATGGCCCACGTTTGCATGAAATTTTAAAGTGCCAAAACTCAAATTCAAAAAGGCACGCCACGCGTCGACATCCGGATGAATTTTGATAAAACTGCAAACGTAACGTCATGAAGCAATTATGTCTCCATCTTTTCATGCTAAACATTTAATGCGGGGAGGCATTTCGAGACGCACGTCTTCTCGACTGAGATCATGATTTGTGGAGCAATGATGGTGCGCGGTAGCCTAAAAACCCATCATTGTACTTAACGAAATATCTCCCTTGCTGTTTCGACCTTGTAATTTTGTAAGGATAAACTCAAAGTCTTCCTGCTCTTTTTTCTACTACTTTCGTCGTCTTTATTAGTTGCAGAGATTTCTTTCCCAAATTGGCTCTAACCAGTAAGTTATATTCCTTTTCTTTCGTAATTTGCTTTTTTCGAGAAAATTTTTTTTTGAAAGTTCGAGCGTCCGATCTCCTAGGATAGCTGGTTCCCCTTCACCATTATACCCATAGGAACAAGATGCACTCCTAAAAAAGAACCACAGAGCCAGGTCTAGTAGCCCCATCCTCTTTGAGAGAAGCCGTACCTATCCCGCGAATCTTGAACATCACAGCCGTGAAGTTCAAGAATAAACTTAGCCTGTACAATATTGATTTCGAACGAATCTTGGATGACCTTTCATAACTTTATGAGTGCCGAATACCCCCAGGATGACTAGAGAATCTGCTATACCAGCACCGTTGAGACCTGCGTGTACCTGGAGTATTTCGATTATGGGTTCAAGATTCCCATACCTAGAGAGGCGAGAAATATCTTGGCTTATTACGACTTAGCTCCCGCACAACTCCATGCCCACTCTTGGACATTAGTTATAGGTTTTGTAGCCATGCTCTGGGGTCTCAAGATGCCTACGACAGTGTCGTTATTCTGGAGCCTATTTGTTTTGAATAAAGATAAGCCAAAAAACCAGCCCCCCACATGCTGATATTTTTTCAAAGCGAGAGCAAGGGGGCCCAAAGTCGCAATTATACGAAACAAGGTTCACAACTGGCAAACAAAATTCTTTTTTGTCAGTAGGCGAGATGGAAAATTCATGTCGCCCGCCAATGTATGGTGACTTCCAGAGGTTGGCGAGAAGAACCTGCCACCGATCTTGACCATGGAAGAGAAAGAGAGTCGTGTCATGATGGGGAAGAGTAACCCCATCTCCTATTCTGATATCGCACAAATGGACTTGGATGATCCAGATGATAGCGACGAAGAAAGAGTCATGCATGAATCCCCAGGTACCTGTGACGATCACTCTCTGACTTCAGATAGATTGGTGGATGATACTAGGGATGAGGGCTTTGGTAGGTTTTTCTCCTACTGCCAGGTTGTGCTTTTGTTTTTTTGATCGAACTAACTTAATGTTTTCCTTGTTCTGTAGTGGTAAGAGAAGAACTAGACCCAAGCGAGATCGCAAGCATGCTCACGACACAGAGCCAGGGTCCAAGGCGGAGAAAATGGCCCACAATTGGCACCAGTAAGGGTGTAAAGAAAGCACAGGTAACGAAGGTGACTACGAGCAAGTCTCCATTGACAATACGGAGCTCTGAGACACTACCCGGGGGGAATATCCAGTAGCCTCCCATTTACAAGATCCTTGATGAGGCTGCCCCTAGAGGTGAGGGATCCTTCGAAGGGCAAGAAAACTTGGTGGAAATCCCACCTCCCACATCGCACCAGCCTTCCAGAACCTTGGGACATAAAGCGGGTGAAGGAAGACGATCCCAAGGCTGGACGCCGCTGAATTTGACTCCACACCAGCGGGGACTTAGCAATAAGGGAGGAGATTCCCGTGCCGAGGACTATAGGGATCAGAGAATCTCCAGCGCGATCGCCCTCAGCGGGACCATCAGAAACTCGTTACCCAGGAGGAAAGGCCTAGTGAGTTTCGCCCAACCCAGGCGGGGCATACTGGCCGCACTGGTCAATAGGAAAAGAGTCCAACCCTCTTGATCAGGAGGTGGCGAGGCAGTTGGTGGCTGGGATCTGCCTTCCATCAGCTGAGGAATTTTACTAGAGATCTGAGCGAGCTGAGCTCTACTGTATTCTGGAGACCAACCTTGTTCAGGTAAGTCGCCATCCATCTCGTTGTTTATTCCCTTCGGTTTCGCTCTCTGTATTTATAGTTATAATTTTTTATGTTCGTGGCTTTACAGGTTGCCCACGCCCTCAATGCACTGAGGCAAGGCGAGGAAAATGTATGCAGCGAGGTCCGTCACCTGGCACTAGAAAGGGACAGTGCCCTAGAGCGCGCTATTTCTGCTGAGAAGACCCAGGATAGTGACATCGAGGCGAGACACGTCTTATTAGAGGTGAATGAGAGTCTGACAGCGAAACATGACAATCTGAAGCAGGAAATGGACACCCTATGAGTTTGTCATCATGCAGCGAAGAAGCGCCTGGAGGAAAGTCTTCAGGCTAAGAGAGACAAAGCTGCTGCTGATAAGGGGCGTTTGGAAGAGGCTCTCAAGGAGGAGAAAGTGAAATTTGAGGGGCTGGCCTCCCAGGTAGAGGACTCGACTAGGAAATGCAGCAACCTGGTCGCGCAAGTTCACAGTCTCCTTAGCGACAAAGATGAAATGGAGGCGGGGATTTTTAACCGTGTTGAGAAGGCACTGAGCGACTTCAAGAAGTCACTAGACCTTGAGGTGTACATCGCTGAAGATCTCACGATGAAGGGGTTTCGACTTCGATGGGGTGCCGGGCATTTCATCGACGAGGTGCAGCCTGGCTAAGTTTGTTAGTGAGAAACTCCACTTAGAAGTCGATTTCTCCACCTATCCCCTCCCCATAAACGGACCGGTCCCCTAAGAGCAAATAGCGGAGGGAGATGGAGATGAAGGTGACGAGGAGGAAGAGGGTGATGGCGAAGAAGGGAACATCCTGGAGGAAGTCACAAGAGGCGAGTAGGGTGAAGTCGCAGGAGATCCACAGGCTGGTCTGTGACTTAGTTCCCCTGTCAGAGTCATATCTCCGATTCTTTCCATTCTTCCTGAAGCACCGTCTTCTTCCTCTACGCCGTCCAATCTAGGTGCCCCAACAGTAGACCCGTCAACCGAGATGGCAATTCAGGTTGAGAAGCAAAATCCTTGAAGGTATTTTTTTTTGTGTAGATGTAATATATTAAATCAGTGTTTATTTCTCCTCTTGTAATAAACTTAAGAGATCATGAATGTACTCATGTTTTTATCTTCGAATGTCCACTGATATTTTTCTTTTGTTCCTTTGCGTCTTAATGGCAATCTTTAATTTGTTTGAATTAACTGTACCGCGGAGAGGAGCTTTCTTCTATTGAGTTACTGCAGGCGCGGGCTCCTCCGACTCCTACACGTGTACTTGAGACTCGAATTCGAAACCTTTCGGTAGAGCGAGATGCCCTTATGGTGTGAGTATCAAATATGGATCAGGATCTCAACTCGCTTCGTGTTGATAGTCTCAACTTTGCTTTCGCATATGACCAAATAATCGATGCTTTGAACGAGCATTGGAGACAACAGGAGGCGAGTTTGAGGAGATCATTGTGCAAGTGGCAAGAGATGACTGCTAAGGCGGAAAGCCAGAGCCTTATAGCTTGTAAGCTGCATTTGATGAATTATCGTGAACTTGTCCAACTAAGGAAGGAAGTGGTTTGGTGGCAGGGGAAAAGTGATGAAGACCATCATTTGCGAGTTACTACTAAGGCGAGAGTGGATCTTTTAGCTGGGAAGCTCACCAAGGTCGAGGAGACAATCACTGAGTTGTCGGGCTTTACGAGGGATAAGGGGTTTGTATTGCCAGAATCACTACCCCTCCTTTGACATGGTTTATGAAATCATGTTGCAACAGAGCGCGAGTGCCCGATACGAGACAGTGATGGCTACAGTGTTGAAAAGGTGAAAGAGCATCTGCCTAAGTCGTCATGGAGCCATTATAGATAAATATTTTTTGTATGGCTACTAGATGATCGTATAGTATAGTACCCCTCCAGTTCTTATTGGTTCTTAGTGGTGCAGTTTGTGCATGGCTAAGAACTTTTCTGCCATGTACAGGAGTTTATTTGTCTGTGAATGAAAAGTGAGCTATTTGATAGACCAATGTGTAAAAACTTTTTGGATTTCCTTTCTGCCTAATGTATGAACTTGAGGGTGTGAGTCTCTTATGCGAGTCCATAAATAGTTGCAACATAGCGTGCAATGGAATCTATGTAACAATACCCCAGGGTGACGGTATGCGACTTGATCACCCGGGGCTTATTGGTGACTTGACACCTTGCGTGATCTCATAAATTATGAGGAAGTGCAGGGGTGCGTCAAGTCACAGCATATGTGTTGTGGGGTTTGTTGACTCGGCCTTATTGTAGTTTGAGGATTCTCGCAAAGCGACATAAGTTCGAGCTATGTTGAAGAGTTACAATAGATCTTGTTAGGCGAGAAGATGCGTAATGTAAAGACAATTCATTAAAAGGAGTAGAGTCTATTACATTATTGATAAAACTGCCGTAAGTTCTTAGAATGACAGGGCTTCTTGATGTACTTGTCTTTCATTGTTTCGAGATAGTAGGTGCCCGACCTTATCATGCAAATTATTCTATACGGTCCTTCCCAAGTTGGCATAAGTTTGCCTTGCCGTTTGGGCTTCGATACTGCCGTGTGGCGTAGTACTAGGTCGTCGACTTTGAAATTCTGGACTCTTACACGCGAGTTGTAGTATCATGCCACCCTTTGCTGATAGGCCAATATTTTTAGGTGTGCTTTGTTGTGAGTTTCTTCGATTAGGTCCAAATTGGTCCTGAGGCCTTTTGGGTTAAGCATTTCATCGTAATTGGTAATCCGGATGGTGGGGTGAGTTGCTTTAATTGGTATGACTGTCTCTGCCCCATAGACCAACATGAATGGGGTTTCGTCAGTGGGAGTTCTACTTGTAGTTTTGTAGGACCAGAGCACGCTTGGCAACTCATCGGCCCATCTTCCCTTGGCTGGGCCAAGTCGCCGTGCTATACCATGAGAAATTGTCTTGTTGGTGGCTTCAGCTTGACCTGCGGCTTCAGGGTGGTATACTGAAGCAAAACGCTGTAAGATATTAAAGTCTTTGAGGAAGTTTTGATATTGTTGGCTGACGAATTGTGGTCCGTTGTCGGTGACGATGACTTGTGGAACGTTGTAACGATAAATTATATTTTGTCTTCTGAAGGTCTCAATTTTTACTGCGTCGGTAGTTGTCACTACTTCTGCTTCTACCCATTTTGAAAAATAATTCTAGCTACGATTAGGAATTTCTTTGTCCCTTTTTTTAGGCATGGGGCCAACTCTGTCTATTCCCTACAAAGCAAAGGGTAGCAGACTCGTGACTGGTTGTAACTTATTCGCAGACAAGTGACTGACGGTAGCATGTTTCTGGCATGTCTCGCACTTAGTGGTGAAATCAGTGCAATCTGTGAATATGGTTGGCCAATAATACCCATGTCATAGAAGTCGTTGGCAGAGAGCACGACTTGCGAGATGGCTATCACATATCCCAGCATGTACCTCCCACATGACATCTTTTGCTTCGGCTGGGGTAAGGCACAGCAGGAAAGGACGAGTGAAAGACTTTTTATACAACTTTTCATCAAGGACAGTGAATCCTCTGAATTTTGCCTGAACCCGTCAGCGTTCCAGCCGATCTTCTGGTAGCTCGCCTGTTTCAATGTAGTGTTTGATTGGGTCGATCCAGGTCGCCTCACGATCGACTTGTTGGATCTCTATTGTGTCGTCGACACTTGATTTTTTCAACACATCGATATAAACTAACAAGTTATTCCAGACAGATCTTGACCATCAATTGTGAGAGGGCATCGACTTTGGTGTTGTTTTCTCTATCTACGTTGCTGATTTGGTATGCTTTGAATTGGGGAAGCTCTTATTTTGCTTTGGTTAAGTACTCCAGCATCCGTGGTTGTTTTGCCTCATATTCTCCATTAATTTACCTTACAACTTGCGAGTTATTGTAGATGTCTAGTTTTCATACCATAAGGAATCTCGTTAATCTGAGTCTGGCCAATAAAGCTTCATACTCGGCCATGTTGTTAGTCGCATGGAAGTCGAATCGAAGAGAGACTTGTACTCTAAATTTATCTGGACTAGTCAGAATGATCCTAGCCCCCGAGTGCTGGTCACTTGAAGATTCGCCCGTGAATAGGGTCCATGCTGGTGATGGTTATAGCTTCTGCCTCTTGAGTTTATGCTCTCTGACCCACTATTCCAGTGTTTGGTCTATGTCAGTGTTGTCATCAGTCGAGGTTTCTAGTAGAAGGTTTGATAGCACTTGAACTTTAATTGCCGTCCGTCGTAGAAACTGGATGTCGAACTCGCCTAACTCGATTGCCCAGTTCACCAATCTTCCGGATATGTCAGGCCATACCAATATTTTCTTTAAAGATTTATCGATTAATACCGATATGGTGTGTGCTTGAAAGTAGGGCCTCAGTTTGCGAGCAGAACTGATGAGTGCTAATGCCAAATTTTCCACTAGCTTGTATATTGTTTCTGCATTCAGTAATACCTTGCTAACATAGTATACAGGTCACTGGACTTTATCGATCTCTTTAATAAGGACTGAACTAACAGTCTCGGGCGAGATAGCAAGGTACAGTTGTAGTTGATCCCCGACTTCCAGATAGGAGAGCAGAAGAGGTGATGTTAGGAATGCTTTTAGGTCGTCAAAAGAATTTTGGCATTCAAAAGTCCACTCGAATCGCTTGGCTCCCTTTAGGGTTTTAAAAAATGGTAGACAACTGTCTGCCGACCTGGATACAAATCTGCCCAAGGCGGCTATCCTTCTTGTCAACTCTTGGACCTGTTTTGGTTTTGTTGGAGGTGACATTCCCATGATAGCTTCTATCTTTGCGGGGTTTGCTTCAATACCTTTGTTTGACACCATAAACCCTAGGAATTTTACAGACGCAACTCCGAAGGCACATTTGGTTGGGTTAAGCTTCATTTGATGTTTCCTCAGTACAACAAATGCTTCTTCTAAGTCATGGATATGATAAGAGGTTTTCTTGCTTTTAACCAAGAAGTCATCCACATACATTTCCATGTTCCTGTCGATTTGTTGTGCGATTACCTTGTTGACCAGTTATTGATATGTAACACCAGCGTTTTTGAAGCCAAAAGGCATTGCATTGTAACAGTATAGACCGTTGCTTGTAATGAAGGCAGTATTGATCTCGACGGATTGGTACATTTTGATTTGATTATAACCCGAGTATGCGTCGAAGAATGATAGCATGTCGTGATCGACAGTAGCATTAATTAACCTATCAATCCTAGGGAGAGGGTAGTTGTCACATCCCAATTATGACTGAACCATAAATGTGAGTGAACCGTCACTGAACCAACGATTTACACCAGGATCTCAATAAGACCGTGTCCACTCATACAAACCATTGCACATAACCATAATCAGAATACGATTAAATACAGCAGAAGTCTTAAATTAAATGAACTGAGTATTTCTATTGATAAATAAAATAAATTAACCAACTATTCCAAATACCAAAACGTAACTAAATATCTTTACATCATTCATAAATCCAACTGAAAATAAATAGTATAAACAAATCAAATATCCTAGAGATACACGCATAAAGGGCAATCGCATGAAGCGTCATGCTCGTCCTCCCCTGCTTGCACTTCCAAGGCAGCAGCACCTCCATACACTGGAGCATCCACGTAGTCCTCCACAGTGTAACCTGCATCAACATCTAAAAACATGTATATAGACAAGGGTGAGCTCACAACTTAGCTCAGTAAGACAATCAGACAATGCAACACACATCATGCAAGAGTAACACTCACATTATGGTCTGGTTTTAAGTTTGCAATGTGCTATAGAAAGGATTAGCGGCCACGGCACCTCTATACATGAGTGTGTGAATCTGCCCAATTGATCAAACACCACTGTCGTCCCACATGCACCCACCATGGAATAAATATAGAGCTAAAGTGTCCGGATCAAACACCGCCAACACTTCCCTTGATGCCCTACCCATATCAACACGTAAGCCCCTATTGGCGAGGGCTTGTAAACTGGGCTCGCAACTAACCAATCCTATATGTCATCACAATAGGTCCTATCCTAGCACAACTCCCTATGACATTGAGATAGGGCTCGAGTCTAATGGTCAGATCGGAGACCACAGTGCCACTTCCTTCCCCTGATACCCTATCCGCACCAAGCATGCTAAGACAGAAGCGATACGAAAAGGTGCTAGTGTGAGGAATGATCCCATACCCCAGGCCCTTTTCATTCCACACACCAACGAAAATAATCACATGCCTAACAATCACATCCTAGCATAGCGAGTATGCATGAACAATATAATAACTGAAAGTAAAGATGACATGCG
This sequence comes from Protea cynaroides, assembly GCA_028583415.1. Lineage (NCBI taxonomy): Eukaryota > Viridiplantae > Streptophyta > Magnoliopsida > Proteales > Proteaceae > Protea > Protea cynaroides. Next base: position 113,353,594 of record CM053276.1, on the reverse strand, counting down.
AGTATGCACAAACACCATTCCACAGGATCATAATTATAAACAACGTTTTACTGTTATTAAGTTATTAGGGTTTAGGTCTGATTCCCTTATCTTCTGGGAAGTTTGGTTCCCGAGAAACTGAATTCTGCTCCTTCTTTGTCTTTGAACGTTAGCTTCTTCTCGGCGCATAACATATTTGCAGAATGCCGAGCTAACCAGTCCATTCCCAAGATGACATCGAAGTCTGCCATCTCAAGTTGTATTAAAGTTGCATCCAAGTTCTGTCCATCCATATGATTTGGACATTGTTCGTAACATTCATCCCATACAACATCTAGTCCAAAGGGCTTGAACTAGCAAAATTTGGTATAAGGTTTGAAGATCTTGTCTAGTTCCTTCATCTCTTATGATTTTCAAAGACTATTGTCAAATCTCATATCCCAAATCTATTTATAAGCATTAGGGTATATGCTTATAATTTCATTAATTCAGCCAAACTCTTTTGGTCTTTTCTTAATCATATCACTCAACATTGGGCATAACTCAATTATCATTGTATTAAATCGAGTACTACTTATGCCATGACTTTATCCTTGTATCCACTATTAAATTTACCTGTAGGAATCTTCTACCTTGTCAAAATTCATACCGATATAGCCATCCTTAACTCTACTTGAGTGTTACCTATTTCTTTACTGGCTACTCTTAATAGTTCCCACATTTCCTCATGCACTCTTTTATAGACATGATTCATATCCATCCATTTAGCAATCTCAAAACAAATCCTCTATTACTTTACCTGAGGTTCATTGACCATAGTATTTAATTTGAATCCAATCATCTTTCTTCCAATAATTTCATTATCACTAAACATTTTTATCATCAATGGCCAGGGAGTGTATGAATCAAAATATTCATCCAAAAGTGATTCACTTTTTCTATCAATTTAGCATAATGACAGACACTTGCTTTATCTAGTGAACCTAGGTTTAAATTAGGAGTAAATCTGTGATCACCCAACCAGCATCAAAAGATCGTTAAGTTGCACGGTGGTCCAAATACATGGAAATAGAGGCTTTATAGTTCTTAACCTCATGGTTACAGGTTCTATTGAATATATAATTCCATAGGTCGAGGCACTACAGGAGTAAATCTGGAGAAAGATTTCGCACATCAGTAATCAGGTATAATCTGGAGAAAAATTTCGTACATCAATAAATCAGGTGTAAATCGAAAAGATGTACGCTCAACATGATTAACATTTAACTATCCGTTCAGTTTGTATCTCTGTTCATGTTGTCGATCATGAGAATGGTGCAGATTGGTATAATCAGGACTAATACTAAAGAAACAATATCTATAACTTTGATTGACATGTTAAATCAAGAAGGTATCCTGTCAAGACACGAGAATTTAAAATCTGGTATGTGCATCCTCTATAATCATAAGAGTAAATCAATAATGCACCGCATCCTATATAATCATATCCAGTTATATGGCCATAATCCTCTTATCTCTGTTTGGATTTAGCCCGAGATCTTTTCCTTTACCTTTGCAGGGAATTAGGCATTACTAGCCATTTTTCTCTTCCTTTGTCATACATCGAGTTTCACATCGTGTGAGTACCAACTCGATATTTAATTTTCTGCTTTACAGAAGCTCCATTCTTGCTACTATACTATATCCATTGTATACTTAGGCAACTACCCAACTATAGATAATACCCTATACTATTTGTGTATTAGGATAATTTTTTGTCTTCTCTTTCTGTTTGAGTGTATATATAGGGTTCCACCTTTTATATGTACATTATTGTCTTGTTTAAGTTCTGTCTCAACCAACACAGGTGCTTATGGTGTGTTTGTATTAAAGCTTTTAATTTATCCTATCTCAGTTCACAATGGTCTTGAATGTGTGTCAGTTCGGCGGGCAAGGCCTGAGAAGCTCTGATACCAAGTTGTCACACCCCAATTCTGCACTGTTCAGAATGGTGTGATGAACCGTTAAATAACCAACGGTTCAACCAGGATCTCGAATAGGCTATCCTCGCGTTATCCAAATTCCCACACATCCATAATCATAATCAGAGTAATACACAATAGCGGAAAGTTTATAAATAAATGAACTGAGAACTAAGATGATACCATTAATTAAATAGTAAATTATTCTATTTCCAACTGAGACATACTTACGTAAATATCAAATACAAGTCTTTATAAATCCAAAGAAACCTATAAAATAGCTAATCAAATACACATGAGTCACACTCGTAAGAGGTGTCATGTATATACTCTTCAGCTCCAGCTTCCATTGCTGCGATATTCCCGTACGCAGACGCGTTCATATAATCTTCGATTGTGTAACCTGCATCATCAACTAAAAATATTCGACGTCGAGGGGTGAGCACACAACACGGCTCAGTGAGTAGCCAAAACAATGCAACAATACATATGCATGAAAAAAAAATCAATTTATATCTTTGGTCTGGTTTAAAGTTTGCAATGCGCAATAGAAAGGTTGGGTGGTCAAAGGTTAACGTTTATTGACACCGCCTCTATACACAGGGTGTGGAAGCCCGCCCGAAGGTTAACGTTTATCGTCGTCCCCATCCACCCTACCATAACATTATACAACAAAGGTTAACGTTTATTGCTATATAATGCTATACCAACACGTAAGCCCCTGTTAGCGAGGGCTTGCAAACTGGGCTCGCTACTAACCAATCCTAATGCCAAACAGTGTATCTAAGGCCTCACCCCAGCATCCCTCAGAATGCCCATAGAGATAGAGCTAAGGTCCCCCGGTAGAGTCAGAGACTACAAGGACCGAGACCACCTCCCCTGATACTCTACGACATAATAGTTCTGCTAAGGTAATGGCGATACGACGATGTCAATGCACAAAACTTGAGTTAGAGATAGAGCTAAAGTGCTGAGACCCACCAAAGGTTAACGTTTATTGACGTTCTCATCACACCTCCCCTGATACTCGCTCGCATCAAGTACATCAACCACACACATACAAGCACATGCCTATTCCTATCATCATCATCATCATCATCATCATGTTATAAACAATAAAGTAAATATGCATGAACAAGTAATAGAAATATTGGATGGCATGCTGTATGCACATTACAACATATTCGCATAGAATCAAACATAGGATAGGACTCAAGAAATAGAAAACAGTTTATTATTAACCAATTTAGTTTGGAGTTAAGGTTCCTCACCTTAGCTTGCTAAAAGATACTTTTCCAAGCTTTAGAATCACCGTTATAACGTTATTATATTGCTAGCAAACCTAACAAAGTTGATAGAATTTAATTAGAATTAATTCGGAATTTAAAACCATTCTGTCAACTGAGGGTCGATGCTAGGGTCGATGGGTCTAACGACCCTCCCCTCTTTCTGGACTTCCCGAATGCTGAGGGTCGATGGTCAGAAACACCTAGGGTCGGATGGTCTATCGACCCTCGGTGCGACCCTCGATGCACTCTGGTCTAATTTCTACTTTTAAATCCACTCTTCGTGTTTGGGGTCCTATGGCTTGCTTCCTACATTCATTCAACAGTCATTCCATAGTCTAGAACCATGTATAATCCATCTAAATAGTTTTCGTGCATCCTCCTATGGTTTTCCATGAAAATCTAACCATGGATGGATGGTTTGGGTCTCTCCGAGATCACATTCCCATCAATAACTACCCTAAGGTCTGTAGAAACTCATAGAATTAGTATCCATACCTGAGAAGATTAATCTTTCTCTGTAACTCTTCTCCTTTTTGCTAAGTCTTCCTCCTTGTCTCCTTTCTTCCTCTTTTCCTTCTCCTCTCTTTCTCTCAATTCAATTAGGGTTTGTGAAATGAGTGAAAGTGGCTTAGGGACATCCTTTAAATAGACTAGGAACATCCTAAATAAGTCCCATTGAGATTTGGAAAGAATCCCAATCGAAAAATATAGAAATTTCCTAATTTCTATATTCGTTAAAAACCGAGGGTCGATGGGAGGGTCGATGATCCCGTCGACCCTAGGGTCTTAAGCTGTCCGACCCTCCCTTAAAATCTGAGGGTCTGACATTCTGTTTTGGGAGGTCCGACCCTACTTGGCTGGGTATGCGACCCTCACCTAAAATTTAGTGTTTTTGGGTTGATTTTATACCTGGGATCTCAATCTCCATCACGCCCTTAGTCCACTTGACTCGACCATGATGGGTAAACCTGGTTCAAGGTGGTAAGACCGGGTTAGTTTGACACGGGTCTTACAGACCGGTATGAAAAATATCATACTTTTAGGTCCGTTTTCGTATCTAGTTGTCATCTGCTCGGCCCGTCTGGCCCGATGATGATTGGAATACCTGTTACAACATGAATTAAAGGTTTAGATCGGATTTATGGAGTGCGGGTCTTACAGTAGTAGTCCTTAGGGTATATTTTTTATTGAGGTCTGAATAATCTGTACAAATGCGTCATTACCATTGGCTTTCTTTACCATTACAACATTGGATACCCATTGTGGGTACTTAACTTCTTTTATAAATCGTGCCGCAATGAGCTTGTCGACTTCGACCTTAATTGCAGCTTCTCTCTCTAATGTGAAGTTGCGCTTCTTTTGCTAGACCAGTCTGAATTGTTAATCAATGGCCAGGCGGTGTTCCGTGATATCTCACGAGATGCTTGGCATTTAGGATGCTGACCAGGCGAAGACATTGAGATTATTTTTAAGAGATGTAATGATCTCGTCTCGCCGGTCCTTCGGTAGCTACAACCGACTTGGAAGTACCTTTCAGGATCCTCCTCGGAGACTGGGATATGTATCAAATTGTCCACTCGAGATCCTTGATCCTACTCTAAGTCGTCTCGCAGGTCTTCAATATAGATTGAACTTGTGAGTTTATCGTCAGATGCTTCTAGATCTATTACATAGCAACGGCGAGATAGTTTTTGGTTTGTCCTGCAGTAACCTATCCCTTGTTCAATGGGAAACTTCATTATCAAGTAGTAGGTGAAGATGCATGCTCGAAGAAGATTAAGGCCTAGTCTACCGAGGATTGCATTGTAGCTAAAGGGGACATCCACGACCAGGTAGGAGAGAGACAACGTAGTCCTCCTGGGTTTGGTTCCTACCCTTGTCTCCAGGATTATGGCGCCTTTTACTTTTACGACGTCGACAAAGAAGCTAATAAGTGAAAACTTTATCGGGCGAAGTCGCCTTTCATCTAGACTCATTGCTTTGAAGACGTAGTAGAATGCTATGTCTGCCGAGCTGCCTGTATCTACCAATACCCTCTCTACCTCATTCACTTTATCTATCACCATAGAGATCACAATGACATCTTTATGAGGTAGTTCGACGCCGGTGAGGTCTTCGTTAGAAAAAATGATGGTGTGGCCATGCTTGTATAGAGTAGGGGAACTTGTTGATTGGCATTCTTGCTTTGTGTATGACCTTCTACTGCTCTTATATGTGTTTTCGGCTGCAGGACCTCCAATTATTGCCATAGAGTAGCACATTGGGTGCGATTCATAGTATCTCCAACCTACATACTCGCGTTCCTACAGAGAGTGGCAAGTGTTCTTCTATGGGGTCCCAATTCTATTCTTTGATGGACTAAGGGTTTCCACTAACATGTCTTGAACTTCAAAATTTGCTTATTGTGTTTCGAGCTTTATGCTGTAGGGTGAGGTGATCAAGTCGCTGTATCAGGTTTGCCACTGATTTCATAAGTAGATAATCTGTTAGCGACTTGTGCCTGCGACATGGATGGCATACAGAGCCGGTTCTCTTTAGCAGAATCTTGAAATGTCGTGTAATCTGGCTAAAAGGTTGCACTTTCTTTGTGATAATGCCGATACGGCCACGTGGGTCGCTGATCTTATTTAGGGGCGGGGAAGCTGAATTGTCTTTATTGAATTCTTCCCCATTTCGGCAAGGTCGCCGCGGCTCTGTATCGTCTTCTTGCTCGACAGACTGCTTACCTTTATGCTTGTTGTCACTTGTTGCAGGATTTTCCACATACTCACGGATGTGGCCTCGCTTGATTAGATCTTTAATTGCATACCTCAAGGCGCGACACTTATCAGTATCATGGTCATTCTCATGGTGATAATGACAGTATTTCCTAGACTTTTCCTTTCGTGGATCTGGCTTCATTGGTGGCGGACGAGATAACTCATATTGCGTCCCCTTGAGATTGTGCATGAGTTCTGACATGGATACAGTCAACCTGGCGAATTGATCCCAATCGAAGTTGACTTTGGCGACCTGCTTGCTAAAAAATCCATTATTGCTAGTTTTTTGTTTCTTGGATATATCGATGGTCGATTTATTGACGACCTCCGTCTCGCTTCTCCTTTTTTCTCCTGACTTGGGGTGTGTAAGGAGGAGAGCCTCATTCATCGCCGCATACTTTCGGCCTTAGTCATCAGTTCAGCATAGGTCTGTGGTGGCCTTTTGTATATGGATTTTGGGAGATATTTGTCTTTGATGCCTCCCTGTAACGCCGTCATTTTCACTTAAGAGCTGATGTTCTTGATTTCAAGGGCCTCCCGATTGAATCTTAAAAGATATGCCCGTAGGGTTTCTTCTAGCTTTTGCTTTACATTGATAAGATTGGTTAAGGTTTTCTTTGGTGTTGTTTGGGTTTGGAATTGTTCAAAGAAGCAATCACTCAGTTGATCAAAAGATTCGATTGAGTTGGCTGGTAAGCTGTTAAACCAGAGTCGCCCTGCTCCTCGTAAGGTTGACTGGAAAGCTCGACAAAGGATTACGTCATCATAACGGTGCAATACCATTAAAGCCTAAAAGTTGTCGAGATGCAACTGAGGATCTGTTGTACCGTTGTACGGGTCGACTTTTGGCATAAAGAAATGTTTAGGCCTTGGGACGTCCATTATCTCCTTCGTGAAGGCCATGTCGGTGTAGTATTATTTCTTTTTTTAAGCTGTTACAGATGTTGATTGTTTCTTTTCCATTTTCGCCATATGAGTCTGCATGTCGAGGAGCTGTTGCTCCAAAGAACTTATTGGGATGCTCGCCTGTGTTTCTTTCTCTGTGGCACGTCTCTGTTCCATCATGCTATTTCTAATAGCAATTCTTTCTGTCCGACCAACATTCACTCTGTCTTGTGCTTCATTCCCAGGTCACCGATCATCCTTCTGGGTGCTGTCCCTTTCTTTGTCTTGGGGGGCTGCGAGTTCTTCTACATTTGAGTCTTGTCCTGGCAAATAGTTTTCTTTTTCCAGTTAATAATTTCTTCCCTCATAATTAGGGAGATTTTTTTTCAATAAGCAGATCTTGTGCTGGGGCTGGAGTTTTGGATCTTGTCGGGTCCTTAGTGGGCCGTTGGTGAGTTGGCGGTAGAGGTGGTTTGAGCAGTCATGTTAATTATGCGAGATTTTCATTCAGGGCATTGAACTGATCAACAGTAACATACTGTGGTGCCGTTCCATGACTTTCAGGGACAGGAGGTGGTGACTCATGAACGGTGGAGGAATTTGTGCCATTATTCCCTGGAGGAGGATTGTTATGTGGCTATCCGTCATCTGGTACGTCGTCACTCCCGTCATTATTGTTATCGGGAGGTTGATTTCGAGTTCGTGCCATTGCTCAAAAAGTGTAGACACAGAATTCTTGAATTCACATTTAAAGAAAACAGGCCCCATGGTGGGCACCAAACTGTTACTGTTGAAAACTGGATTTGCTAGTGTGCCCATGTCCTGCAAGACAAGTACAGGGGGTCAACGGAACCAGGACAAAGTTCTCGGTGTCCGCTCCGATGGTAAAGTCAGTAACAGAGCAAACAATCTAAAGCTTCACAAAAAATGGCTAGCTTTAAGGGTGTGGGGATAGATAGAATTCAAAAAGGATGTAAGAGACAAGTGATTGTTAGCAAATAACTCGAAAAACAATAGTGTAGGAACTGTCTTACCTCTTGGCCGTCTATCAGTTTATATAGACTGAGAGAGAATTCCAGATGAACTTCCATCTTAACCGCCTGATTGCCAGGAGCGCACGCGATATCCTCGCGTTACCATAGGATAGAGATCCAACAACCAATCTTAATGCTGTGTTGCTTGTAATCAGCAACCCTTGTACTTGCTGACGTGGTAGTTCCAATAATGATTAAAGAACTATGCATGTGTGCCTTACCATAGTCGCAGATAGACAAGTCACTACAAACACGTGCGATGAGGGATCCACTGCGATGTCCTATCATTTCAGCGAGATCATCCAGCGAGACGTGACTTGCCAATGGTGACAAATGCCATCTCGCATGAAAGAATAAATTGAACTAACCAAAACACGTGTCAGCCCCCAGTATATTGACGTCCAAGGATACATATCATCTCGCATGAAAGAATAAATTGAACTAACCAAATTGATAATGTGGGCATGGGTGCCAAAAATCAAATCGATCATTTAACTTTTGTTGCACATGAGCTAACCAACTTTGCTGTTGATAATGTGGGCTGTAATGAGTCAAGTCTTAACCCCATGGAGTGGGATTCGGCTCATCTCAAGTTCCCATTAGACTGTCCAATGACTGTTGGATTGGCAACTTGTGGCGCCTGTTATATTAATAAAATTGTAGCAAAAAGGGTTGGTGACAGAAGATGCATTGTATACTTGTTGAAAGTAGATCGGGAAAAGTGAATAGCAAAGACGATGAAGGTACGACCTGATTTTGCTGTGTGTGGTGGTTAGAATCCGAATCGTCTCCTATGCGTACGGGCATAGGAGAAATGGTGGAGACCGTTGGATGACGGCCAAGTGGAAAGGCAGCCATCCAACAGTGGTATTACAAAATCGTTTTTTTTTCTTTTTTTTTCTTTTTGGTAATCTGCCTTTATACTTCTTCTTCTTCTGTTTCTCATCTCATCCTCCTCTCTCCTCCTCCTCCTCCTCCTTCTTCCTCCTATCTAAGTCTTTTTTTTTTTGTTCTTCTGGTCTTCTGTCTTCTTCTTCCTCCTCTTCTACTAATTTTTTTTTCTTCATTCGGATTAAATCTCCAACCTCTTCGCTGTTCCGTTCTAGAAATCAAAGGGCGGTTAGAAAAATCGAAGGAGATAAATCTGAATCGTGCAACCAACCTATGCATCTAGTTCTAAGCTCTTCAGACCTCTCACCTCAATTTCATCTCTCTCAGCCCACTGCTGTCTTTTCTCCTCAGCCACCGATGACCAAATGGCTTTCCATCGACACCAACGTTACCTTCACAGGTCACAAGATCGATCCAACCTAAATAACTCATGGGCTTTTACTTCTCTTTTTATTGGATTAATTATTAAACCGCATTGAAAGAAAATAAAATATTGGGAATTAAGGTCAAAATTCCAAAATTTACTCCCATATAGATCTCTACGTTTTCATCAAAACGAAGAAGGAAAAGAACCAAAACGAAGAACAGTTTGTGGAGAACGAAAGAATGGTGCATATGAATCTTTACAATTCGCAAGTAATATTCTCTCCTCTCTCTCGCGTTGTCTTAACGATATCTTTCTCCACCTTGGAAACAGGAAAACTTTTCTCTGCTACAAAGAAGAAGTATCAAAGGAAGAATACCAGAAAAAAAAAAAAAAAAAAACGATTTTGTAATACCACCATTGGATGGCTGCCTTTCCACTTGGCGGCCATCCAATGGTCTCCGCCATCTCTCCTATGCCCGTACGCATAGGAGACGATTCGGATTCGTGGTGGTTACTGTAAATCCACCATCAATACCTCGTCGATCTGCCATTGAAGCACCCCTCTTATCCTTCTTCTCTGCCATTGAGAATCATCAGATCCCCTCTTCTTTTCTGCAACCTTCTTCTTCACTGTTGTTGAGAGAAGCACTTTTTTGGGTGGGGGGGGTTGTGAGTGGAGACGAGTCAACTCCCCAAAGAAGCACTTGGGGATTTTGGTTTAGTTATTACTAGTTTAATTTGATCCTTGTCTCTCTCTAAGACAAGAAAATCTGCTGAGTCATCTAAAAGTCTGAATATTTTTTTTCTTCTTAAGACCCATCTCGGTTTTTCCTTATTTTACAATGGGTTTTTGGGAGATTTACTTCATGAAAGTAGTATTTCAAAGTTCTATGATGTTCTCTCGTCTGGATTTCTAGGGTTTGGTCATTGGATTGGGGAGACATGGAGGAGGTTGAAAAACCAAACAGAGCTGCTGTAGAAGCATGCCATAGGTTGCTCAGCCTCATATCTCACTCTCAGGATTAGAGGGTTTGGTCTTTGGATCGGGGAGACATGGAGGAGGTGGAAAAAACTAACAGAGCTATTGTAGAGACATGCCATAGGTTTCATTGCCTCCTACCTCAATCTCAAAATCAGGTTTATTACAGAAACTTTAATGGTGGAAGGTGGGAGGCTGTGTTCAAGTTCAAGAGAGTTGTCTTTCTTATCGGTACTGGTTTGGGTCATGCAAGAGTCAGAAAACTCAAAAATTTCAATCTCATATCCCCAAATCAGCCCAATTTCTAATGTTAAACTCTTCACCGAAGCCTCTTCAACTTATCCAGGTTTCTAATTTTCTTGACAACCCAGTCCAGGGGAACAAAACAGCTAAGAATTCGAGTGTGCAATTCATGCAAAAAATGCTTCTTGAGAACCCAGTTCTGGAAATGGCCTCGGCTGCTAAGAATCCTCCCCAGTTTCCTTAGCAAGCACCATCCACGCAGTATCAAATTTAGATCTTCCAACAAAAGTTGCAACTTCGTCTTCTTCAGAGGTTGCAGAAGAAGTTGGGATTCATTTCGTTGAAATGCTTGTTCTTTTCACGATTTCACAACCTGAGCAAATACCCAATACATCTTCTCTCATCTCTCACCAGCTCTCTTTACTACTATTTTATTAATGATAGTTGGATATAATGGGCGCCACATGTCCCCAATTGGACGGTCAATGGACTGTCCGAATCCCATGGATGTATTATCGTATATATTAGGGATTCAATACTTGTTAAAATTGAGACTCAAATTCAATCAAGTATCCATCCGTATATATTCATATTGAGGTTGAGACGAATCGAATCCTATGGATTACGTCTAAATGTTAGAGATTCAGTATTTGATAAAATTGAGACTCAAATTCAATCAATTATTCATTTGTTTCTCCAGTCCATATATGTCCAAGGCTCAAAACTTTTTATTGCAATTGATAAATTTTCAAAGCTCTAATTGGTTCAAACTCAGTTTGAGCTGAAATTGTAGGAAGAGTGGAAGACAATGGATAAAAATCTTCTTGATCAGTTCAGTCGTTCAGTCAAACATTGGAAAGATGGAATACGCACACATCCGTAATCCCAACTATTCAATGTTCACCTAGACGATTGGATAGACAGAAAGGATTTCTGTGCGTATACAACATGGTTTACTATTCCCAAAAATAAAATAAAAAAGCCCATTGAATCTGCCACGTTGCAGATATTTGGACCGTCCAGAGTCCGTACAGGCTTACTAACACGGCTCATCATGGCTATCTTTGACCAAATAGAAATACCCAAGTCGCGCGGCATCGTTTTGACTTATGATTGTGCGGGGCATCCTGTGAAGCGTATTTTTGGCGCTCCTCTTGCCGTTGTTTCTTTCATGGTTTCATCAGAAATCATAAGCTTCTCTAGACGGCAAGAGAAACCATGGCTTCCCTTCGTCCGATTCGTCCGAGTTTATTGTCTCCACCCGAAATCCCGATGGAGCTCCACGCAGAGAATCGAGCAAAACTCGTTCAGAGCCTTCGCCAATTTTTGACATCTTCGTCTCTCCCGCTTCATGGTTTCGTCTTTTTGCAAGTAATATTTCATATGGCTTATACGTTATTCAAACACTACCGAATTCCAGGACTCTTACTCTAATATTCGATTACCTTCGTGTTTCGATTGGCAGGGAGGCGAGGAGCAAACGCGTTACTGCACCGATCATGCTGAATTATTTAGGTATTTGTTAATTGGTTTGATGGCTTGTTTCAGTTTTGGACTTGATATTGTTGGCCGATGAGTTATCGTTCGACTGCAATATGATGTTTAGTGTACCGGAGGCTGTAGCCGAATTGTGCATTTAGTATTCATTTTATTGGGTTGTACCAAACGGTTTGGAGCTGCATTGTTATTCGAATCACGTTATTATCATGTAAAGAAAATGGTGTTTAAAATATGCCTAAATAACTGATAGTCTTGGAGTTGTGACCACTGCTATTTTGCTCTTCCGCGCTCGCAATGTGAAATGATAACTTAGAGGGTACGCACAGCCTAAACATTTCAGATGCTTACTGGAGCCATAATTTCCGAGGGAACAATGACTCTTTTGTATTTGTGTGCACCTGTTGTCTATTGTTGATTATATTTTCGTTATTGAGTATTATTATTATTATCCTTAATAATAATATTTTTTTGTTGGAATAATATTAACAGTTTTTATATTTCCACAGTATTGGCGTGATCCAATATCACATCTCGGTTGGTTGTACTGGCTTGACACCTTATCAAATGCATCTACTTTGTCCTTACTTCCATCATTAGTTTTCTAATAGTTATAGTTTCAATATACTTATTAATGCTAGGATAGAACTAGAAATGAATAGAATCAGGCGGACATTAGGGTATCGCCAATATGCGGCAAAATGAGGGAGAAGGTCAACTCTGGCAGTTTGGTAGTCTACAATGACGACCAGTTACTGCACCATGAGGAGGAAGGACATGGTGCATCTTAGAATTTTAAAGGGCCAGAACTGGCTTGGATTTGCATTGCGAGAAAACTGATGGGTGATTATGGCTTGATAGAAGATCTGGTCCTAGATAGGGTTGAGTGGCAGAGAAGGAATCCTTTTGGCCATTATCCTACCCTCCCCATTTAACAAACAAGTGAAGGTAAAACTACATCCTTTTTTTTTGTGTGGATGGGTTGGCATTACATTCAAACACCCCTAACCAGATCTGCCAACTGAATATGGAGTTTATCCAACGACCTGGTGATAACATACCTAGGTCCTTTCAAATTGCACTAGCTGGCACCTTCAGTAATGAAGAAGTTGCAGAAATTAAAAAGACTGAACTGAACTGAGCTGAACTCAACTCAGCCTTAGCTAGTTTATAGAATCTTACTCTCCTCTTTTTGTGCCTAATTGGTTATAGAGATCCTCATATTTCTTAGGTCTTGCTTTCCCCTACTATTTTCGTAGGTTCATTTTTAACAATTACCTTTTAAAATCCTCATCATCCTTAGTCCTTTGCCAATTTTTAAAACTAGATTTCTTAGCCTTTATGGCTATTTAAACTTCATCATCTCACCTCTAAGTTTCCTTAGATGAACGCCATATTCCTTTACGTTCACCTAGAATTTCTTTAGCTACATTTTAATATAAGTAGCCATTTCGTTCCACATTATATTAGTGTCTTCATCTAAATCCCACCTTCCTTATGTTACTAATTTATTAGTAAATGTCTTTAAGTAATTAAGTATTCTCCTTTTGAGTTCCACCATCTTATTATAGGGCAAATAATCTCACATTTCCTATGGTTTGACGTTTTGAATCGCATATCTATGACTAGTATTCTATATTACATGTCTAAGTTCTGCCCTGTTATAATCTTACAATCTTTATATGGTAGCCTAGCAGTTCTGCTAGCTAGAAAGAAGTCTATTTGGTTACTATTTTGCCCACTTTTGAAGGTTCTTAAATGTTCCTTTATCTTTTTGAAGTATGTGTTTATTATTGATAAATCATAATCAAACACAAAATTTAAAACTAAAGTCTCCTCCTTATTCCTAACTCCAAAATCACATCCTTCATGAATTATTTCATAACCTCTACTATCTTTGCCAGTATGTCCATGTAAATCTCCTCCTCTAATAATATTTTTGCCTTGACTAATTCTTTGAACTAATCTATCCATGTATTCCCAAAATTGTTTCTTAGTATTTTCATCCTATCTTATTTCGGGTGTGGTGGTGTGTAAGCACTAATTAGTAATTACAATGATTGTCTCTTCCTAACACAAGTTTGATGGATATTATCCTATTACGAATTCTTTTAAAAGCTGTGACATCATTTTCTAAATCTAAATCCACTATTATTCCCACTCCATTTTCTATTATTTATATCTCCAGTATACCAAAATTTATAGTCATCATTCACCCAAAAAAAAAAAAAATTTATAATCATCTAATTTATTTGCCTTTTTCCCTTCCACTTCGTCTCTTGTATACAAGCTATGTTAACTGTACTTCTTCTTATTACATTTGTCAATTCTAAAAATCTTTCTTGTTAAAGTTCCTAGTTCCAAGATGCTAATTTAATCCTATGCTTTTGGTCTAACTTCTTTACCCGCACTTGTCCATGGCATTGTTTTAAATATCGGTTGAAACCAGTGAGGCAGTGAGGGATTCGACACAAGTTTTAATCAAGCCTTCAAATTTAATTCAGAAAAAATCCCAGGTTTTGACCTGGTTTCCGTCGAAACCTGGGAAATCTCAGTTTTGAGGACTGGCCTCGAAACCGAGATTTAGAATTGGTCCATGGTGCAATAACAGTTGCCCACTTATCTTCTTAACTGGGTGATGAAGTGGTGCGTCGCTTACAAGGGGGACGGCCTAGCTAACCATTGCTCACTTTCCACTACACCCGAGTCATGGTGCGGTGCGGTGCGACGCTTAAGGGGTATGTCCTAGCATAAGGTCAAGCCATATATTTCTATGATCCATGCAAAAGGGTTTAACTTAAATATTACAATGCCGGGTGCCGACCTGAAATGCCAACCCTCCTTTATTCCTTTGTTGAATGTGGTTATCTTCTGTTGATTCTGAGTTCTGTAATTTTATATCTAATTGAATTTAGTTGGCTCTATTTTGGACCTGTAAATTTTTATTTTGACTGTTTGAACCCTGGAAATCTGTTCTTCATCTGTTCCTCTGATACAAAGGGCTTGTTACCCATAGGCTTTGATTCCCACCTGCGTCAAATGCATATCTAAATCTATACAAAAAATTCCTGTTTCCTACTTTTAGATTTATAATCTAAAATCTATGTTGTATCAAATCAGTTCATTCTCATCAGGGAGATGACGTCGTCTTCCATTGCTTGTGTTATGTGAAAAATCCTTTCCTGGTGGAATATTTAAGCTGCTTTTATCTTCACCCAAAACACACTTGTGTCATTACATGAATGTCAGTGCATAATTTTGAGCACAGGCTTCACTGTCTAAGCTTCCTTGATCTATTCTACATATGGTAATATTGTTAGTTAATTTTCATGTGGGTTCCTTGCCAAAGTCGCTGTTTAGTTAAGTACTACGATTTTTTTTCTGATACTTTAAGTACTACTACTTGTTCTAGGATAGGCAAACATTTTCTATGGAATCATTTATTATTTCATTGGTTTTTAAAATAACGATGTCCTTCTCAGAGCATTCCTCTTGTGGAATGCGGATGGACTTCTCAGAATTTTTGTCAATATCAAAAGACTTTTATGCTTCGGCCTTCGAACGTGAATGGGGTTTAGATTTATTTGTCTGATGATGTCTAACTTGATTGTAGGCAGGAGAGTTATTTTGCTTACTTGTTTGGAGTGAGGGAGCCTGGTTTCTATGGAGCCATTGTGAGTTTCTAACATGTGATTTTTTTATACTTATCTTCTGATTCTTTTTTTTTTCTTTCAATTCTTTTGCAGAAACTAATTGGAATTTTTTTTTTTTAAAATGGGTATTGGAAATATTATATTGAAATATATAAAGGCTATATGGCCATGTATTGATGCTATACCACGGGTCAACCTAGAAACAATTTTTTTTGGAAACAAAACAGTTAGCCTTTTAGTTTCTGTTGCACTTGGGATTTTTAAATCCATTTTTAGGATATTTAGTTTTTAGGGGTTGGAGATATATTTTTTCCTATTTCTAATTTATATAATCTCTTTCATATTTCTCAGATTAGTATTTTTGAATTCTTAAATTGTGAACTAGGGTGATAGGGTCTAATCAGATCGAAAATAAGATTCCATACTCTGTGGGTTTAGGTATTGGAGTCAGGAGTTATACTTGGGTTTGGGATGGTTTCCAAGTGATTTTTTAGGAATTTGAGATGGAATCTTAGATCAGTGCCCTTAACTGCCACAGGGTGCTGCTGATTTCCTGCACTCCTGGATGGTGTGCCAGAGGAGATTTTCTGTGGAGTTAAAGTCCTTCTATTGGAGCAATTGGATCTGAACTTTGGTTCATTACTTATAATTATAGAAGACTGGAATACAAGAGCTGTGTTTCTTAGATTGTGGCATGCTTTGATGATAGCTGCAAAGTCTTGAGGGACTCAGATTGAAAGCAAATGGAAGTTTTAGTTTGCTTGTCTGAAGGAAAAAGAATGACAGGCTGGCTTGCCTTAGTATCAGATATCCTGTGTGAAGAACTTAGCGAACTGATTACCATCTTTAAAAGAATCCAAAGTTTTTGTCGGTAAAATATTCTATTGTAGTTGAGAGACAACTTCTCTCTAAGTATGCAACCTTAAGCAGGTTTGAAGTACATTTTGAGTTCTCAGAGAGACCTTTTGGAAGCATTAGTTTGATCAAGTTAATTTATTTTGGTTTAAATTTGGAAGCAGCAACGTTCTAAAGCCTGGCCTGCTCCTTGACTCGCTCATTGGGTGGGTGGCAAGTTAATTGGTTCAAACTTCAACCACTGAGTGAAATGGTTCAGACAAATTTGACTAATGATTCTTAAAACATTAAGTGTTAGATTATGTGAATAAATATTAAAATGTCGACTAAAAGCACAACTTAAGTGGTAGCATGTTGGTAAGCCATTTATGAAAGTTGGAGTTGTCTAGGGTTCAATTAAAGCTAGAAATAATGATTAACATTTTTCAACATTTAACAAATATGCTTATAGTATACCAAATAATCAGGTGCAAAAGGTTCAACTTGCAGGCTCAACCGGTCCAACTGTCTGGGTAACCGGATCATTGACCAAGTCAGTGGGTTGGGACAAGAACTTAGTCATAAGGACCCATTTAGGTGGGCTGGTGGTGGGTCAAACTGGGTCTGAGAACACTGGGAAGTAGATTTTTTTTTATTGTTTGTCCTTGTTATAATTAAATCAATAATTAGAATTTGTTATTTTTTGCGACACATAATGTCAATAAGCACTATTTATTCTTATTTTTCACCTTGATTGTCTGTTGGAGCAGGTCTTGTTTGTAAAACTTAACTCCATAGTATTTAATCTTTTTTTTTTGGTTGCTTAAGGACATTGCGACTGGGAAATCGATTTTGTTTGCCCCAAGATTGAGTGTTGATTATGCTGTTTGGTTGGGGGAAATAAAGCCATTATCATACTTCAAGGTGACATGTTCTTTACTTATTCCATCTTTGGGTAGTAGACATGTCTTCGACTATTCTGTTACTTATTTATGTTGCCATTCAATGTTGATGTGGTCAATTATTCCCATTTGTAGGAAAGATACATAGTCAACATGGTTTGCTATGTCGATGAGATTGTCGAAGTTCTATGTGATCACTATGAAGGAGCAGGAAAACCTTTATTGTTTCTTTTGCATGGGCTTAACACTGACAGCAATAAATTCTCAAAGCCTGCAGAGCTCGAGGTTCCTATCTCTCAACTTTCTTTATCTTATCTAATGTTTCCTTTTTAAGAAACCAAATGTCGGTTTTCTAGTTTTATTATATATTTTGGGGTTAAACTGTGATAACACTGCATCAAGAGATTGGGCGCTACACATAATATCAAATTTATCTGCAGTCTATAGCCAAACATTGTATCTAAGGGCATCCAAGTCCTTGGTTGTCCCCTCAACAAAATGAAAGCTATGATGTATCACTCTAATGCTATCACAACTAACTATAGTCTTAAAAAGGTACCCTTAATTTTACAGAACAGTGTACTTATTTCATGAAACAATCAGGTCAATGAAATCAAAGTAAAACATGACAGAGAACGAGATATTTATCTGACAGTGAAGAGAACTGAAAAGTGAATATTGAAAAAGCTTAAAATAGATTAAACCAACAAAAGTTGTGGTCTCTAGTAGATAAGACAAGACCGTGAGCCTCAATAACTCTTTATCAATATCCAGGGAAACTATCATTTTGTTGGCCATTCTCACATTTTCATGTAAGATAGAAGAGAAAAAGAGAGCATAGGGTGTGTTGATCAAGGTATACCTTATTTTCTTTTATTAGTGTGTCCAACTGCCTTTCCTATTTCGTCAGCTGCCGATGAGCACCTTGTAACTATTATAGTACCTTAAAGGTTCGAGGTGCCGGTTTCGAGGCTGGTCAAAACCGAGTTGTCTTGGGTTTTGACAAGGTTTCGGTCGAAACCTGGGATTTTTCCCAGGACATCTCGAAACCTTGGTTTCAAGGTCCAGAAGTGTTTTTTTTTAATTGGATTCTTAATTTTATTTTAACCATTTTACACATATCTCCCACATTAGTTTAAAAAAAAAAAATCTAAAATGACAGTATATGGTAGGAACCCAAATTTGCTAGTGTACGCTGAGACTTGGGGTGGAATTGTGTCTATAGTTAAGTAGGCAACACTTATTTATGACTAATTTCAATTTTATATTTCATTTACTTAGGATATTATTCATAACTAAGCAAACACCTCCCATTTGAACCAATAAAAATAGTATAAAATTCAAATTCCAAAAGGATACAAAAATGAACCTTCAGTTCAAGAACAAAACTGGATTTCTGGGTGCGGCGGTGATTTTCAACTTCCAAATGCTAGGCTTTTTCCCAAATATATAAATTTCATAAGTCTTATTATAGTAAAACATCACTAAAAACCAATAGTGTGCCAAAATAATCTCTTACTTTGATGCCGAAAAAATTATTTTCATCCAGGACGACTTTAAAGAGCATTTGGGATTTCAAATAGTATTTTACTGGAGTGTAACTCCTTCAATATAACTCGGAATGCTGTTTCAAGTCGTCTGGACAGAAATAATTTTTTGGGCATTAAAGTAAAAGATTATTTTGGTGCACATTTGGTTTTTTAATGATGCTTTACTATAACAAGATTTATGGAATTTTTAGATTTGGGAAAAGCCTAGCATTTTTGGAAATTGAAAATTGCTCCCGCACCCAAAAATCCAGTTTTTGTTCTTGAACTAGAGGGTCGACTCTTTATCATTTTAGAATTCGAATTTTATACTATTTTTATTGGATTTAAATGAAGGTGTTTGTTTATTTATGAATAATATCTTAAGAAGATGAAATATAAAATCATTTACTTAAATGATATTAGTCATAAATAAGTACAGCCTAATAAGTGTTGTTCAGTCTTGTTCCTATGTACTGTTCCTGGCTTTGGAGTTCAAACCTATCGGAATATATAGGTTTCGATTCGAAACCTTGCATTTTATATAAGGGGGTGGACCAAAACCAAGTCCGGTTTCGATCGAAATCTAGTTGAGTTGGAACAAGTTTCAATCGAGACCTGGTATTTTTTGGGTTCGACCCTTGGAGTCGTGCCGACCTAGCTTGAAACCGAGTTGTGCTTGTTGAAATCAGTGGTTTCGATCGGCACCTCAAACTACTGTACCTTTGAATCATTCTTTTATGGGGATCTTTTTATTTTTTGGGTGAATGAATGAATATATTAGCAGAACTGAAGTGAAAACAGAGCTGGCAGCCCTACTGGGCAAAACCAGCCCCTAAAGGAGAAGCTTAGAAAAAGGGGAACAAGAACAGGGATTCCTATCGACACTGGAATTTGATAGATAATTCTTAAGATAAAACAATAAATCTATCTCTGGAGGAGTCAGGACAAACTTTAGAAACAGAAGTAATAACACCTCTAACGTCAAATAATATGGCTTCTCAGATTTGAGTTAGGCTTCTCAATTTTATGCGAATCTTAGTAGCAGCAATAGGAAGAAGCAAAAGTTGTACATCTGGCTTTTTACATGGGATGCAGTTTTTTGTCTTTGTTTTTGGTTATTCACCTTTAGATTTGTAGACCCACTGATGCAGTAATGTTCAGCCAGCTACTGTTCACGTGGTACTGTTCACGTGAACAGTACCAACAGATGCTAGAGACTGGAATTTCTTTTTATGTTATTACTTTCCTAAGAATAATTATTTTAGTTGTTTCCTAATTAGATGATAGCATCTAATTAAAAGAAGGATTTAGTTAAGTAGTTTAATTCATGTTGGAAACTAACTTTCTAAGTTTCCTAATCCTTGTTTATTTAGGATTTAGTTTCCCATTAGGACTTAATTTCCTATTAGGACTTAGTTTATTAGTTCCTTACTGTTAGGATTTAGTTTCCTAATCTCATTCTAATTAGGACTTTCTATATGCTGTAAACATTGAACTCTATATATTTATGAATCGAATAGAAGAAAGGTAGATTTTGATAAATCAAAAAATTTGTTTCGATTTCTGGTTGGGTCTCTCTTGGTTGTGAGACTCAACCGCAGGCTTACTTCTTGATCCTTTTGTTCTTTTGTCTTTCAAATCTCTTTCAAGTAATTGCAACATTAGTACTATGTTTGATCATTCAAATATTGTGAGTGTGAAATTACAACCAGATCAAGCAGAGTTGCAAGTTGCAACTACTGGACCCGTTTTCAGATGATAGGTGTTTTTCGAACATTTATAACTTTTTCATCCCTGGCTGATCATCTTCAAATTTGATTATATTATCAAGCACATCCTAAAGTTCAACGCTCCCAAGTTTGAAGGTCAACCAACGGTCAGATTTTCAGATAAGTTGAATTTTCTATATTGTTTCTATTTTGGTTTTGTTTGGGTTGGTTGAGAAAAGATCCTGCTGCAAGGGGGAATATTGTGTGTGTCATTCTTGAGTTGCCCTTTGCCATCACCCACACATGGTTGTGAATGTTGCCATTTGATGGAGTTTAGTCAGTAGTACCTATGGTTATAGTAGTTTTTTCTTTGAACCAGTAGGTAAAAAATTAATTTTAATTTAGTTTTTGGTTGCAGTTATGTTGTAATTATTTACGAATGTTGGCAGAGCTTGAATTTTGGTCTTACAGGGAGTTTTTCTGTAATAAATGAATAGGGATCCTGTTAGCAATATTTTCATATGTTGCAAATCTTCTTGTGAAGCTTCAGAGTTTAAGCCTCAATATCTTATGTTGAGGGATTCTTGTTTGATCTTCTTCTGTTTTAGGGGAAGGAGTCTGTACTAACTAATAGGTTTGATGTTATTAACTATTGGGAATTTGGGATTATGCAACTAAGACGGGGCACCAAGGATATGCTTGGTGCTTACTTGTTGATGCAGTCCAAGTTACACAAGAAGACCAAAGGAAGGAAATGCCAAAATCAAACCGACAAAAGCCAAAAACACTATTCACAGTATTGTTTACGTGAACAGTTCCAACATAATTAGAAATTAATGTCTTCTTCCCAAATTCAATTAAGTTAGATTTATTTCTATAAAATTAGTCATTAATTTTGTTTCTTAAGATTGGTTATCATATGAGTCAGTCATAGATGTTATTTGTTTTAGAAATTTTCCTAAAAGTTATAAAGGAAAGTTTCTCTTTTTTATTTTTGGACATTTCTTCTAAGAACTAGTCCTTTTATCTTTTGTATTTCCTTTTAGCATTATAAATAAAGAGGAAGAAGATGCTGGCAGCAGAGTTGGCCAGAGTTTAATATTAAATTCTGGTTGAGTCTCACTGGTTGTGAGACTTAACCGAAACTCCTATTTTGTTCATTCCCGTTTTCAAATAATAGTGATTTTTCAAAAATTCATAATTTCCTCATCCATGGTTGGATCACATTCAAATTTGGGTATGTTATCAAGCACATCCTAGAGTACTTCCCCTCCAGGTTTGAAGACCTTCCAATGGCTGAATCTCAAGATAAGTGAGTTTTTCATAATTTTATAATTCTGGTTTGTTAAAATACTTGTTTGAGACCTACGGGCAAGATAGGTTTCGATCCCGCCTATTGGATCAAGCTCATCTTCTGGGATATTGTTTCTTATATCCTAAGGATCAAGGATCCCAATTTTTGAAGCATTCTTACAGGCAGATTTTGAAGTTATGGAATTATTTGTTAAATTTCAATTACTCTTGTTTGTTAAATTTGGGTTTGGACTGAATAGAGATCCTGTAGCAAAGAGGGATCTATGAATTGGATGTGTAGAAACCCTCTTTGCCATCACTTGTATTTCTTGTAAAATGGCGGTTCCTTGACTCCCGCCTTGCCTCCTCAGTCTGAACAAATACCACATTGTTCCCTCTCCCCGCCAACCCCCAAAAAAAAGGGCAGTACGGTGCCGACACTAAAGATTTTTTTTTTTGGGTAGATAACAATATTGATATTTCACTTAGTTGTAAATTCTTGAATGAAAATCTTGTGGTGGTGATATTTATTATTTCAACATTTTGGTGTCATTTTTCTGATTTCCGTTTGTTCTGTCACTCTTACTATATCAATGCCCAGTGATTATTTTCCATCTAGATATTGCTTCTACATGGTTGATAGTCATGGAAATCTAGTTTCGATTCTGATTTTTGAGTTCCACCTACTCCATCCTATAGAACTTATTAATTTTCGTCTGCTTTATTTATGTTATAGGACATGGAAAAATTTGAGACTGATTTAAATACACTGCATCCCATTTTGACTGAGTGCCGCATTTTTAAGTCTGACTTGGAGCTTGCCCTCATTCAGTATGCGAATGACATAAGCTCAGAAGCTCATATCGAGGTACTTTTTCTTGTCTCACTTCAATGTTAATTGATGAAAGTGTATCCTTTATTATACTCCGACCATTATATTTAGTACTTCCAATCATTTAGCATGGCTACTGTCATCTGCGGTGACCTGGACAAATACTTGAAGCTCCAGTTTTAAAATGCTCCTACACTTCTATTTGTACATGCATGTATGCAGACAAAATCACAAAAAGCTGTTGATTTAAAACTTAGAAAGAGTCAAGGGTATCATTCATACATCCATTCGATGAATATTAATGAAAATGTAGTTGGAGCAATATTCAAGAAAAATCTACAAAATGTTAGAAGTTATATATCATGAATCAAAACATTCTTTAGAAGGCAAAGATAGATTATGTGATGTCATTGGGACATTTTATTTATATTCTTTTGGCTCACGAGGAACCCACGGCCCATCCTTTGGATGGACCGGGTAAACCCCTGGTCCATATAGACCCCCATAATCCACATGTAGCAGGTCAGTCCAAGGTCCATAAGAACCATCAACCTTGTGTGGTTGACCCAAGAAATGAAGAGGAGTGAGTCATGACCTCTGCTTCCTGGGGCATGGTCCCTTGCCAACTGAGCTACCCCCTTGGGGTTATGTCATTAAAACTTCCCATCCACAAATCTTCCATTTGTGTGCTTTTCTGAAATTCTCTTTATTGTCTAGTCCTGGTAAAACTATAAGTTTGTTGTGCTGTATAATTTTAATAAATTTTAGTGTATACATTTACACACATAGAGCTAATGATAAGCCTAATTTGAGGGGCTGAGCTCAGCTCATCAAGCTTTAGCTGGGCCAACACTTGGTTCAACTCAGTTATGTAAGTATGTAACTCTGCTTCTAATATTGTCTCTTTGGGTCTGAAATTAGCCCTCTCCAACTCTCTCCGAAAGGCTTGGGAGGTGGCCGTTCGATTCTATCTGCTCTATTCATTTTCAAATGATATCCACATTGTTCACAAATATTTTTTTTACCTTAAAAAATTTCTTATATTTTAATCCATAACAATTTTCTCATTGAACCCACAAATGCCTGTATTTTTTATTTTTCTTTACCAAAAAAAAAAAAAAATGCCTGTATTTTTTATTTCTATCATTTCCACCAAACCAAAACGGAAAAGATGAAGGGAGGGAGCCCAAAACAGGGCAGCATTACACAGCATATCCCAACACAGAAACATACCTCTCATATGGGCAATTGGGTGGAGATGAAGTCGGCCTAGCCTGCAGAGCTCATGGTCGACAGTCCCTCGTTATGGTAATTTAAAGAAATGAAAATAGTGTTCAAAAAATGAAAATTGACAGGGAATTAAATGTTTTGCCTGTTATATTCAAAAGTTAATCATACAAATGTAACTGACAGGCTTTTTTTTTGTTGAACAAGCTTGATCTGGGCTCTTGTGCTGCAAAACTGAAGTCATGCTCTGGCTCTGAGCGACCTAGATATGTCTATCAAATTATCAATGGCATGGAGATTTTTCTTTTCGATGTAATATCAATGAAATTGATTTTTTTGAGGTATTATCAAAGAAATTGAGTTGTATGTGTTAGAACTTAGAAGTATGTCTATACATCTAAAAACACCCATAAAAATAGCATATCTGTTATTTATAGGTTATAAGTGTATTTATACGTAAATTAATTCATAAATAAGAGAGAAAGTGAAAACATCTTCATTTGTAATTGTCAAAATGGTAAAAATTTAGTAATCTAAATTTTCTGTTCAGTTTTTTAAGTCTTTTTAATATTTTATGTATTCTGTTGCTAATTTCGGTTGCTTAGCATTTTCTGAGTCTTGACAGTTATGGCTAGTTTTTGAATTCTTAAATGTGTCAGCTGTAAAGTAGTTATTTGTTGTGATGCTTTGACTTGGAGTTCTTTGGCAGCAATAGGTAATTATTCTTCTTTACCTTTATCTGTGGGGAATATGGGATTACCCTTTTTGGTTTGCTATGGTTACTGAAACTGCACTTTCTCACATTGTCTCCTGCATTTGTGTGTGTGTGTGTTTCTAGAAATTCAAATTAGAAGTGAAGAAACTCAAATTTTTTTTTTTTGGGGTTATGTGTAACATTCTGATCATTGTAGTACTTTTGAGTAGGTTATGAGGAAGACGAGAGTGGGCATGGAAGAATATCAGTTAGAGAGCATATTTCTTCATCACATTTACATGTATGGTGGTTGTAGGCATTGTTCATACACATGCATCTGTGCTACTGGTGAAAATAGGTGCGTTTCCTTGTATTAATGTGTTATTATTACCCCTTCTTTTAACTGGCAACATAAAGATTGTATTCCTTTAGATGTATAATGTAAGAATATGCTCAAATATGGGAGAGTGTTCTCAGGGTGGTTTCTAGGATTAGAATTGGGTATCAATGTGGTCCTGGCCTATAATCCCCATTCCTGATTGGTCATGATGGATCATTTAATCTTCTGACATGTTCATACGATGTGATGTGATTAAGGATGATTACCTGATGTATTCCAATCTGGATCGGGTGAACCAGATTGGGATTGGGATTCCCCAGAATATCACTAAAGATATATAGCCTTATAGCCCAATCAAAAAGGGGGTGTGTCAAAAAACTATGGGTACGTGCATATTCCCAATAAAATGGATCTTCATCCCTACGATTTAGCTTGTTTATACTTCCTTGTAAGCATGAGCCCATCAAAATGGATTTGAGGAAAACAGAAAGCTTGGGAAAGGATCCAAATTAGTCGTTAAGGTTCCTTAATATTATTCCTTTTGAACCTTTGCAGATAGGAAGTTGTAGCTTTTTTTCTTTTTCTTTTTTTCTTTTTTTTTTTCCTTTTTTCAGAGTAAAATAGTCCAGGAACTACAAACTGGCTGAAATGATTATATATCACAGAGCTCAAAAGTTTTCAATGTAGTAACCCACTTTGTTTCAACCGGGCTTACAAGTTTTGCCAAACTATTTTGGAAGCTGTCCAGTGAATGAAGACGTGTGCCATGTTTCCTGACTTTCCTCACATTTTGTAAGTCACTTCTTTAGGTTTTACACCTAATGAACTCTGTCAAAAATCAACACCGATGTGAATGCTTCTTTTCATGCTGCACCACCTGCTACAAAAGCCTTTGAGTTGGAAGATGTCTTTATCTTCATCCAGAAAGGTCATGTAGAATGAGTTAATTATAAAGGATCCTCTTTTGGTTGAAGAGAGAATGAAACCTAATGTTGGAGTCCTGTAAAGCTCGAAAAATTTGGACCTTCTCTGGAGTCTAGAGTTTGTGCCGGGGTGTTTGGGTGGTGGTTTCGAATCAAAGCATGGGCACCTGCAACTAAGAGGGAGCAGTAGATCGTCGAAAGAAGAGCCAGGTCAGTCAACTTCTATTGGGACTTCTATTGATTATTGATTCGACTATTTCATATCCTAGCAGCAAACTTGGCGGAAGGGGCCCCCATGGAGACGCAGGAGATGCAGGAGCCGCCAGCCGGGTCGACCAATGAATGATAGGCCAGAGGGTGGGGCTCATTCGACTAATCAGTGATCCCTGGACTTACCTAACACAGATGTCCCTGAAATAGGGGATTGGTTGATCGGAAAGCTCAGGCAGGAGTAGGACATTCCATACAAATCTTTCTGATCTACTAGTTGGTGGTCTGGTCCTCTTTCCTCCTCCCTTTTCTGCTCACTCGTAGGGGTCCGGACCCCTACAAAGGGGGAGGGAGTCGACTGAACATCTCAGCCATTGGCGGGAATTTCGCTCGCAGCCGATCCCCAATTCTTGTTCACCCCAGATGATCGTGTTGGGTGAATTGTGACCTTGTACGATCGTGTCGGGTGAGCAACAGCTGCTTCGTCACAGTACTTATGGGCTAACAGGTCACACTTTGGCCAAGTATCCTACAAAGAGACTCCCGAAAGCCAGAAGTATTAAAGGAATGGCCATAGGAATGGGCGTATCATGACATCGTAAGATGTCTCGCCCGAATGAATTAGTTGGTACTAGAAATGTTAGAAAAAGTGCGAAAAGAGTAATAAGAAGTGAAAAGGACAGAGACACTTCCCAACCAGGAAGCAAAGTTCTTAACTAAACCTTCTCCAGAGCGCTTACAAAAACTTCCCCCCCCCCTTCCCTTTACCCTCCAGTAGGATTGGAACCTACGACCTGTCGGTCCCTGCGATTGCCCTTGACGGAGCACTAGACGTATAGCTATAGTTCAGACTTCGACCGCTCCGTGGGTTCCAATTCTGAGAAGGCCAACCCGTTCCTTCAACCGGTATCTCCCATGTGATGGAACATTGCATCCTTCTCTCCCCAGTTTCTGTCACGTTTTTCAGCTTGACTCAATACAGTTTGGGTACCTGTCGCCCCTTTTGCAAGTCTGACTGCTTATCCTTCTTTTCCGAGCCCAATGATGAAAAGGAAGAGAGATTGATGTGGTGAGAGGATTCCCCTTTTTGGGTGTGGAGCTGTCCCTACCTTCTTCCAAAAAGCTTTTGTAGAATAAGTATACCATAATTGTTCCTCTTTGGACTTCAGATGGTTCCTGAAGTCTATGCAACAGAACATGGAGTGGAGTGAGACCGTGAAGCAAAAACAATGGAGCAGCAGATTTGTACAGTGTAAAGGTCTGGAGCTTCTCTGAAGCATGTGTTTGTACGTGTGTGTGTGTGTAAGAGAGAGAGATAGAGGGGGAGCGTACTGAATGAGGGTGAAGCAAAGCATTATTGTAAAGGTACAAACATTAGGAACATCTGTGAAGCACATGTGTTTGTGTGTAATGAAATTCTAATTTGAATCAGAGAAATCCAGTGATCACAGGGTTAGGCTTCAACGGAACAACTATGAAGAGAGATAACAGATATCAGAGTAGAAGTAACAGAACATCACAGAATTCTGGTAGGAGTGCTATTTAAAATTTGTGGAGTGTGGAATAGCTCTGCGGAATCTCTCAGAGGTCAGAACTAGCATATGCTATGCCTATATGCAGGCTAATAAAGCAGACTCACGGAATGGAGGAATAAGTTAGAATCGAGAGAAATATGATAACTTAAACAGCATAGTCAGAACACTCCCAAATTCTAATCGGTAACCCTATTCCAAAAACTGATTCAGACTGCAGAAATTGGGCCAAGTCTGATTGCATAATAGTGAGATATGAGAGTCCTAGTGCTATGAGGAGAATGAGTAGCAACCCATTCCATTCGATTAGAAGATTCCAGATCACAGAGCAGAATAATAAAGAGAAATAAGAGATCGGCAGATGGAAAGATGTGAGATAAAAAAGAATCAGAATCAGACAGTGAAATAGAACTATCACAAGGACAGGGAGAATTGGAAAAGAGATTAAATCTAACCTGTGGTTAGGGAATGAAGGGATAGAAAGATAAACAAGATAATGGTCCAGGCCTGGAATCCACCAAAGCCTCCTTACTTGAACTCACCAAGCAATCACTGAATCAACAGCTATACTCAGAAAACTGAAGTATTGTATTGCTAGATTATTGGGGAGGTCTATGGCCTGTACATGTATTTATAGCCTTTGCTAGTCAGTAAAAGGATCGCATGAGGACTGAATTACAGACAAGCTTTATCCAAAAGAAATAATAAAAAATAGTAGTCAGGTGGGGATAAGTTAAACCTATCAACCAGCTAGTGATAATTCCCCTAATTCAATACAACATTGACCCTTAAAGATAAGGATAAGATAAGATGAGCTTGATTGCTAACATCAGGCCTATTCCCATTTCCAGCTAATAAGATAATAAATAAGTAAAATAAAAAGGCAAATTATAATTGTCACAATGGTTTATTATTTTTGCCAAACATCACAAGGCATCTATTCTACCACATAGACAAATGATGTATCCATTCTGACCATTGGATTGCAAGGACATGGTTTAGATTAGCCATATTTCAAATTTTAGATTCTAATTCAATCAAATACCCCCTTTGTATTGGCATGCATCTCTTTTATGTTTGTGCATGTGTACCAGACTACCAGTACTCTAAACATTATTGTGCACTCTCCCAACTTGGTGTGGCAACTAACAATTTAGGTTAAAAACACTTTTAAAATGGATGGCTCTGATTTATCTTGTGATTTTTGGAAACGTCACATTCCATTGTTACATGGATAACTACAAAACTTCTGAGACTCCAATTCTATCCCATTGATTGACTAGCTTGTAGTGCTCCATTAGAGTAGGACATTGAAGTGTGCCATCAGATCTGGATACTGAAATGGTCCAGTAGATTGGAATGCTAAAGTGGCTGATCTTGCACCCCTTGCACTTTTTCCCCCATGGTGCAGCACCTCTCCCTTGCACGTCTGGTTACTGATCTTCATACTTTAGCATCCATTCCCTCCGGTTTGATTGATATCTTACAGGAGTGGCGACAAAGTAAATTTGAGTTCCCTGCTAAATGATGAATGGAAAACATTGAGGCATTCCTTAATCGCACAATTCCATATTGCAATTTGCAAAGCATGGTAGCATCCTTGTATGTGGCCAATTTTTAAGCGTAGGGCATAGCTTATAAAATTTAGTATAAAGCCAATGTTCGTTGGAAAAATGATTTCTCTTTTCTTAGCCAATTTTATAATTAGATATTCCAAGAAATTGTCATAACATCTTACTACACTGTCCTAAACACCTGATTCATAGCTTGAGTTCCCCGTTTGAATCCCAACAACTATTGCAATAACCAGGATTGAATTCTATAGTGCTCTAAAGTGCAGAATCCTACCTTGTTCATCAGGATTATCCTTCTAATGCCAAGACTGCCTAGTTTCTTAGGCCTGCATATTCTATTCCCAATTTCCATCACATGCTATTAGAAGTCCTTTGTGAGCTTCTCAAGTTTTTAAGCCATAAGGAATTAAGATTGGTCTTTTAATTAGTGTCTTGATGAAGATCAGGAGGAAAGCCATTTTAATTAGCGAATTTTACACCAAATTGCCCAAAGATGAAATGCAGATGATGGAAATACACTGATGTATGTAAACAGTCAAATGATAACTAGGGGGGAAGGGAAAAAAAAAAAAAAAAAATTTCCCCCCTTTTTTTAACTCAATGGATAGGTTATATGAATCTTTTTTTTTTTTGAGGTGGTTTTTTTTTTTTTTGGGGGTGGAACCGTAGAAGAGAAGGTAAGATTCCTGTCTTTAATTCCACTATATTAAAAGGCATGGTGACTATTTCTGATGCAGCCCAAGTCTACTCCAGAAGGGGCCGAAAGTCTAAAATTGGGCCAGGCCCAATTGCTGACCAACCCACACTGTTCACGTGAACAGTGTTCACGGTACTGTTCACGTGAACAGTACCAACAGCAGATTTTCCCCCTTTTTTTTTCTTTCCTAAAAATAGTGTTAGTTATTTGGAATTTTAATTGTTTGGATAGAAACTAAAACTTTCTTAAATTTAGTTTCTTTTCCATTGTATTAAAACCTTCCATGTTATAAGGAGGTTTAGTTTTAGTAGTTTTTTCCCCCCCCCTTTTTTATTGTTAAGGATTCTCATTATAAATAAGAGGGAGTAGAAGCTGGCTGGTAGATTAGATTTTCCAGAAAAGAGAGGATTTAAACCCCCATTTTTCTGGGGGTGTTCCTCCGGGGGGAGTAAACCCCAAATTGTTTCTTCTTCTTTCTTTTGAGATTCTAAGCTTTGTTTTAGTTCACAATCAATCAATATTGGCTGGCGACACTGTTCCTCTCTGAGTATGCTAAAGTCTTGCTGATCTGCTACCAATTTCCATCGACATTAGCTGAACTATAACCTGGCTTTCGAGAAGTTTGATTGTTAGTGGGTCTACAATGATACTATGGTGTGACGTTATCCCCATGATATCAATCGATGTACTATTGGGAAGGCCATGGTTATATGATCATGATGTGTTGTTGAGGTACCAAGAACCAATGTTACTCGATGTTGATGGAAAGCCCATGATATTGAAACCCCATTAATACCAGCCGAGAAAACAGGTTCCGAGTGCATAACCAAAGCGTAAACAAATCCTTCAAGCTCTAAAGAAGGACCAGCCAACCACTACTAGCAAAAACAGGGAAAAGAACCATCCTCAAAGGCTGGACAGCAAATTGATCACCCATTATTGATACTCAATCAACAAGACTTTAAGAAACAAGTAAAGAAAGAGGTAATGATAGCCCTATGGCTAGGAAGTTGAAACCCCAAAAAATTAACCTTCCACCTATACAATCTATCTTGTCTGATTTGTAGATCTTGTTGCAGAAGAATTACCTAATGAGTTGCCACTAAGAGGGACATAAACACGCAATTGATTTAGTCCCACCTTAACAAACTGCCCACATACCGTCCAACTCCCGACATAAACTCAAAAGAATGGATAACTATTACAAAGGCTTCATTAGAAAGCATAGCCACCGCACCCACTCTTGACACCTAAGAAAGATGGAACATGGGATTGCATCGGGCAAGTAACCAACAAAATCACCGCCAAATACCATTCCTATTCCACGGCTTGATGATATAGTTGGACATGTTGACAGGCCCTCCCCTTTAAAGCTTCGATTTAGGAGTGGTTACCATCAAACGTATTCGCCCCAGATGAATGGAAACAGCCTTCAAAACAAAGACGGATTATATGAATGGAAGTTTGCCCTTCAGTTAACTAATGCCCCTAGTACCTTCATGAGAGTAATGACTCAAAACACTCTCATCGGTAAGTTTCTTGTTGTTTACTTTGATGTCAGCAAAGGCGCGACGACCACCTAGACCATATACTATAGTAATGAGAGTCCTTCGAGAGAGAAGTTGTACTTGAACTCAAGAATTCTTTTATCTCCCAAGTTCCTCCTTGGCTCATTATTACATCAAGTTGATCCATCCAAGATTGAAAGATTACTACTTGCTATTCCCAAAAACCTCACCGAGGTTCGTAGTTTCACGGTCTTGCTTCCTTTATCGGAGGTTCATACGAGGGTTTATTCCATCATGGCACCCATCACAGTGCATGAAGACAAAGAAAGGTCCGCCCACCAAAGCATTCCATCTTATAAAGAAAGCTCCCAACCCCCGTCCCACACCTACCTGATTTTGACCGTGTGTTCAGGTGGCCTGATCCTCACACTCGAATGGGGAAATACTTATGCAAGAAAAGCATCCATGCTTCCACTGAGAGAGTTTCAATGATGCCAAGAAGAGGTATTCCACCTATGATTTAGAACTTTATAGAAGTGTGTGTCAAACATGGAGACACTACCCATAAAAGAGTTCTTTCTTCTCCACCATGAAGCACTTAAGTTTTAACTCCCAACGGACCATTAGTCACAAACATGCTAAGTGGATCTCATATTTACAAGAGTTTACTTTTGCCCTCAACTATAAAGTTGAAAAGAGAACCAAGAAGGATGCATTGAGCCGCAAAGTGAATACGATGAGTACCTTTTCAGCCCAAAGTACAGAATTGAGCATATCAAAGGGGAGTACATAGATGAAGATTTTGGTACTATATACCAAAATTACAGCAAGGTGAAACCGATCCAAAGTTCTCGATTCAAGACCTATTGTTTATGGAACACGGTTATGCATCCCAAAGACGTCCCTACGCCAATACCTAATTCGGGAGTTACATGGAGGTGGTTTAGGTGGACACTTTGGTCGTGATAAGACAATAGTACAATTCACGTGATCTTACTATTACCCTCACTTACCCCATGATGTAAAATTGTCCAACGGTGTCTATTCAACTAGCTAAAGCACCAAACAAAATTTGATTTCTACACACCATTGCTGTGCCTCATTCCCCATGGCTGCACATTATGGATTTTCCTTTTCCACCCAAGGGAACAAGATTAATTTAGTATGAGATCTCAAATGTACACCCCTTTCGAAGACTTTTGAAAGGCATGTTCCTATTCTTTAAATTCCTGGGCTACCCAGACTATTTGTCGGATCGATGTAAATTTATGAGCTATTTTTAAACTTATTAAGACAAATATAAATTGCTTTACTAACCGCTTCCATCCTCAAATATGGCAACCAAGTAGAATCAGCTTGGTAATTTCTCCGATTGATTAGAGAAGACGGCCTCCATTCTTGAAAGAGATTTTTAATATCAATCGGACCACCGACACCATTTAAATGTTGGTACCAACCCAAGAGACCTATCGATCTTTATCACTCCCACTTCAAGTATTAACATGAATTTATCCTCATATCACTACATGCGATGTTCGACGCAATAGCACTTAGCAATGAAGCACAGCACGAACTCATCCCTAGTGGAGTTTAAGCCTGACATGTGATGGTGAATAACTCAATTCACCCTGGTTACCAAGTTACATCCACGAAGATGGTCCCTACAAGTCAAGAAATAGGAACACTACCCCGAGCTCCCACCGCATGGCAGAATATTTCAACGTTTGATTTACTCTACACGGTCATCATTCGACAAGAGAGAACATACTTTACGCCTTCACAGTTTGTCGTCCTTCCCAACAAATTAGATGTTCCACTCATATACTATGACTCAATGGTGGAGGTTACCACTTTAATCAGGAGGCACCCACGAGGACGACGGATAATGAAGATACTCCGCATCGACCCATTTTTTGATCACTATATGTCTTTCTCCATTCGTCAGACTAATGTTTTAGTCGATGCAGCCCAAGCCCCCCGTAAAAGTCAAAATTGCCAGCCCACTTTGACCAACCCACACTGTTCACGTGAACAGTGTTCACGGTACTGTTCACGAAAGCAAGAGAGATTTTACTTTTTATTTCTTTCCAAAATATTTAGTTATTTGAATTTTAATTTTTGAAATAAAACTTTTAAATTTAGTTTCTAAAGTGTTTAGAACTTCCATCTATATTAAAAGCATGGTGACTATTTCTCTAATTTAACTAGAGGTGCTTATTAATTTGACTTGCTTTAAACCCTCTTTGCCATCAATTTCTCTAATTTAACTGAGGTGACTTTTGACCTTTCCCTTCCCCCTCTTTTTTTTTATATTTTTTTTTATTGGCACCAATGATGTATATAAGAAAGAGAAAGGGTGAAAGAATAAATTACAATGATCAATGAAGCCACACCTTGAATGGCCAACTACAGATCACAAGAAATGCCCCCCATTCCTCATAACCAGGGCTATCCAAAAACAGAAACCTTAGCCCATAATCCTGGATAGAAAACACAATCCTATTCTCCCACTGCATGTATGGATCCAAGAAGAAACAGGATAAGCGTAAGAAAGGAAGGCAAGACGAGGCCCAACTTTGGAAGATTTTCCTTGTCAGAGGGAATCTCTTCTCTTCAGAATAGCTGTTTGCCTCACATTCTCCCAATCATCTAAATCAAAAGTGCCCTCAACCTGGAACTGATAACCACTACTTACTGATGAATTTCTTGGTCTTTAATTAGAGAGTTTGAATCATCTCAACTTATCCTTCCTAGTATTTCCACTCATCCATCTCAACATCCTTGTCTCATTTTGGTGTGCATGTTGTTTTTGTTGTTGAGTATTCAGCACATGTTCCTCTCTCAACTGTGCATCCTGATCTAAAAGAATTACAAAATATTTAATTTTTCATCTGCAGTTCTGTTCTCCATTATGGGCATGCAGCTGCTCCAAATGACAAGGTATGCTAGATTTTTTTCTTGAATTTTGATAATGCTTGTTGTTATCTAATCATCACAATTAATATCTTTGGGAATTATTATTTAATCATATTTTTGCTCACAGTCTGGGTGGATTCTTAATCATATTTCTTTTGTGATGAATTTTCGAAATGCATGGATATAGTTTCCTCTGGTTATTGTGAAAACTGTTATTGACATGTCATAATTGAAAAAGTCAATGTAGGAACTTAAACTTTGTTATGCATGAACTTTAGATTTAATTGCATTTTTATAGTTCCTTACTTCCTTGGTGATGGATTGTTTCAATTGAACTTCTAAATGAACATTTTCCAGTGCTTTTATCAGTAATTTTTATCTCCTTTTTTTGTTTGTATAAAAAACTCTACTAATGAGAATGTTGGCATCAATTTATTGCCAAGACATCCATCATTTAGAGTTCACTTTACTTTTCAAGCTGTTACTTATGTTTTGTTCATGGTATGAAATGGAAGTACACAGCTCTATATTTAAAGCCTTGCTCTTCCTTCTGGTTGAATTATGTAACCATCCTCATTTTTTTTAAGTGAGAAATTCTGTTAAGTTAAGGGCGAGAGCCTCAAACAAAAGGATATCCACTTATCCAGAAAGTATTTCTATAACTTACAGGCCCAAAACAGAGTAGACCTCATATCTGATATAAATGTATCTTAAATTCTTTGCAGACCAATAGCCAAAAAGAACCAATTCCTTAGCCTTGGCACTTGGCAGCAATCTTATAAGCTGGAAGACAGCAATGTTTGGAAGCCCTCCAATTTTCTGCAATCAAATGTACCGAAACACTACCAGAAGGATTACCTGTCCTAGCTTTGGGCCTTTTCTACTTTCCACTTGCATCCTCCAGCTATCAATAAAATCTGCCACACCCATGTGATGCCCAAAAGCATCTCCAACCTGACCCAAAAGAAGTTCGCCAAGCTTCTTGGAATAAGGACAACAAAGAAAAAGGTTTCCACGACCTCCTCAGTTCTAACATACAAGTGGCTAGCATAGAAATGACCATTCTCTTTGTAGTCAGATGGTTGATTGTTAAAATTTTGTCAAGATAAGTATATCCAGTGCACCTTACAGAAAACTGCATGTTTGAAGGTGCTCCGTCACCCAAATTTTCTTTCCGGGGGGTGGGGAGAAGATTGATTCCTGAAAAAGACTCATGTTGAGACAATGTTATGTAAGGGAGAATTTATTGTTCTTCTCACTTTTGGAGAGTGGGTCTGAATACAATTTTGGTGAGGAAATCCAAAGTTTGAGTTTTGGTTGAACCTGTTTCAGCTTTTGGTTTTTACAACATAGTCATGCGTTTCTTTGAGTTTTCCAATATAATCATAAGTTGCCTTCATCTTCTTTGTGATGAAGACGGTGGATGGAATTCTCTGAAACAATTTCTTTTAGATCTTGATATTATCTTTGCAGAGTATTTCTTTTTAATGTCAAGGCAAGCATATCTTACTCGATTGAAAAGCTGGTGTTGCACATAGCTTTAGAGCAGCTGCGACCATAAGACAAAATTCTGCTAGAACATTTCTGATAAATTGATAATAGCTTCATTAAAAATCCAAATTACCAGATAGTTCTGGAGAAACAAGAAGAAATTTGGAAGTGATCATTGATTGAACATTTGGTTTTTTACTTTAATTTTTTCCCTTTTCTTATTTTTGTTTGAAAAGATTCATATGATGCCAATGGGCAGACTTATATTTTATGCGTAGTTTCTCTCTCTCTCACCTACAGACTAGAGACTTCAAGTTCTTGAAAACAATATTTCTACCAGGAAAAGAAAAAAGTTATTGGAAACAACATATGCAAATTACTGAATTTCTTGTACAATCTGTGGTTCTCATACCTTGTTTTGTGCAGACTTTAAAAGATGGAGATATGGCATTGCTAGATATGGGAGCGGAATACCATTTTTATGGTTCTGACATAACGTGTTCATTCCCTGTGAGTATTTACATATTCAATTTTAATTCTTTAAGCATAAAAGATTATCCTTGGTTTCTTCTGAAATATTGCCCCATCACTCATTTCAACTTGCCAAGTGAATCTTTCTTTTACCTCAACTCGTTTAGTTGGTGCTGATATATTTTTTCGTGGCGAATATAATAATTATATTTTCTATTTCAGTTTCCTCTGTCAGTCAACCTTCTTACCTGTAATTTGTTTATCATACGGGAACATGAAGTTTATACTTGAACCATGCCAGTTATAGGCTCAAAGGTTAAAACCTAGATGAATGGGATTGAAAATGAGATGGAAAATGAGAAATAAGATATGAAGAAAAGCAGAAAGATTTCAAACGGTAGATGGAGATGGAACTGAAGAGTTAGAATATGGTAGGTATTGTTAAAAAGAGGGTGTAATATGGAGTTGTGAAAAATCAGGTCATTAGGGGCCCGTTTGATAAAACTTCTGCTTTTGGATTCTGGATTCTGGTTCAAATTTGGATTCTACTCCAGGCTACTCCAAGATTATTTTGAAGTAGAAACTTGTTTGATAACGTAATTTTAAAATAGATTCTAGAGCATCTTTGAATTAGAAACATGTTTAATAACACACTTATCCCTCCAATCGAAGTCTAGAAAAATAGTTGTGATAGTAGTGGGTGGTGGTGGTAGGTGGTGGCGGCGGTGGGCGGTGGTGGTTTTGCTGGTGGTGGTGGGTGGTGGGTGGTGGGTGGTGGTGGTGGTGGTTGTGGTGGTGGTGGGTAATGGCCATGGTGGGTGATGGGTGGTGGGTGGTGGTGGGGGTGGTTGTGGCGGTGGTTAGGGTGGTGGCGGTGTTGGTGGTGGTGGTAGAGGTGGCGGCGGCGACGGTTGTGGTGGCGGTGGTGGTGGTGGTGGTGGCGATGGTGGTGGTGACAGTGGCGGCGGCAGCGGTGGTGGTGGTGGTGGCAGTAGTGGTGTTGGTGGCGGTGGTGGTGGCGATGGTGGAAGTGGGTGGTGGATGGTGGCGGCGGCGATGGTGGTGGCGGGTGGTGGTTGTGGTGGTTGTGGTGGGTGGTGGCAACGGTGGTGGTGGTGGTCAAATTAGAATCATGTGAGAATCAACTCTTTTCTTTCTTTCAAAAAATTGATCAAACAGCTTGGAGCAAGTATTTATGACTCCAAAAATTTGGATTTTGGAGCCATTCTGAATCCGGTTCACTCTGTGGGAGTTAGAATCCAACCAGACTTATCAAACGCGCTTCTACTCCAAAATGGCTCCCTGGGAATCAGAATCCATAGAATCCAGAAACAGAAGTTTTATCAAACAGGCCCTAGGAATCCAAATAATATATAAATATGTTGACAGAATAGTGTAAGCAAGATGGAAGTGTTCTGTCTCAATTCAGGAAAGTTAATCTGTGAGCCAGAAAACTAATATGGTTGCAACAAATGGGGAAGCTATAACAAGATTGAAAAAAGGGTAAAGAATTGATTAAGACTTGAATATATCAGGAAAACATAAAGAATCTCATGAGTTATTGGGGATTGCTTGAATGGCAGAAATATTAGCGGCTCTAAAATGTAAAGCAATAATTAGGAGCAAGAGTTAATCACTTAGCAGTGAATTAGCAGCAGAAATAGGCATCTAGCCAGAAATGAAGTTTAGCTGCCGCTAGCACAGTGCACTTATCTGTTGGCAATAATCTTATTTCAAATCTGTTTCAGAATATGATTAGGAGTAGTTCAGTTTCTCTTTGAGTCTATATATATTCACGTATGTAACCATCGATTTTCAGTTGGTTGAATAAGATTATGTTCCATAATCCGTATGCTTGCTCTTCTCCCTTCCAGTTGAACTTCTCTTTCAAGTTCTTCCTTTCAAGGTCTGATGTCCTACTTAAGCTTCTGTTTATTCTATTTTCTTCTTTCTTATAATTCTTTTCCTTCCAGTCTGAGTTTAATTTATTTTGCTGTTATTCTTTGTTACTGGCGTGACTCATCGTTTGAGAGGAAGTGTCTAGAACTCTATCAATTCAACTTGGATCAGACCGAATGTTTGGGGAGTTCTTCCCCTGTTGGAGGCATCTTGTCTTATTGATTTTTAGATCATTACTCAAAAGGACCTAGTACCACAGCTGGCTGCTTAAGTTCTGCCTGGGCCTGTTTCAGGGAGTTTTAGTTATTTTTGCATTTGATTTTTGGGGTTGCTGTTTGTTGTGTTTGGGAAGCATAAGACGGAGGATCTTAACCTTAAGTTTCAAGTTCAATGAAGGTGTACTGAAGGAGATCTCTCACTCTGTTCTGTATTTGGGCGTGGATCCCTGTACACGGTTCTAAGGCAGAAGAAATTAGTTTCCAATTTGCACATTCGGATGGTTTCTCTGGTTATTTACTTAAAAGACCTCCAATTACAAGTTCTTTTCTAACTTGCCCCGGTCTTATTTTAAAATCCAGAAAGTTCCTTCCCTTCATAATTTATTTGCCTTTTGGTTCATATTCTGTTTGTCTTTTTTGTAAGGTCCGGTACTGTTCTAGAAATCACAGAATTAATACTGTTCACCTTATTTTAAATTATATGACTTTTGGTGGGTCCATAAAAACCTTACTAGTATTTTTGAACCCTAGGTTGCACCAATCCCAGGCTATTCATGTCATTTCTCGCTACTCTATTTAAGATCATATTAGTTGTCAATCCTAGGCTATTCATATCTTTTCTCACTATATCCCAAGGCACTGTTGATCAACCCATTGCCATTGGTCTTTCGATCTCCCTAATCGATATCATATCATTCCTCCTTGCCTATGCACTGAAAAGCCTCCACTGCAATGTCCATACCACATTTGCATATTAACTAAAAGATGCTCCTTCTATGTATCTTCTATAGGGGCTACTCCTAGATCACCTTGAATATTTTCATTTCTTATTTTTATCTTTTCTAGTTTTACCACTCATCCATTTCAGCATCCTCATCTCAGTTACACTTATTTTATTTGTGGTTTTCTTTGCTGCCCAACATGCGGCTCCATACAACTGTTATATAGAATTTTTTCAAAATCCGTGCTACAGGCTTAAGTACGATTTTTTTTTACTGTGCATGTTTTCTACTTGAGATACCAACTCTACTCCTTTATCTGTGCTTGGGCCCGGCACTACTGCTTTTTCTTTCATTTCTCTTCTCCTCTGTTCTCTGCAAACCTTAGCTCTGAAACCAAACTAAAAACTTCCAACTTAAAGAAGAGTTAATGCCATCTACTGACTAGATCAATCATTTTTATTTTAAAATTCCCAGGAAATATTACTCAAGTCAAAACTGGTCATATTCCCATTGAGAAAAACAATGTATTGACAGGTTCTAAAATTTTAGCTTGACGGAGTTTTCAGTTCCTGTTTTCCGTGCATGCCCTCAATGGAGTAACGTGGAGATGACCTCCGTGCTAGATCATAGTTCTGATCACCAACTATTGGAAGAAGAGGTTTGTTATTCACGAACATGGGAGATGTCATGTGGAACTGTACGAACCAGCAAGAGTACAAATTCTTACTATTACTGTTGGATCATGGATGTGGTTCCCTGCATCACTGTGCGCACTCCTCATTGGCTTATTATGACCTCAACCTATCTCTACAGAATACATGAAAATTCACCATGTCATTGTAAATGGAAACAGATTTTTCTTTATTGCAAATCCTAAACCTTGTTGGATCTTTAGATTTAGTTGGTACAGGTAGCAAATTTACCACTAGTGGAAAAGTTGGGTTGTGCACTTTGACCTGGAAATTCAATAATGGTTTAATATTTATTGCTCACATTAATTCCATTCTAATATTTAAATATTTACTTATGCTAAGAGAGATTAATTAATATGTATCTTAGATGAATTTCCTCTCCTTAGCATGGTCTTATTAAAGGTGTTCTGTGTAATTGTTATTGTCTTCATTTTCTGGATTTTTTATTTTCCAAACTTGCATATTTTGTGCGCTGTTGCAGGTTAATGGAAAGTTTACAAGTGATCAATGCCTTATTTACAATGTAAGTACTTTCTGGAATAGTTGGGAAGAATCAAATTTGTATTTTTTATTATTTGAACTCTGGGCATGGTGTATTCTCTTTCTGCTTCTGTATTGTTTGTTGGATTCATCTCTTCCAACCTCATCTATAAGCTTCTAGTTTTGTAAGGCGTGAAGTATTGTCTTGCAGGCTGTTCTTGAGGCTCACAATGTTGTCATATCTACGATGAAACCTGGAGTAAGCTGGGTAGATATGCATAAGTAAGGCCTGTTTTGGAAATATTTGTAACTTTTCTTTTATATGTTGCTACTGGTTAGTTTTCTCTCAAGTATAGCTTACTTCCCACTCCTACATTGTGCATCCCTTTTGTGGTGTATAGGTGGTTTTGTACAAGAGGAAATAATAGAATATTTGAAGACAAGACTGTTAGGATCGGTAGGCAACCGAGAGAGAAGGGGCGGGGGGTGAAGCGGAATTTGATACTTTAGTTTTATTTTAAATGCCATGAATCCCTATTTAAAGGAGAACAAGAGCCCTTCAAAAAATAGTCTTTAGAGACAACTAAAAAACTTCGGTTGACAGTTCGAAAGCATTGGTTGATTGCTAGGGTCTTGACCATACATAAATATAGCCTTGGTTAGATATGTGGCCATGGCATCGGTTGACCGTTAAAGCCTAAAAGGTCCATCGGTCGACCGCTAAGAGATATTTTAAGCATTGACTTATATGAATAGGTCGACCAGATTGATCAGACACTCTTCGTGGGAACCTCTCGGGTTCCACCGGACAATGCATTGGTCGACCAGAAGTCTTAGGAGAGCTCTCAGTATACAACGGTCAGTTCATAGGTCGACTACTAATTACAACATTGATCGGCCGAACTCATTGGTCGACTGGTCCATCAACTGGTAAACCCGTTTAAGTTCTTCTGGGCGGATTGGACTAAGGCATTTGGACAGCTTTGTGGGCTGACTTCCAGGCCATGCCATATATACCAATTAGGGCTCATATTGCCTACCAAATGGCTAATTCAAGGTTTGTGTGTGTGATCAACTTTTGGTCCATATTGACTTAGTCTCTTAGCCAATGTCTTTTAGAGTTGTGAAAGCCCTTTGGGGCTTACATCCTAGGATCATCTATACATATACATGATGAACATATGCGGAATACATTTAAATATCTAATACATGTCTTCAATTTCTTGAATTGAGATGCTTGAATCTTCATGAAGTTGGAGTGATATTAGATCTTCCATTTTAGGCTTGCAACTTCATCACAAGTCACTTGAGCAAGATGGGATCTTCCATGATATCCTCTTGATATTCCATTTGATGCTTAGGCTCAATGACATGCTTCCCAATGTGATGCAGGCCAAGATCCGTTGGATAGGAAGATTTAATTTAGAAATCTTTGTAAATTTTATTTCTATTGCTTTAGTTTTATTTTAGAGTTTTACTTCTATTAGGAAGGTAGTTTCTCTTTTTATTGTTTTTATTTATTTATTTTAGATGTGGGTCCCTTATCCCTTAGATGTAGGTGAGTATTAGTATTTGAGTTGATTTCTAGTTAGTAGTTGAGTTTAATTAGGACTCTTATATTGAAGTCATATTTGAGTTCTAATTGTGTTTTTTTAGAGTTTCAGTCCAATTAGGATTGTAAGTTTATTTAAAGACATTATTATTAATGAAATTAGTAGTTGATGATTATTGAGAAGAAAGAAAAGAAGAGGCTCTCGGCTCTCTCCCTCCCTATGGTATCCCCCTGATCTCTCTTTTTGAGTTCCCTTTCTTCCTTGCTGTTTCGATAGCTTCTTTCTCCTTTCTATATCTTTCTCTTTCTTGGTTTTCCCTCCCTATACCATAAGGTATATTCCTATATCTCTTTTGTTTTAATTCTTTATTTTGACTCTCTACAATTATCCCACCATCCCATTAATTATCCCTAAAATCATCCCACGTTACTATTTTGGTTCTCATCCCTTTTCCTCCCTTACCTGATAATGGTGTTTTCGATATTCTCCATTGACATTCTCTTTCATCCCTTTAAGTGAGATTCAGTTCCATTACAATGCTTGGATATTTGTTCACTCAACATGATGCTTGGCGGATCACTTGCTTTTTCACACTCAGATAGATTGTTAGCACCAAAACATATATGC
Organism: Protea cynaroides; assembly: GCA_028583415.1. Lineage (NCBI taxonomy): Eukaryota > Viridiplantae > Streptophyta > Magnoliopsida > Proteales > Proteaceae > Protea > Protea cynaroides. Next base: position 113,311,184 of record CM053276.1, on the reverse strand, counting down.
AAATTATAACTATGGAATGTATACTTCAACAAAGACAAGCTGTTACCTAGTCTGTGCCATGATGTGGGGACCATTATAATTAGTTAAGGTTTCTTGAGGAAATTAAGGAACTTTCTCAATAGTGATTTAGGTAGAATTTCCAATATTTTTGGTGGGGGAACATACTTTATCTATATAATTTAGTACTTTGAATGTGCCACTAAAATTATCTTTGCTATAAATGTCTATGCCTATTCTTTATCGATAAGGGATCTAAGGATTTGCAATTAATTCTTTTATGGGGGAAGGGTTCTGTAAGCTACTGGCTTGGGAGGAATCTCACAAGCCACAGCAACCAGCACGCAGGAGTCAGTATTTTCAGCAGGGGCCCACAAGGTCAAGGAGGCGAGAGAAAATATCAGGTGGAGAGTGTTAATTATGTGAGAGGGCATGGGAAAGAATCCCCACTTTGCCAGCGTGGGGATCTTTTTCTCTTCTTTTATTTTAAAATAAACCAAAATTTCTCTTGGTCATCACCTATGTCCTTTAGAATTTTATCAATGAGGACATAAAAGTTTATCTTTGTGTCTTGGGGGGGGGGGGGGGGGGGGGGGGGGGCAATAAAACCCACAGAAGGTGGTTTTATATAGCTTTCTCAAATTTAGTGCAAGTAACAGATCATAACTTTCCTGAAGCACAAGTGGGCTTTCTCTGAGAATAATCTTGGTCTCCTAAGATTCACGAAGTGAAGCAAGCAATGAATCCTTTGCATGTCTACCCTATCAGTGCTGGGAATATTTTTTTCATTGGTAGTAAGGAGTAGTAGGATGTCTCATTTCTCATGGTGCAGAATTAGAAAAAACAAATCTTTTAGTTGACATAAGTAATATAGATGAAAGTTTTTATGCTGACAAGTACAAATGGTATGAAATATCTGCTGGTAGCAAGAAACAACATGATGTAGGATAACCTAGGGCTTCTAGACTAATCTATTCTGACATGATGGTTAACACAAAAACTCACTAAATAAACTATCTAATAGGTATGGACAGGAATGGGCAGCAACACACATAACATGCAAACGAAACTAGTACCATGATAACCTTCTGTAAAAAAGATTATAAATCCAAGTAACATGCTTTCAACTTCAATAGTCAATTAGGTCATGTTATGTTCAAAATAAATAGCAGGTTAAAAAGTACTACTGTGCAAGGAAGTGTCAAAATTCCTAAACTAATAAGATTAAATACCTAGTAATAAAGTAGACCTAAGAACATCAGAATTATTTCCAATATAAAGAAAGGAATACTAACCATAAACGATGCTAAAACAAAGGCTCAGCTGTAACGAGGCCCTGTATAGTTGCTGTCCATGTTAGTAAGTACCAAACATAAGAACTATAGTAGAATTTATGTGGAAGAGAATTACAGCAAAGCATAATGTAATCAGAAAAATAAATAATCCATCAATAGGGTTTCAGCACTATGATAGAAACCAAAAGGGGTGGGGAAATAAAGAGAGAATGTAAGGGATTGTAATCTGCTGGAAGCAACCAGCCGGGGGGGGGGGTGTTATCGTAGCAATACTTTCTTTCTGCCATGAGCAAGAAACAGTGGGGGTGGGGTGTTACTGTGGTTGTAGGGAGGGAAGGGAAAAGGAGGAGGGGGAAGGGTCTGTCGAAAGAACCAGGGGGAAGGGTGTTGTACAGCCTAGAGAAAGAAAGGGGGAAGAACCAAGAAAGAGGAAGAGAGGAGAGAGAGAGAAGAGAGATCGTGAGAGGAAGAGGGAGAGACTTACTGAGAAAGGGAGAGCCACGAGAGAGTTCTTTCTTTTTTCTTTCAATAATCATCAATTGCATAATGGATCCAATAATGAAATCTGCCTATATAGGCTTACAAACCCGCCAGTCTACAACTTAATAATATCATATAAACTTATGCCTCCAAACTTCTGAATCCATCTATATAAACTTATGCCTCCAAATTTGATGGTGAACTTCTGAATCCATTCTATGTAGCAAGAACGTTCAGAGAACTCTATTTTCTGTAAATATTGGAATGTGAGATTCCTTTGTCATATTCTTGGGGATTGAAATGGCAAAACTTTTATCCATGGATCTTAACATTCAAGTAAATTGTTTTTTTTTTTTTTGGGTAGGTAGAGCTCCAAGGAGAATTGAACTCATGACCTCTTCATTTTGAGGTGTTGGTCTTTTGCCAACTGAGCTACCCCCTTGGGGTTAGTTGTTACTTGTTATAGTTTGTTCCTGATTTCTTGTATAGCGGCTTATCTTTGTAAATAATTTCTGTAACCTAACAGTGAGCCAGTCCAGTTAATCCCGCCAGTCTACAACTATTAATGAGGTGAACAGTACCTGTGGGTCCCACAGGACCTCCTTATGGCTGCCACAAGCTATTCTTGGGAGATCCTTTGCCCAGCTGTCCAAGATTCTTCTAGAAGACCTCTTCCACTGAGTATTGACTAAGCAAGCAAGCCACTTTCTATTTTCAGCTTGTCTTTTGTTATTTTATTAGTTTCCATTTTTATAGTTTCTATTTTTTTAGTATAGTAAGTTCTTTTAAGTTAAAGAAATATTAGAAAGTTTCTATTTTAAGCATTAGGTAATAGGAAGTTTCTATTCAGTTTTAGCCATTAGGGAGTTTCTATTTTTTTTGTTGCTGTTTATTTCAGTTTCTGTATTGTATTGCTGCACAAAGATTTGGTACTATTCTTGAGTACTGTACAGTGCACCCTTGTCTGAGAGGTCTATAAAGTATTTTGTAATGGAGCTATGCTTCTTAGATTGAGTTAATGAATTTGAGTGGTTTATACCTTGGCTGTGAGACAGTTGAAGTGAGAAACTTTTGAGGTGAGAGGCCTCCGGCGGTGAGAGGCTACCTAGGCCTTAAGGTGAGATGCCTTAGGTTACCCCTACCCTATTCCACCCTTCTCATCCTTCCATCGATTCTTTTCCCCTTTTTGTTATATAAAAAAAGGAGAACAATTACTGTTAATGGTTTACTGTTCATGCAATATCTTGCTGCCCAATCCAAGTCCAACAAGTCCAGATTTGGCCATCACATCAAGCTCAATTTCTGGTATTTTTCCTCCTTCCCATAGTCAGTCCTTCGACAGAAATTTGGTGCTGATACAAAAGCTAGATCAGTGGCTCTTGAAAGTTACTAATTTCAGTCTATTAGTTTCTAATTTTGAAGGCTACCCATAATTCTCAATCTAGCCATCAGAATTAGCTGTAATTTGGAGCACCTTTCCCCCTAGGAGATCTAAGTTCGATGGAGGTTTTGAGCATGATCTGACATGATCTGATCATCCTCTTGGCTGGAATCGATTGCAATCTACTAGTATGTATAGGTGCTGTATACAGGCTGACGCAGAGAGACTGCCTTGCTGGCCGATGGCTTTGAAGGGCTATTAGAAGCCTTCTTTTATAACAAATCAGTCCCCTATCATTATTACTGCTGTTACTATTTTGTATGGTGCAAATTCCTTGCTGGTAGGCTTTGCTGAGTTTATTTCACTGTTATTCTTGCTGATTCCTTAGATGTGAAGCTTATCCAGTTGGTTATGTTAATGAGTTAATCCTACTGTGGGGCTGGTTTCGAATTTGAGTTGGGGATGGGTCCACATTAAAATTACTGTAAGAGATATGCCTCAGAATGTCTTTAATAAACTGCATGGGTGTGTTATCATATTGAATTTGCTGGCAGAGTGTAGCTTCCATTTGTCTCTGTTTGCCACAAAAATGTCTCGCATAAGTACCAGTATGGCAACAATTAAATTTCAATACAATTATGGAAACAGTTAATCAACTTAAGTTATTTTCTTTGTACTCATTGAAGTTATATATTTGCAGATTAGCTGAGAAAGTTATTCTCGAGTCACTGAAGACAGGGGGCATCCTTGTTGGGTATTTCCACCTGAACTTCTGATCTTGAACATGAAACCTTCCACCCGTATTAGAGGGTAATTATTTATCTTAGCTGCTATTGTGGGTTTTCCTTCTAGGGATGTTGATGAAATGATGATTGAAAGATTGGGTGCTGTCTTCATGCCTCATGGTCTGGGGCATTTCTTGGGCCTTGACACCCATGATCCAGGAGGCTATGCTAAGGTGTGATAAATTTTAGCTACATAAACCTCTCTTTGGATATGAAAATCTTGTTTTTATTTAATCGAAAAATATGCATCTTCCTTTATGTGAATTGGAATTTTACATGTCTAGCAGGGATTGGAGAGACCCAAAGAACCAGGATTAAGGTCATTGCGAACAGTTAGAAAACTCCAAGAGGGCATGGTTTGTTAATTTCTTTAACTTCAAAGCATGTCTATTTAACAGTGGGTCACCACTAGATTTTGTTTTTTAAGAATGATATTGCATCTTTTTGGAGAGGAAAATGTTAACTTGAAAGTCTAAAGAAGTCAAAAGGCTTTACAAAAATGGTAGTAGGACTTGATATTTGGAATGAGACATGACTTTCTTGGAAATGAAGTAATCTAAGGATAAGCTCTTGGATAGTTTGGGTTATAAATTTATTTTGTTCATTCTATTTATCATATTTAGTTTTGATTTTTGTTTTTAAAGTTTTGCAATTAATTATAGAAGGAAAACAAATTAACCCAAGAACCGAAGACATCCCTGCAATATGTAGAATCAATGGGCCGTTTTGTTAATTAGAAAACTACTGTCCTGGTTGAATTCTGGAATACCCAATTTGATTTTTTTTTTATAATTACCTCTAACTAACCCTCCCCCTCCCACATGAGTCAGGATTCGGTCCCAGGTCTCTTCTATTCAGTTGCTGGAGACTTTACCTCTAGGATCAAGGGTGGCACCTTAATACTAAACTTGACGTTTGATGTTGAAAAGTGCTCTTTTTTGTTTCAAAATAATTGGAGAAAATAATTTAATTGAACCTGAAGCATTTGGGTTGAGCCTTTACTCAGTTGTGGGCAAAACTGAACCACCTTAGTAAATCTGAATCCTATTTAGTTGGGATAAGCCTTAGTTGACTTGAGTCGGAGATGTTTATACCACCGGGTCGATACTTGCCCATATAATTGTTAAAGAACTGTACATTTCAATATTATATAACAATGACATTTGACAAAAGGACACAGATCGTGGATCTTTTATTTATTTATTTATTATTATTATTTTTTTGATACTCAAGAGGGGGCAGAAAGCCCAAAATGTAAACAAATTCGTAGAATTTATATATTTTGATATTTGTCTGTGACATAGGTTTGTTCATGAACGTGTTTGATATAAGAAGACTGTATTAACAATTTAACCTGCACAATTACTATAGAATTATACCATAAGAAATAACTAAGAATCGTAACAAAATAGAAAATAAGAGAACATGGAGAGAGTCAATGTGTATTCCTCTCTTCTTAGCAGTCACTATTTATAGATAAAATAAAAAGGGTAAAGTGATAGGTCTAGGACTCCACAAGATAAGGAATCTTAGTTACAAAGTAAAAAAGAGTTTCACATGTCAACATGACAAGGACTTTCATGACTAAAAGGACAAAGAGAAGCAGTCTTACTCTTTAAGAGAAGCCCTTCTATTCTAATAAGGAGAAGGGAACTCCATTAGAAAGTGAAGTCCAAGTTATATTGTAAGAGGATAGGATGTATTAAAGATGACTCCACCATAAGGTGAGCAGTAACATGAACAGTAACTCCTGAATAGTAAGTCGTGAATACTGAGCCCATTTGTTAAGCCGAGAATGGGAATTCAACAAGGCCCATTCCTTTACATTAATATTTGTTAACAAGAACAATTGAAGTGGAATAAATTTAATTGTGGCCTCCTGACATGCGTCTGAGACTTGAATGCAACATGTCCAAGACAGCCACATTTCTTGGAACAGTTTTTTTTTTTTTTTTTTTTGATACTTAAACAAATTTAGTTCTTGTTACAAAGCTTGATAACATTGAAAATGCATTGTTGTGTACAGTTTATTATTCCAAAGAGGACCTGCATTGCTTTCGGTTATGAATCTAAGTTATCTGGTAACTCTTGAGTTTGACTGCTTCTCATGATCATGTTACTTTGTAAGGTTCGGTAGATTTGGTTTCACATGCTCTTAGTGATATGTGAAGCATAATCTGATCATGAAACTGTGTCCATGGAAATGTGCTGGAAGACTCTTGGATCTTTCAGACTGTTACTTATTTTTTCACTTAAGGAGAAGATGTAGAAATTGACATACTCTACATGTCAGAGTATCCTACACTGACATATAGACAAGAGGCATTGACATTTTTGCCAGCATGCGATTGTATGCTAGGAAAATGGTGAAACTAGCTATCAGACAATCAGGAGGTTAAACAATAAGTGACAACCAGTCATAATTGAACATTGATAATTAACAATACAGCAAGATGTGTGGTCAGTAAAAGTGGAAGCTATTAAGCATTATATTCCTTGCAGCCAATATGTTAATCAGACTAGTTTGGAGTTATTTGTAATGGCTTATCTGCTTCTATTTTCTGTTTCTTAATTTTGGAAGCTGGGAATGGAACCGCAAATCACACAATGTTTGCCAAGATGCTAAGGTTGGAAATTTGTACTGTAGGTAATAACAGTTGAGCCTGGATGCTATTTCATTGATGCTGTACTGGTCCCAGCCATGGAGAGTTCAAATACAACAAAGTTCTTTAATCATGAAGCGATTGACAGATTCAGAAATTTTGGTGGTGTCCGGATAGAAAGTGATGTGGTATGGTCTGCTGCAGAACCCTATATTTTGGCATAAAACCATTAATAGATCGCTAATCCCATCCAAATAATTTGTATATATGTTTGATTGCTGAATATCTCATCTTAACTGTTGAGGACAATGCATATTATATGATGGAAGCCACAGTGGTTTTCTTTGTGGGAGAAATAGTTGGGAATGACAGGTTAGGCATTTTCCATGACATTCATTCCACTCTATCTGGTGACCAATTTTTTTTTTTTTTTTTTTGGTGTTTGTAGCATGTTACATCCAATGGTTGCAAGAATCTCACAAAGTGTCCCCGGGAGATAGAGGAGATTGAAGCAGTGATGGCAGGTGCACCATGGCCATCGGACGATAGATCAATTCATGCTGATAATACTTGAGAAGAAAAGTTTCTTTGCAACCGGTAATTTACTCTCTTTTCTGGAGGGTAATATACAGTGAAGGGAAGGTTTCTAATTATCCCATATTTGGTCACATCCTCTCTGGATTTGTCAATGTGGCTTCTTTTTTACTTCCCCACCGAAAAAAACAAATGTGGTTTTTCAACTTTGGCAACCACTTACTGTTAATAATGTTTCAGATCCGAAAAAAACAAATGTTGTTTTTCAACTTTGGCAACCGCTTACTGTTAATAATGTTTCAGATGTTAAATAATACTAGATTTCTCTGTTTTTTATAATTCCATGATGGACTCCTTGTTTCTGCAATGAAGACATATAGTTGAGTTGCCATTAATTCACCACTACATCAAGGTATTTTATTTTAATTGTCCACTTACCCAGAATCAATAATTCCTAATCAATTTGTCCAGACATGCGTCTTGAGTGCCCTCTTCATAGTGCTTTATTGCAATTACTTCATTCAAGCTTCTAGCATGAAGATGCTTTCGAGTCTGACAGGCCACATTATGGAAAAATGCCAAAAGTTGGAACCTCTTGGAACCCTTCAAAGTTAGACTTGTACCAGGTTCTGTTCCTTTTTAGTTCATCTGAAGGCCTTTTTCCCCCTTTTTATTTTTTTTTATTTTTTTATAGAACATGTGAAGTTCCACTAAAGCAGTTCAAACACCCAAAGGTGGACATCAAACACCAAGGGGCAGCCGTACTCAGTTGACAGGGACCCATACAGGGATGGGAGGCATGCTCAAGGTGGACATCAAAACCCAAGGGGTAGCCGTACTCAGTTGACAAGGACCCATACAGGGATGGGAGGCATGCTCAAGGTGGACATCGAACCCCAAGGGGTAGCCATAGCTCAGTTGGCAATGACCCATACAGGGATGGGAGGCATGCTCTTATCTTATTTCTGGTGAAATAAGACCCTACAAATCTGAAAATCCTATCCTTGATTCATCTCTATCCCTTTGTATGGTCTTATTGCCTAGGATTTCATTTAGTAGGCTATCTTATTATTATTATTATTATTATTATTATTATTATTATTATTATTACAAAGTAGGTGAAATAACTTGATAACAAGAGTTCTTATTCGTTGTAATGAAAAGTGAAATAATTTAGATTTTTACCCTCAAAATGCTTTTGCTAAGTAAGAGTGGATATGGAAGGTACATTTTTGTAAAGAGTAAATTACGCCCAAGGTAACTAATGTTTTAAGAAACTACGGCAGGCGAAACCAAGGGGGAATCTGGTGATGTTCTTCTCCGGCGGAAATGGAAGCAGTGGTGGCGTGAGTGGAGATGATAGGTGGTGATGAAGGAGAGGAAGTTGGTGATAAGAGCAAGGCGAAGGTGATTCTGCGTTTCTTCGTCGGCCAGGTTCACAGAGTGCAGGGTTCCTTGGACGGGTGTTTTTGTTGTGGGTTGGTGTTTTTTTTATTATTTTTTTTGGAGGTAAAGTTGGGGATTGGTTCCAGATTTGGAGTTTCCGTTCTGGTTCCATTAACCTCATTTTTTTTCCTTTGAAGACAAACCACTCTCGTCTTCTTCTTCTGAACTCCTCTCCTTTTGTTTCACTGACCAGATTTACAATGTTCTTCGTAGAAGCTTACAGGCCGAATGATACCTTTTAATGACATTGGTCTGCCTTCTTTGATCTGCAACTTTCAAGTTGAGTTTTGAGTGTGCTTCTTTGATCTGCAACTTTTATTTTTTGAAGCTTGAATGCTTCGATATATCTTCTCTGATCTGCAAATTTCAAGTTATCCTGTCTTCTTTGGTGATTCTTTGTGTTGTTCCAAACGTTCTTACTAGTTTATTCGATGATTCCTGAGACCTAAGTATCCTGTCGCCTTCAGTGATTCTTTGCATTGTTTCTATCTCTCAGTCTCAGTTCAAATGCAAAAAGTAAAAGGGGTGCTCAAGATCTTGAAATAGTATATTTGGTCTTGAGTTTGATTTGGTGTAGAAATTTTCTTTACGATTTAAAATTTTTTCTCCCGACTAGGAATGTAAGCATATTATTGATTATCAATCCTATAATTATTTTGGCTGTCGTAGGATGGGGTTCTTTCCATCGACGTTTCTCCAGAAACACGGATCCTGAGTTGAGGAAGAGTCGTCGGATGAATGGGAAGAAATGGCGATGCTCTAAAGATATAGTTGCGAATTAGAAGTACTGTGAATGAGACATGAAAATGGCATGCCCTCATTAAAAAAAAGCCTGTGGAAGGCTAGAGTTAGACCGAGCATGCTGCCTCTAAAGGTGGGGGCAGAGAGAGGGGTAGTCCTTGGGGAAGGATTACAGGAGGGAGTGTAGGGGCAGGAAAGGAGAGGCTTGGAGGGTTGAATTTGTCTTACCTTTAATCTTATTTGAATTAGGTGTTCCAAACACTGAAACCTTAGTTCCTTAAGGGCAGTTTCTTAAAGCGTTAAATACCCTGGATGTAATTTATCCTTTTACAATTGTACCCAATTGCCTCTCCTTTCCTCCAACCTCCCTCTCTCCTCTTTCCTCTTCAGTTCATACTTCCTTTGCTCCCTCTTGTTGAGATTTTCAACACAAAAGAAAATTCACGGTTCCAATCTCTTTAGTAACGTGAGACTATTTTCCAAATCCAACACTCTCCCTCTCTCCAAACACTCCGGCTAACCCTTGTCCCTCCTACTCTACTCTGGTTCCGTTATCCCCTCTTCTATGATTATTAGAAAATATAAAAATAATAATCTATCCATGTTATGGGATAGAACTTGTGACCGGTTCCACAAAAATGCCTGGATTGATATCGGATTGACCGTTAGTATGTCAATACCTAAATTGAGAACACCTTGGGGCTTGGGATGGATGACTTCCCCCAGTCTTCAACTTCTATCTTAAAGTTGGATAGCAGGTGCATCAATTTTAAATGTTTTACAGGTTTTAGTTCTCCGGAGTCGGGACAAAATATCCCATTAGGCCTTAAACCTCTTTTTTGGTCGCTAGAATGCTCAAAGCAAGTTATTCCCTGGTTCTACTTTCTTGCAAACAAATTGTGCTAATATTGGACCGGGATTCTCACCAGTCTATCTGAACAGAAAAATGGAGTATTTGGGAAATCTGATTGCAGAGCTGGAGAGGAGCGTGAGAGAGGAGAGAGGAAGGTAAATGGCAATGGAATAAGGAGGAATGCAATTGAAACCCTGGAACGAGGAAGAATTTGGAAGAAATCCCGGTGAAAGTGTCAAACCCAACTTCCTCTTTTCCTCTAATCCCATTAAACTGAAACACCCATTCCCCTCTTCTCCCATTGCAGATTAGAGAAGAAGTCTCCAAAACATTGGCAAAACCCATGAAAGAAAATCATGGATCCAAAGGTAGAGAAAAACAGTATCGAAGAAGCAAAGATTTGCACAACATGATAATGGTAGGTTGAAAATAAATGATTAGAATAGTAGTAGGTTGTTATTCATGTTCATAAATGCAACCAGTTGAGCTCTAAGCTAGCTGATGAAAACTTTTCTGCTGGTTTTGCGCAGATTACGGCCGAGGATTGGTGTGATTGTGTGGCTTCTTTTATCTGTTGGTGTCGAAGGATTCGATGATGGAGGCTTCGCAGGTGGGGCTGTGTACACTGGAATCACTGTTCGAATATGCATTGTCGAAGCCAATTCCCATATTCCAACTCAAACTCAAAGGAGAACCTAACCCAAAAGACTGGCCTATTAGGAGGGAGAAACCCTAGGCTTAAGAATCACGTTTGGTCCATGTGGAATCTTGATGTAGGATCATAACACCTTGAGTGTGGAATCTTTTGCTGTTGAGGATACCTGGAAGAGAGGTAGTTATTTCATGACCCAGTGTTTCAAGGATCCGCATCCTCTCCTCCCCGTGGTTCTGGGTGGACAGCGACAACCTCATTCGGATGGCCAACACGTGGCTCTTGATGAATCTGAGACCCACGTTTAAGTCGACACCTAGCTGACAAGCCAAGCCGACAGGGGGTGTCGGCTCAAACGTGGATCTCGGATTCACCCAAGAGCCACGTGTTGGCCATCCGGATGAGGTTGCCACGTCGGAGACAATGTGAATCCATGTTTCAATTGCATTCTCCCTTATTCCACTGCCATTACCTTCCAGCCCTTAGATTGGGAGTTCGCCTGGTGTTGACATTGAGCGATGACCGGATACTGTCCTGTCAAAACATTGACCGGAGAGGAGCCGAATCCCAAAAAAGAGAATGGTTAATATTTAGATCGAAGTGAGGTTAAAAAGGTAACTTCACTCATCTAGTAAAGGTAGATTTGTCAAATAAATATTAAGATCGGAGTGATGTCATCAACTAGGATTTGGCTCATGAGGTCCCCTTGTCTCTACAGAGTTGGCAATGTCCGTTGGATTAGGGAGACATATATAACCTCAGGTTCAAATCTGATGTTAAAATATAACGGAATGCAGAATAAGGAGGGACATGTGGGACATGCGTGCTACAGGGGATATGTTATCCCTCTCAACTCATATCAAATCAATTAGAAACATTTGAAACCCCAAATCAATTTAGACGAAATGGAAAAAAATTTCTGTAGTGAATTCACCCCTGTAGTGAGGATCATCCATGTGTATCTCGATGTATTTTTGAATGGATCGAGACAGATCCACTTTGAATGGATGAAATCCTCACTACAGGATGACCTCACTTCAAAGGATCTCAACCCAAAAAAAATCTAAAATCCAATAATTTTTTTTTCAGACCCATTGATACCTTACCTGAAACCAAGCTATTTCTCTGAACCCATATCAAATCAATTTGGAACATTTGAAACCCCAAATCAATTTAGTGAAGAGGAATCCAAAATTCCAATAAGTTTTTTTTTATTTTATTTTTTATTATTATTTTTTTAAAAACCCATTGAAACCCTATCTGAAACCAAGCTATTTCTCTCATCCCATATCAAATCAATTTTAGAACATTTGAAACCCCAAATCAATTTAGCGAAGAGAAAATCCAAAATCCAATAAGGTTTTTTTAGCCATTGAAACCCTACCTAAACCAAGTTCTCTCAACCCATTTGAAACCTCAAATTGATTTAACGAATAAGAAATCCAAAAGGCAGAAGGTTTCCCTCTCAAAGCATTTGAAACCCCATATCGATTCAGCAAAGAGAAAATCCAAAATCCAAGAAGGCTATTTTCCCAATCCCATTGAAACCCTACTTGAAATCAAGGTATTCCTCTCAACCCATTGTGACCGGGAATCTCAATTCTTTCTTACAATGTGCAATGAGCCTGTAGATTCTACATATTTCCATTTTCCTTGTGCTATGCGATTCTAACCTTACTGCTTCTTTTTTCTTGTTTGTGAAGAGTTGTTTTAAATGTGTAGGTAAGTTGTATGCACTAATTCGGCTCCTTGCCTCCTCTTTTTTGTCTGCAATGTACCTATCACAATAATGACACATTGAAAGAGCAAGGATCTGTAACTTTCTCATACTGAAAAAAAATGAGTTAAAATTTGCAGAAAAGGGGTAAATTCGAAACTCTAGATGCTCCAAATTAATGGCTCTGCTTGGCCTTAGCAGAACAAAAGATCAAAACTAGCAAACAAACATTTGATGTTGAAAATTATTTTTTCAAGGAGATAAGAAGATCAAGACCAATAATATTCGTGTTTATCTGCTAATTATTCTGTTTTTAACAAGAAACTAACAAGAACAAATGTAGATATATCAAATTGATTCTATAGCGCAGACCAATCTCCTTGCTCTGTTGCTTGCTCCTTTCCATTGCACATTCGTGTTTATCTGCTAATTATTCTGTTTTTAAATAGTTATATGTTGAGCAGATTCAATTAGTCAGAACTACTCTTCAATAAAATGCTTTGAGGGAAACCTCTTGCCTTTCGGATTTCTTTTTCGCTGAATCGATTTGAGATGAATTGAGAGGAATAGCTTATCCTGTGTAGCACATGTGTCGCTCTTTTTTCTGCATCCCGTGATTTTTGACTACTGGATTTGAGGTTGTATACGCATCCTTAATATAATGGACGGTGCCATCTCCTTAATTCCAAATTATATAGTTATTAACTATGGTTTCACTTTCCATTTAAATCTCTCCTATTTAAAAAAGAAAATAAATTTTATATCTTATAAATATTAATACTAAATATTAATAATTTCCTTTGATAAATGAATATGAAAAAATTTAAATTATATATATAATCATATTGTATTAAAACTATAAAAATTTCATTTCTATGGGGTTATATTGTTGCAATTAAAAAAGAGGTGGTTGTAATTAGGGTTAAGTCCACGGAGGTCTGGTAATGTATTAAAAAATAAAATAAAATCAAGGGATAGCTATCAAGGTGTACGTCTATTTACATGAACACCCCTATATCATGTTCAGGGTGAAAACACAGCCTCTATTTGGACTCTTTGGTCACTGAGGAGACAAAGACGTCCGCCCATTGGTTATTTTGGCGTTTTGATGCCCTAAAGAGCTCTCAGCCTAAAACCTGAAACCTCCAAAGCTTCTTTAAATCCAAAAGTCTATACTCCAAAGCGTTGGATAGCCCTATAGTCTATACAACCCTTGGCTGTCGGCCTTCACTCAGCTCTGGGAGCCCACTACAGTCTACAGCACTTCGGCGAGACAGAAATCCCAGAAACCCTAATCGATTAGTCCTGGAGTGAAGCTGAACTGAAAAAGCAAACGAAAGAAAGAGAATGGGTCGGCGAAGGAGTAATAACAAGCATACCTCTTCCAGCAACAGCAACAACAACAACAATGCCTGCACTAGTCACCAGCAGGAGACGGAGATGATGGTCGAAGACGAAAACTTGGACGAGATGAATGAGAGTTCTAACCTTGACGATCCCATCTCTGATGAACCTGGTGATACCCTCGTTGGCGGCGACAAGACCAGCGCTGACTATTACTTTGATTCTTACTCTCACTTTGGTAATTTCATTTTTGCCCTGTTTGCCCTCCATTGCTTTTGTTCAGTTGATTTATTTTTGGGCTTCTGCAAGTGCCGCTATTTATATTTTTCTTCTTTAAACTATGGAGGGATTTCACTAGGTTGAAGCGGTAGACGTGCTTTCTTATTTCTTCGCTTTTCGCTATTATTATCATTGTATCATTATCCTCTTCTTCTTCTACTACACTTACTTGCGCCAACTACTTTTAGTCTTTTACAGATTTGTCCGTTATATTTCCTTAAGGATTTTTTTTTGGACTTATAAATTAGTGGGGGTTATTTGGTTCGGAAGGATGTTCTGTTTCTATTGATCAATGATGATTTGAAACTTTTTCTTTCTTTTCGTTATTGGTTTGATAAGTTTTCCACGGCTCTAGTCTTATTAGCAAAATCTCGTTTAGAAGTTAAAAGCTTTCAATTGAATGTGAAGTATTCCTGTTTCTTGTTATTCTCTCTATTCTGTGCGAAGTCTTTGCGGGCACTTATTTTTCTCTTCGTTTGTTTGTTTACAGGTATTCATGAAGTAAGTATACCTCATGGAATCTACCAATTTGGGAAATTTAGCTTTATATGTGCTTTATGAACGAGTAAGATGAATTTCTATTTATTGGTTACGATAGCATGTCATGGTGTTGAATTTGTTTATCCTGCGTTACTCTGTGAGAATTTTATCAATAGAGCAATGGTGTTTGAAATCTGTATTCCTTTTAATGTAAGTGTGATTCCAGCAGTAGTTTTTTTTATTTTTTTTATAGGTCCTTTCCCATGCCGGGGTGTTTCAATTATCATTCCATACCTATGGTTATTGTTGATATTATGCTTAAGTTTCAGCTTTCAAACCTTAATTGCTGTTAGATGAGTCCAGGAATTTTCACAGGAAGTATTCTGTAAGTTTGCCAGTGTTCCTATGTGAGGAACATGGGGAAGATGAAATACTTCAGATAAATGAAAAGTTACCTTCCCAAAAAGCCACCTTAAATTGATCATGATAGGACTGGTAGGTTGCTCATAAGAGAGGCATCTTCCAATATTTAATTGCCACTCTAATGCTTGAATATCAGGAAAATTCGAATGTCAAGGAAGAATACAATTCCCTCTTCTTTTATGATGCACAGGTGGATTTCATGTTAGAAGTAGTTGTAGTAGGATGAGGCATGTGAAGTTCCCTTGCTATATCGTTGGGAACAACCTACAAAGTTCCTTTACCCTTCCAGCTAATGGTCTACGATAACTTGGTCTTCATTATATCAGTCCATAATACTACAGCTTGCAAATAATTGCAGGCAATTTTGAGTTCCATTTACCTTGGAACTGCTATGTTGGAGGATAATGCTTTAATGTATACTACTTACCTGTTGCTATTTTGGAACTTAATGAAAATCCAAAGCGACATAAGTTCTCTGATTTCGTACTCATCTTGCAGGAAATGTTGAAGGATACAGTCAGGACTAAGACATACCAAAACGTTATTTATCAGAATGCTTTCCTCTTCAGGAACAAAGTGGTCCTTGATGTGGGAGCTGGGACTGGAATTTTGTCTCTTTTTTGTGCAAAAGCAGGGGCAAAGCATGTTTATGCGGTTAGTAGTCTTTGGTTCCATAGACTCTTGACTGTCACAATAAGAGCAGGTGGCTAGTTGCTCCCAAATCAACTAAAAATATTTCTCAAATGGTTGTGTAATGTGATTGGATTCTTCTGTCTATGGATGAAGTAATTATGGTTAGGCTGGATTTGGTATTGCTTCTCCATAATGCCTCTTCAGGGGTTTGTAATTATCTGCAGTGTATTATGTTTGGTGCAAACTTCATTGTTGTTAGTTTCCTCCCTATCCCACAGCTTCCCTTTTAAATTTAGTGCGGTAATTTTAGAAGTTAAAAGTTTTTGCTTCTTAATAATGACAATTTGTGGTGAACTTTTATGGTAAATTTTCATTTACTTTCATAATCTCTTGTGAAAGTTAAAGTGCTTCTCACAAGAATCACTGTAGAAAATCAAAACTTGAACTTGAAGCAGTCTTAGTGTAATTATTGATGTACTTATCATAGAGCCAGTATGAGTAGGTTCCCTCCCCCTTCAGCTAAAACTGTTAGTTTATTGAATGATTCTATTTTATTTTATTTTTAATTGTCACTGTAAGTGCATGCTGGGTAAGCCCTGAAGCCAGCTGATGGTTGAAAGGTGGGTCCAATTATTTCGTTTGGAATCTTTACTGCCTGAAGTGTGAGAAGTCCAAGGAGTGCTTCTCGAGCTTCTATGGCTAAGATTCCTATAGAAGCTAAGATTCCTAACGACTCACTTTTGTATCAGCAGATGCCTTAAAAATGCACTAAATAGTTAGATGTGACCTCATCAGGCATTTTAATGCTTGAAAATGATGTATGTGTGAGCATGTTATTTTATGTTGTAGATTCTATCATGCTATTGAAGCAATTGGTGAGATGAACTTTTTCTGTTGCAGGTTGAGTGCTCCCAAATGGCAGATATGGCAAAAGAGATCGTGGAAGCCAATGGATTTTCAAATGGTGATTATAATTCCAGAATCCTGTTAATATAATCATAAATATGTTTGATAGACTATTTTAATGCTAATAATCATAAATTTGTTCAACTGACTGCTGTAATGTTGGATCTTTCTTTTACTGCTCCTCATAATTCTTCCCCCCCCACCACAACAGTTATTACAGTTTTGAAGGGAAAAGTTGAAGAGATTGTCCTGCCAGTTGCCCAAGTGGATATCATTATTTCGGAATGGATGGGGTATTTTTTGTTGTTTGAAAATATGTTAAATACGGTGCTGTATGCACGTGATAAATGGCTTGTAAGTCATCTGTTTATTTGACAGCATTTTAGTGTATCGTCTTTTGCTTCTTGTTATATGGTATTACCTTTTTGTATTACCTTTTTGTAGATTGATGATGGCCTTGTGCTACCAGACAGAGCTTCTCTGTATTTGACTGCCATCGAAGATGCTGAATACAAAGAAGACAAGATTGAATGTGAGTTTATTCTCTTGGCAGCATTGATTAGCTGTTTGTTTGCGTTTTCATGTGCATCAAGCATATGTTGAGTTAGGTCTGGCCCTGCATGAACAGGGTCACTAGCTGGACTGTGTGCCACTGTTGGAATATGTTGCTTATTGCTTCTTGTCCATGAAAATTCTGTGCTTTTCAGTCTGGAACAATGTATATGGATTTGATATGCGCTGCATCAGGAAGCAATCCATGATGGAACCTCTAGTTGACACTGTAGACCAGAACCAGATAGTTACAAACTACCAGCTACTTAAGGTGGTGGATAGACTTTGCTGTTTCTTTCTTCCCTTTCACTATAATGTACTTCAAGTTCTGATGATATTTTGAATAAAATTGTTAAATTTCCTTCCCCCAATTCAGACTATGGATATCTCTAAAATGGCTCCTGGGGATGCTTCCTTCACGGCACCTTTCAAGCTTGTGGCAGAACGCAATGATTACATTCATGCTCTTGTTGCTTATTTTGACGTCACATTTACGAAGTGTCACAAGTTGACCGGCTTCTCAACAGGTTTTTTCTTCCTTCTATCTTTGTGTTTTTTTTTTCTCATTATTCTAAGTAGTATTTTAACTCAAACATGTCTTGCAAAAAAAAAAATTTCAGGGCCAAGATCACGGGCCACACATTGGAAGCAAACAGTACTATACCTGGAAGATGTGCTAACCATATGTCAAGGGGAGCAAGTGGTTGGGAGCATGACTGTGGCACCCAACAAGAAGAATCCCCGTGATGTAGATATAACGCTCAAGTATTCATTGAATGGGCAGCGTTGCCAGGTCTCGAGAACTCAACATTATAAAATGCGTTGATTTTTGCAGTGATCCTCCATGGTAAGAATACTATGATTCTCTTTTATGTGATGCTTTCGTTTAACCACAATTTGGAACAGTTACTTCCGTGAGTATGCATTTTTTTTAAAATTATTTGAGAAGGATGAGGAATTGAGTGGCTCTAAATGTAACATGTTTTTTGTATTTTTATTTAAATCAAGTCAAGTTGATTCACCTGAGTAACCCAAATGTAGTGTGGTCATTTTGAGTCATAATTTATTCTCTCTCTGCACCTTGAGGCCTATACCTGAGTAGGGAACTCTTTTGATATGACAAGTAATTCAAAATTCTTACTGACTGCAAAATCAACGGCCAGAAGAACTTTTCCTATGTGAAAAGCAAATAATTCTTTGTTAAATCGTATTAAGTTAAATTAAGGTGGTGGCTCATCTGTGTCATGGACTCCCTGGAATGTGGTGCTTTGATGCTATTTTTTAATGGATTTTGTCTATTAGGACGGGAAAATTCCAGTCTTCTGTTTTGTAAACAAGTAAATAGGTCCTGTAATAGTGATGCTGACATGGTAGCAAGATGGGCAGCAGCCCTTAGGTCACAGAAATCATTTTTTTGGCTCGTCCCCACTCCCCATATGGGTATAGGTCATATTGGAGGATCTGATGTAACTGATTTTGTGTTAATGTTAATGAATCACTACTCCACTCAGGAAAAAAAAAAATCTTTTTTCTGAACATAGAGGGAATTCTGGGTTTATTTTAGTGATGTGGAGATCCCCTTGTTATGGACAGAAATTAGAGTACATTTTTATTTCAAGTCTGCCTCGGAATTGTCAATGTGTTGTTTCTACTTGTATAAAAGGTGTCAGTGATGTTCTTTTCTAACTCCTATGTTCCCCAAAAGGAAAAAAAAACCCCGATGGTGCCAAGCTATGTGTAAGCAACGTGTGATCATTGAATCTGGACTTGTGGAACTTGAATTGGCAGTTGTTGGGCCAAATTTACTGTAACTATTTGAGGTTGGTTGCTTTGCTATCGGATATGGTTAGACCCCACATGAATGGATTCAGAAAGAACCTCAACATGATGTTGAGAAAAATGCCTGTATTAGGAAGAATCAGTTCAAGTTCCAAACTGATAGTTGATAGGATTTCTATGACAATTATATTGTTCTTTCTAAATATTACATGTCAGAAATGACAATGTGGATTCATGTCTCATTACAAAGTTCCTTCAGTTAGTTGTTTCATGTAACATTACATAGTTTCCCTCAATTAGTTTATAAAATAGGATTGGTGCCATAATGACAGCAGCTCAATACTGCATCCCTCGGTGGTTCTACTACATACCCACCTCTAATGGTAATCACTGGTAAATGTCATAAACAACCAGATCGCATCAGTTTTCATCTAAAACATTCGCAGAGTTCTGGATTTTATGATTGTGGTAGTCAAAAGTAAGTTCCAACACATGGTTTCCCATTAGTCTAATGGTTAGAGGTGGATAAAATTTTCCAAAACTGAAGATCACTGATACGCTTGTGACCAAGAGTTTTACAGACTGGGATGGTTGGATTCCAATTACCCCTGAACCTCAATGGCTACAGTCTAATCTCTGTTTCTTTTCAGCAGCTACAGCCACTCTACTTTTGGCAATTTATGAGTAACAAAAGAAAAGGGGGGACGACTGTAAAATCATGTATCTGCGGATCCCCTCATTCACCTGAAATGAATCGAGCTGCACAATTCTAAAGTTCAGGCCTAGTATTTGGAGACCGCTTTGAATTTTTGCATTTTCTCTTCTCTCCACCGTTGCCATACTCTGAGTGAGACCTTGTCTGAATGTCTCCTTAATGGTTATCTTCTCTTTCCAGCCTTCCTTTTTGGTTTATTTTTCTTTCTGAACTTTACTATGCAAGCTAAAAAAGAGGACCCATCAATTTGAAAACTTTAAGCAAAACCTCCGGTAACCATATTACATCACTCTGCATGTTAAGCAAAGAACACCACAGATTTTCATTAATAGTACTCAGAATGGAATATATTTCCAACTTAGAAGGAAAATTTTCATCTTCTTCATCATCTTCATTGTCTTCCTCATCCCTGAATTTGGCATATTCAACTAGTTCTCCTTTGAAAACATTTTCATTTCATGCTTGGTGCTCCAGCCATACCCTGATGCATATTTTCCAAGGATGAGGTTTCTGGGATTGAAAGAGATTTTTTAAAGATGAGAGTACATCGATCTATTAAAGAAAACTTACCTCCCTGACTTTCAATCTCTTTTCCATTCTCTTTAGATGAGTTAGGATTTAGGCACAAAAGGTTCTCCCAGAATCCTATCCTAAGATCCACAGGAGATAAATGATTCTTGGATTCAAGAATTAGAACATCTTGTTGATTATTAAATGAAGTCAAGAAAATCATGAGTTGATAATACTAAATTACATAATAGTCAACATTTCCATGATATATGCAAGAAATTTAGTTCATGGTAAGGGATGGTCCCTTTCTTTTGGCAACTAATAAACTTTTACCTCCATAACCCCAAGAGAAAAAGTGGTCTTTCAGGATATGCAGTAGATTTTTTTCACCAAAGAATATGCTTGTAGAATTGTAGCAACAGAAATACCAACCAAAGCAGCAGTATCGTGAAGAAACAATACCAATTACCATAATCTATTTTTATTTACCCAAAAAAAAAAAAATACCAATTACCATAGTATTTTCCATCTTGACAATGATTAGGCAAACTGGATTAATTGAGCCTTCAATTGAGATTATGGTATTTTCTAGAATTTGTAGCTGCATATATACATCTTTTACCTGAAAGACTCTTCTTGTGATGGATTTTCTCTCATGGCCATGACTGGTTTAATGTAACTGACAAGAAAGCAATATGCTAGTATCTCACATTCTCAGCTCCATGGACAAGGAGACCATTCCTTGTGGTGTTTATGGCAGTGTGTTTGGTGCTCAAACTTTGTCACCTGCTACTCATGTGAAGTTTCGGGCAACTCAAAATTTGCCATCTGTCATGAAAAATTTGAAATTTGAGATAGGCCACTACATGCAATCCAAAGGACAATATACCCCTCTCAAGGTCAAAATAACAAGATCAACCCTTCCACATAGCAGAGACAGCCACTGCTGAAGGAAAATTTTCCTTGTCTGTAGACAAAGGTATACTTTCCCTACATACCTGAAGGTCACGGTAACCAAATCAACCCCTCCAGGTGGCAGAAGTAACTGTCAGTGTTTCCTTACCAGTCGGCAAGTTGATATTTTCCATTTTTTTGTAATTTTAAAATTAAATTACACCTTCAAGGAATTACACAACATCAAAGCAGAATACCATGCACAAATATACTGATTTTAGTTCCTTGAAGCTTCAGTAAATATGGAAGTGGAAGTGGCTCGAACAGAGCAGGCTTTACTAAGAATCGGTCCGGGCTTAAGCCAGATACGTTTAATAATCAGGTCAATCGGTCTCAGTTAATAAAATACTAGCATGCAGGATTCCATTACACTTGCATGCCACGTGGCATTTCTTTCATTGAATTTTTTTGAGAAATTTGTTCATGTTAGGAGCATGCAGTCATACCTGATGATCCATCTCATTGGTGGATGTTAATGTCTTGCCTTCTTCCTCCTTAGTTGGATTGTTTCTTCTTTAATTCTTATGTTACCACACTAATAACACTAGTCCTATATATACTTGTGTCTTTCCTGAGATCCCATCATCGTCTATATCTAATGAGTTCTACACTCTAGAGGTGGATCCCACATCACATCAACGGTGATAAGATCCCATGAAGAGTGCATATACATGTAGGTGTTAGAGTAATTAAACCCTTTTGTCTTTCAAAGCCAAAATTAGATAACTAATTTAAAATTGGTTCCAAAAAATAATTAGACAATTTTTTTTTTTTTTTTTTTTGGGTGTAGGCCCTAAAAGAGTTGAACTCATGAGAGATGTGGCCTTTATCAATTGTGCTAACCCCCTTAGAAATATTTATATGTACATCTTTTAAGATTAATGCCATGGTATGAACTTAACATCATCTATCAATTCCATCAGGCAGAGAGGTTGATATAATGTTTTGACTATTGGATGGAGGAACTTTTTTCATGCAATTCAACTATTGATGATAATATATATGGTGGGTATTTGTATGCATTCTATTGTAGAATGAGAATGAATTAAAATGTCAGATATTTCTGTTTTAGACTCAAAATAAAAAAAAGGTAAAAATGAATTTCAGAAAGGCCATGATCTCTTATCGAATTCTAAGATCCAAGGTCAAGAATGCATACCAAACGCAGCAGTAATTTTCAATAATTCGGAAACTACCAACATGATTCAAAATTCAGAATTGAACCCGATCCAAATTAAGGATAATCGGTCACAGAATACCCAGAATAGGCACAAGGGATAAAAAAAAAAAAAAAAAAACCTAGATAACCCATATACTATGGTGTCCACATTGTTTTCAATCGGTACGGCTATTGGAGACACCAATTGGCCGTCCGATTGGAGACACATGTTGCTACTTTAAACTGAAGGTTGTGATTAACCCACCAAATTCCATGCTTTATACCACAGTATACCATGGGATCAAATACATATTTTAAAATTGCTTTTCATTGAAACTCTTTGCAGACGGAAAAAGGGGATAAAAAATGGAGGGAAAACAGAGCTGCTGAGAACCGGTTTCGATTTTGGATTGAGAAAGGGGGAACCAAAATCCAGCGATTCTCTCAACGAAGAAGAAAGGCGACGAAGAAGATTTGTGGAAGAATGAAGAAGAGGAAATCTCTATCTTCGTTTCCAAAAAGAGGAAATAGAAGAACGAAGAAGAAGAGAGAAGAGGTTTCTTCTTCTTCATTGTTTCTCCCTTCTTCGTGTTCTCCATCTTCGTTTCCAAGCGATTTTGGGTGAAAAATCCAAGCCAAGCAGTGAATGGATTTTGGGTGAAAAATCGAAGAACGAGGAAGAAAAGAGAAGAGGTACTCATTTTGTGTGGTCTCTCTGCAACTCTCCATACCGTTCCTCTCTTCTCTAAAACAGAGCTGCTGAGAACCAGTTTCGATTTTGGATTGAGAAAGGGGGAACCAAAATCCAGCGATTCTCTCAACGAAGAAGAAAGGCAACGAAGAAGATTTGTGGAAGAACGAAGAAGAGGAAATCGTTTCTCCATCTTCATTTCCAAAAAGAGGAAATAGAAGAACGAAGAAGAAGAGAGAAGAGGTTTCTTCTTCTTCGTTGTTTCTCCCTTCTTCGTGTTCTCCATCTTCGTTTCCAAGCGATTTTGGGTGAAAAATCCAAGCCAAGCAGTGAATGGATTTTGGGTGAAAAACCGAAGAACGAGGAAGAAAAGAGAAGAGGTACTCCTTTTGTGTCGTCTCTCTGCAACTCCCCATACCGTTCCTCTCTTCTCTCCTCTCTCTTTAGAGTGTGGGTGTAGCTCCATAAAGGCATTGAGAAGTTTTGCCCCATGCCAACAGATCCATGATTGATGAAATCACAACAAAGGTAAACTCTTCGATCATCTATTTATGAGGAGCTGTATATGTGAAACATTTAGCAGCCATTGATGATCGTTATGTACATTGTTTCGTTTGCTATTGTGTTTCAGGTTTCATGGT
Source organism: Protea cynaroides (assembly GCA_028583415.1). Taxonomy (NCBI): domain Eukaryota; kingdom Viridiplantae; phylum Streptophyta; class Magnoliopsida; order Proteales; family Proteaceae; genus Protea; species Protea cynaroides. The sequence continues at coordinate 113,287,634 of CM053276.1, read as the reverse complement.
TTGTCTGGTCAAGTGTTTCAGCAGAGAATCAATGTAAGAGGTTAGTGGAAGCCTATACTCCACAAATTTATCTTAAATGTGGTGAGCCTTTGTCTGATCAAGTGAAATGAGTTTTGCTGTTTGCCTTTGAAAAAAGCATTATATGCATCTAGTTCAACCATCACATTTGCCTTCTATAAAGGAGAAAATGATCCCCAGCCCGGTTACAAGTTTTGGACATATGGTTTGTTTAAGTGCCTTTTCTTACCAGATCTGAAATATTTATTATTTGCCCTTTTCTTTTCACAACTCTATGTGCATAGACATGAATTTACTTTGGACTTTTTCTTTATGGTGAAAATTTGTCTTGAATTTACCATGTTAAAAGGTTGATGTTTTCTTTTTTAATTCTGCTTACAGGCTATTCTTGGTGGAATGGTTGATGTCCTGACCTTATTTGGGAAGCATCAAGTGAAAGTATAGCTTCCTTTATTTTGATTAGAGTATCCATAAGAAAAGCGGCCTCTCCATCGAACTCCTTCCAAGGTTGAGTAGGTAACCACCACTCATACCAATCTAGAAAAACCCTCATAGTTCCTAGAGTTAATGTTTGCATAATATGATTATGGTCATGATCATGAGTTGAAATTCTGCAATGTGCATGCAAGTCTTTATCCCCCCCCTCCCTCCCAAAAAAAAAAAAAAAAAAAAAAAAAAAAAAAAAACCAGATCTTGGACTTTAGAAATTTAGTCCAAACAAGGTCTGCAATGTGCATGCAAGTTTGCAATTTGCATTGCTAGTTTAGTATAAATTTATAGTGATTCATTCGCTATTTAGAAAAGTTTTCTGTTTAAGATTTCACTCTAAAAAAATTAGGATTGAATACACTAATATTACACGTCAATCCCCCACCCCACACTTGAACCATACATATACAATAGGCAAAAAAAAAAAAAAGTATTTGCACTGCAAACATAGGACTTAATACATGGAAGCTGATGTGTTGATTTTGACTACTTGTCAAATTTTGACCATCCTATGTTTAATTGTTTCTATACCTTTGTCTGTTACACATTTGCTTAGTTAATTCAATTGCAATCTTTGTAATTAAGTTTTTTCAGGTTCTACGATGAGTGATCACGATGCTGGGGAAGATGTTTTGGATAGGCCAGCCATTGGAATGAAGTTTGATACAGAAGAAGTTGCTTATAATTATTATAACGAATATGGGAGAAGTTCAGGTTTCAGTGTTAGGAGGGAATATGGTAATTGGAGAAAGGACGCAGATAATAATAAGAAATACCTAACTTCAAGAATGTTTGTTTGCAACAAATATGGCTTCAGGAAAATTGATAAACGGGATACATACCGTTATGCCTCGAGCAGAGACAAGAACGAGATGTAATGCGAGAATGGGGGTTCATTATGTGGATAATGAAGGACGATACGAATGTTATCATTTTACTGAAGAGCATAATCATCCTTTCCACACACCGGCTACTGTGCATTTTATGCGTTCACAAAGAAACGTGTCTATTGTACATGCATCTCATATAGATTTGGCTGATGATTTTGGAATCAGACCTAAGTCAACATATGAGCTTATGGGTAGACAAATTGGTAGTGGACATAACCTTGGGTACACCAGGGTAGATATCAGGAATTATCTTCGGACAAAACGTCAACGTGATTTAGCATACGGTGAAGCCGGCTCTGTATTGAAGTACTTTTAGCAACAAACTTGTATGAATCCCTCATTTACTCATTCAATTCAAATGGATTCTGAGGAACAAATAACAAACATATTTTGGGCTGATCATAAGATGAGGATAGACTACTCAACCTTTGGTGATGTAGTGACATTTGATACTACATTTGACACCAATAAAGAAAATAGGTCATTCGACGTATTTTCAGGATTCAATCATCACAGAGGAGGTGTAATTTTTGGGGTTGCATTACTGTATGATGAGACAGTTGAATCATTCAAATGGTTATTTGAGGCATTCCTTGAAGCTCATGATCATAAGATGCCCAGAACAATTTTCACTGACCAAGATGCTGCAATGGCAAAGACAATATCCCAAGTGTTAACATCCACATGGCATGGATTGTGTTCATGGCATCTTTTACAAAATGACATTAAACACTTGGAACACCTGATGAAAGATGGGTCCAACTTTATGAGAGAATTCATTGCCTGTATGTTTGAGTATGAAGAGGAATCAGAATTTGAAATGGCATGGGAGCAGTTGGTAATGAAGTATGAGACCAGTGACGATTCATGGTTATGTCGTACTTATCAAGTGAAAGAGAAATGGGCCAAGTGTTTCATGAAGCAGACTCTCACCGTAGGTATAAGAAGTACACAACTAAGTGAAAGTATTAATCGAGATTTGAAGGATTGCTTGAGTGCAAAATTGGATGTGGTACAGTTTTTTAAGCACTTTGATATGGTGCTTAAGGATAAGCAAGAAAATGAGTTAAAGGCTGAATTTGATGCTAGAAATAAATTGGTGAGGAATTTCTCTCTTCCACAGATCTTTGTTTCCACCTTCTTCTTCGTCGAGAGAGTCGTTTTTCTGATGGATTTTGGTTTTCCCCTTCTTCTTCTTCGTTGAGAGAGTCATTATCAAAACAGTTTGTAACGAGTTTGTTCAAATGAAGACCGTCGTATGGAAGATTGTATAACCCCTCTTAAATCGTGACCTTCAGATGAAATGAGTGACACAAGTCTCCAATCGAACGGTCAATTGGCGTCTCCAATAGCCGTATCGATTGGAGACGATGTGGACGCGTCGGGTCATTGAGATCTGCAGGGTGGCAGGGACTTCGACTATACTTTAGGGGTGTCAGGTTTAGTAGGGCTCAAACCTACAATATCACACATGCATAATTTTAGTAATCGGTATCGAATCCGATTCAATTGGCTTACACTAATTTTAGGTCATGGATTTCGATACCTTGAACATTGATTCATGTGTTCTATTTAAAATTCATATATGGTAGGTAGTGAGTTGAACCAGGTCATAGCCACTACTTACATTTAAGAACATGGCATTGGTTTTTTGAAGGCTCTCTTTGGTATCACTTTTTATTGGGAAAACTATATGTACTATCCTTGGACTATGGACTATTTTCACTATTACCCAGTAATTTTTGACAAATTACTCCCGCCCCCATTTAATTTGTGGAAAACCAAAAAAATTAAAATGATAATTTTATCTTTATGTGGTTAGGCTGAGAAAAATAAAAATGATAATTTTATCTTTTTGTGGTTAGGCTGAGAAAAATAAAAATGACAATTTTAACCTTCTATGGCAATCAAGTATCCCCATCGTTTTATATCATTTTTATTCCCAAACCCTTATTTCAATCAACAATGAATCACTCCTCCGCGAGTTTGGAGCTCCCCAACATCTACGACGAGCAACTTTGAGTGTGAAGCTCTGGCAAATACTACCTTTTGGCCACTGTAGCTCTACCATTTGATGAGTGTTTTTACCAACATTAATTAATGCATGAGACATTGTCATTTGCTGAACAACCGTTATGCCTCCTCTTCTCTTTCCTCTCTTCCTCACTGTGAATATTAAAGAAAGTGGAGTTTAAGGAGTTGCAGAAAGAATAAGTTTTCAACCTCCACAAGGATGGACACAATTTATGATCTTCTCGGCTTTGGAGGAGAGGTTTGTAGAAGAGGTATGTAGAAGCTGTTGTCTTGAAGTTTCAGATTTGGGGAAATTCATTAATGTTTATGGGTCTTTTGCCAAAAAGGATCCAGATATATATGCGTTGTATATGAATGAATCTCTCTTATCGATCTCTGTGAGAAACCGGAAATGATGACTGAACTTAAGATTCTCATATTGGATTTTTGTACTAAAGTTTGAGATGAAATGGAATTTTGTATTTGGATTCATGAATTTGTTTCAATCCCTTCGTTTTATTCGTTAATGTATTGAGATCAGTTAATTCCATGAGATATTGAAGTCTCATCTGAATGTTTGGAACAGCATTAGCTGAAGTGAGGGAGAAATTACTCACCACCAGTAGCAGAGGCGAATGTTGGAAGGAAAAAAGAGTAGCAAAAAAGGATAAGAAGCAGAGCCGTAGGTCATTGTGCAATGCAAAGCCGAAGCTTGTTGTTGCAGGAGAATGGTCATGTGACTCGAACAACAGGTCGTCGGCGTCTTAGGGGCTAGTTGTTAAAAGTTTGGGATGTTGCTTTGCCTACAACTCTTTCTTTTCCATCGGAACAAAATCGAGAGGGTGTGTTTCGATTTGGAGGAAATGGGAAGGGTGAAAATGAGACTTCATGTCTCATTAAAAGTAAATACAAGATTTCAATATCCATTAAGGGTAGTTTTGTTCGTAAATTTTTTATGATGAATTGATATCAGCATTTAATGAAAATCAGTTAACAAATTGGAGCTGCGTAAAATATTTTTGAAATTAAGAGTGGTATGAGTAATTGTAAGAAACTACTGAGTAGTAGGTGAAAATAGTCCATAATCCAAGGATGGTACATGTATTTTTTCCCTTTTATTTAGTTATGATCAATTATAAAAAAAAAACCATACAAAAAATCATTTTCGATAAAAATATATAAAAATCCATTGGGTAACTAGTCAGCATAATGGATTATAGGACAAGAAATAAATTTGATATATTTATGTGTAGAATAATTCTTATTATCTTGAAACTTAAAATATTTATTATTTGCAGCATAAGTGATTCCCATGCATCCAAAAATCAAATTTAATCTCCAACATAAATAGAACTCATTCAATCCTCTCTAGAAGCTATTAAAATTGATAGATTGCAACATCATATAATGAAAGTAAGACCATTACACAGCAAACCCTTGAACTGATTGCAGGAAATTGGTCAATAATGATACAAAACAAGACCACTCAACTCATGTGTACCACAGAACATGATTTTCACTTGAGATTCTAGAACAAAAGAATGAGATACAAGGGAGCCAGCAGCAATTCTATCCCATGATTTGGAAGTGTTACTTCTGACCAGGTCAAAAAAATCTTGAATCCAACCATCATCATCTAGACTTTGGAAAAAGATCTTTTCCTATCGCTCAATCGATCAATCGTCTATCGAACAGGTTAAGATGCATCAATGTACAATATGAAACACTGGGCTTTAGTTCACCGGCATGTACTTATATCTTTCAGGAGATCTCATTACAGTTCATATCTAGTGGGTCTCATACGATAGAAGTGAGTCCTACACCACATCAACGGTGATAGGATCCCATAGACAGTACATATACATACAGGTGATCTGAACTCAAAACAATGAAATATAGTCTAACCTACCAATTTAATCCTAATAGCAAACCCATCAATTAGGTTGATCCAAACCACCACCAATCAATCAAAAAGGTGAAAGATTTCTAAAACAAATTCAAATACACATCTTACTGTTCGCAGAATTGCGAAACAATGCCGGAGAAGTAACAAATGGGGGTGAAGGTGGTTTCTCTGTTGCTTTTTGTCGTTTCCATTCTAGTTCAAGCTTCCCAAGCAAGGATAGACAAATTTAACTGTCGTTCAACACGATTGTCAAGTTACTGAAGTAGTTTGGTTTCAAACTTGCAATGGCTAGGCAAGGAGGCAAATGACCACAAGAAATGGAGAGATGGAGTTGAGGAAGAAATTGAGAGTTTTACACTAAAGGGTTTCAACGGTAAAACCCTTATAAATTTGGAATAGATCGTTTAAAGTGTTTTTATGCTTTTGTCCTCAATTTTGAGCCAATATGAGAACATGCTCGTTAAAGCTTGCTTATAAATGACCAATATATATATATATATATATATATATATATATATATATATATATATATATATATATGCTTCTTTTATTTTTTTGCCATAAGATAAAAAGAGGTGTTGAACCTACTATGATTTTTTTTGTTATTTTTTATTTTAAACTAAAAATAATTTTAAAAAATAATAAGAGTCAGAAAAAAAAACAAAAATAATACCAAAGAAACCCTTAAATACTTGACAAATTGATTCTGTCCACCTGGATCCGGATAGTCTATGGGAATCCATGAATTAAAACAAGCTCCGACTCTCTGAGGTGGTTTACTATATATGATTCCTCTAATTATGGGCATGGGATTGCATTTAATCATTTGATTAATCAATAATCATTGAATCTCCACTTAATTTACGACTAATGATGGTGACGCAAGTGGGGCCTGCTTGTTCAAAAACAAGAGGTCAGTCTACCTCCTGAACAGCGCAGCACAATGTGTTCCACACCTTTCCGGAAAGGATGGTGAATCGTACCAATCAATCACCTTCTTGATGATGGGTTTGTGGGTGCAGTAATTAAGAGAAATATTTGAGTTATCAATACAAGAAGGAATATTTGATTAATCATAGTTTTTAGTGGGCGCAGTAATTAAGAGAAATATTTGAGTTATCAATCACATATTATTACAACAAGGAATATTTGATTAATCATATTTTTAATTTTTTTTTATGGTTTTATGGGGACAAAATGAGGGTATCAGTTGTTCATTTAACAAGAAAAAGGGTAGTTTTGAAATTAATTTTTTTCTATCTGACAGTTATAAGAACGATCATATACATATATGGCCGGCTTTATAAGAAACCTTTTCTCTTTATTTTAATTAAATTATTAGAAATATGGAGTTGCTAGGTTAATGATGGAGAACATAGATGTACTATCAAATACTATCAAAGTTCTTATATAACATCTTACTAAATGAGCTACATATGAGATATTGGGATTTAGAAACATGAATCTATATCCAAGGATTAAAAATTGTATATGTATCAATTGACTGGGCTTAATCGGTATATATCAATTTAAGACCTTGCACCATGATTCGCATGTTTAATTAATCGGTCCTCACAGGCCAGGCTTGAGCATGTTTATATTCGTTTAGTTCGATTATTGGTCTATAATAGGTCTATAATCAGTCTCATGCTAATCGAGCTAATTAGTCCATAATTGGTCTCATGCTAGTCGTGACCATCTCAAATGTGATTTTCTAGCTGTTAAATGCAAGATCCGGCTAGATTGGTGCACTTCCCAACAAAAAATGACAAAAAATCGGAATAATGGTGGAGTGATTTAGTGATTACAAAAATAAAATGAATGAAATGAATAAAGAACCTTCCCTACGAGTACGGCAGGATGAATCCAAGTTACGGCAGCTCCGGATGAAGGGGAAATAGGGATTGAAAGAATGGTGGGTGCCATATATATATAATTGGGGACATGCCGACATAGTATATGTATATTAAAATAAATTATATAAAATAATATATATTATGATATATAATTTATAATCGATCGGTATTGGCCGGGTGATAATCAGGCTACAACAATTCACAGTAAAGGTCCGATGATTAACCAACCTGGACCCATCATCGTTCTATTCAAGTCGAGTTATTGCGATTTTTGAATTGACACCCCTAGTCTCACCCACCAAACCCTAAGGTGAAAAACATCTTCTTCATCATGAGTGGAGAAAAACACAATCCAAGTTTTCTTTAAAGAAATATGAACCAAGTGTCTTATGATAGAAGAATTAGATCCACAGTTAGATGAAGCTAAACTAAGAGATTTATTTATTAAATGAAAAAAATAAAAAAATCCTTATGTAGACTTTTTAACAGAAACCATTCAAGCAACCTGTTTCTTGCTCAAAAACCTAAAACAAGGGGGGGTACTTAGACATGTTTGGATTTGAAGCATGTAGTTACAATTTTTCCTTGTAAGGTGGTGTGGTAGGTCCAAAGTCCAAATCATGCAAATTAACTAACATGTCTTGAAATTCATTAACCAAATATTTTAAATCAGTTCCATGGTTGGCTGCTATGGTCAGCTTATATATATCATCATCTTCTATTGAAAAGAAAAAAAAGTCTTCCATAATCATCTTCTCTGTATTCCTAATATCACTTTTTAAGGTCTTTTAAAAACTTTCCCCCCCTTGGAGTACGCATGGATGAACGCATAAAAGTGGTTCCAAAAATTAACAATCATCTATTTGAGAAGTTTTACAAGGTGGAACTAATAAAGGTGTTAAAAATGAATCAAAATTGTTTATCGAAATCGTATTAGGTCGTTTAAATCAAAATCATGAAATTAATTATTAAATGGTTCGATTATTGTTTTGAGAATGAAACCATTTATGGAACTATTGAAATCAATTAAACCCTTATTTTAATTTATTTGTAGAAATAAATTAAAATTATTTTAATGCTTTTCGCATGGCCTATAGCCTCTAAATCATAAGCCTACTTTCATAAATCCCGGCAGCAAAATTAAATAATTTTTTTAATACTCTCTCTCTCTCTCTCTCTCTCTCTCTCTCTCATCCCATGAAACCATTTCAAAACCGGATAACTGAAATCGATTAATAATCAGTTTTAATTGCCATTTTGAAGCCGTTTAATAAATGATTCAATCTTGGTTTCACTTTATTCACACCAAACATCCAAAACCTAATCGAACCATTAAATTGAAGCCACACTCTTTAACACCCTTAGGTGAAACCATGAAACATAGTTTGAGGACTTGGTTTGAATAGCCAATTTGGATCACACTTGGAAAACCATGTTTTGACTTGGACGAGTTGCTTGAGTCGGGTTAAAAGATAACGAAACCTGATCAAGAGTCATGAAGACTGGCTCAAGTTTGATAAACGAGTCGACTTGAGTCAGTCTAATTTTCTTATGAATCAATTTTTTTTCCTAAGTCACGAAACTCACACACCGAGTTTGATCCTTTTTTTCAGTTGCCCCTTTATTGTCTTAAAATTAATCATTATTAAACAATTTTATATTATTAGAAACTCAAAAATTACATATATGTGATTTCTCTATTTTTATGAAATATTATTTCTTCTTCTATATTTTTATAATTTATATTATATATTATGTGTTATAAAATATAAAAAGAAAATATGACTCTTCTAACCAGGGTTGGTTTGCTCTCACTCTCGCCAGGTTTTAGGAGCACGATTCAAGTTGAAAAAGACCACATCTTGTCGAAGACGTCATGAGTTCAACCCTCCTTCGAGATTAACTATTAAAAAAATTTTGATGTAAAATTTTTTTTTCTTTTATTTAGAGCTTCAAGTCATTTTAACGGTTAAACATAAGGGATGTGCAACGAGTCAAGAGACAATGAAATCACTTCATTCTTCTGAGTCTAAAGGCACTTGATAGGAAAGCCCTAGGCAAAGAAATTGCCGACATTAAGAATATACATGTGACTCTATGAGAGCGGAGTGGTACCATGGACGGCATATACTTCTTATTCTATCTCTCTCTTATTTTAAGTCTGGACCCCCTTTCCGTCTCCTCTCTCTCTCCTTCAAGTGATTGGTTACTAATTATTCTTGTACTCTCATTTTCACCCCTAATATATAAAATTTCAATATGACCTGATAGCTTGTAGATCCTCCTCCCATAAGACAATGATCAATTTATAAATCTAGCTCTCTTTTATTTAAAAAATTTTATTTTATTTTCTTATCGTCAAAACATGGCCTCAGTACTCTCTATCGGTTTCTCCCTTGCTGAGTCTCAACGGCAAAGAGTGAAATGTCCTGAAACTCTCCTTAAAATAACCTCAGTTTTTGGACCAAGAACAAATGGGTTTTATTGTTTTGTTCAGTCGATTTTTGGTTTAATGTTTTTATTTCCTTTATCTAGTAATCTCGAGTTTTGTCAATTGGGAGTAGGGATGTAAACGGATTGAATACATCACTATCCGAATTCAAATTGAATATGTCATTATTCGAATATGAAATTGTTTACCAACTATCCTATCCGAATCTAATCCAATTCATCTCATGTATAAAAAACAAAGTCGAATTTGATTTTTAACTAGATATCCAATTAAAATCCCATTTGAAACCAAAAGTATATACTACACCATTTTTGAAATGTATCTATAATAATAACCACACAAATAAAAATAAAAAAATTAAAAAAAATTAAAAAAACACAAAATTACAATTTTATTCTACACTTCTCATAATTTGTCATCTTACAATTCCCAAAAACATTAATCAAATAGAAATAAATACATCTTACAATTTTATGTCACTGTATTTTTTTTTTTATGTTATATGCATCATAACCCATAAGGCTACATTGTTCATAGATACTTAAATAGAACGGACTATAATACCCGATTTTGATCCCAATTATCTGAATTCACATCAATTGGACTTGGTTTCTCCTAAATAGAAACAAATGCAAATCGAATCTAGATTTTCAACTATCCACTTTATCTATTTAAGTTCAAATCAAATCAAAATTTTGTTAAGTACAAATAAAATTAAAATCAAACTACCTAGATCTGTCAATTTCCATTTCCATTACAATTTAAGTTAATATTTGACATCTATAGTGATATACCATAAAATGACCCACCATTAAACAGGCGGCACGTGGTGATAACAAATAGGCAGCAATCATGCATCGAGGCACTAGGTCAAGGGTACGATCATCTGAGAAGGAATATGAATCTCCATAACGACGGTCCTACACTCTTGGCCATTGTCAAATGCGATCGGATCCATCCACCCGTCACTATCCCCCCCCCCCAGGAATATGAATCTCCATAATGACGGTCCTACACTCTTGGCCATTGTAAAATGCGATCGGACCCATCCACCCGTCACTATCCCCCCCTCCCAAAAAAAAAAACCGAAGAAGGACAAAGAGGAGAGAGCAGTTATCAATATCGTAGAGGTATCCCAATATACTCATTGAAGTATTAATTATCTTTCAATCACCTTCATTTTGTAGTCAGTCCTCTCTTTTGTCTCCTATTTATTACAGCACGGTCCCCTTAACCCGGCTGTTTAGTTCAGATTTCAACGGCAACATGTTTATGGTCCCCTCCCAATTAACCCTTGGCATATTCCTTGTTGTATGGATTTGAACACTCAAGATATCTCAGCTGCTTGAGTGTCATGAAAGACAGCTTAGAAACCCATTGTTTTTAAGGTTGATGAGAAACCAACATTTTCATTTTAGAAAACGTGATCACCATTCAATATATAACAAATGCTGACGTACAAACTTTAGGTTATATATATATATATATATATATATATGGGCCGTCAGGTTGAAGGTTTGGGATACTTGTAGTTAGCCAAAAAAACAAAAAAAATTGCATTTATTTTATTTTTATATACAGTGACTTGGCATAATAGTTTATTGAATGACTCATATGTATATGATTATGCTAGATAGATAGCTGGATATTATAGAAGAGGTTCTTTGATCCGAAGACTAAAAGATACCATAATTGGAGAGGGTATTATTGAAAATTTATAAATAGAGACGGATTTTATATAGAATTGACGATGATAGTTGGCAGACCGCGATACCAGATATATGTTGAGACTCAATCAATGACAAGTACATACTCCCTAATTACAAGTTCCCTGACAATACCCGTTTTTGTCTTTGCTATCTTTGATGTTTGTGGTCTTTGACCCGGATAATCTCTTTCCTAATTATATATTAGAAAGATCTAATTGTTTTAATAAACGTGTCAATAGTGCAAACCTCCCTCACCCCATCAGATTTAAATACCAAAAATACCCCTTCTATATTATGATATCATGAAAACTCAATTCAAGCACTCGATGCCAATTGGGTCTTTCCATACTCCGGTGTAAGTTTAGTAAGAAAGACCCATTCTTATTGTGCTATGAAGAAAGAGGGTGAAGAGGGACACGATCATAAACGAACTAATCTAACCCTCTGAAACTTGAAACCCAAAGATTGTCTTTCTCACCAAGAGAGAATGAATACCCAACCATCTTATCGTTTCTTTTCTTATTAGATGAATGTTCGAAATACCTTTTTTTTACTATTATAGCCAGAGTCAATTCAAACGATCCAATCGATGGTTGGACCAAAAGCCCGTCTTATTTTTTGTTTTTTTTTTTTTAAGCATAAAAATAAACATCGCAAGAATTAAGAGGGACGACCCACTGACAGAGTCCCATGGAATCCAAAACTAAAAAACGGGTCATGCAACCGGATCCGGGAATGGACCGTTATTTACAGTCAAAAGAGGTATAAAGATGAGGAGGTTTTCAACCGAAAAACCATATTTAAATGTCAGAGAGAGAGAGAGATGGAGGGGTAAAAAGGTAAATTTAAATACTACAGTGATCCAGTCTGTCTGTCGGTGTCAAACCGCGGTTAGCTTGACCAAGGTCTCAGTTAAATCCTGTTAGTACGGGAACTCCCCCAAGGCAGCTGGTGAGGGAAAAGCGTCGGTAGGCTGTCTGTTACAGAGAAGAAGGAGAAGAGGGAGGGAGGGAGAGAGAGAGAGAGAGAGAGAGAGTGGGGGTGGTCGCTTCGCTGCGTATATAAGCCATCGAAGCCTGACGCTATATTTCTTGGAAGTGTGCAGAGAGAGAAGGGAAGGGAAGGGAAGAGCGAGAGAAAAGGAGAGTTAGATTGTGTCTCTCGCCTTTCAGACACAGAAAACTACCACGATCATGGCAGAGTCGAGCGATTCGGTTTCTGTTGATATGGAGACGATCTCTCTTGGTGGAAAGGTTGGATTCTTAAATTCCTTGTTTTTTCTTCGGTTTTAATTTTGAAATGTATCTATTTATCCTGATGTTTGTGTAATTTCGATTGTTAAAGATGCAGATCTTAAGGTTTTTGAATGACTCGAGATTCATTTTAACTTTTTATTCTTTGTTTATTTTTTTTGTTCGCGTTTGATTGAATTGAACTTGTTTTTCTTCCTCTCTTTCTCGCTTGAGTGTGAGAGAGGTTATCATTTTAGTTTCTTAATTTTATTGAATGTATTTTTGAATGTCTGAATTTCTGGTTTAGGGTTTCTTTGCTGATTTCTGGTCTTGCATTTTTTTGGAGTTGGTGAAGATTTTTATTTTGCTGTAGCTTTTTGACTCAGTGTTTGGTTCAAAGGGCTTTAGTGGATAGAGAAGGTCGATCTATGGGGCTTTTAGCTGCTAACATATTCTTCTACTTTTTCGTCTACAAGGAGATAATTTGTTTCCCTGTTCTTCTTCCTTATCTGATTTTTTTTCTTCCTGTTGCACGGTGGAAATGGCCTTCTTGGTTTTGACTGTCTTAATTGCTAAGCATAAGGATGTCTTCTCTTTGAAATGGTGGATTTCATTGTTTTTCGATTTTAACTTATTCTGTGGATTTGGTAGAACTTTAAAAGTTATGCTGTATTTGCTTAAGAGTGCTGTGAGGCAATCGGGAGGGAGTTGGTTGGCGTCAGACTCTTGGATGTTGGTAGGAAATTATTTCCATTCGAAGGGTTGTGTCAGAATAAATCCTTAGTCTTTTTCATTGTTAGAAGGAAATGAATACCTATGGGCTATCGCTCCTATGTTTTAGGTGAAAATTGTGCTTTGGTTTTTTTTCGTTCCTCCCATAAACTCCAAGATTTTTTTTTTCTGTTAGTCTTCCTTCTGAAGCTTTTTGCTTGGAATAATCAGTGTCTTGTAGAGTCTGGAAACCAGGAAATTCCTTACTTAAGCAAGTACATTCCTTCCTTTTCCTTGGGTGGGTGGGAGGGTTTGCAATTTTTCCTTTTGTTCTACCATTTCTTTCTAATATTTGAAACAAACTAAAGTCATTGGCCTTATCTTGTTCTGTTTAATTTAATTTACTTATTATTGAATTTGTGGCTAAGCAGTTCGCTTTCCAATTATTTCGCTACATTGTTGTTAGCTGCCTATTCTCCTATTAAACTGTTCTTCGCAGCTTTACTTTTTAATTATTTTGGAGGGTCTCTTTACAGCTATTGAAACATTCAATTCAACGGTTGAGCTGTACTTTTTAAAATACATTTTTTGGTATCCCGTCATTTGACAAGTAATGAAGGCAGGAATCCAGTGTGGATCCTTGCATATGCCAAGCTCTTTTATGGTGTTACTTTAACTGGACGGGCTTGATTTATTAAATCTTGAAAGAGTTAGGTGCTGACAAAGCATGTACCCTTAAATGGAAGGGTTACTTACTCCTCTATTAGTCTAGCAGCTTCATTTATATCCTTCATTTTGTTCTTCATGGTTTTGGTCCTTTGTATGGTTTGTAACCTTCTAAGAAAACAATGCCTTTTTGTTGCTTTTTTCATCAGGAACATATTGTACATACTGGCTGTGGTCCAGTGTCTGTTGCGGTGTTTGGAGACCAGGATAAACCAGCCCTTGTCACCTATCCTGATTTAGCTTTGAATCGTAAGTTAGTGCCTCCATTACAAATTTTGGCTATCATTCTATGAGGATTATTCTGCTACTAGGCTAAGGGTCATCTTTGTTGCAAGGGAGTGCCTCTCCATGGTCACGGAATTGACCTTGTTTAAAAGTTGATTGAATTCTTTGTTACATTATTATTTATATATTTCCAGTGAAGAATCCAGTAATTCCCTGTGATTCTGTATGCATTTGACCAGATATGTCCTGTTTCCAAGGCTTATTCTTTTGTCCAGAAGCTGCTTCTTTGCTGCTTGACAACTTCTGCATTTATCATATCAGTCCCCCTGGGCATGAGGTCGGTAACTTGGTTGACTGATTGCAGTGCTTACTTTTATTGTTGTTCTTTTCTTGCCTGGTTTTTCTATGTGCCATTTAACATGCCGTCCTGCCATGGGTTATTATTATTCACATGATTTCTCTTCTGGGCCTTTTCTCAAGAGCTCTTGCAGTTGGGTGCTGCTCCAATTTCTCCGGACATCCCTGTGCCTTCTGTTGATGACTTAGCGGATCAGGTTGCTGATGTTCTCGACTTCTTTGGGTAATTTCTATAGTACACCTGCATTGTGTATTTTATTTATTTGGGTTTAGTTAGGCAAGCATGGCTAACTTGCTTGTTAGCGCCTTTCTTAATTATTAATATTCTCTAGTGATGCCTCTCTGGAAAGACTACATAATCTTCTAAATGTTGGAAGAAAAAAGAAAGACATGTCTAGTCTCCTCAATGGTTTAATTGCTAAAAAATTGTTTTTAATGGCATGTGCATATTATTTTTTGCTTCAGACTTGGTGCAGTGATGTGCATGGGGGTCACAGCTGGTGCTTACATTCTTACACTATTTGCGGTATGTTGACTCCCTGGTTGTTTAGGTTATGGATGCTCTAAGTTAAGTTCTTGTTGTCATGCAATTTAAAAAAAAAATAAATGTTCTGTCATTACAGAAGAAGTATTTGGGGCGGGTCATTGGTTTAATACTTGTTTCTCCCCTATGCAAAGCACCATCATGGACGGAATGGTTGTACAATAAGGTTCCTTTTATGATCATTTCCTTTCATCCACTTGTAACGCAGCACTATGATTTTCTTCTTTTATTTTTTTGTATATTACTGTCATCTCATATTTAAGGTGGCAACTCATCTGCAGGTGATGCTAAATTTGCTTTACTTCTATGGAATGTGTGGTGTAATGAAAGAGTGTTTGCTTCAGCGATACTTCAGCAAGGTACTTGGTGCAACTGTTCTAACTTTCTAATATGTTTTTATACTTGATCTTTCCTGGATCTAGTGGTTTGAGTCTTGGGATCTGCTTATGTGTACTGCTAGGAAGTTCGAGGTACTGGACAAGTCCCAGATTCAGATATTGTGCAGGCTTGCAGAAGTGTGAGTTCCCCCGTCTCTCTCGTTCTCTTTCACACCCATACATACCCACACCCGCGCACAAACTCAAACACAAACACACACGTCATGTCGGTGGGAATCTCTATATTGTGTATTATGGGTAGTCAGAGGGAATACATTTATGGTGTGCTTGTTAATGCAGTTGCTAGATGAGAGGCGGAGTGCAAATGTGTGGCGGTTTCTTCAGGCGATTAGTGGGTAAGCAGCTCGTTTCTGGGATTGCTTAGGGTCATTTTCTTGCTGTCTTTACACGTTCCTTTTAGATATGTGATACACAGTATTTGATATGAGGAAGATTTAGAATTTGAATGAGTTCTCTGTTTTGATGTTTCCATCTAGCAGGAGACATGACATCACTGATGGACTGAAGAAATTGCAATGTCGGACATTAATCTTTGTGGGTGAAAACTCTCCTTTCCACTCTGAAGCTCTCCAGATGACCTCAAAACTTGATAGGAGATACTGTGCATTGGTCGAGGTACGTGTTGATGATATATAATGTTTGTATTTCATTCATGTGTATAAAAGATTGCATGCATGCATGTGTGAGTGCTGAATGGGTCGGTTAGAAATGAGGGGATGGTAACATGTATGAAGAATGCTTATGAGGCTGGCTGGTTTTGGATTGTTGTTTGTTGGCGGTGGACAGGTTCAGGCATGTGGCTCAATGGTTACGGAGGAGCAGCCCCATGCAATGTTGATACCAATGGAGTACTTCTTCATGGGATATGGGCTGTACAGAGCAAGCCAGCTCAAGGGCAGCCCGACGAGTCCGTTGTGCCCATCATGCATCTCACCAGAGCTGCTCTCGCCCGAAAGTATGGGCTTGAAGCTGAAGCCAATAAAGACAAGGGCTTCACTGCAAGTATGAGAGGAGTTGGAGGGAGCAGAGAGATGAGGGATTGGGAGTTGTAAATGTTGACTTGTAATCTTACATCCTTACTTTTTCTTTTTGGCCGGGTTTTTGGGGGTAGGGGGGGGTCCTCACACGTGAACTTTTGATCTTTAATTGGTTGTCATTTGCCAATGAGGATGGGGAAGTGATGATGCGGAGGTGGGGCCTATGGGTTGCTGGGTTGGTGTAGATTCTGTAGATATAGACACAGTAAAGGAGGAGATAAAAACGATAGTATAGGTGAGAGGAGGGATTTGAATTCATTCATTTGTAGTCATAAATTGTTTGAGCTCATCTGTTTGTAAATCTTCATTGGATAAATTATTTATGCCTACGGCTACGAGAATACATACATATGTATTGTAATAAAAAGAAAATGCAAAAGAGAAAGTTCGTTGGACAGCCGAGCAAAAGTCTTCATTGGTCCTTGAATATTAGGTTGCACATGGGAACAGGGAGAGAATCTATTTAAAAAAAAATAATAATAAAATAAAATAAAATCCATTGATGGTGTTTATAATTCTTGAAAGCCAATAAGCAGTGTATAGATTCTACCAGTAGCAAAACTCAAAAGAGAGAACAGTGAAATGTTGGATGAGGCCTGTGATAACTTGGAGGAGATGCCAAGTTACCTAGTTTGCTATTTATTTACAGAAGCTCGAAAGTACATTGGAATCCACGACCTTGGATCCAAATTACTTCCAAAAAGTAATCTGGTCACAGTGGTTGGTTTCATGCATGGTTGTGTATGAATCCTCCATTACCGTCCCAACACTTTAGTAGTTGGTTAATGAATACTTTAATCTTGTGTGTCGTCCATTCAACAGTTGAATTATTGATGGTAAGGTCGTGTATTAAAATCAACATATTGCTTGTTTCATGCATTGTTTCTCTTGCTTCATATGTCATCGATTTCCTTTTAAAATAAACTGATTTTTATGTTTTTGAACCTATTAAATTTTTATGGGTAAATTATACTAGAATTACTTAACGTTTTAAGAAACTTCATCAAAGTACCTAACGTTTCAAAAATGATATTTGAGGTAGTTAAATCAGATTAATCATGAGACAAAATTCACTTTTTGCCCATAAGTTTTCAGAATATTCTTTCGTTTTTTTTTTTGTTTTTTTTTTTTCATCTGACAAAAAGTGAAAGGTTTTATGGAAGTGAAAAATCCCTTCTCATCATCGTCTTCTGGTTAATTCAAGGTCAGGGGAAGAACTTAGTAGGCTCTTCTTCAGGTGGTTCCTCAAACTCGATTTTTGCTAGCCCAACCTAGATCTTTGACCCAAAATAAAAAGCCCCACCTGTATCGAATCCAAAGCCGAAGCCGCAGATCCCCTAGACCGAATCTCATACCGACAAGAGGACAGAGGTTGAAGAACAAGGTCAGATGGTCATGGAAAATCCACAATTCCTGTGCCAACAACTCCATTATGACTACCCGACGACCCACTCACAGTGTTGTACTCGAAACTGTCGTTCTTGAATTTTTTTTAACTTATTTATCATATTGTTTTCCACTTGTCTTTGTAACTTCTTCTTTGAAAATGTTTCTTCGATTGCTGGTAAAACACTCAAAATGAGTAACTGCTGAAGAAGAGGAAAAAAAAAAAAAAAAAAGGAATTTTTAGTAGACGAAAATTAGTGTTAAAACTTATCCGATAGCAGGTAAGTTTCAAAATTCCTCTGGTTCGCCATTGCTTCTGAAGAGTGTTCTTGACAGAGGAGAATCCAGGTTTGTGGTTCACGAAAAAGCCACCAAAGGCTCTTCCAGTTCTTCTTTCAGCATCTCCGGAGAGCAGACTCCAACAATTTCATTTCCTGTTCTGAAAACATTGAAGGCACATACAACAGGCTCATCTGTTGATCTTTCTTGGTTTTACCATCATGAAATAATTTTTTTTACTCCAAGATTGGGGATCCCCATTCATATCCTGTTCACCATGGGTCCTTTTCTGGCTCTCCTCATTTATCCCCTTGGCTTGCTCCTCCGTCTCGGAGAGAGGATCCTTAGACCTGACATTCTGTGGGTAATCCCGCGGGTTCTTCCTCACACAGAGACACAGGATTTGCTGTGGTTTAACACCCAAACCAGAATACCTATCTCCATCATAGAGAAACATGATAGGAAAAAGAATGATAAATTCTTTCCTCTCTTGAGTGAACCTAACAGGAAGCAATCAAATAGAAAGCAATATTCCAAGCACAATAAAATCTACACACATAACACAAGAAATTTTACGTGGAAAACCTCCCCAATGTGAGGAGTAAAAACCATGGGACTGTAGTCCACTCAAATCTCTTCACTATCACCAAAATATGAGAATACAAGAGTCTTCTCTAGTTTCTCTAGTTAGAACTAGAGGCTTACAATAACATCATTCCTCAAGAACACAATATTCTTGGCATGTATCTTCAAAAACATGTAGAACAACATGTTCTAGAAATACACCATCAACAACCCAAATACCAAGATGAAGATTGAAAGAGATCTCACCCGAATAGGTGAAAACGTTGATTATCGGACTGATCTAGAAGATTCCGATCGTTAATCGCACCGTTCAGAATGAAGAACTCTCAATTACGAATCTGCTGTCCAAATTTCAGCTCAATCGGACCACGGATAACCTTCCGATCCTCACCTTGATTGAAACCATGCAGCTTTCTTCTCTTATCTGTTTTGGGCGGACAACATCTCACTTAACCTCTCTTCTCTCCTTGTTTCATTTTAATAGGGTTAAAGAGATAAAACCCTAATTCAACTATAATTGGAAAAGTTACTTAAGGGCCTTACTCCTTATGGGCTTATAAGTAATAGCCCATCCTCTACATAAGAGGGAAACCCAACCCAACAAAACAAAGATTCTTTATTCCCAAGAAACTTCTACAGCTTTCTTCCTGACAGACATATCTCATCTGTCAGCCTTACAGTGCCTTCAACTCTCCACTGTCAGAGGAATCCTCTGACAGCCCTTATAGCATTTTCCTAGGTTTTCCCACACAGAGACAATTTATAAAGAAACCTAAAAATCCTAATCCCACCACAATTATAAGTTTACCCCCGTACATGTAATAGACTCATACCCTAGTACAAATATTACCCTTATAATTGTGTGAACCCCACAGAATACAAGACATCAACCCAACAAATCTCCACCGGCTTGGATTCTGCAAACCACCTTGAAGAAAAATCCATTGATGTTGATTTTGTAAACCCGTCTCTGTCAAACAGCTACACCCAAACCAGCATAGCCCACACCCCGTTCGAGTGTCCCATACAGCTCACCGCTGCATGATGTGAAGTGACTCTATCTCTCCCACTGCTGCAGCATCACCGGAGAGATCACTTCCACTCACGAAATCCGAAGCAAAAGATATTCGCTTCTTCCCAAATCTGCATTGTTCACAACTTGAACTTCTTGCAGCTTCTGTCTTCCATCTGTACTCCTTGCCTGAGTTCCAATCGAAGCACCATCTGTTTCAACACTCCCTGCAAGTCTATATAGATCGCCAACCATCTGTCCCTACATCACAACCATGGCCCCTTTGGAGACCTTAAGAACTCCACCTTCAAATGACCACATGTAGTCTCTCGCATCTAGTGTTCCCAATGAAATTAAATTCTTCCTTAAATCCAGCACATGTCTAACCCCAGTTACAGTTCACACAATCCCATCAAACATGCGAATCTGTACAGTCCCAATCTCGACAACCTTGCTTTCAACATCATTTGCCATTCTGACTGTACCCTTATCACATTCATGATATATAGCAAACTGTTCTCTAACTGAACACATATGAAATGAACAACCTGAATCTAAAATCCAATCTTAAGTATCCGTACCAGATGAAGTAGTGAGAAGGAGATCTCCATTACTCCACTCTTCTGTGACACCAACAATAGATGATTTTTCCCCACTCTCCTTGTCTTCCTTTTTCTTTTTATCCTCCTTACGCTTTGGACAATCCCATCTTATATGACCTTCCTCATCGCAATAATAACAAATTATTTTACGACCTTGTGGCTTAAAGCGACCCTTATTCTTGCCATATTCCTGTCTCCCATTTGATCTTCTTCTACCTTGACCATCAACTGTAACCAAGGCATTACCCTCATCTGACGTCCCCTCACTATTATTTTTTCGCCGTGTCTCATTCATTAGCAAAGCAGCAATAACATCGTCAAGTTTGGTAGTATCCTTACCAAACAACAATGTAGTCACAATGTGATCAAATGAATGAGGCAATGAGGCTAACAGGATAAGTGCCTTGTCCTCCTCTTCGATCTTCACATCAAGAGCATACAACTCCGTTAGAATCCTATTAAACTCGTCAATATTCACCTCAAATTTCACTCCATTTGATAAACGAAAGTCATATAATTGTTTCTTCAAAAACAATCGATTTGTCAACGACTTGGACTTGTACCTGCTCTCCAACTTCGTCCAAACTTCTTCTGGATCATCCAAACCAATGACATCACGAAGAGTATTATCCGCTAGAAACAACTGAATCGTACTATTTCCTAGATCCCTCAACTCTAGCCACTCATCATTTGTCAATTTTTCTGGCTTGTTGGATTTCTTCTTGAGAGCCTTAACAGTGCCCTCTCGCATAAGAATATTTTTCACCCGTTGTTGCCATAAGGTGAAATCATTATAGCCATTGAAGGATTCTATGGAGAAGTTTGAACCCTTTGTCATCATTCTATTAACTCGATCTTTACCTTCTGTGCCTGTCATCAACTTCAAAGAGTTTCAATCACCGTTGATCTTGTATAAGACTGCCCGATCGATACTAAAGACACCGAATATGCCTGATCCATCTCTTCCAATGAAATCGTAGCACCCAAAAATCCTTGGGAATACCAACTCTACACCGGACCATACGTACCCTTTTTTTTTTTTTTACCGTGGGAAAATGAGAAACCCACCTTTTTCAAGCTTTTTCACCGACCACTCTTTAACAAGGGAGAAAAAAAAAAACCCAAATAACCTTACGATTCCCCTTTTTTTTTTTAACTTCCTTGTAATGATTACTTCTAAAAAGTAATTAGTGTTTTTTTTTTCTTACAAAATAAACTCAACAAACAACTTTAGCCATACGTTAAAAAGCCAAAAAACATTTTTTTTTCCTTTTCAACATGTTTCCTTCACGATTTCAACCAGGAAGAAAAAAAAACTAAACATCAATCGTATCTTTTTTATTTCTTTCTCTCAAATCTTGTACACCTATCCTTATCCAGATCTCAACACATCAACTGTGATGATCTATCGAACTTGGCTCTGATACCACTTGTTAGGGATTAACGCACAACCGCGAGAAAGAGACGAATATCAAGCAAACACACAACACAAGATTTGCTGTTGTTCAACACCCAAACTAGAATGTCAACCTCCACCACAGAGAAACAGAGATTCTTTATTGCCAAGAAAATTCTCTACAATTTTTTTCACCTGACACAGTGTCCTCCTTTGCTCATACCTTACCTAGGTTTTTCCACACATAAACAATATATAAGGAAACCTAGAAATCCTAATCCCACCACAATTATATGTTTACCCTGTACATGTAATAAACTCATACCTTAATATAAATACTATCCTTATAATTGCGTGGACCCTACATAATACAAGACATCAACCCAACATTTTCAGCGGTGGAAACTCCTCCAAATTCATCCCCTCCTTCTTCATCGAGGTCAAATCTCCATGGTTCTCCAGCAACAGAACTGCAAACCCCACACATCCCAAAACTTCAGCAAAAGGAAAAGACGAATAATAGTGTTAAAACTTATGGGTAAAAGGGGAATTTTGCCTCACTTGGGTAGGACTAATCTGATTAGGTACCTCAACATCATTTTTGAAATATTGGGTATCTTTGGTGAAGTTTTTTGAAACATTAGATAGCTCTAGTGTAATTTACCCAATCTTTAATGATGAATAATGATTACTTTATATGTCATTTTTGATTTTTATTCTTTAATAAACTGACTCTTTATCATTGTTTACCTATTGGCTGTTTTTTTTTTTCAGTATTATTATTTTTGGAGAACCTCCTTATGAGCTGTTTTGCCGGCATCATTCACGATCTTTACACCTGAATTTTCAAATTTGACAGTTGGACTCTTTCAATAGGAGATCAATGGGCATGGATATTATCATGTCTAAAGAGAAAGGTCCCAAGTGAAAAATAAAGGAGATAGTTTTACCAAGGGAAAACTACCTGATTATCCAAACTCGTTTTGGTCCAAGAATTGCCGATCATCGGTGGAAGCCGTGTTTTCTAGAGGGCTCGTTGTAGGTCGTGTTAGGATTGAGAGTATGCAAATAAGAAGAAAACATAAGAATTAATATGGTTCAACATCCCATCGTGGGATGCCTACGTCCACCAGAGAAAAAAAAAATTATTTATTTCCAAGAAACTTCTACAGCTCTCTCCTGACAAGCATATCTCGTCTGTCAACCTTACAGCCCCTTCAGCTCTCCATTGTCAGAGGAAAATCCTCTGACAACCCTTATAATCTTTTTTAGGTTTTCTCGTACAAAGACAATTTATAAGGAAACCTAGAAATCCTAATCCCACTACAATTATAAGTTTATCCCATACATGTAATAGACCAAATCCTAATACAAGTATAACGCTATTAATTATGTGGACCCTACAGAATACAATACACCAACCCAACAAATCTCCACCTGGTTTGGATTCTGCAAACCACCTTGAAGAAAATCCGTTGATGTTGATTCTGTAAACTTGTCTCTGCTAAACTGCTACACCCAAACCGGCATAGCCCACACCATTCCGGATGTCCCGTATAGCTCACCACCGTACGATGTGATGTGACTCTATCTCTCCCACTGCTGCAGCATCACCAGAAAGATCACCGTCACTCACAGTCCTCCTGCATTTCTAGTTGCACCTGGAACCCGAGCCTTTCACCACCGCACCTCCAATGCAAACCTTGAGAACCGACTCCTCATCCCAGCCCTCTGCAACTCTAATTGCACCTAGAACCCAAGTCTCTCACCTCTGCACCTCCAGTGCAGACCTAGAGATCCGACTCCTTGTCCCAGCCCGCCATTACTCATTTGCCCCATGGTGTGACATAAACTAGCCATTATGTGCACCGTATCGGGATTCAAACCCGCCGTCAGATCCAACACCTGATCCGACCAAGTCCACCAGGCCACTGAGATCCATTGCCGCCGCACCTGAGTCGAACTCTGCAAATCTCGACTCCATGATCCCTTTTTTTTTCTTTTTCTTCTTCTTCTTCTTCTTCATGCCTTTCACGCACTTCCCTCTTTCTCCAAGATCACTGATCGATCTATCGAACCTAGCTTTGATACCACTTGTTAGGATTGAGAGTACGTAAACAAGAAGAAAACACAAGAATTAACATGATTCAACACCCCATCGTGGGATGCCTACGTCCACCAGAGAAAAGAGAAATTCTTTATTCCCAAGAAATTTCTACAGCTCTCTACCTGACTGGCATATCTCATTTGTCAGCCTTACAGCGCCTTCAGCTTTCCATTGTCAGAGGAGAATACTCTGATAGCCCTTACAGCCTTTTTTAGGTTTTTTCACCCAGAGACAATTTATAAGGAAACCTAGAAATCCTAATCCCACTACAATTATAAGTTTATCCCATACATGTAATAGACCAAACCCTAATACAAGTACAACTCTATTAATTGTGTAGACCTCACAGAATATAATACGCCAACTCAACAGGTCGGACTATTGGCTAGAGGCAATCACTGATGATGCCACAATTTTGAGTTACAAAAGCAAATGTTTGATTTTTTGGAAAGCTCAGATTCCTTCTGTTTTCTGTTGGATCCGTTAATTGAAACACATAATCGGTTTTTGCGTGGTTTGTTATACGGGCTAGGA
Organism: Protea cynaroides; assembly: GCA_028583415.1. Taxonomy (NCBI): domain Eukaryota; kingdom Viridiplantae; phylum Streptophyta; class Magnoliopsida; order Proteales; family Proteaceae; genus Protea; species Protea cynaroides. Next base: position 113,263,170 of record CM053276.1, on the reverse strand, counting down.
GGGTTGATGGTGCCCCTATTTTCAGTATCTGGAAATGTGAGAGTGGTGGAGTGGAAGGAGAGTGAGAGGGTGGAAGGTGGGAGGAGTGGGCTAACTAGAGAGAAGAAGATCAAGTGAGGAATGGCTAGAGAAAAGGTGATCTTACCTTACACATTTTTGCCGAAAAATCGAATAATGCTGCAAAAACATCTCATCTTGTTATGTAATTTAGGGAGAAAGATAAGAAAGAGCCGGCGACTAATCAGAAGACAGGAGTTTCACTTAGTCCCTCGACAGCTACTGAGACGAGACATTGAAAGAGAAGGATGATTCTTTAGACACCAGCGAATAGTTGGAGACAGACCAGTGAGACAACAAGGATCAGGTGGTCGGAGGAGAGAGAGGTGGTGACGGGAGATGGAGAGCTAGAAGAAGTAGGAAATGCCAAAAATATTGATTCAAAGGCAATGAAAAATCATGATGAAAATAGTCACTGTTTCGATTAGATTTTTCTCAAAATTTTAAACTCTGAGTCAAAGCTTTTGGTTTAGACAATTTTTCTAATTTGATTTGATTTTTGTCAAAATTTTCATGAATTTTATTTTTTAAAACATGGTTTATTGGTCAAAATTAATCGGAATTGGGTCCCCCCAACTTGGTTTCATGCTGGAAATAATGAACAACCAATGAGTCTGAGGTTTAATTCCTATTTAATATTGTCTTCTTCTTCTTCTTTTTTTTTTTTTTTTTTTTTTTTTTTGTTGTGTTTGTGTGTGTGTGGTAATTGTGCGGTATCGCCTATTAGTTCAAGTGCCTTAAAGTTTAAGTTAGTTAAGATTTGATGGCTGTATCCAGTCCATGTCCTTGTTCTTCTCTTTCGCTGCCCGGGGATTGACCATTGCTGATTTTGGAAGAAAATTCTTTATCCATTTGACCCCATAAAAACAAAAAAAAAAAAAAAAAAATTATGGGATGGCAACGAAGAAGAATAAGAAAACTGATATCATTAATGGGACAATAATAATGGTTGGTGATGTGAAGGTGGGAGTATCGGATTATATTGGGAAGAAAAAGAATTCAGAATTGATTCAATGTTTCAAGTCAAGATTAAATGTTCCAATGACTTGGATTATTGGAAGATGAGAGAGAGAGAACACTTCCTCCCACAAAATGTGTCTCAAGAGAATTGAGGGAATGAAGTATACATAATTTTTTTTTTAAATGTCAAGAGAAAGCAAATTTTCATGCTAAAGTTCACTAGAAGAAGTGAGATATATTAACTTATGCTGCCCCATATTTCGGGCTGTGCACCGAATGACTCTCGGCCGTCGGATCCTTCACTGGGGGGCCAGCCACTGGAAAGGATTCCGAGGCCTCATGTTGGGCATAAATCATTATATGGCGGCGTTTCGAGTAAATCGTTGTTGTATTGTTAAACGCCACCCATACTAATATATATATTACGGCGTGGGTGCTAAAACGTCGTTGTATATTTTAGAAAACACGCCATAAGGAGGCCTCCACTAAAGTTGCGTTCTTATCTTGTAATCTGTGCTATGTCCAATAAGTCCATCCTCATCAATTAAAAAATTCTTTTCATTTTTCTAACGTGTTTAAGGGCAAATCTTTAATGGACATTGCACTTGACATATGACAGGTTAGATGAAGCTGAAGTTTTGTAAACAAGTCGACATACAACAATTTAAATTTGAGTACGAAATTTAATAGATGATTAGTTATGATCATTCCTTTGATAGGATCCACATCATCTCTTCCCTGAGATTCGAGAGGAGGGGCGACGACCCCAGTGGATGGTCGCCACGTGAGAGTCGGATTCAAAGCGGAATTACCACATCATTCTTCCAAGTGATAAAATTAATGGGTGCTTGTGTAAGACCCCTATCTAGATTTTCCTATTTAAAAATATGTGAGAACCTTTTCTTTCTCTATTATTTTGTTTGTCTTCTAAGATTGGAAAATACCCTAAATTTTAGTGTGGTTTGAACCATTGATTTATGTAATTAGAAGCAACTAATTAAGTTTATGATGAAATCTAGAAATTAATCGCTGATCTAATTTGAGTACCTCTATGGAACTCTTCAACGTTCATTCCTTTGGGGAGAACGACGATGTTGTTCTGAAACCAAGAGTTTATTGAACGATTGTTAGTTACTCTTAGATCCTACTGCAGAACCCAATAACTACTCTAATCATTTATTATTTTTTATTTTATATGAGAAAAAGTTCTATAGTTTGTGTTGTAGTATATGCACCACAAATATCATCTTTGTTATAAGATGAACATAATAGTAAATGAAGAGTAGGGTTGAATCGCAATCAATTTAGAAGACCATGCTCAGTAATTAAAAACCAATTAGTATCAACACTAGTCCAACCAAATTGTTGTCATTATTGTTTATATAAATGGGCTAAATCTTCTCTCTATTTATAGGAGAAGAAGAGATTCCACCAATGTTGTCTTAAAAAAAAAATCATACTGTCATGATGATCAGAAATCTTGTCTTTTTTTCATTGAATCTCTTAAAATGTTAAATAATTTATAATTTTTACGCTCTGTGTAACACATTTTTTTTATTTTTAATGTGAATAAATTCTAATAATTTCACATATCTATTTAAAAGAAAACTGACATCACAGTAGCTCCCTTTCATAAATTATGTAAAAACCCACTTTCACCCATAACTCAAAAAACTAAACGTGAGTTAAAAAAGCAGATGGCAGAAGATGTCATGCTGTTGTGGCCATTAGTGACTCACAAATCCACTAAAGGCCATAAATAAAGCTATAAAGTGTTGTTAAATGTTAATGACACTTGACACTCCCTCCTATAGGTGGTAGGTTCAATGACACTCTTAATGGTGGTGGGTTCAATGACAATTTTATGGAAAAAGATCGTCTCCAGTCCAGTCGTCCAGTCGTGGACTGGGCGGATTGGATTTAAAGGACACGTCCCCCCATGTATTTGTATGCGTGTCCTTTTAATCCAGGACTGGAGACGATCCAAGTCCCAATTTTATCCCTTTGTCAGTTTGTCTACAATTAACCCACAGCTTTTAGGGGGAATCTAGAGGGAATCAAAGCATCCAATCTAAAGACAATCAAAACACAAGATAATCAAAATCACTTGTTTGGTTTGCACCCCAAAAAAAAAAAAAAAAAAAAAAAAAATCTTTATTTCCTTCCAATATGAGCAGTGTGGATGGACCACACCAACAGAATATCCACATCCTAGTCCTCTGATTGGTCACATCATAGTTTCTAGAAAATGTTTCTCTTCCCAAACTGTCCGTTAGATCACATGACCAATTCCATTGTCCACGTGATTGAAAGGATAATTGGGCCTTAGCCACCACTCGCGCCCAGTCACCCACTACTTCCGAAAGGCTAAAGTCTAAAGCATCCGATTGGGAAGGAAGAATCCTAGATAAAGAAAAGTTCTCCTCCATAGGAGCGAATATTCTCATATTCCACCCCGGATTCAGCGTAATATTCCATTGGAATCGAACTTCGAAACCTTCCCACTTTCCCTCCTTTTATAAATAGCTGTCTTCAATCTTCATCTACCTAAGATCTCTTGTAATACTAAGTTGTATTCCAGATACCTGGAATTCTTCTTTTTATCAGTCTCCGATTTTCAGCATGGCCGGAATTGTGGTGATCTTCGACTTTGACAAGACGATTATCGACTGTGATAGCGATAATTGGGTGGTGGACGAATTGGGTTTCACCCAGTTGTTCAATCAGCTTTTACCTACAATGCCTTGGAACACTCTCATGGTTAGTTTAAGCTTTTCTTCTCTCTATCTCTCTACCTTTCTTGTTTTAATTTGTTTGTTTCAGTTTTTGAAGGTTTGCTGCTTTTGGGTTTTCATTATGTTTGCTGGGTTTTTCTGTTTCAAAACCCTTTTCCCCCTTTCTACCTAAGGATTTTGGGAGTTCTGGAAGTGTAGTTCCCTTGTTTTATTTGGATTCAATCATTTCATTGGGCTTAATGGCTTCTTGGGCTGCTGAAATTTGCAGGATAGGATGATGAGTGAGCTTCACTCTCAGGGTATAACAATCAAGCAGATAGAGGAGTGTTTGAAACGGGTTCCATTGCATCCCCGGATCATTACAGCCATTAAATCAGCCCATGTTCTTGGGTAAGTTCTCTTTTTACCAGAATTTCTCTGCTTTTTTATTCTCCTAAAAAGATTTACTTTGCCTGCATCATTGTAAAGAACATAATAAATCTTCCTTAACGGGTTTGTTTCAAATTTCAGGTGTGATTTGAGGATTCTGAGCGATGCGAATCGTTTCTTCATCGAGACAATCCTGAAACATCATGGTCTGATGGATTACTTTTCCGAGATTAACACGAACCCAAGCTTCGTCGATGAAGAAGGGAGACTTAGGATCCGACCTTACCATGATTTTACCTCCTCTCCTCATCGCTGCAATCTCTGCCCTCCTAACATGTGCAAGGTATTCGCTTTCATCCCACTCTGTTTCAATAACCAATATGATCTGTATATGGTCTATTCCTGTCGCATCAAAATCGATTCTCTTTTGTTTGACTGATGATCATTTTTTAGGATTTCAGACCCGGAAAAAACCGACAGGTCTTCGGGGATGATAATGATAATAAAGAAAATTATAATTTTGTGGGGAATCTAGAAATTCTGTTTGTTTCTTCTCATATTTGAGACAGAACCTGGATTAGTGAAATTAAATTCGAACTCACTGGAACTTGTTACCTCCTGAGACAGATCGTGTACACAAATATATGGATCAGGATGTGATTGGATTCGGGTTTTCAATTATTCATTTAGGATTTGTGTAATCTGGACCTTTTCCCTCTTATCCGTGTCTTTCAGTTGACTTAGTCTCGTGATTCTTCTTTTTTCTAGATTATCCCATGTGAATCAAATTTGAAGTTTCAATCATCCATTCACATCCTCTACTTAGAATCAGTAGCAAATGTCCAATCAAATAAATTGACAGATTTCGTCCAGCCCTTGATTTGGGGCCACTTATTAAATTCCATGCTGGTCCTACTAATGGAATAATATTTCTTAATTAAGCTTCTTGTTTTTATAAATAGGGTCTGGTGATCGAGAGGATACAAGCTTCTGCATTTACAGGGAGTAAGAAACGGTTCATCTACCTTGGAGATGGAAAGGGTGATTATTGCCCAAGTCTGAAGCTTAATGAAGGAGACAAAGTGATGCCAAGGAAGAACTTCCCAGTCTGGGAGTTGATTTACGGCAACCCATCTCTTATAAAGGCAGAGATTCATGAATGGAGCGATGGAGAGGAGCTTGAAAGGACACTATTGCACTTGATCAACATGATCAAGATAGAGAACAACAGTAGTAATTTGGTTCAGTTATTTTCAGGCGATTGCAAGTTTGAGACGATTCCAATCTCTACCCATGAAGCCTTTCCTAAAGTTCTCCCAATTCCTCATTAGTCTTCTCATTATCCAACTAATTACTAATTGAATGTTGGTCCATAACCCTAGCTAACATATCTTATCCTTTTTTTTTTTGGGGGGGGGGGATTTTTTCCTTTCTTTCATAATAGTAACAGCTGCATTTATAGAGGTGTATTCAAGTTCTGTGTAAGATGAAAATGAAAATGAAACAAAAACTCCATAAACGGAAATGGAAATGGAAATGGAAATGGAAATGGAAATGGAAATGGAAATTCATGTTTTTAAATTACAGGCTTTTGGTTCATAGATTTGATTTGGAATATGTAGTTCATCTTTCATTTGAAGAAAAGGGAGACTTAATTAATGAAAAGTGGACCTTCTGAATTTATTTAATTCTTCCATTAAGCAAGTGAACAATGCCTCACCCATAGTTTTAGTTCCAGGTATGGACACAATATAACAATGGAAATCGATCCGATATTGATCTGGATTAAGTACAGCTTCAATGGTGAGATGACACGCGACTGCACCTGATTGAAATAGGTGCAGGATCCTCTATGACATTGATCTAATTTGATCTTGAAGAATGGTCCAAGTTCCTCTATCAGATGGACCAAATCACATCTACCACATGATCAATCTAAATCCTGCCAGTCATGGCGTGGGGAAACAAACGACTAAATGACCATGAATGATGAATCCCTTTTAGGCCCTTGAAACTACTTGTGAAAGAAAGTGGAGGATGTGGGATCATTCATCATTGGACCATGCAAGTCACCCTTCTTTTTTTGTTTCCTAGCACTATAGGTAGGGGTGTCGATAAGTCAATCAAGGTTAGTTTCGGTTTAGATTAAATTGGTATCAACTTTATAAGGTTTGACTGAAACATCCAATTAAAAGGTTTGTGCTAAAGTGGACTGAACTGTGCACCTTAACTAATGGGTCGGGTGTAGGTTTACTATCAGGCTAATTTCAAACTAATTCGGTTTCAGGTCCATTTACTAGTCTGGTAAGGGTCAGTTGACCATTATATGTCTATATTCAAGAATTAGTGTTTAACATTCGGTTTAATTCTGGTCAAGATGAAGTTTGGTTCGGGCTCTATCCGTTATATGTTGGCCAGTCTGCTTTAGCGGGCCCAATAGGCTAGCCCAATTGGCTAACTCGGACCAAAACCGATAAGTATTATGAACAGCTAACCTGAAACATGTCTAGTTATCAGTTTGGTCCGATTTAGTTTAGGGTTAAAAACGGACCGGTTCGTTCTAGACTACCGCTTGGGTCTCAAAATTGAAACCCTTACTTTCAAGTTATTGGAGTGAAGTGATCATGAGAAAATAATTCTAATCTATCTTATATAAGAATAATTGATTGAATCTAGCTCTTTGCTTTGAAAATAAGTAATTAAAATTAGAGGAAAGGTTCTTAAGCTGTTGGTTTGGAAAAATATCCCAAGCCACACGCGGTGGGTAAAAATTAGTATCACAAGAAGGGAACCCACAAGGTAAGGAAAAGAGAAATCATACCCTAGGATTCTCCATTCAATTTTCAATGATTCTTGTTGAGTTCATGATAAATTCTCTTCTTGGAACGTTTAAACTTTTTGCGTGGTTTGCTATACGGGCTAGGTGGGGTTGATGGTGCCCCTACTTTCAGTAGCGAGAGTGCATGTGGGAGAGGTGAAGGAGTGGAAGGAGAGTGAGAGGGAGGAAGGTTGGTGGAGTGGCTAGAGAGGAGATCAAGTGAGAGAGAGAGAGAGAGAGAGAGAGAGAGAGGGAGACAGAGAACACGTCTTAGCCCATCTAACAAACCACCCAAGAAACTGATTCAGAGTTCTAAATTTTCAAGAAGGTTGAGAAATATTTGTGCTGTTGAGTTGTTCCTGTTGAATCTCCGATGAGGTTTGGATGGAGGAAACACTGGAGCCTAAGGTCTGGGATTGATAAAGTTGATTTGGAGATTCGGCACACAGGGGACTTGTAATCCAAAAGGTGATCTTATCTTACACATTAATGCAGGAAAATAAAAAATGCTACAAAACCATCTCATCTTGTTAGGTAATTTGGGGAGAAATATAAGATAGAGACGGCGAGCTAGTAATCAGACAGAAGAGAGGAGTTTCTCTCAGTCCCTCAACAGTTACTGAGATGAGATGTTGGAAGGAAGGGATGATTCTTTAGTTAGAGGAGAGAGAGGTGGCAAGGGGAGAAGGAGAGAAGTAGGAAATGGCAAAAATGTCCATTCAAAAGGCAATGAAAAATCAAGATGAAAATAGTCACTCTTTTGATTTGATTTTTCTCAATATTTTGGACTGTGAATCAAACCTTTTGGTTTAGACAATCTTTATAATTGATTGGATTTTTCTCAAGATTTTCATGAATTTTATTTTTTAAAACATTGGTCAAAATTAATCGGAATTGGGTCCCCCCCCTAAGCCCTAACTAACATGGGTTACATACTGGAATTGGATTTTAACACTATGGTACAAAGTGATCGAATCATAAAATAGTGAACAACTTATGAGTATGAGGTTTAATTCCTGTTTTGATGTTGTTTGTTTTTCTTTTATTTTCTTTTCTTGTAATTGTGCGGCGCACCTGTTATTGTACCTCTCTTTTGCCAACCAACGATTGACCGTTGCTGATTTTGAAGAAAAAATAAAATTGTTAACAGGATGACGATGAAGAAGAATAAAAAACTGATATTATTAATAGTGAGACAATAATAATGGTTAGTGGTGTGGAGCTGAGACTCGAGAGCATAGGATTCTCTTGGGAAGAAAAAGGAAAAATTCCGAATGGATTCAATGTTCCAAGTCAAGATTAAATGTTCCAATGACTTGGATTATTGGAATATGAGAAAGAATATTTCCTCCCAAAAAATGTGTCTGGAAGTGAATTGGTCGAATGAAGTATACAGAAAAAATAATTCTTAATGTCTAAGACAAAGCAAATTTTCATGTTTAAGTTCACTAGAAAAAGTGGGATCTATTAACTCATGTACAGGATTGGAATCTTCTCTAGCGGTTTGATAGTTGAGGTTCACTCATGGTGCCGCATATATCGAGTTGTGTGCTGAGTGACTACCAGCCGTGAGATCCCTCATTGGGAAGTCCAGCCATCGAAGAGATCCGGAGGCCTCATGCACAAGGGCAATGGTAAGACAAGTTAGGCATAAGTCAATATCTGGCGGCGTTTATAGTATATCGTCATTGTTTGTTAAACGCCACTTATAATAGTATATATCACGGCATGGGTGCTAAAACGTCATTGTATATTTTAGAAAACAAGCCAGGCATCCACTAATTTTGCGGTCTTATCTTGTAGTGTGTGTTATGTCCAATAAGTCCATTCTCATCAATTAAAAACCATTCTCATCAATTAAAAATTCTTTTCATTTTTTACAATTGAAAAAAAAAATATATATTCTTTGTCTGACACGTTTAAGGGAAAATATTTACCTGGATACGCTGCATCTGACATGTGACAGGTTAGATGAAACTAAAGTTTTGTAGACAAGTGGACGTATATCAACTCAAATTTGAGTACGAGATATGATAGATGATTAGTAACGATCATTCCCTTGATATCCAAAGTCGAATTACCACATCATTCTTCTAAGTGATAAAATTAAAGGGTGCTTGTAAGAACCTTTCTAGATTTCCTTATCTACAAATGTGTAAGAACCTTTTTCTTTCTCCCCATTGTGTTTGTCTCCTATCATTCCATGTTCATTCCTTTGGGGAGAATGACAATGTCCTTCTAGAGTGTGTGTTTAAAATTGAAAGCTCATTGCATGATTGTTACTCACTCTTGGATCTTATGCAACCAATAGCTACTCTAGTCATTTATTAAAATTTTCACCTACCACTCAAAAAGTTTTCGACAAATCACTTAACACCTAAGTTTTTTAAAAGCATCACCTACCACCCAAATTACCTAAATGTTTATCAAAAAGATCCAAAATCATGAATATAGGTAAAAAAATTTGGCGTAAGGAAAGATTCACTCTTTGGCGTAAGATCCAAGAGTGTATATAGCTTAGCTCGTCCCATATGTGTTGTAGACAAAACGGGCATTTCCAGAGGTCTTTGAAAACATGTTCTTATTTCTTCGTATGCGTAGATTAGGGCCCACGTGGAGTAGTTGTATGATCGCACGGCGTCCCTCAAACGGTAGAAGCTTGTTACTCACCTTTTATGCAAGGGGAGAATTATAGAGGGGAGGAAAGAGAATAGTTGTTCGTTTACTGCACCCCGGTCTGCATATTCAGGATTTTCTTAACCAAGAGCTAGCTTATGGATCAGATATCGATATCGGAAGATTAGGCCAGTGGATTGAGTATTACACGGGGAATAGGGGAAATCTAACATTTCAACGGGCCTTTATATACGGCAAGAGAGAGGGAAAGGGCAGAGTGAAGGGATAGCTGGGTAGCTAGCCCGACCGACTTCAAGATGCATCTTCCTTATTAAGTGCATATACTGGCACACTTGATTGACGATGAATGCTATATCTGGTCTAGTGAATGTGAGGGGCCCGGAGGTCCTCCAACTCGACTTCTATACATAAAGGGATCCGGTAATGGGTCTCCTTCATCTGCTCTCCTCTTTTGATTGAGCTGAGCTGGTGTAGCTATTGGCTTGCATTCAAGCATCTAAAATTTAGACAAGAAAGATATTACTTTTTTTGTTTTGTATTCGCGTTTTATGAGGGGCGCAGCGGCTAAATCAGGATGTTATTGATTGAGTGTGTTGACATTAGTGACTAGTGAGATTCACTAAAAGAATCGTGCAAATAGGGCAGGCCCTTATGTATAGAGGGAGGGCAAATCGTTTCCTTCTTTTCTGTCATTCACTGTCTGTTCTTTTTTTTTACTGCACTATATTTGCACCCCCCGAAGGAAGGCCAGTTGCTCGCCCCTAAAAAGCAATGGCTAGCGCGCGCATCCGTTTTTCAACTTTTTTTAGGGTGAACTTACTGCCACTCTTTCTCCTTAGGAGAAAGAGGAATATTTAATGATTCGAAGTTGAGGTAAACGACTGATACCTACATATAGAAAGAACTTCCATAATAAAAGAATCCAATTCTTGCAAATAGAAAAAGCAGAGGAGAGTGACAGCGATGATAACTACACCGAAAGTTATATGTGATGAATCCATATTTATTAGATTAGACTTGTTACTAGTATGAAGGAATGGAAGTGATTTCCATACGCACAGAGCCGTTAGTTGCTGATGTCAACCATTAGAAAATTCATGAATGACAATAATACCCTTATTTTCTCCTTCCACTCTGTTCCTCCTCCTTCTTCAAATCTACTTCTTCCTCCCGACTTTCAGACAATTAGGGTTTTCAATTACATAATTTGCAGGATTTTGCTTTTAAATAAAGTAATGAACGGAGGAGGAGGAGGAGGAGGAGGAGGAGGAGGAGGAGGAGGAGGAGGAGGGGGGGGGAGAGAGAGAATGGAGTTCGAAGTAGATTGAAGACTTGACTTACATGATATGCAAGTTTCTATGTATTGATGTTTTGCTAAGGAATAAGATGATAACGGCAAGCTAGATTTCTTAATTCAATATGCTCCAAAAGCTTTTGAATAAAGGGGAAAAATAATATTTTGACATTTCAATAAACTTAGAAAAAACCAATTTACATGCTTGAGAGATTTTTTTAAAGGCAATGTGTTAATCAATGAATACTTCTCTTTTTAGTATAATGTTTAATTAGAGCCACTATCTGATGATTATCAGATGTATAGAGCATCAATTATGGGAGAAGAAATTCAAGGGCTCACAAATCCAGATGGAATCGAATGGAATCAAGAAAGGAGGTGACATTGAGGATTTTCTCTCACATTATCACTCTCCAAGGTTTTCCGGTGAATTATGCAGAGAAGAGAAAAATTTCAAGGGCTTCACAAATCCAGATGGAGAGAGAGAGAGAGAGAGAGAGAGAGAGAGAGAGAGAGAGAGAGAGTAGGTTATATACAGAGAACTCAGAGAAGAATCAAACAGAATCAATGAACTAACCTGAGTATTTGACCAGCGCAACAATGAGCATCTGAATGGCAATAAAAATGACTAGCGCAATAGGGTATCTGGTTCCGGTAAAGACAATGAAAATGATCGGCACAACTTCTTGCTGCAATGGCAAGAAGCACTCAGGATTTAGGTTTAGGAAGTGAAGACAACGAGCTTTGGTTGAAGACGATAGGCTCTAATTACAGAAAGTGAAGGGTTTTGGGAATAGGGATTTAGGTTTCCGGGAAGCCAAGGGGAAGGGATTCATATTTCACATCTTCACTCGATTTCATTGCAGTTGGTGCCATGATTCATTGCAGTTGCAGATGATTTTTTTTTCTTTTTTGATAAAATGTTGCAGAGAAACAGAGAGAAAGAAGAAAGGGATATAAACGTCTACACACAATTTCAACTTTTTTCCGTCAATTAATGGACTAATGTTTGGGAAATTTGGGTGGTAGGTGATGTTCTTAAAAAACTTGGGTGATAGGTGATTTGTCAAAAACTTTCTTAGCAATAGGTGAAAATTTCCCTTTTATTTTTTATGAGAAGAAGTTCCATAGTTTATGTTGTAATATTTGCACCCTAACATCATTTTACATATAAGATGAACATAAGATATAGAACTGATTACATGTATCCCATGCGGTAAATGAATAGTAGGGTTGAATCATAATCAATTCAGAAGGGTATGCTTAATAGGTAAAAGTCAATAAATATCAACACTAGTTGGATTGTCAAATTAACCAAATTGTTATTATTGTCGTCTATATAAATGGGCTAAACCTTTTCTCTATTTAGAGGAGAAGAAGAGACACCAACAATGGTTGTCTCTAAAGAACATACTTGTTGCCGTTAGTTCTTGCCTAGAGCTTTTGGATGTGACACCTGTCAATACGAAGCAAATAGACAGTAGAGAGGGGGTTTGGAATCCATGTGACCACTACGATGCCCAAGTCAGATTCGGTAAGCAAGCAGATGGAACTCGAAAGACAGAGAACGCGAGTTTCGATAGAGTGAGGTTTTAGCAATTCTACAGAGAGAGAGAGAGAGAGAGAGAGAGAGAGAGAGAGAGAGAGAGAGAGAGTATTGACTATAAAAAGTGGGATCCAGTACTTCGTTCTGGAGTATATTTATAGAGTAGTACAGAGTGGAGAGATCATAGGCATGATCCAAGCGGTTCCTAGATCTTGGGGCACATTTGAATCCTCCGCCAGCAAGTAGTTACGATGGTTGGATAAGGCATGTTGATGTAACCCCTTGGGAATAGGGATTGTCCAATGATGTAAGTGTTTTTTGGCTATTTGATGAAGATATGGCAATGACACTTCTATAATTGCTCATTGAACTGAGCTCAAGGGTTTCCACAATGGTCAATACGTGATCGACATGTGAGGTAATTTCTTTCATTGTGGTTGTCTTGCGGTTATCCCCGAGATCGTGGGGATAACCTTCCTATTAATTGTCTACTGAGGTGGGCATTTGATAGCCAGTTGGTCTTGGGATGGTGTCACGTGTCTTGTCTTGTCTTGATTGACAACTTGTATTAGACACGTGCCTTTCTATGATTGGTTGCTTTATTATTTCTCCAACAATGTGTAAACATCATGTCTCTATCATAAGAGCAATAGTCACACTCATTGGTCATTTAAGTACTTATTAGGAAGAGATAAACATTTCCAAGAATCATTTATAAAATAATAAATTAATATTTTGAAACTGATAAGATCCAAACAATTAAAATTCCCAATAGTCTAAAGATAAGAAAAATCAACAGTAGCAGAGATGGGGGCATTTCTTCGAATTTATAGATGAAAGATTTTGTGCATGCTGGCCCGCAAACCACGTTGTTAGGATGATAAAAAATCGTGTCATTTTTCAGTAAATCTCTTGTCAAATAATTTAAAATTTTATATTTTTATCTTTTTAGTAGAACACACCTAATTTTGATTAAGTGAAAATAAATTCTTGTTATTTCATATATCTATTAAAAAAACTAACTTCATAGTAACTCATTTTCAAAAATTATATAAAAACCCCTGTTTATCCATAACTCAAAAAACCAACAAGTGTTAATAAAACAAATAGCAGAAGATGTCATGCTCTTGTGGCCATGAGTGACTCACAAATCCACCAACTTTACGTATATATGCCAAACTAAAGGCCATAGATAAATGCATAAAGTGTTCTTGATGACTTTTTTTTTTTTATCCCGTTGTGCACAATTAACCCACAGCATTAAGGGGGGGAACGACGGAATGTGATGGAATCAAAGCATCCAGTCTAAAAATAACCAAAACAAAATATAATAAAAATCACTTCTTTGGTTTGCACCCAAAAATAAAAAAAAATCACTTCTTTCTTTCCAGGTGCACAGTGGCGATAGATCACACGAATAAGATATCCACATCCTAGTCTCCTGATTGGTCAATGCTTATCTTTCCGAACCGTCCGTTCTCACGTGGACCAATACCATGGTCCACGTGATTCATTGCAAAGATAATGGGCCCAATTGGTCTTGGCAACGCCATTCGCGCCCAGCCGCCCACTACATCCAAAAAGCTAAAGTCTGAAGCATCCGATTGGGGAGGAGGAATCCTAGATAAAGAAAAAATTCTCCTGGAACTAGGATTGGAACTATGGGTATAAGACGCGAATATTCTCATCTTAACCCTGGAGGCCTTTCCTTTGGAATCAAACTTCGAAACCTTCCCAATTTCCCTCCTTTTATAAATACCTGTCTTCAATCTTCATCTACCTAAGATCTCTTGTAATCTAAGTTGTATTCCAGGTACCTGGAATTCTTTCTTTCATTCATCAGTCTCCGATTTTCAGCATGGCGGGAATTGTGGTGATTTTCGACTTTGACAAGACGATTATCGACTGTGACAGCGATAATTGGGTGGTGGACGAATTGGGTTTCACCCAGTTGTTCAATCAGCTTTTACCTACAATGCCTTGGAATTCTCTCATGGTTAGTTTCTGCTTTTCTTCTCTTTATCTCTCTACCTTTCTTGCTTTAATTTGTTTGTTTCCATTTTCAAAGCTTTACTGGTTTTGGGTTTTCATCATGTTTGTTGGGTATTTCCTGTTTCAAAATCCTTTCCCCCCTTTCTACCTAAGGATTTTGGGAATTCTGAAAGTGTAGTTCCCTTTTTTTTTTTTTTCTTTTTTTTTTTTTTTTGCTCCTTGGATTCAATCATTTCATTGGGCTTAATGGCTTCTTGGGCTACTGAAATTTGCAGGATAGGATGATGAGTGAGCTTCACTCTCAGGGTATAACAATCAAGCAGATAGAGGAGTGTTTGAAACGGGTTCCATTGCATCCCCGGATCATTACAGCCATTAAATCAGCCCATGTTCTTGGGTAAGTTCTCTTTTTACCAGAATTTCTCTGCTTTTTTATTCTCCTAAAAAGATTTACTTTGCCTGCATCATTGTAAAGAACATAATAAATCCTCCTTAACGGGCTTGTTTCAAATTTCAGGTGTGATTTGAGGATTCTGAGCGATGCCAATCGTTTCTTCATCGAGACAATCCTGAAACATCATGGTCTGATGGATTACTTCTCTGAGATTAACACGAACCCAAGCTTCGTCGATGAAGAAGGGAGGCTCAGGATCCGACCTTACCATGATTTTACCTCCTCCCCTCATGGCTGCAATCTCTGCCCTCCTAATATGTGCAAGGTATTTACTTTCACCCCCACTCTGTTTCAACAACCAGTATGATCTGTATATGGTCTATTCCATCAGAATCGATTCCCTTTCGTTTGACTGATCATTTATTAAGATTTCAGACCAGGAAAAAACCGACAGGTCTTCGATGATGATAATGATGATAAAGAAAATTATAATTTTATGGGGAATCTAGAAATTACTTTTGTTTCCATTGTCGATATTAGAGACAGAACCTGGATTAGTGAACTTAAATTCGAACTCACTGGAACTTGTTACCTTCTGAGATGTAGACAGATCGGCTACAGAAAGATATGGATTAGGATGTCATAGGAATCAGGTTTTCAACTATTCATTTACTTCTCAAACTTATGTACTCTTTCCCCTTTTCCCCCTAATCTACATCTCTCCATCTCTCCGTTGTCTTAATCTCATGATTATCTTTTACTCATTATTTAGAACTTATCGGATTTTCAAGAACCCTTATCATAATTAGTTATTTAGATTTTTTTTATTATTAGTTAGATGTCTTTGATACAACAACAAAACAGATATGAATGTGAATCAAATTCCAAGTTTTTATTATCCATTCACATCCTTGCTTAGAATCAGTAGCAAATGTCAAACCAAACAAATTGACAGATTTTGTCCGGCCCTTGATTTGGGGCCACTTATTAAATTCCATGCTGGTCCTACAAATGGAATATTATTTATTAATTAAGCTTCCTGTTTTCATAAATAGGGTCTGGTGATCGAGAGGATACAAGCTTTTGCATTTACAGAGAGGAAGAAACGGTTCATCTACCTTGGAGATGGAAAAGGTGATTACTGCCCAAGTCTGAAGCTTAATGAGGGAGATAAAGTGATGCCAAGGAAGAACTTCCCAGTCTGGGAGTTGATTTGCAGCAATCCATCTCTTATAAAGGCAGAGATTCATGAATGGAGCGATGGAGAGGAGCTTGAAAGGACACTTTTGCACTTGATCAACGTGATCAAGATAGAGAACAACAGTAGTAATTTGGTTCAGTTATTTTCAGGCGATTGCAAGTTTGAGACGATTCCAATGTCTACCCATGAAGCCTTTCCTAAAGATCTCCCAGTTCCTCATTAGTCTTCTCATTAACCAACTAATTACTAATTGAATGTTGGTCCAAAACCCTAGCTAACATATCTTTTCCCTTCTTTCTTTTTTGGGGATTTTTTTCCTTTCTTTCATAATAGTAACAGCTCCATTTATAGAGGTGTATTCAAGTTCCGTGTAAGGGGAAAATGAAAATGAAACAAAACTTCATATAGATGGAAATGGAAATTCAGGTTTTTAAATTTCAGAGGCTTCTGGTTCATAGCTTTGATTTTGGAACATGTCGTTCACATCTTTCATTTGAAGAAAAGGGTGACTTAATTAATGAATGGTGGACCTCCTGAATTTATTTAGTTATTTTGTGAACTAATGCTATACCCATAGTTTTAGTTCCAGGTATGAACACACAGTATTACAATCGAAATGGATCTAATATTGAATTGGATCGAGAACAGCTTCAATGGTGAGATGACACGTGATCACCCCCGATTGAAATAGGTGCTCTATGATATGTATAGAAATCGTCTCCAGCCCCTGGAGATGGTCTATTGTTCTATGACATTGACCTCATCACATCTACCACAATGATAAATCTAAATCCTACCTTTCATGGCATGGTGAACACTAACGACCAAACGACCATGAATCCTTTCTAGATACTTGAAACTACTTGGGAAAGAAAGTGCAGGATTGTGGGATCATTGGATTGCAACTCACCCCTCTATTTTTGTTTTTAGTACTATCAAGTAGGGTGTCAATGAGTGGATCAGGGTAGGTTTTGGTTTAGGTTAATTTGATGTGGGACTTCATAAGATTTGACTAAAACATTCCATTAAGAGGTTCGGGTTGAGGTGGGCTGCACTTGGCACATTAACGGGCCGATCCGTAGATTTATTATCAAGCTAATTTTGGGCTGGTTGGTTTCGGGTTCATTTACCAGTGCGGTAACAGGCTGGTCCATAAGTTTGTTATCAGGCTAATTTTGGGCTGTTTTGATTTTGGGTCCATTTACTAGTCTGGTAGAGGATGGCATTGTACTTTGGTTCTGATGGAATTGAGTCGGTTGACCACTACTTATATGTCTATATTCAAGAATTAGTGTTTGACATTCGGTTTAATTCGAATCAAGATGAAGTTCAGTTTGGGCTCTATCTATTATATTTTGGCCGGTCTGCCTTAACAAGGCAGGGCACCAACAGGCTCGCCCAGATCTAAACCAATAAGTATTATGAACGGCTAACCCAAAACATGTCTAGTTATCAATTCGGTCTGATTTAGTTTCGGGTTAAAATGGACCAGTTGGATCTAGACTACCGCTTCTTGGAACGTTTAAACGTTTTGCGTGGTTTGTTATATGGGCTAGGTGGGGTTGATGCTGCCCTTATTTTCAGTATCGAGAGTGTGGGAGAGGTGAAGGAGTGAAGCGAGAGGAAGGTTGGAGTGACTGGAGAGAAGGAGATCAAGTGAGAGAGAGAGAGAGAGAGAGAGAGAGAAATCTATCATCATATTGTATGATATTTTGCTGTAAAACGTCCAGGCAAATTGATCGTCAGATTGTTGTTTGGATACTATTTAAGATGGAAAAGAATCCAATCTTTGAGATGGATGCTTGGATACATGCCTTCCCAACTGGTTTTCTCCCAGCTACGTGCATGATGATGATTCATTGAGCCTTGGAATACACGGTGCAGAACCCCTGCCATGTCTCTCTTCATGGCGATTGAATCATAGGCATGGATGAAGAGGAACAATGAGCAGATCGAGAACCCATGTGTTAGCCCATCTAACAAACCACCCAAAAAACTGATTCAGAGTTCTAAACTTTCAAAAAGGTTGAGAAATTGTGCTGTTCCTGTTGAATCACGGATGAGGTTTGGATGGAGGAAACACTGAAGCCTAAGGTCTGGGTTTGACAAAGTTGATTTGGAGATTCGGCATACAGGGGCTTGTAATCCAAATGGTGATCTTATCTTACACATTAATGCCGGAAAATCAAAAAAAAAAAAAAAAAAAATGCTGCAAAAACATCTCATCTTGTTATTAGGTAAGTTGGGGAGAAAGAAAAAGAAAAAAAAAGACGACTAATCAGAAGAGAGAGTTTCACTCAGTCCCTCAACAGCTACTGAGACGAGATGTTGGAAGAGAAGGATGATTCTTTAGACACCAGTGAGACAACGTACGTATCAAGTGGTCAGAGCAGAGGGAGGTGGTAACGGGAGACGAAGAGAAGTAGGAAATGGCAAAAAAATGTCCATTCAAAGGCAATGAAAAATCAAGATGAAAATAGTCAGTCTTTTGATTTGATTTTTCTCAATATATATTTAGGACTGTGAGTCAAACCTTTTGGTTTAGACAATCTTTCTAATTTGATTTTTTTTTCTCAAAATAAATTTTCATGAGTTTTATTTTTTAAAACATTGGTCAAAATTAATCGGAATTGGGTCCCCCTAACATGATGGGTTCTTGCCGGAATTGTTGGATTTTAGAACTATGGTACAAAGTGAATCATAAAATAGTGAACAACCTATGAGTATGAGGTTTAATTTCTGTTTTGATGTTGTTTGTTTTTCTTTTATTTTTTATTCTTGTAATTGTGTGGTTCACCTGTTGGTTCAGGGTGCCTTAAAGTTCAAGTTAGTTAAGATCCGATGGTTGTCTCCACCCCGTGTGTCCTTGTATCTCTCTTTCATTGTCGATTGATCAAGAAAAAATAATAATTTTTTTTATTGGATGACGAAGAAGAAGAATAAAAAAAATTGATATTATTAATGGCCAGACAATAATAATGGTTGGTGGTGTGGAGCTGGAATCTTCTTGGGAAGAAAGGGAATTCAAAATTGATTCAATGTTTCAAGTCAAGATTAAATGTTCTAATGACTTGGATTATTGGAATAGGAGAGAGAATAATTCCTCCCAAAAAATGTATTCGAAGAGAATTAATTGTATGAAGTATACAGAAATTTTTTTTAATGTCAAGACAAATCAAATTTTCATGCTGAAGTCACTAGAAAAAGTGGAATCTATTAACTCATGTACATGACTGGAATCATCTCGATCACTTGGCATGCTGCCTCATATATTGAGTTGTGCAATGAGTGACTCTCGGTCGATTGAAAGGCCCAGGGCCTCATGTATAATATTCAAATCATCTCCTCCCTGTACAGGGAGGAGACGTGGCGATCCCACTGGATGGTCGCCATGTGGAGGTCGGATGAATCCGATCTCTCTGTTCGAGCCGACACTCTCTTGTCGGTTCGACTTGTCAGCTTGAACGGAGGGGTCGGATTCATCCGACCTCCACATGGCGACCATCTAGTGGAGTCGTCGCCCCTCCTCTCGAATCTCAGGGAGGAGACGATTTGGATCCTCATGTACAAGGGCAATGGTTATAAAACTGGTTAGGCATAAATCATTATATGGCGGCGTTTAAAGTATATCGTCATTTATTGTTAAACGCCACTTATACTAACTAGTATATATCACGGCGTGGGTGCTAAAGCCTCGTTGTATATTTTGGAAAATATGCCCTGCATTGACCTCCACTAAAGTTGCGGTCTTATCTTGTAGTGTTGCTATGTCCCATAAGTCCATTCTCATTAATTAAAAAACTCTTTTCAATTTTTTTAATTGGAAAAAAAAAAAAAAAAAAAACGGGATTCTCTGTCTAACATGTTTAAGAGAAAATTTTTGTGTGGATATTCGCAGATTAGATGAAGTTGAAGTTTTTTTAAACAAGTAGAGGCATATCAACCTAAATTTAAGTACAAGATACTAGATGATTAGTTATTATCATTCCCTCGATACCCAAAGCCCATTTACCACATCATTCTTTTAAGTGATAAAATCAGAGGGTGCTTGTGTAAGAACCTTTCTAGATTTCCCAACGTACAAATGTGTAAGAACCATTTTCTTTCTCCCCATTGTGTTTGTCTCCTATCATTCCATGTTCATTCTTTTGGGGAGAATGACATGTCGTTTTAGGTTGTGTGTTTAAAACTGAAAGCTCATTGCATGATTGTTACTTACTCTTGGATTCTATGCAAAACCCAATAACTACTCAAGTCATTTATTATTTTTATTTTTTATGGGAAGAATATGTATTTTGTGTTGTAATATATGTACCACAAACATCATCTTAGATATAAGATAAACATAATATATAGAACTAATTACATGTATCACATGCGGTAAATAAATGGTAGGGTTGAATTGTAATCAATTCAGAAGGCTATGTTCATTAGGTAAAAATCCATTAATGTCAACACTAGTTGGATCGTCAAACTAAATTGTTATTATTTTTGTCTATATAAATAGGCTAAACATTCTCTCTATTTATAGGAGAAAAAGTGATACCATCAATGATTGTCTCTAAAGAACATGATTTTTGTTGTTGGTTCTCGTCCGAAGCTTCTGGTGGTGACACCTATCAATATGAAGCAAATGGACACTAGAAGAAGGGGGGTTGGAAATCATGTGGCCACACCAATGCCTAAGTCAAATTCGATAAGCAAGCGGATGAAACTCGGATTATAGAGAATGCGAGTTTCGATAGAGTGAGGTTTAAGCAATTCTATAGAGAGAGAGAGAGAGAGAGAGAGAGTATTGATTGAGTGTAAAATGTAGGATCTAGTACCTTTGTTATGGAGTATATTTATAGAGTGTACAGAGTGGAGTGTCCATAGGCATAATCAAAGCAATTCCATGGATCTCGAGCCATGTTCCGAACCCTCCGTTAGTAGTTACGATGGTTGGATAAGGCATGTTGGTGTAACCCCTTGGAAATAGAGACTGTCCGAGATATAAGTGCTTTTTGGCTGTTTAATAATGATCTGACGATGACACTTCTATAACTGCTTCTTGATTCGAGTTCGAGGGTTTCTGCAATGGTCAACATGTGGTCGACATGTGAGGTAACCTCTTTCATTGTGGTTGTCTTTGTTGTTATCCCCGAGATCGTGGGGGATAACTTTCCTATTAATTGTCTGTTGAGGTGGCATTTGATAGCTGATCTTAGGATGGTGTCACGTGTCTCATCTTTATTGACCACTTGTATTAGACATGTGCTCTTCTATGATTGGTTGCTATATTATCTGCAACAATTCTTAAATATCGTTTCTCGACTCTAGTCATACCCATTGGTCAATTAGTTGCTTCGTAGAAAAAGAAAACTGTCTCTAAGAATCTTTCATGAAATGATAAATTAATATTTTAAATCTAATAAGGCCTAAACAATTAAAATTCCAATAGTCTAAATATCAGGAAAATCAATCGTAGTGGAAATGGGGGCCTTTCTTGGAACATGTAGATGATGGACTTTGAGCTAGATCAAGGATGTTGGCAAGCAAACCACATCGTCATGATGATCAGAAATCTTGTCTTTTTTTGAAGTGTTAAATAATTTATAACTTTATATTTTTACCTTCTTTTTATAACACATTTTTTTTTAATATGAATAAATTCTTATTATTTCACATTTCTATTTAAAAAAACTGACATCACAGGTATGTAAAAACCCACTTTTACCCATAACTCAAAAAAATAAACGTGTGTTAAAAAAAACAGATGGCAGGAGATGTCATGCTCTTGTGGCCATTAGTGACTCACAAATCCACTAAAGGCCATAAATAAAGGCATAAAGTGTGTTGTTAATGACACCCCCCTCCTAAAGGTGGTAGGTTTAATGACACTGTTAATAGTGGTGGGTTCAATGACACTTTTATCCCTTTGTCCAAAATTAACCCACAGCTTTTAGGGGGAATCTAGAATGGAATAAAAGGCTTCAATCTTAAAACCACCAAAACACAAGATAATCAAAAATCACTTCTTTGGTTTGCGCCCAAAAGAAATCACTTCTTTCTTTCCAATTTAAGGTGCGGAGTGTGATGAACCACACCAACAGAATATCCACATCCTAGTCCCCTGATTGGTCACACATAGTTTCTCGAAGATGTTTCTCTTTCCAAACTGTCCTTTAGATCACATGACCAATACCATGGTCCACGTGATTGCATGGATAACTGGGCCCAATTGGCCTTAGCCACCACTCGCGCCCAGCCACCCACTACTTCCAAAAGGCTAAAATCATAGAAGAAGGAAAATTCCCCCCAATATGAGCGAATATTCTCATATTCCACCCCGGATTCACAGTAATATTCCTTTGGAATCAAACTTCGTAACCTTCCGGGTTTCCCTCCTTTTATAAATGCTTGTCTTCAATCTTCATCAACCTAAGATCTTGTAATACTAAGTTGTATTCGAGATACCTGGAATTCTTCTTTTGATCAGTCTCCGATTTTCAGCATGGCTGGAATTGTGGTGATTTTCGACTTTGACAAGACGATTATCGACTGTGATAGCGATAATTGGGTGGTGGACGAATTGGGTTTCACCCAGTTGTTCAATCAGCTTTTACCTACAATGCCTTGGAACTCTCTCATGGTTAGTTGCAGCTTTTCTTCTCTCTATCTATCTCCTTTCTTGCTTTAATTTGTTTGTTTCCGTTTTTTAAGCTTCTCTTGTTTTGGGTTTTCATCATGTTCGCTGGGTTTTTCTGTTTCAAAACCCTTTTCCCTATTTCTACCGTAGGATTTTGGGGAGCTCTGAAATTGTAGTTCCCTTTTTTTTTGTTTGCTGTTTGGATTCAATCATTTCATTGGGCTTAATGGCTTCTTGGGCTACTGAAATTTGCAGGATAGGATGATGAGTGAGCTTCACTCTCAGGGTATAACAATCAAACAGATAGAGGAGTGTTTGAAACGGATTCCATTGCATCCCCGGATCATTACAGCCATTAAATCAGCCCATGTTCTTGGGTAAGTTCACTTTTTACCAGAACTTCTATGCCCTTTTTTTCTGCCAAAAGGATTTACTCTGCCTGCATCATTGTAAAGAACATAATAAATCCTCTTTAACGGGTTTGTTTCAAATTTCAGGTGTGATTTGAGGATTTTGAGCGATGCGAATCGTTTCTTCATCGAGACAATCCTGAAACATCATGGTCTGATGGATTACTTCTCTGAGATTAACACGAACCCAAGCTTCGTCGATGAAGAAGGGAGGCTTAGGATTAGACCTTACCATGATTTTACCTCCTCCTCTCATGGCTGCAATCTCTGCCCCCCTAACATGTGCAAGGTATTTACTTTCACCCCACTCTGTTTCAACAACCAATATGATCTGTATATGGTCTATTCCTGTCGCATGAGTATCGATTCTCTTTTGTTTGACTGATCATTTATTAAGATTTCAGACCCGGAAAAACCGACAGGTCTTCGATGATGATAATGATTATAAAGAAAATTATAATTTTATGGGGAATCTAGAAATTCTGTTTCTTTCTTTGTCGATATTTGAGACAGATAACCTGGATTAGTGAAATTAGATTCGAACTCACTGGAATTTGTTACCTTATGAGATGTAGACAGATCGGATACAGAGAGATGTGGACCAAGATGTGATCAGATTCGGATTTTCAATTATCTATTTAAATCACGGACTTATGGGACTTATGTGGATCCTTTCCCCCTAGTCCATATTGATTTTCTTTTACTCGTTATTTAGAATTTGTCAAATCTTTAAGAACTCTCACTATCATTAGTTATTTTGTTTTTTTTTATTATTAATTGGATATCTATTTGGATGGAATCTATTATGTTCTGGGTTGCTTCTGACTTGAGCACGACTTGGAGAAAGTCAGCTTGTAAGTATTCATTCTACCCTACTCTATGGTGCTTACAGCCATATGAAAGAGTCCCCCTACAATCCCTAAACAGATATGAATATGAATTGAATTTGAAGTTTCGATTATCCACTCACTTCCTTGCTTAGAATCAGTAGCAAATGTCAAACCAAACAAATTGACAGATTTCGTCCAGCCCTTGATTTGGAGCCACTAATGAAATTTCCATGCTGGTCCTACAAATGGAATATTATTTATACTTCTAAAACTTTAGATTATGTACCTATCCTTTCTTAATTAAGCTTCTTGTTTTTATAAATAGGGTCTGGTGATCGAGAGGATACAAGCTTCTGCATTTACAGGGAGTAAGAAACGGTTCATCTACCTTGGAGATGGAAAGGGTGATTATTGCCCAAGTCTGAAGCTTAATGAAGGAGACAAAGTGATGCCAAGGAAGAACTTCCCAGTCTGGGAGTTGATTTGCGGCAACCCATCTCTTATAAAGGCAGAGATTCATGAATGGAGCGATGGAGTGGAGCTTGAAAGGACACTATTGCACTTGATCAACATGATCCACATAGAGAACAACAGTAGTAACTTGGTTCAGTTACTTTCAGGCGATTGCAAGTTTGAGACGATTCCAATCTCTACCCATGAAACCTTTCCTAAAGTTCTTCCAGTTCCTCATTAGTCTTCTCATTATCCAACTAATTACTAATTGAATGTTGGTCCATAAGTCCCTTTTTTTTTTTTTTTTTTTTTTTTTGGGAGAGAGGGTAGATAGAGCCTCAAGGAGAATTGAACTTGGTCCATAAGCCTTTTTTTTTTTAAGGTAAATTTGGTCCATAAGCCTTGCTGACATATCTTTTCCCTTTTTTTTGGGGAGGACTTTCTCCTGTCTTTGATAATAGTAACAGCTGCATTTATGGAGGTGTATTCATGTTCTGTAAGGTGAAAATGAAAATGAAACAAAACTCCATATAGATGGCATGGAAATTCCAAATTTTAACTTTCAAGGCTTCTGGTTCTAGATTTGACTTTGGAGGATATTGTTCACATCTTTATTTCTCTTTGCTCCTGGGGACGATCTTTCACTTGATGAAAAGGAAGGATTAATTAGTGAAAAGTGGATGTTCTGAATTTATTTAATTGTTCCATTAAGAAAGAGAACAAGTATCTCTTTCTATATCTGGAGGAAGATCCTGTTGGAGTGCCATCCCCCTCATATTGCCAAGGAAGGAGGTTATTCAAGAAGCCTCTTGAGTGGGGGAAATGTTTAGTAAGGTTGAAAGTATTGGGGTGGTAGGGAAGATTGCCTTTTGTGCAACTATCTATCACATTTGAAAGGAGAGAAATAAAAGAATCTTCTGCAACAAATCTTGCTCTAGAGTAGATGTTCTGCTGAAGATCAAAGATGACACTTGGCTAAGCATCAAGACCTTGAAATTCAAAAGACCAGGCTCTTCCTCTTTGGACCATCTTATTCAAAGATGGAACTTGATGTAACTTAATGTTTGGGGTGATTGCTTGAAGGGAGGTTGTTCCCTCCTTGCTTGGCTTGTTTTCCTTTTGGGTTGTTTGATGTTCCCTCTTGGTTGTCTTCCTTGGGGTTCTTGTTCCCCTGTTGGAAGAGTGTAGATGCTCTCCCCTCCTTGGGTATTATAAAATCTAGTTACCTCACCCCAAAAAAAAAAAAAAAAAAATACCCATAGTTTTTGTTTCAGGTATGGATACAGCATTCAAACCGAAATCGATATATCGAATACAGCTTCGATGGTGCAATGACATGTGGCCTGCGATGACATGTGGCCTGCGATGACATGTGGCCAATACTGATTGAAATGCGTTGCAGGATCCTTTATGAAATTGATCTAATTTGATGAATGGTCTAAGTTCCTATATGACATTGATCCAATCAAATCTACCTCATGATAAATCTAAATCCTGCCATTCGTGGCATAGTGACAAACGACCATGAATCCTTTCTAGACACTTGAAAGTAATAGTGAAAGATTTCTAGACACTTGAAAGTAATAGTGAAAGAAAGTGGAGCATGCGGGACCCATTGGACCCTGCTACTCATCCATCTATTTTGTTTCTTAGTACTATCTAGGGGTTTGGCGGATCAGGTCAAATCGGTATCGGGCTTTATAAGGTCTGAATAAAAATGTTCATTAGGAGGTTCGGATTGGAGTGGGCTGCATTGTGCACATTAACTAACGGGCTTTTTCGGTATAGATTTGTTATTATGCTGGGCTTATCGGGCTGATTTCAGACTGTTTGATTTTGGATCCATATGGTAATACGACAAGGGATTGCATCTTACTTTGGTTGTGATGGGGTTGAGTCAATTAATCATGTCCATATATCCAAGAATTATTGTTTAACGTTTGGTTTAATTTGAATCAAGATGAAGTCAGCAAACCCAAAACGTGCCCAATGTCAAATCGATTCAATTTAATTTCGGGTTAAAACAAGTCGGTTCGTTCTAAATTACCGATTCGGCCCCAAAATTGACACCTTTACTTCCATGTTACAGGAGTGATACCCAAAAAAATATGGTCACGGAAAAATAATTCTAATCGATCTTATTTAAGAATAATTGATTGAATCTAGCTCTTTGCTTTGAAAATAAGTAATCAAAATTAGAAGAAAGGTTCTTAAGCTGTCGGTTTGGAAAAATATCCTAAGCCACATGAATCAATGGGCAAGAATTAATATCACCGAAAGGTAACCCACAAGGTCAAGAAAGAAAGAGACCATACCCTTAGATTCCCTATTAAATTTTCAATGATTCTTGTTGAGTTCATGATAAATTCACTTCCTGAAACGTTTAAATTTTTCTACACAATGTTAATTAACCCAGGATTTTGAATATGGTCGTTGGGTGTGGGCCCCAACCAATGGGTTCTACATATGGAGATTGGATACAGGTCAGGTTATGATCTAGGGAAGGTGTCAGGCAATTTCATTGTTAATTCAATAATCCACTCTACGAGACATTTTAATTAAATAATAAAAAATTTCTAAGTTAAATTGAAAAAGAATATAAGAGTTTCCTACACTAACAGTGCAGGAATTTTACCCCCAAAAAAAAAAAATTTCACATTGAAATGTCTGATGGAACTCAAATTCTATGACATATTTTAAATATCATTATTTAACCAATTTGACACTATAAATATAATATTTTGAAATTTTGAATTTGCTTGCAGAGTAAGGACTATTGAAATATATATATATATATATATGATTCATGTTTGAGAATTGAGAGGAACTACTATATTAAATGTGTCTTCTCAAAATTTTTCTTTAGCTATCAAATGATTAGAATGACCATATCAACATATCTGTACGACATTATTTTCTACCATGTCTTTATGGCTCCAATTATTTTGAAGTAAAATTTTCATAGTTATAACATTTTACAAGTCCAAAGATTTTCAATGTTTATTTTTAGGAGGTAATTGAAAGACGGACTTCCTTTTCTCTCCTTTTTAGATGTCAGTATATTTTTTTATTAAATTAAACACTGAAATTTTTTTGAATATATAGAATGTTAAAAAATAGGGGAAACTAAAGAAAGTATAAAGAGAGCAATGGCAATAATCTGTAGACGGTCTCATGGATTTTTTTTATTTTATTATTTTAAATTTCCTCTCTCTTTACTTGACTTGATACCCTTTTTTTCATGGTGTCGTTAGTGTGGCATGGGAGATTCACTTCATAGTGATGGTACCAGAAACCCTCCCCCTTAAATCAAATTTATAAAAGAAAATTATGTAAGAATTACCAATTACCTAATATGACTTTGTTATCATTTTCAAATTTAATTAGTAGATTTTACTTTATTTTGCAATCAAATTCATTGGATTTAAAAAAATAAAATAAAAAATATATATGAAAAACACAATTCCTAAATATGCATAAGAATTTTAAGTATATTTCCTGATTATGTTAGGCATGAAAATCGTTATAAAATAGTTTAATGACTAGAGTACCAGTACATACACATGGATAACGAGAGTATTTGATTCAAAAAATGCCAAATTACGAGCGTAATAGCAATGAAACTATTTTATGACGATTTTCATGCCTAGAATGCAATGTGGTGTGATCAAACAAGTCAATGTTTATTATCACAAGGATCTTTAAACCATAAATCCTAATCCTATATCCTTTGTGGGATAGGGATATCGTGGTCTACATTAATCACATGTTAAATTTTAGGTTCTAATTCAATCAAATACCCTATTTGTATTGAAATATATTTCGTGTATGTATGTGTAATAGTACTTTAACATTAGTATGTATTCTCTCAATTCCGAATGATTTAGATTAAAAAATTATAAAAACTATGTCATAGATTTTCCTTGTGATTCTGGACATCAATTCAATTGTTACATGGAAAACTATCATTTTTAATTGGATCTTAAAGTGATTAAAATCAAAATATTTTGTCATCGACCCAAAAAAATGTTTTATATGATGTTCAAAAAGGTAGTTATCATGTAACAAAAGAATGTAACGTGTTCTATAATCACAAGATAAATATGAATCATTCATTTTTAAATCTAAACCATTTATTCCTCCTTAGAGTTGGCAGAGCGCAAAACAATACTTAAAGCAAGGTTTCATGTAATACTCAGTATGCATATTGTTGGTTTCTTTCAAAATCAAAAAGTAACTTTCAAATATTTCATTTTGGTGGGAACTTCTTCTTCTTTTTTTTTTTTTTTTTTTGTAGTTTGTGGGAATTTTAGTCCTACAATTTTTTTGGGTAAGATATAATGAACTAATTTTAGTCATACATTGCTTGGGGATACAGAAAAACGTATATGCAATGATTGGACTATACCATCTTGAGCTATTAAAAGAAAGGCTCCTTGTGGGAACAGTCTAAAGTGTCCGGGTGCTTTTCAAGTGTGCGCACCATGTCATTTTGAGTATATGTGTTTAAAACCATTGATTTATTTTTGTTGTCATTGGATTAATTAAAAATGTGTATCTCTACGTATTTAAAATTAGATGTGTCTATTATACTTTTTGGAAATTAGTGTGTTCTACATAATTAAAAGTAAAGGTACATTTTGGAAGAATTCTGTCTCTACGTATTTAAAACATAGAGGTATAAATTATATCTTTTGGTATAAAGAGAGATATACCTGTCTGTATAAAGATAGGTTTGATACCTTTCCATGTATGAATATATGCTTTTATAATAAACATGTTCGTATAGACAAAGAAGTGCAATCCCATTCTTTAATTTAAGGGTCCAATGGACATGTCACATCTAGGTCATGATGTACCTTTTCAGTCGGATAAAGATAGGTTTGATACCTTTCTATGTATGAATATATGCTTTTATATAAAAACGTGTTTGTATAGACAAAGAAATGCAATCCCATTCTTTAATTTAAGGGTCCAATGGACATGTTACATCTAGATCATTCATTATAAATGGGTGTACCGTTTCGGTTGTACTCTCTTGAATGGACATGATTCTAAATGTAGAGGCGTAAATTATATCTTTTAAAGGGGTTTGTCTTTGCGTATTTAAAAGTAGAGGTATCTTTTAGAAGAATTGTGTTTCTACATTCTTAAAATATAAATGTATATATTATAACCTTTGGTATAAAGAGAGGTATACATGTTTGTATAAAGATAGGTTTGATATATTTCCATGTATAAAAATGTACCTTTATATGAGCACATGTCTATATAGACAAAGACATGCAATGCTAGTTCTTAATTTAGCGATCCACTAGATAGGTCACATATTGTTAGACTTATATGTGGATTTAAATTAATTACCTAAATCAATTATTCAGTGGGAATCTGATTGACATGATTGAATCGATTTGATTTGATTCATCACATGATATGAGATAGGTTTGATAATCCTAATTTTATTGTGGAAAGGGTTTTAGGATTACAATAGTATTCTATAAATACTGAATTAGAATCCCCACAGCTACAGTTAATAAAATTTTCTCTGCATTCATTACCAAGAGACATAAGGATATCCTTCGAAAATTGTGAAAGACTGCAGTCAAGGGATTTCAATCAAAGCTTGGAGCCTCTTGGAGCATACGGGAATCGATCACTTCAAACATGTATGTCTTTATGATTCATTTTTTTATAGTTCTCCATTGTATTCTAGGATTCATGTATGGATTAGAATAGATTTGGTTGAAACTTTAATCACAATAATGTCTAACAGTTGGTATCAGAGTCAACATAAAGACCTAGAATCAATGGGGATTGATTGTAAAGACATGTAAGTGAATGGTTGAATTGGAAAAAAAAAATTCTCAAGTTTTGGATCGAATCTAGATTGAATCTGTCGAAGTTTTCTACTGATGAATTTTTTCGACTGGCAAAAGGTTTCAAATCATATATCATTGGAAAGGTCTTGGAGAGATGATTCTGGTGATATAAAAATTACCAGCACCGATCGCCGGATGCGTCGCCACTCACGACGACAGAAACGAGTGAATCTCACTCACGAGGGAAAGATTATCTTAGGGTCAAATCGGCACAACTAGAAAACCCTAGTGGGTTGACTCAGGGTCAACTCGGACTAATGTTGAACCGATTGGGCCGATCCAGATCCGAACCCAGTTCCAACGGTCATGTTCCAACTGAGTCCGGGCTAAAGAGCCGATCCAAGACCAAATCCCTGGGCACACGTATGGGTCAGCACGTATGACCCAAGTACCTAGTCAAAAGACCTGTTGACCTGACTTGGAGGGTAACTCAACGACTCGACTCGTAAACCCGATGGATTGCCCTGAAAGTGGACCCAAGAACTGGCCCAATGATCTAACTATTTGACCTGAGGACCCATTTTATGAACCGGGTTAGATTGGTGGGTAAATCGTTGAACCAACTCAGTGGTTCATCCCGATTAAACTAAGTGGTTCGGTTTGAACCAAAGAACTTAATTTTATATATATATAAAAAAAAGAAGATAATTTGGTTCAGTTTGATCCGAGCCGAGCTGAACCTGACCTAGCCGACGCAGACCGACCCAGACAGAATCGAACCTAACCTGACAGGATTCTAAAAGGCATGTTTGGCTTCTATTTTTGATAAAACGACATTAAATCATGATTTTGGGAGCTAAGAAAGTCGGATTGACCTCCGATTTGTTTCATTCAAATTTCATTTTTTTGCTCTTCAATCTGATATATATTTTGGTATATTTAGATACATTGGAAAGTATATTATTATGAAAAAATATTCTATGAAAATTTAGTTTGTAATGTTTTTATTGATTTTTTTTTTTAAGTTATTGTATCAAATTGATTGTTAAGCTATTGTGCATGGTTATTTGAATTTTTAAACCTGTAAGATTGTGCTAATAAAACATTCATGGTATCCCATGTGAGTTGCAGGTTAAAAAAAAATTATATTATGGTGGAACTTTATGTGATCACCAAAATGATAATTTTATTTCATTATAATGTGTTTAAATTCAAGGGTCTGTATTTATAAATGCTTCAGTTTGACGATATTCATCAAAAAGTGATATTATCCAAGTTTATTCAAATTAGGGTTTGTAACTATTGTGTATGAATTTTATGGTGTCACTTTGGTGACCACTAAAGTGACACACTTAGTTTTATCATAATATGTTCAAATTTAATATTTATGTATTTACCAGCAATAGCAAGAAAGTACAGTGTTTACCCAAAAATGACACTGATATAAATTTTCATTTTTATGTATATAACAAAGAATGACATTGTCCACCTAAAGGTAATGTTGTCAAAAATTATAAGGAACTAATACATATGGTTAAAGGATTTTGATTTTAGAGGTTTTCATCCACCCAAAGGTGGTGAGATTTTCAAGAGTCATTATCCCTTCGCAGTTATTGCATAATTATCGAGAGGATCAGTGTACATATTATT
Organism: Protea cynaroides; assembly: GCA_028583415.1. Taxonomy (NCBI): domain Eukaryota; kingdom Viridiplantae; phylum Streptophyta; class Magnoliopsida; order Proteales; family Proteaceae; genus Protea; species Protea cynaroides. The sequence goes on along the minus strand of CM053276.1, from coordinate 113,231,377 downwards.
CCAAAAGATGTGTGTATAGTTTGATTGACTCTCACAGAGATATTTACCTGCATATATTCAAATTATAGGTGTTTTACTTGATGTAAATTAATCATGTATGTCTCATTGTTTGAGTTACATTATTTTAAACTATTATCATGATTGTTAGTTTATAAAGAAATGATATGAAAAGATTAAAAACTAATCCAAGATTATTTGACTTAAATGTGTTCTTTTAAAAAATATTCTCTGCCTATGTGTTGTTCTTTCTGTGAATGTCTTGTGTAATAGCATTCAGATAAAATTATTGTAAAGGGATTGTCTGAAAGAAATCTAAAGTAAAATTTTAATATTTCTAAAAAAAAGTGAAAATATAATTTAATGACTTAGTTCTCTAAATATCAGTTTTGATAAGTAATGATAATGTGAGAGAGAAGTAGAACTTGAATGAATTTAATTCTATTTGCTTAAAGAAAGAACCTAAAATTGTTGAATAATTCCGAGACTTGATAAATAATGAGTTGTTGTCTATGGACAATAAAGTATGACGATCGATAGATTCTCTAAAAGACTTGAATAGCCCCATATGTTCAAATCAGTGATATAAGAATAATGTGACCCATATGGCAGAACATGAACAATTAAATAAAGCTACACATGTAGCAAAGAATTAACTAAGGAGATGATTTATGATGAATATCTATGATTGTAAAATCAGACAGTGTTGAAAAAGAAAAAAGTTCTGGGACTGAGTAAAAATTATTCATGATTGAAAATAATTTATTTTATTAGAGGTTTGAATAGTCAAAGATCTGAAAATCAGTGGGAGTCTCTTGATATGCCTGATCAGTGAAAGACTCTTTATGTTTATATTCTGACATTTTATGTTTGTGTTTGATTATATTGCTCATGATTTGGTGGGCACAGTTTAGTAACCATGATTTTATTTATTTTAACATTGCATTGTTGTTATTTTACTTACATATGTGTTTGACATGTCAAAGAATTTAAGTGATATTTAACCATTGTAACAAGACAGTATTCAATCGAGGTTACTGATTCAATATTTAACCAAAGAGTATAAGACAGTATTTAACAAAAGAAAACAGCATTTAACCAAAGGATAAAGGCGGTGTTTAGCCAATGTATGATATTATGCTTTCGTTCTATTTAATACCATGTTTTATTATCTATAAAAGTTTTGAGGTATTTTGATTAAAGAATTTTTAATCAAGTTTGGATTCACATGAGAGTTTATTTTTATACATTATTTCAGATGATTCATGTATTGAATAGACCTCTATTGTGACTGACAGAAGATTGTACACCATATATTGAGGTGTATTATTCACAGTTTTTTTAAATAGGTAGTGGTCCCAAAGAAAGTAGAACGCATGATCTCTTTTTTTTGAGGTGTTGAAATTTTACCAACGAGCTATCCCCCTTGGGGTTTAAAAAAACAACAAAGTGTATTATCCACTGTTGCTTGCTTTGATAGGTTTGATGGATATTTCAAAGTTAGTGACGATTTAATATGTTGGATTCTATGGTTACACTGATTAATGATGATTTTGTAATTAATATAGTCTAAGTGGGAGATTATTAAACTTATATATGGGCTTAATTAATTACCTAAACCAGTTATTCAGTGGGAGTTTGATTGACACAATAGAACCAATTTAGTTTGGTTCGTCACATGGTATGAAATAGGTTTGATAACCCTAATTCTATTATGGGAAATGTTTTAGGATTACAGTAGTATTCTATAAATACTAAGTTAGAGTCTCCAAAATCATAGTTAATGAAGTTTTCTCTGCACCCATTAGCAAGAAACATAAGGATATACTCTGAAAGCTTTAGAAGACTGTAACCAATGGATTTCAATTAAAGCTTGGAGCTTCTTGGAGCGTACGAGAATTGATCACTTCAAACAGGTATGTCTTCATGAGTCATTGTTTGTAGCTTCTCCATTGTATTCTAGGGTTCATGTATAGATTAGAATAGATTTGGTTGAAACCCTAATCATAATAATGTCTAACATATATAAGTCATCCAATCTAAATGGGTGTACATTTTCAATTGTACCCTCTTGAATGGATACCATTCCCCTACAAATAAGAGGAGGGAGTCAGCATCCAAATAACTTGAGTTCGAGATCACTTCTCTCTCTTTTTTGCATTCTCTAATTCTCTCACTGTCTCTAACTTTTTTCTTTGTAAATAGATTGTCTTTCTGTTTTAATCATTTTCATTTTGTTTTAAAAGTGTTGATCACAATCGTTGATATTCAGACGAGACCCAATTTTTCAGTGCAATATAAATTTTTTTTGCTAACGACGGGTATCCAGACCTTTGGCCTGACTAACCCTGCGGACCCATATTGACCCCACAACCTCATGGACCCATAGCAAGAAAGAAAGAGCACTTAACACTCCCGTGTGAATGGCTCCAAGTCAGTAAGAAGAGTTAAACTCAATACCTTCTATTTCCTAAGGTGTAGGCACCTTGTCGACTCAACTACCCCCTTAGGGTTTAGTGCAACATAATTAGAAGAACCAACAAGAGGCTATTTTTATCTTGAGATTGATTCATGGAACCTTTTATATTAATAAATGTGAATGCAATCTTAATAGTGATTGGACCACCATTGCAAGTAATTGTTACTTTTTATATATATATATATATATATATATATATATATATATATATATATATATATATATATATATATTTATTTATTTTGTTATGCATGCTTCATGTATTCTTGATTTGATTGTTTCTATATCAAGTCATATTGGTTTGTTGATTTGTTAAGTTTCAAATTTATATATTGAACTTATTTTTACACACGTGTCAATATAGATAAGTGTACTTAATTGAACTAGACTCCAAAATTTGACAAATGACAAAACTAAACTATTTTCTCTGTATTCAATGGTCGGAATAGGTACATCATTTGTTACGTGACAAATTAGTTATCTTATGACGTTTTGAAAAATAATAGTAGAAAATATATTAAAAAAAAACCCTATTTTTTCATGTCATTGAAAAAAAAAAGAAAAAAAAAAGAAATGGTTAGATAGGTCTCCCATGTATAAAAATTTGATTGGCTAAGTTCACCCTTTCAATCCTAATCCCATCAAAAATAAAATAAAATAAAATAAAATAAAATCTCTCAATCTTGTTTCTTGATTTTACATGTTATTTGGAGAATAATTCACATGTATCTACTTGTATCTTCCCTTAGATTCCATCATCATTCTTAACCATTAGATCCCACACCACATCGTCAGCGATGGGATCCCTTGAAAATTATGTATATGTAGGTAATCCCAACTCACTTATTTCTCATTTATTTCCAAAAGCAGAACGAATGATGAATGATTTTTCTATTTGTAACGGATTTTTTCATCGTCAGATCCGTTTCAATTCCCAAACGAAATACCAAAAGTACCCTTATAAATGATGACCGCAGCCTAATTTGAAAATAATATTTGGATATCGTAGAGACCCAATGGGATTGCTTGGGTTCAGTTCTCTCGCATATTCGGATTGTCCGGAAACTGTACACGGTAGGAATACCGAAAGTGGGGGAATCAGGAAGAACAACTCACGCGCTTGTTAGGTGCGTGATATTACGACAACTGGATCAGTTGGATGATTGTTACTGGTCTTACAGTGGGACCATATAAATAACGGAATGGCAGCACATCATTGATTCGTATCTCCACGCTCCAATCAAGCGAGTGGCTCTGAAACTCTATAAAAAAAATAATATAATTTGATCCTTCAACGATCATAAAATGGAGCCGTGGAACGAGGATTACAGCTGATTTCCAAATAAGAAACGTTTCAATTCTCTCTCTCCCTCGCGCCTCCAGTTCTCCTTGCAAAACAGTAATCTTACAGTTTTTGTTGGTTTTGGATATAATAGTTGATTAAAGGTTTCTGTCCTTGTTCCTCTCCCTTTCTATATCTCTCGCGAGCACGCACTTTTGCTGGCGAGAATTTTAATGGCGAAGAGAGGACAGGAAGCACAGGAGGGAAGGGGGCGGATGTCGTTCGTCGACACCATGCCTGTCTTCGCAAAGGAGCTCATAGCAGGAGGTGTTGCTGGTGGGATCGCAAAGACAGTCGTGGCTCCTCTCGAGCGTGTTAAGATTTTATTCCAGGTATCCATTATTAATTGGATCTTTTCCTTTAAGGATTTCGCTTTGACCCACTCAAATTTTGTCAGGAATTGTTTAATTTTCCCTCTTCATCATCTTTAATTTCATGGGTTCTAGTCTGTTTTTGTCTTTAATCTGTGGGAATTTCTCTTTGAAGTAGAATTTTTGATGGATTGAGTTCTTTTACTTCGAATCGCAAATTCGCCTTGTTTTCCTGTTACAGTTCAAGTTTTTGGTGGGTTCCGGCCGGAGCTACTGAGACTTACATTTTCTTATAATGAGGGTTCTCCTTTAACTTGTTACAATTTTTGCGTACAGGTTTCATATTCTGCAATAATCTTGTGACTGGGTTGTTCTAAAGCGGAGGTTTCAAGGAATAGTGTGATTTGGTTTAGGAGTATTATTAGTATAACATATTCGTTCATATGTTTTCCATTTAATATTCCAGATTAATGGTTAAATTCCGAAAGAAATTTTGAATGGTTCTATGGTCGGAGTAAGTTTCTATTTAAAAAAAAATTGAAAAAGCTGCTTGATTGCTATCTAAAATGAATGGGAATGGTTTTGTTTTCCATATTGACTGGTTTAGATTCTCTCACACCAAAAAAAGTACTTATTTGAATTTATTCTTGAAACACATTTCTTGTGTGCATAAATTCTTAAAACAACATTATTTCTAATTGTTTATTAAACTACATTACTTGGCATGAGTGCTCTTGAAAGGATAATGAAATGATAAATAAAATGGTGCCACTTCACATCAGAACCAAACTAGCTTCAAATATGGCTCAATTTCACGAAGTTATGTTTACAAAAACTTTGTTGAACATGAGGTCTAGGTCTTAATTAAGTTTCTGCTGAAGACTCCAGACTGCCATTGAATTCAACTATGGAAAGAATCATTTCCTTGCAAGATAAAGATATTCATTGCAGAACTTGAAAATAATGTATCTTGGACAGACTCATATCAAAACTTCTGTTCCTAAGTCTACAAGTGAGTTTTAGATGCTACCAAGGAGAACAAGAGCATGTGATTAGAATGTACTTGGGATGACTGTCTTGTTATCTCTGGCATTGAGACATAAACATTAGGGCAATCTGGGTAAACGCAGCACAGCCTCAGATATTTTTTCAATTTGTCTAAAGCTTCTCTTGTGTTTTTGTTGTAATTCTCAATGAATCAGCTGGTTATGAGTAGAGCAAGAATATGACTCTTTTACAGTCGTGCAAATTTTTTGTTGATCCTACAGAACACTGTATGAGATGAGCTATGGAATTCAATAGGTTAATGGAAATAATAATTTAACTTCCTTGCAGTGGTTATGTGAGGAACTAATTAAAATTTTCAGACTAGAAGAGCAGAATTTCGCAGTGCGGGGTTGCTAGGATCCTTCAAAAAGATTGTGGATACAGAAGGAATACTTGGTTTTTACAGGTAACGAGACCCTTTTGAGCTCCACATCAGTTCATTTATCCTGAGTTTGTCACTCATTGTTTTTTCTTTTCTAATATATTTATATATTTATGTGTTTTTCCGGTGATTTCGCTATCTATCTTTCTAGAGGAAATGGAGCTAGTGTTGCTAGGATTGTGCCATATGCAGCTCTGCATTTTATGGCCTATGAGCAGTATCGGCGATGGATTATACTCAGTTTTCCTAATTTTAAAAGAGGACCTATTCTTGATCTCATAGCAGGATCAGCAGCAGGAGGAACTGCAGTAATTTGCACTTATCCTCTTGATTTAGTTCGGACAAAGCTTGCTTATCAGGTGTAGTACTTGAAATTGGTAGTTCATTTCTTTTTCCCTTAGTTTCATGTGTCTCTGTAGCTGTAACTTCTCCATTGAAGTGTAGATTGAGATGTGATTAGCAGTGCAGGTTGTTGGACCATCAAGTTTGAACATTAAAGGGACTGAAGTATTTTATAGAGGAATTTTTGACTGTTTCTCAAAGATTTATAGAGAAAGTGGACTAAAGGGTCTCTATCGAGGAGTGGGTATGTCCTGATATAGAATCCGGTTGCTCTACCCACTGCCACTTAGGGGTGTGCTGCTGTTATTCTTATGCTGTTATTTTCTACTTTCATGATTTCACTCTGCCCAACTAACATATGATATTTTGGGTCAGCTCCATCACTCTATGGAATCTTCCCATATTCTGGTTTAAAGTTCTACTTCTACGAGGAGATGAAAAGTCATGTCCCTGAGGAACACAATAAAGATATCATGGTCAAACTTATTTGTGGATCAATTGCTGGTCTATTGGGTCAAACCTTCACTTACCCTCTTGATGTTGTTAGGCGTCAAATGCAGGTGATGAATTTTAATGGTCTAACTATTCAGATTTGGAAAAGCTGTGGACCTGAAGTGACAATAAAGTGGAAAACTATATTTTCAGGTCCAACGGCTCTCAGTGTCTGACAGTGTGGAGGTGAAGGGAACAATGGAGATGCTATTTCTGATCGTCCAGAAGCAGGGTTGGAAGCAGCTGTTTTCAGGGCTAAGCATCAACTACCTTAAGGTGACCAAAAACTACCCTGTGACATTTCTGGTTCTCTTTATTCCACTAGTGTTAATTGTGTGTTTGTGCTTGTGACCAGGTTGTACCGTCGGTGGCAATCGGGTTTACTGTCTATGATACTATGAAGTTACGGATGGGAGTTCCATCACGAGAAGACACTGCCATTGAGGTAGTGACTGAAGGAAGAAACACTCGTCCATCAGCCCTCCGCTCTTAACAATTGTTCAATTTTCAACTTAGCAGTCACACATTTGCGTAGAATGGTTCAGTCTCCACATGTATAGTCCATTTTTTGAGGCTGTTTACAACACATACATAGGTTTGTATTGCTTGACAAATAAACGGTTGACCAGGCCTAGATTCAACCTCATTCATTAGCTAGGATCATACCTCTGAGGATTTTATAGATCTTGAGCTTTGTACAAGCATTTTCTGTCATTATATTAGTGTAAATATTCATGGTCTTGAATCGGTTAGGAAATGAACTTTTTATGTGAACCCTGGTATGATCCATTGTAACATTTTTTAAGGAGGTAAACAAAATAAAATTGCTTTAGTTATTAGTTCTCATTTATCACAATTTCATTTCAAATGTAATTGAACAGTGAAGACATTGAAATCGTAATGTTCTCACAGCCCACATATCAATCTGACGGATCATCCACCCCTTCTTCCTATTGCTTGCCCAGGTTCATACCACTGAATTATAGAGGTGGTAATGCTACTCTTTTTTCTCCTCTGTTTTTGAACTATACTGATAAGATGTTATTGAGCCCCCAGCGCCCATATTGTTTACCCTGACCCAGTTGCTTCAGTCGATTAAGCAGTCGAAGTTGAGTCAGTCGCATCGGTTGTATTGAAAGGTGAAGAAACAACTAAAGCAAGGACGTAATTTTAGGCCTAGACCCAGAATCACAATAGAAAACTTAAGTTGAAAACAGAAATTTGAAAGAATGAAAGCTTCAGAGAAACCCAAAAAAGAAGAGTTGTTGAATGTCAATCAATATACAGGCTATTAGTTCCTGTACTACCATGATCAAACAGAAAAGATATTGAATATATTGGTTATAAGACCCTCATTGTAGGTGTAACTTAAACTAAATAAATTTTTTACCAAAAATAAATAAATAAAATATAAATCATTGTGTATTCTCCTCTCCTTGAAGCTTTCTATTTATAGACGAAAAAGGGAACTAGTTAGAAAGATCCTGGACTCTTCAAGAGAGACTCCAAGTTACACAAGTGATTTGAAAGAGAAGGAAAAATAGAGAAAGGGGACCACATAGGCAGTAGTCCAAAATGAGGACTACGCCTGTACAAGTTGGTCAGAATCCACAATGGGCCGAATTCAGGCCCATTTAGTTAAAACATTAACTAAAACTGAAGTTTAGTGAATGGGTAAAGCCCATCCTGTACTGACAAAGTGACGTCGAGTGACTGAGTCATAGAACTTGTAATCTTTTTTAGTCTGGGAATATCTAAGAAAGATACATTTGATGGACCGCGGAGACAATTTATCCGTTAAGGCTGAAACATATGGACAAAATAAACACAACCGAAGAATAGATGAGGACATACGGTTGATAAGATAGCGAGTAGTTAGTATAGCATCACCCCAAAGGTACTTAGGAAAGGCCATGACATGAGTGACCTAGCGACTTCTAACAGATGTCTATTCTTACGTTCAGCAACCCCATTTTGCTGGGGAGTATATGAACAGCTAATATGATAAAGCAGACCATTAGTAAAGCAAAAGTCAGCGATAGCATGTTGAGTGTATTCCAGGGCATTGTCAGTACGCAAAATACGGATAGAATTATCAAATATAGTTTGAATATCTTTGTAAAACCCCTTAAAAACATAAAGAAATTTGGAACGATCTTAAGTAAGTAAAGCCAGGTCATCTTGAAGTGATCATCCACAAAAGTTATAAAATAAAAATAACTTAGTCTATAAGGACACAACATGGTCTCCAAATATCATAATGAACTAAAGAAAAGCAAATATCATAATGAACTAAAGAAAAGGGAGATGAACTACAAAACTTATGATGAACAAGAAAAGACGAGCAGTGATGTTTGCCTAACTCACTAGCCTCACACTTAGGTGAGAGAGAAATTTGTAGCTAGGTATAAAGGCCTTTCATCTTGGGGAGAGATAGATGGCCGATCTGGTGATGCCATTGAAGCGAAGTGAGGGTGGAGGTGGTAGCAGCGGTAGTAGTAGGCCCAGTATGCTCCAAGTAGTAAAGACTAGCTTACTCAAGTCCATCACTAATCACCACGCTAGTTCTGAGATCCTGAAAGGTACAATGGGAAGGATAAAATGTCAATAAGCAATTCAGAGATTTAGCAAGTTGACTGATAGACACAAGGTTAAGAGGTAACTTAGGGACATGAAGGATAGAGTCATGAAGGTGGTTAGAGAAACCGTTCCATGCCATGTGGCTTTAGTGGAAAATCCATCAACTAGGAAAATAGGGACATATGTAGTTGTGTCCTTAAAAGAGATAAAAAGTGTAGACTTACCAGCCATGTGACACCAGGCTCTAGAATCAATGATCCATGGTGTAGAGGTTATGGTAGAAAGTAAAGTTGTGGAACCTGTATGGGCCAAGGTAGCAGAAGTGGATAAACTTTCTTGTTTGATATGTTGAACCCGACGAAGTAAAGCCTCTATCTAAGTTGACAAATTGAGGCTGCCTTGAGTAGGAGCAGTAGCAGGAGCAGGTGCACGAGCAGGTGCTGATGCAAGAGCATCATCAGTGGAAACAAAGTTGGCCAGAGCCTCAACCCATTCAAGGCGGCCATATTTGTCCTAACAGGTCTCAACATTATGATTAGTCTTTCCACAGTGAATACAATACCTGTTCGTTTTATCAAAGTTGGAACAACCAGTTCCACAATATGAAAAACTACATCCATGTCCCCGACCGGAACTGCGACCTTTACCAAAGGAGGAACCTCGGCCACCACCAGCATAGGGAGCAGAATTGTCTTTGGTATTTGTATAATCATTTTGAGGCACCAATCGTTGAAGATGAAAGAATGTCTCATTGAGAGTAAGAATCTTTCCACAGACCAGCAATTGGCTTTTTACAGATTGATAGTCTGGTGGAAGACCAGCTAGAACTTGACCACATAGCACATAGACTGTTGAACCTTAAGTTGTTCAAGATCAGTAATACGGGACTGAATAGCTTGTAATTCTTCAATGATTCCCTTGAATCCACTAAAATATTCAGATAGAGATATATCTCCCAAAGAATAGGTAAATATCTTCTCATATAGATCATAAATACAAGAAATATTTTTGTCTCAGGCATAGCTAGCACGAAGATCAGTCCATATGGCCTTAGCAGTAGTATGGAACATAACACTAGAGACAATGGAAGGATTGACACTATACCTAACTAGGTCTGAAGAGTTGAATTTTCATGCAATCTAAGCCTCATAATTTTTTATGGCCTCAGGCTCCTTAGTCACTAGATGGAGGATCATCAATAAGGTATTGCAGTTTACCTTTAGAATGTATGTAGGTCTTTACAGCCTGAGCCCATTGTAAATAGTTAGATTCACCTTTTAATTTAATGATGGTGATCTGAACAAGGGAATGGTTACGATCAGCCATCAATACGATACCAGTAAATAAAATAGTAGTGTAAAAGATATCACCCGTATGATCTGGATCTTTGTAAGTTGCAGATCTGATCTTGGACAGAAATATTGAGGCAGCAATAGAGGCCACCAGATCAAGCCGAACAGGTATGATTCACTCAAGAAGAAGAGTATCTGGCTTCAAGGACTAGTAACAAAAGCAAACCAGGGCGATGATCAGGTCTGTATTAAGTAGCAGATGAAGGCAGCAATAGCAGCTTCGTATCCAGAAAGCAGAACAGTCAATCTGATCTGGGTAGAGCAGATCGAGACATTGCAGAGGGCAACAACAGGTAATGTAGCAGTAGTAATCTTCAGATCATATCGCAGTAATAGCAGGTTGAGTAGGGTATTATAATAACAGTATTTAGCACATAAGGGTAGTAGAAGAGGGAGTCCCAATTCGTCTCCAATTACATCGGTAGATGCGCCTGGATGGGCGATTGGAGCCTCCAATAATTGGAGACGATTTCAACCCAGAGAAGAGGAGGGTAGTTTAGGGGACTCTCCAACCAGCAATAAAGGATTACAGCAGTAATCTATTAATGCTCTGATACCATGTCACTTAAACTAAATAAATAGAACACAAAACCAGGAAAAGAAGGGAACGAGATATGAAGGGGAAAAAAAAAGGAGGGGGGATGTGGAAGAGAGGGAGGGGGAAGAGAGAGAGAGAGATCACAGCTTAAGGAGAGCTGAGTCGATTGTGTATTCTCATGTCCTTGAAGCCTTCTATTTATAGAGGAAAAAGGAAACTAGTTAGAAAGATTTTGGACTCTTCAAAAGAGAGTCCAACTTACAAGTGATTTGAAAGACTCAGAGGAATAATAGATAAGGGGTCTCTTCAAAAGAGAAGTCTGTTCTTCCGACTAATACTCTGAAACTTTGAAGCAATGGGAAATCTTTGTCAACGCTCAGGCAAAATTAGTAAAAATCCACTCGAGAAATGGTAAATCATGCATTCTTAAGCACTTATAAGATTAAAAATTCATTTCATCTAATTCGGAGGTCGTGAAATTTCATTACAAGCACCAGTTCATCTTCAATCACGGGCAGCAATCTGTGTGTTCCTTCCTAAAGCCAAAGCATTTTAAACCCCTTTATACAATATAAACTGCCGATGGGAATGAATCTAGTTACATACCAATAGATGAACCAAAATTTCAAAAGAAGAACACCTTCACCAGTAATCCCCGCACGAGCATTTGCCGTCCTTGAAATGATGAAATCGTTTGTTATCCCTAACAATGAGCTCCCTTCCAACAATCTTAGACATGATCTTGATTGCATTGTGACAGTCACCACAGATACGTAGGTTCTTGATAATCCTAAGGGGTGTTCTTGCTGGAGTACTGATTAGACCATAAGCTATAGCCAGACGCTCACTGTGATAGAGCAAAGCCTGCTCTTTGGCCTCCTGATCAATGTCATGAAGCACATATCTTGTATCAGGGACGTAACCAGCTTCCTTCATCTGCCCACTCAAGCCCTTCAATTTCTCATTTGCCTCATCTTTGTAAGGTTGGCTACAACGATATTCACTAACCTTGTTCTTCCCATCGAGCATGTTGATTGCTGTGCGTTTCTTTGGTGGTGGTGTCGGTATCTTGTTTGCAACAGCCTTGGAGGGGTCGAGAGCAACCAACAACTCCTCAGCACGGTCTTCCATATCAATATCACCATGAATTCGAGCAAAATTCATCAATGCCTCCCAAACTGCTGCCGTGGGCTCCATGGGCAATTTCTCAATGAACTCTTCAGCTTCAATAACATGCCCTGATTTCCCAAGAACGTCAATAAGGCTCAAGTAATGCTCCATCCCTGAGGAAATTCCATATTCATTCTTCATCAATTCAAAGTGTATGAAGCCTTCTTCTACAGCTTCTGCACTAGCACAAGCTGCCAAAACAGCAAGGAGGGTCTGCCCATCAGGCCTCAATCCCAGCTTCCTCATCTGTTCAAACAACTGCAACCCATCATCTCCTTGCCCATTTGTTGCATATCCATTTATCATCAAATGCCAGGAATCCATATTTCTCGCAGGAGTATGATCAAACACTCTGCGGGCATCAACCATACTTCCACATCTGCTATACATCTCCATCACTTTATTACTCAACTGAACATCACCCTTAAACGGAGACCGCAACAAGAAATCGTGGACCTTTTTGCCTTCTTCAAGCAACTTTGAGTTCCCACACGAGGTCAATAGCGCAGAAAAGGTATGAGGATCGGCACGAACACCTTGACTCATGAACTCAATGGCTTCTTTGATCTTCCCCTCCCAGCCCAAACTCATCAAATCAACGTTGGCAGGGGGTGCCGCATTAGGAGTTCCATTATCAACGACCTGTCTCGGGTTCTGATCTTGAGGATTCCACTGGTTAGGGTTTCCATGCTGAGGGTAATTCTGACCTTGCGGGTTCTGCGGATTCGGATTCCACTGGTTAGGGTTGCCGCGCTGAGGGAAATTCTGGCCTTGTTGTGGGTTCCACTGATTAGGGTTCCTGCGTGGAGCGAAGTTCTGATCCGGAGAGTTCCATTGATTGGGCGGTCCTCCACGCTGAAAATTGTTCTGATCGGGGGAATTCCACTGATTAGGGTGTTCGCGCTGGAAGACCCTAGAATCAGATGGATGGGGGATCTGATATTTATGGTTATCAGGGACCGCCGACGTGCTGAGGGATTTGAAGGGGAGATTTCTAGCGGCGCAAGGTACGATTTTGAATCTCAGGTTTTGGTTGCGATAGAAGATGAACTGAGAAGAGTATGTGGGTCGTACTTTGGAGAGAGCAGCGAACGTGTAGTTCCCCGCTCGCTGGATCATCATGAAAGACGCCATTACGTCTGCGACCAGCAGAACCCAAGCTTCAATTGAAGCCTGCGGGAAGGATTGGTTTGCAAAATAGGATTTGTGAGACGGGGAGCAGTCAGGGGTTTATCTAGGGTTCTTCAATGGACCTCATGCCCTACGAACTACGATTCTTATCTGGTTATCGAGAGTTCGAGACGTCAATAGGAGGGACACCCGTTGCAGCCCTAGTTTCAAGGCTGAGCCGTTGAGGAGGGATAAGGGATTGATGAAAACGGGAATCGTCTATGAATTGACCAAACTGCCCGTAATAGCTCCCGCATGGTACCGACAAGAGCCGCAGACAGAGGACAGATTTTTGGGCTGTCAGGCCCAACCAACCAGAACCGGGCCAGGATCGCTTGTAGCCCTTTTGATGTAGTAGTATTGATCATGATCATTAAGAGTGTATTGAAATATGTGACCAATGAAATTTCAATGGTCAAGATCAACACTGCTATACCAAAGTGCTATAGATAATTTTTTTTTTTTTTCCTTCAACAGAAGCCAAGTAGGGAACTGGGTACATATGGGTGATAGCGGATAAAGTCCCTACCCAGATGGTTCGTCGGAGCAGGCAATCCCAAACTTGATCATTTTGAGGTTGAACAAGTAGCAGAGGAGAAGTGCGAGGAGAAAGAGGAAGACAGTGGTTGTGGAGGGAACCATGTGGAGTAGGTCCATAGGGGTGTCAACAGGTCGATTTGGTCTGGTTTATGCTTTTTAAGGGTGGTCCAAAACATGTCTAATAATAGATTCGGATTGGGGTAGGTTCCACTGCACAAGTTAGTTGACGGGGCTAATTTCGTGTCGAATTGTTATCGGCCAAGCTTAATGGATTCTAATCGGTCTATTTTCAATTCGATATACATATATATATATATATATATATATATTAAAAAAAGTTGGATTAATGGGCTTTATCGGGCCATTATTGGCCTGATTAGGTTTTGATTTTGGTTTCCTATATGTGTATTAATAAAATGTTGGCTTAATGAACTCTTATCGGGTCATTATTGGACTGATTGGATTTAAGTCTTATTGATCCAGTTTGGTTCAGGCTTATCAATTGGTCCATTCTGGTTTCGATTCTCATCGGACTCTAAAAAACACAAACCAAATCTTATTCAATAAGTTTCGGTTTCGATTTGGTCCAAGCAGAATCGGTTTGTTCGGTTTCGGTTTTTGGTTTGGGCCCAATTTTGACAACCCTTCAGAGGAGGTGCTTTGAAACAAGGGTTTCGGTTCATAAACGGTTTATTGGTTCATATCGGTTTGGTTTTATTCAAGATTAGTATTATTAGTAGAAACCATAATCAAACCGATTTAAGAATCGGACCTTGTTTTCTAAACCAAAACGAAACCGAATTAAGAATCAGTTTACCATTCTTTACTGGTTTCATTTAATCAGTTCATAAATGATTTCTTACAAGGTTAATGGGAAGGAACGAATATTCTATGACCATAATAGTTCAATAAATAAACTCTAAACATTGATAATAAACTAAAAAAATATCATATGACATGGCATTGCATTTTGTCTAGGCATAGTGCATTAAAATTTTATACGTATTACATTTAGTCAGCAGTTAATAGATTTTATTTGGTTTCGTTATAATCGGTTATACATTTGTCAGTTAACAGATTTTACTTGGTCTCTTAATCGGATTTTCTTGGTTTTCCTTGGGTTTTATTTAATTGATTTTTTTGCTCCATTTATGATTTAATGGTTCTAAATTACATTCGAACCGATTAACTATGTGTAAAACCAGAACCAAATCAATTTATTTTGGTTCGACTTGTTTTCTCTATTTCGCTTCAGAATTGACTCCTTTACTCTACTCTAAGAGCATTAAGATGAGAGATAGTGTTACGATCCCATATCAGTCTTACGGACAATTAATCTTATATTATTCAATTGATAAAAAAATCCAAATCCAAATATCAAATCACTGTCCACACAATAACGGTATCCTCCTCATAGATGGAGTTCATCTCCTGCCATCCATCCGACGAATTAGGCTACATTAGCTTATGGTGCCGGCTACCCCAGCTCCTTCAATGAACGACAGAACCGATTAAACAACAGGAGATGAGCCCTGTCCTGTCCTTGTAGCAGCACCACAACTTTTTTTCCCTTTTCTTTCAAATCAGTGTCAACCAATAAGAAGTCCACAAATCATACGTAACAACAATGAGTGGGTCCAGGAATATAACTTGGTCAGATAAATGAATGAACCGATTTGATATACGTACCGTACCGTACCTATGCATGAGGATGAAAACCTCGCCCTGATAAATAGAAACAAGGGCTTTCCAACTTAATATTTTAATATTTTTTTCCCGGGAGCTAACCTTCTATTTTGTTACCCCCAAAAAAAAAAAAAAAAAAAAAAAAAAAACCTTATTTTTATAATTATTTATAGGCCATCGGGGTTCAGATTTATCCGAAAAACATGAAAGAAAAGGTCTCTAGAGTTTAGACCTGATGGAAACGACTTTACTTGAAGAGGATCTGTTCTGTAGGTTCGTACCTTTGTATCCTTGAGTCTCTAAAGGAGACAGGAATATAATTAAGTTTGATTGATGAGTCATGACCTTATTTATTTATAATCAGAGCGTGATTGACGGTCTCGATGGAGTCCTGTCTGACAGTCCACCAAAACTTTATTTTTTTCCCATCCAGACATCAGATATGAACCTTGTTGTTCATGGGTTCACAATGAGATCTAATGCAAGTTCGGTTTTATTTTTGCAAGAACTCCGGCCAAGTGATATTTTTCTGGGTTAAATAGCAAGTATTGAATGATTGGAATTGAAAGTTACTTTAATGGTGGATCATCTAACCTTTCAAAGATATTTCCATATTTACACAGACAAAAATAAAACATGCACTAAAATGGATTTGATCCAATCAAGGAAAGTGGCCTGGAAGAAAAAAATATGAAAAGCAAATTATATTTCTTTCAGGATCACTTGCGTACTATATCGAAGAACCCAACTGAATGCGAAAGGTCTACCAATCAAATCAAAGTTCAAAATCAGAGACGCAAAATCAACCCTATAATAATCAAATCTTATCAGTGACAGGATTCATAGTTCTATAAATCAATACGGGAAGAACAAGCATCTACGAAATCAGATGATAACGATGAACTAATGGAAGATTTACTCAGAGATTATACACGCCACACATATCATCATGGAGTAAAACAGAAAAACAATACCACAAACCATATGTTTGAAGAAGAAGAAAAACTACTATTAATACTACTTACTCTTCAATTTGGATCAGATAATGTAATCAGACCACTCGGAGATAAAGGAGGTATGATCCATGGATTCTCCAGGAACGTCTTCAAGCTTGGAAGGCTTCTCTTTCCCTCCGACAAGCCTCGCCGGATTCCCAACCGCTGTCGTCCTCGGCGGCACATCAATCAAAACAACAGCTCCAGCTCCAATCTTCGCACCTTCTCCGATCTTCACATTTCCCAAAATCGTCGCTCCAGCTCCAATCAAAACCCCATCGCCGATCTTCGGGTGCCGATCCCCTCCAACCTTGCCAGTCCCACCCAGAGTAACATGATGCAAAATCGATACATTATTCCCAATCACAGCAGTTTCCCCAATCACAACCCCAGTAGCGTGATCGAGCAAAATCCCTTTCCCAATCTTGGCTGCAGGGTGAATATCTACGGCGAAGACATCAGCGATACGAGAGTGGAGAGCTAGGGCAAGGGGGCGACGAGACTGGTTCCAGAGCTTGTGGGAGACACGATGAGCTTGGCAAGCGAGGAAGCCCTTGTAATTGAGGAGACAATGAGAGAAGGAGACACATGCAGGGTCGCGGACATGAGCTGCACGAAGGTCGGCGACGGTGGCGGCACGAAGGGCGGGGTCGGTGGTGAGGGAGTTGAGGAAAAGGTCGTAGAGGAGAGTGGAGAGGAGGGTAGAAGAGGAGAGCTTGTTGCCGAGATGAAAGGAGAGGGATCGTTCGAGAGAGGAGTGAGAGAGGATTGTGGAGTAGAGGTAACTCGCAAGTGCAGGTTCTGATTCAGCGTCTCTGCGTGCCTCTGCTTTGATCTGTGTCCAAACCCAGCCTTCATCTTCACTTGCGCAGGTGAAAGGTAACGGTGCTGGTGTGGGTGATGTTGCCGGAGGGTAATGATTGTTTACTTCTCCGCTGGGGATCGTCGCTGTGGTCGTCGGCATGGTCAGAGGAGTAAGGAGATGAGGATTTCAGGTGTACGAGAGAAGCGACGCGGAGGGTCGGAAGGAAGGTAAGGAAAGCAAGGAGAGAGAGAGAGAGAGAGAGAGACACAGAGACAGAGACAGAGACAGAGAGTCAATATCAGAGATACCAACCCCACTTTTGCTAATTATCTATCATTCTCACTCCCCAGTTTCAAACTTTTTTTCAGATTCCCCATAAACCTATACTTTTATCTCTGTTTCTCCCCCTACAATTCAGAATCTGTGAATAATTAAGGGTAATGGAGGAATTTTAAATCATTACAGGGGAGAAAGAATGATGGAAATCTAATTTTATGAGGAATAAAAATTAATAATTAAAATTTCATTTACATCCCATCAAAGATTGTTAACATCATCTACACCCATAAGAATGCAGAAACATCACCTAGGTCCACTTAACTGACGAAAATCACTAAAATTGTTAAATATAGTTTTACCCTTCATTTTTATATTTTATCTTTTTAATTTTAAAAAACTTAAAAAGATTTATTCCAAACAGCCTTCTTCTCCAGCGATGTGAAGATTTTTCCGATAATGTGAGCTTGAGACAAAATTTGGACATGCTTGCACTCCATCATTTCCACAATATCGCGTCGGCAACTGCAGAACCCATTACAGTATCAATATCGAATCCAGCAAGAATTCGTGACATGATGAAGAAGAATTCTTCTCCAACACGCTTGCCATACCCAACTAAACAAATCCTTCATTTCATCAAATTTAGAAGCCCTAGATCGAGATGGATCAAAGGAGCAATCTATTGAAGGAAAATGGAAAATAAAGAAAAGAACAGTACCAAAAATCCGAAACTGATGGAGATGATGACAGTGAAAGCAATGGAGATTGCGGCTAGATCGAGATTTCCCAAATGTCCTGCAAATGCTTGAATTATTAGAGTCATGGCGTACAAGGCTACACAACTGAAAATAGCAGGACCTGCGATCTGCCATATCTTCTTCGATTCCACCCATATCCTTTGAATCACAGATCCTTCGCTTCCCTCTTCTAACAGGGGAACATCATCTTCCCTCATTCTCTCGCTCTCTCTGCATCTCTAGGGCTCCGGTTTTTCTGCTTCCAACCCTCGTTAATAATCAAAGAACTACCAAAAAAATTGCTAGCTGGGTGGAACAGGTCCCACGAATTCGAGTGATTCTCATAATTGCTACCATTTTTCTTCCTCAAAAGGAACACAAATTTCCATGAATGAAGGTTCAACTGTAAGTTTAATCAGAGCGTATTCGTCTCTCTCTCTCTCTGCATATATTTCAGTCGATGAAGAACAAAAATAAAATTAAAAATTATTTATTAATATGCTTTCATCCACAACCATTACCAGCTTCTGCCATATGAATCTGACTATGGAGAAGAGCAGAAGAGGAAAGAAGAAGAGGAAAGAAAGAAGAAGAAGAAGAAGGGTAAAATGGTATTTTATCTTTACTCTAAAGGCAGTATTGTCCATGGAAAATTTTATTTCAGTTGACGTCAGCATCTAACGAGAATTAACTGACGAATTGGACTTCTTTGATTACCACAGCCAAAGTTTTGGGACCTAAGTGATGTTTTTATAAACTTATGGGTGTAGATGATATTAACAATCTTTGATGGGGTGTAGATGAAATTTTTTCTACTAAAAAAATATAATTCAAAAGTTACTCTTGCTTTCGAAGCAACACCATTTATAGAAAATAACAGCTGGATGACTGACACTTGTGCATGATCAATACGTGCTAAACCTCTCCATTGCATGATTGACATGTGTCATGACATATTTAAAATGAAAACAATATTATTTACCCAAAGAGACAGATCCTAAAGAAAAAAACGTATGTGTATTTTACACGCAACTATAATTCCCCTTTATGTCTAAAGACGTGACATCTCAAAAATGTGGGATCCATTAGATGTAGACCGAGGTGATCTATACTAAAAAACATATAGGATAATTTATATCCAAACAAATTTCTTACTTAGATAATCCATATTCAATCACTATGAAATTTCTTTCTTGAAGCCAGTTTAAGCAAGAATGAGTTCAAGTTGATGTCAACCCGGAAGGGGTACCTCTAAGGAGCCTACATTTCAGAAAATTGAAGGTACATATATTTGTGAGGTCAATACGGACCTGTAGGATTAGTCAAGCTGAAGGTCTGGGTACCGGTCTTAAAAAAAAAAAAATAAGTAAAAACAAACAACAAATAACAAACAACAACAACAACCACGACGCTCAAATTGATATCAATGAATTTGAACAGCTAACATGGAACTCGGATCTTTGGTAAGGTAAATATGCTTCAAGCCAAAAGACATGTTTTCTAAGATAAGTCAGCATAACAGATTTAGTTCAGATGAGCCATCAAAACATTTTTGTGGATTTCAAGAGTATGAGAGAAGCGTCCCGGAGGGTTGTTTTCTTTACCGAGATAAACCGATACCAATCGATCCTACTAAAAAAAACAAGGCCGTTTCATTTACACGTATATGTATTTTTGACAAAACTATTGCCTTATGCCTTATGAGATGTCACATCTCTAAAATGTGGGACCCATTAAATATGGACAAAGGTGATCTATACTCGAAAACATATAGGATAATCCATATCCAATCAAATTTCTTTCTTAAAATTAATTCAAACGAGAATGAGCTCAAGTTGATATTAACATAAAGGGTGGCAAAGAACCTATGCCTCAAGAAACAGAAGATACTGAATTCGACTCCTCTTACTACATTAGCATTAACATAAGGTGTTAAATGCTCTATCTTTTTTGCTATGGGTTCAAATGGAATAATTCTCGTTCAACCTGAATGACCCGATCCATGTTGTCTTGGGATCAATATGGACCCACAGATTAATCAAAATCCATGCAACCGGGAAGGGGGGGATGAACCCATAGGATTAGTCAAACCAAAGTTCTGGATACCTGTCGTTAGCCTAGGAAAAAGCTTAAAAATCTTAAGTTGATATCAATGAATTTGCACAGCTCACTTGAAACTCAGATAATTAGTAAGGTTAACATACTTTGAGCCAAAAAAAACATGTTTTCTGAGATAATTCAGCATAACAGAGATTAACAGATTTAGTTCAAATGAGCCAGCAATACACATTTTGTACAGCAGAGGGCAGGAGCCTCTCTTTCACGCTTGAATGATCAAGAATTGCAAAGCCCCATCCTTTTCCTTCTCACTTCCATTTCTCCCTTCGATATCCTTGCTTTAGCATCCATGAACGAGTTAGTGAAATCCATTTCTCAGCTATAAAGATTGAAGTACAGCAAAAGGAGGAAATGAATCATGAAGTTATTTCTAAATACATTGCCATCGGTCAGTTCATTTGCATTCTCTGGTCATCAATCCTCAATTGATTCCTATCTCCAATCCGACGACCCTTTCTCTTGTTCATTTCTGAGTACATTTCTTCTATCATTGGTTTCCAGAGGCGAACTCGTGCGTTTATAAACCAATTGGCGACCTGATCACAAACCCATGAACACAAGTCAAAGAAATAACTCTTCAAGCCATAACCAACAAAGAACAAATGCGGTTTCCTTCCCTGAATAAGCATAAGATACTCGAGCTTATGGTAAATGAAGAATACCTGGCTTCTTGTCAACCCACTTCTTATTGCAAGTAGATGCTTCTCTGAATCTTTCGGATACCTGAAAATCCATTGAAGTTTTTGAATGAAACAATGTTGGACATGGTTTTAGTAATAACTTTTAGTCTCATTTACTGATAGGAAATACTATGTATGATGGACCAGAATGAAGCAGGCTGGAGTCCAAAAATTTAATGCTTCTGGCTAGGAGATCCTCTGTAACCAAAATAAACGGCTGACCTTCAAATTAACTGTCAACATATCATGACAATATAGGATGGTTGTGTTCATACAGTTGTGTTTTATTTACCAAATTAGCCTCCTACCCTAGTACCCATTAAATAGAGGGCCGAAAACCAGCACCTGCAAGCATATATTATGACTAAAATGCTGTGGAAAAAGGTTAATAGCTACTCTTGAAAGAGAACTCACGGATGAAGAAAGTTATGAAACATCCACGCCCGTAAAACGGAGACAGATTTTTCTGGCAGCCCTCTTTGTGGTCTCCATGATTGATGATCTCTTCTCCTCAGGTGCTGGAGAGCCCATTGCTTTTGGATGAAAGATGACTTGAAAGATGTCCCCTCTCTATTTTGTCCACTGCTGAGGCCTTCTTCAATTGCAAGGATTTGATTGGTGATTCTCTCCCTTAAGTTGTTATATACGACAGAGATTGTTTGAAGACTAAAACGGGCATGTATCTGAGGGTCCAGCTCAGTTGCAGCATGAAATGCAGATGTTACAGTATGGATCTCATCCAAGCAGTAGTTATATCTGTTATCAACCTGAATATTAAAAAATGCAATTATAATGTATCTTCAGTATTCCAAAAAAAAAGAAGATACTAATACTATAAATGCTGAAGAGTTTTGACTTTGGATGGGGACATGTAAACCTGGCCAGGCCACAGTCTCACAGGTAACTCAGGAAACCCAGGTTTTGTTCCAAAGAAGAACCTGGCTGACATAGCAGTAGTAACTCGAGATCCATAATAAAACTCATTCGGCTACTGTACCATTTTCTTTGGGAGTAATTATCTGAAAACTAAAAATGAACAATAAATCAAGTATAATTTCCACAGATGCCAGACACCCAGCATCTTCTTTTATGTCCCATCATGGATGAGCACAGTGACTCACTGAATTCCTTGGCTGGATATTTTCAGTGTGTACCACAGCTATCACAGGGAAAGAACAAAAAAATAAAAAGGAGCTAGATACCAGTTCTAGCAGAGACTGCAGTTGAGTTTTCTTTGCTTCATTTTCCTGTCTTTGCAATGTGAACTTAACTTTGGATCTGACATCTCCAGCAGGATATTGAGATTCATCAGAGTCTACAGAATTCTCTCTTATATCAGAGAAATCTGAAGAAAATGAAATATTTGCCCCAGTTCCAATCCTTCCCGGTGAATATCTACCTTCGTCTGGATGTTCAAGTGAATAGCTTGCAATTTCAGTGAGTATTTGCTGAGCCACATGGAGATATTTCGATCCAGACAAAATATGTGACAAGTGGAAAAGTTTATATGAACCACAACTCAGAGAAAACTCCTTACTCTTGCTACAGGTTTGCTCTGAAGCCAATCCCATTCCCAGCCCATTTTCGTACAAAGAATGCTGAGTAAAACCAGAGCAGCTTATTTCCGAGTGCTGATCTGGGATGGTGGGTACAGTGGTAATAGATGGTTGGCATGTGGCAAGACTTAGAGACAGCTCCTTACTAGGCATACGATAGGTGTATGAATCATCTGCAGTGCAGTTAAACTTGTCAGATGAAATCCATGTACTGGAGCCTAAGCAACCAACAAAACGGTATGGCTCGCTAGTCGTAGTCATTGGAGTTTTCCCTGTAAGCTCCTCACCATCTAAAAACTTCTCCATATCCCATTTAGCATCCAATTGCCTGGGCAAACTGCAGTCCTTGGGAGCCATAAACTCCATATCACCATGTCCTCTATTGTATTGAACATTCCCAGAGGCTGTAAATGATGAATCTGAAGTGTTGTAGCCATTTAAAGCAAAAGTTCTCAAATCCTCCAATGGCAAGGTGGTTGGGGCAGAAATTGTGACCCTATCATTATTTTCATGCAGAGTACTAGTTGTTTCAAAAATGTTAGGAAGTGATGTAGTAGAGAGAGAGGCTCCTCCACTGAACTGCTCCTGAAACTCACTGTTGTTCACAGGATGCAAACTGCTGACTGAAGCATTTCTAATGCCTTGTCTATTGAGCAGTAAATTTCTAGACGCTGAAGCATCTGAATCAATAATCCCACCATTAATTGTTATTGGGATTTCATCTCGGAGATCATTAATTTCTTCTCCTTGCAATGTTGGGAGCGAAGGATATCCAGCTATGAAATGGCTTTGGCTATTAAGAATCAGCGACTGGACAAGTGCATCGGATAACATATGTGAGGGGATCCCATCTATGACCATAGGATTTCGATCAGCAATTTCTGGCAATGTGTTGATTATGGCATTCTCCATTTGACAACCGGACAGCAAAGGACTGTTGTACATCATATACAACACCCGCTAAGCCATTTTCCGTGGCTTAAAGTCAATAATAGATCACTCTGTGAAACTAGAGTAAGAGATAAGTGACTTCAAAAATCCACAGAAGTCAGTGGTTAATTCCTTGTGTTTGTTGCATGTTCCACACCCAGGAAACTATAACATCAAAGCAGCCTGCGACCATATTTCAAACCAGTGTTCATAATCCTAGTGGATCTCCCTGAGAGAAGAGATCAGAAAACTGTAATTCACTTGTCACTTCTCTGGCAAAAGGCTTCTGTGCTCCAATTGGTCTTTTGTCATTCTCAGCATCTGCTATTGGTTACCTTCAGGAAATATAGGTCTGGAATAGACACCCATATATAAGTTATCTAGATGGGCAACTGAACACTGCTTTAGAAAACAGGAACTGAAAGATAGGAAACCAAAGACATTTAAACTGAATAAAACCATAAGTGAAGAAAGAATTTACTGGAAAATGTGAAATTAGTAACAATGCACATCTAGGGTCAGCACCCAGTATAAGAGATTCAAATGAAATATGCTATTAGATCATAACGCACCAGTTGGATTTGCCATAAGCTTCACAGAGAGATTGCTAACAATCTTTGGGCTATTGAGATGGGTGGGTTAACATATGGAAGGATTTCAAATGACAAGTTTCTGCACTAAAAAGTTTGATTCCTTTATCATTGAGCTTACCGTCAGACATACACAAAGATGAATCTTATCCCTGCTTCAGTCCTCATTAACAAGTAAACTCATCCCGATGACTCCATATATAATCTGAATAAAGTTGCAAAAATAGTCAAGAATACAAGTTTTCAATGTTATTTGGAGGTATTTCCATTGCATCCTCACCTCTTCATGAGGGCTTCAAATATTAGTCATTTGTTGGGTTCTCAACTTTCTGACTCATCATCCAACCATCATATATTTGATATGAAAAGATCATGCCATCCTTTAAAGCATCTAACTTCCAATTATCACCTAACAACTCTCTTTCTAATTTCAATAGCCTATTGGATAAGAAACAATGCTATAAACCACTCTCATCCAATGATCCAAGAAGCAAGATTGTCTCAGGCCCAGAGAAAGGTGTGCAAGTTTTCAGATAGAAACCCGGTAGTAATCCAGCAGGGCACATGTGGGTCCTACAAATCCAGTTGTCAGACAGCGTAGGTCCAGCTACGTCTACTGAAGTGCCAGAACCTTGTGGTAGAAGTAAGATGAATGCCTTAAGGATGCAATTCATAGGTAACAAGATATGGGAAATACTTTGTAGAAGTTGGATGTAGTGATTGACCAAACACAGTGCGGAAGCCACTCTGAAGTCACTAGAACAGCTGAAGCAAAAAAAAAAATGAACACAAGAAGGCTCCTAATAAATTTTTTTATCCAGCAACGTCCAGCTGAAAGCCAAGAGAGTTCTGCTACTCACAATATATCAATAGACCATAGTAATCATACTGGAATGAGATAGCGCTGTTAATCTGTTCCTCAAAACTATGAAGCCAGCTCATGGAGCAGAACCGACATAAACAATAAAGAAAATGGATTTCTTATCTCATGACCATCTCATTAATTGTAATATCAAGATAAACTAAAGGAAGGAGCAAGATAAGTAGCTTTGTGATTGGACCTATTTTAAATGCCGACCAGTAACACCCAGTAGAGAGGAATTTCTAATCCAGCCTGTACAACAGATCCACACAATTTGAAATATGGATGAGCCAAAATTTATGGGTCCGGATGCGTGCTTTGGTAAAGGCATGTCTTACTGCCAAAGGATCCTTCCCTTTTGCACGGCTGCATTTGTGTATGTATATGTACAGAAATGAAGATTTTTTACATCAGTTGTTACTGTATGGGGGTTTTAATTTATTTATGCAGGTATTCGCTAACAAAGGGAAAAAAATGGAAAAGAAATACACGCATAACTGTCACAGAACAACAGATCATGAAGTTGCAGCCTTACAAAGATGGTCCAGTTTTGCCACTCCTACTGCCACATAAACATGGTTAGGAGTTGTCTGCAGAGTTTTCTACTCAGAAAGTTCCATAAAGCTAGGGAAGAATTTTCTTTAACCTGCAAGTTCAATGCATGTGAGACAGCAGCTGATTAATGTGGTACAAAACATATATAATAAAAGTTCAACATAACACATAGTGCAATTTGAGAGGGAAACAGTTCTTTTCCCAAGCAATGTGCAACATAAAAACATCACCACAGCAAAAATGCACCACCACACAGATAGGCATGAATAAGGATATAGAATATTGGCAAGAAGTAAAACAAGAAAATATCGTTCTTAGCAAATCTACAAGAAGCAATGACTACTAACAAAGCATATGCATCAATCGACACAAGGTTCTAACAATGTAATAACAGTTACAATGGATATTAGGGACCCTAGATATTATAAGCTTAGCTGCAAGGAGGTTTCACAAGACAGAGAAGTTCTGGTAGTAATGATACCAAGTTAAACAGTTGAAATGATCTTCAGACTATATACCAGATATTGCAAGGAAGTGCAAGAAAGTGCAAGGAAGATGGGGACAGGAAAGGAAAAGGAAAGTCAGTTTATCAATAAATAAAGAAGTTCGTACATTCGTATCAATAAATGGTTACAATTGTATGCCAATTTTTGAACCAAATGAGAAATATGCTAATGTAAGAGCAATGAATTTGCAACCTCAACTCCTTTAGGAGGAGCATTTTAAGATTTGAACGGATCTGGAAATTTATTATATAAAGAGGACAGGATGAACTCTAGTATGGGATGATACTGAACTCTTAACCTCTAAAATGCAGAATATCCAGTCTTTGCAGTTAAGATTGTTGAAAGGACATAACAGAGACCATATATCCATTCTAAACTATAAGACAGCACCAAAATGCATGCTATGAAAATAGTTTCCAGGCTAAAACAATTCCTAATATAAAAAATAAAAATAAAAACTCCAGTGTAAGAACTTCAATAGATAGTTAACAGATAAAGAGATTAATAGAAATTGTGAACATCAACAGATAGTTTCAGATAAAGACACTAATACAAATGGTTTAAACTCTAAAGTAACAACAGAGGCTAGAGGAAGGGATTGTGCAAGAACGAACCTCCCACCCGTTTGCAGGAGAGCTCCCACCGACCATGGAATGAACCAACTAATATGTAATGTCCTCCATAGAACCTGACCAAAGAATAGGAACCCATTACATCCTAGCTTTTCCCGTTTGATCTGACAACCAAAACTCAAAGTTCCTTGAAAAGAACATTCATTTGACAGACGTTAAAAGTAGGTTCCATGAGGGAACTCAAAAACAAGAACATACAGGACAAAGGTCACTAGGAATCAACGTTTTCCTTTTCCTTCAAACTGTCAAGTCAAGAGCCAAAAAGAAGTTGTCTCTTTACCATCTTTCGCTTCGTTTTGATTCATCATAAAATTGGGTTTTTTCTCGCATAACCCATAAAAACGAAAGAGTGGACTTCAGAAGGCCACAGGACTCTTGCATTATAACCCTCTTAAACCACAAAACCAAAGCAAAAGCTACAATTAAAATTAAAAGTTCTCTCTCTCTCTCTCTCTCTCTCTCTCTCTCTCTCTCTCTCTCTCTCTCTCTTGAATATATAAGGAACATGAATAGCTCTCCCTCCCTGTCTAAACAGAACCAACAAACAATAAAAGTTCAAAAACCAAATAGGAACTAGACTACAAGACGGGAATACAATACAAAATTTGAAAGGAAAGGATGGGAAAAGAAGAGCAGAAGGGTCAAAAAAGCTAAGCCTTCCACAAACCAAAAATGAGGTAGAGAGGGAGGGAGATAAAAAGTCATTAATTAAAGATAGAAGGACGAGGAGCCACACAAAGAGTAAAAACAAGGAGATAAAGAGCAGAGCATTACTCCTGCTGCAGTGCCACTCATTTCGGTTGCGGGCTTTTGAGGGCCCATCTCTCCCTCCTCTCTTTGGGATCTTCTTTGTCTTCCCCACCTCCACCTCAGCTGCTTCTCTGCAATCATCACAAACAAAATATCTGAAATCCCTGTGCAAATTTCTGTTCTTAGCAGGTATTAGCAGCACCATTTTTCAGAGATTGGATTACTTTTTTAACCCTTTCAAAAGAAATCCTACTTTGCTACAAACTTTGGAGAGAGAAAGTAAGGGATAGGAGCAAGTTGAATCCAGCAAGTAGCAACAGTAGCAGTACGTATTAGACCGGCTGAAAGTATTTATGAATTCTGAGCGCGAAGAGAGATGATGTAAGCAACGCGAAAGGCTGAGAGGAAATCTGGGGAAGGCTGAGAAAATCTTTGGGCGATTTATTTGGGGCAATCATAGATCAGAAATGCTCGTCTCGTCGAATTTATTTTGGATTTGTAGTGTTTTGGAAGTTGGAACTGGGAATGGATTGCCTGTTCAGTCTCCCCTAACACTCTACTAGTAATGATCGTGAATTGTGATCCAACCCTACCATGATTCCATCACCCATGCTTTGTACAGCATCTACGTACCAGCACCAGGCACCAGGGTCCGTTCATGGTTGCATTTCCTCATGCTTTTGGAAATTGGGACCCACCACTTATGATCAATCAGATCAATGATTGAGGGATCCAATTGGATTGAATCGATGAGGTTTTCCCTGTAGACGACAAAACAGAATAAAAAGAGGTCAGATTTATACTCTTGAGATCATTTTGATACTGTTGTCGTTGGATTTTGCCCAAGGCCTATGATGATGATACCTGTAACAAAGGATCAGGAGACACGCAATGAGGTGGTTGGGTTTTACTCTGCAGCCATTCTGATTGTTAAGTCAGTATCAGACTAGGACAAGCAGATGAAATCCAAAGTTAAGACATCTGAATTTCTATAGAACAAGGTCGAATTGAAGTTGTATGAAAGTGAAATAACAGTATCACAGAGTGTTCTTGAAAGTGAATATAAGCTCAAAGTATGAAGATTGGGTGTACCTTTCTTCTTCTTCCTTCCTTCTATTTATAGCAAGGTAATGGAGCTAAGAGTTGCCTTTTTCCTAATTTCTTAAGCTAGAGCTTGCGAACATCTTTTGAATGTCCACGTGTCCGGTTGTGACATCCCAGACAAGTCAGCACATCAAGTTGAGAGGGTCGATAGATGACCTACCCTATGCTAGGACTTAGGCGCATGGGCTATAAACAAGTCTCGATCGAATGAAATCCAAGCTGATTCCATCACTTCCTTCTACTGCAGCCCCTATTTTGTTAAGGTAGGCAGCTTTCTCGTGTTAATGCTACGTGTCGCCATCTTATAAGTGACCAAGACCTTATAGGTGGATCGATACTTACACCACCTCCAATCTTTCCTCGTACTCATTACTTGCTATCGGCTCCCCCTCGAACCCGCTGAAGACTCGTATTTGTTTCTCATTGGCTCAGGGGTCGGTGGACCCTTCCCATTGGCGATCAGGTCGGCGTTGCAATAGTCAACAAGTCCTATTTTTGTTGTCTACGTGTTTCCTCTTAATAGTCGCCATGTGGCCGACCCACCGCATATGCTGATTAATTCAACGTGGGCTTACGAGATTAGTCATGACTTATGTTCCCTTATCAAATGCTTAAGTTAGGATTCTAGGCAACAAATAAATAGTGAGTTCAGTCCTATAAATCGATAGAAGTATTTCTAAAACAGGGATACAAAGTGAAGTTGATAAAGATATTGAGGTGTCAGAATGGCTTTGCTGAAACAATAAAAACATTAGCAAAGTTGTGAAGTGATTTGAATTGAGGTTTCAGACTATTTATTTTGTTTCTAATGCTTAGGTCAACAGTGGGTCCTGCGTCTGCTTTTGGAGTACAATGCGAAATTTTGATGGATGATTTTATCCCCGATTTTAGTTGATAATGACAGATGTGCCACTAAAGATGGTTCCTTGGTTAAAAGACAATTTTACCCTTGATTGCTTGGGGAGCTCAAATGACATCTACGTGTTGCATTTCTATTGGTCCTTCTAATAGTCTGAAGCCCAATTAAAATCCAATCAGTGACGCACTGTTCAAAAACAAACTGGATTCAAATCTTCTCATGCCCCTCATGCCGACATAAGGAAATCCAATGGCTGTCATCAATTGTGCACGTATACCAATATATTGGTATGTATGCAGAGTAAACTACCGCCACTAGATTTTCTCATGCCAACATGAGGGGCATGAGAGGATTTCTAGCCCCCTTATTGTTTTCCTCTTGAAATTATAATGCATTCCTTCACCATGCAACTGTTCCAAAGTGGTTTTCATATGAAATCCAACTCAATCCCATAAAATCAATATCTAACATGCTATAGCTGCAAAAGAAAGGTTGAAGCCTCGGAGGTTGAGATCAGAGACGAGAACAAGTGCAGATTCCTAGTTGAGAGACCTCCATTTAGAGCCCATTTATTGTCCGATTGTCATTAGCCCGTTTACGGCTAGGTAATCGACTGACCGAATATAAACATATCTATGGCTAGCCTATGAAGCCCGATTAACTAAATGAACTGATAACAATGTGGGATATTAAATTAGTATCAACCGATTGGGCCCAAACGGGATACAACAGTCCATTTTGAATTCTAGACCCAAAACAGAAATGTCTCTTCTTTAACTTATTCTTATTCTATGTTAAAAATATGCATTCTCCATTATGAAAATATACTTTTAAGAATACATATCAAAGAGCAGCCTTAGATCATGAATTTTGGGGTCAGTCTGAGGGATTCAAATCCTCTCCCCCAAGAGTTTCTGGAGGAGAGGTGGTGCCCCTATTTGGACAACACCTGGGGCTCGGGTGAATCTCACCCGAACACTCTGTCCGAGCCGATACCGAGCCGACAAGTTGAGCCGACAGGGGGTATTGGCTCGGATGGAGGAATCATCCATCCAATAGGGCACCACCTCTCCTCCAAAAACTCATAGGGAAGAGAATGTGGATCCCAATTTGAGTTGAGAACTTTGGGGTTAAAGAGAATTGGTAATGCATTATTGATGGTCCAGTGCTGAGATTTGATTGGGTATTTGGAAAAGTGAAAACCAAACTGACCAGATTGCCATCTGTAGATGTAGACACTGTATGGTTGTGTGGGATGGGAAATGTATGTAGATGTGTTATTGGTCTTTTTTACCACTTTTAGTAGCTCAATCGGTACTGTGGTATACATGCGCTCTCTTGTTTTCAGTAACCACAAAAGCTACCTTAGCTGACAGGACTTTGGTACAGTGTCCATCTCTACATTTTCCTTTGAAAATATTGAATGAATGAATCTCCAATTGAGAACCACAACACAAACCAACCGAATATGAGAGAGAGAGAGAGAGAGAGAGAGAGAGAGAGAAGGATCAAACAGCTCCACAGTAAGCATCAATGATCAAACATCACTTTCCCTGTCCAATCATAACCAAAATCATTGAAAGCTGAACCTGTAGTTTCAGGCACTACACAGGTGTGGCCAAACTTGAATTGGTAGGAGCCCATCTGACTTATATTTGAAGCTCATGACCATCCATTCAATGAGCTGAGATAGGACCATCAAACAAAGGTGGACTGTGAACTTTGGGCCAAATATCTCCTAAAGTGAGATTTGTTGGGATATTGGCTACCTGCAACTGCTATCATATATCTTGATTTTTTTCTCTTAATTGGAGATAATTAAAAATCTACAGTTTTTTTTTCAATCTACAGTTGCTATGTTTGGATGCCGAAAAAAGAAAAAATCTTTTTCTTTTGTTCTTTCTTTTATCTTTTGAAAATATTAAAAATTTAGTCTCGTACTGATTATCAAATAATCTACAGCATTTCTTATACAATTAGGAGAGTCTCTAATTACCTATCCGTTCAAACTTTTGAATAGAAAACTTTACATGTCTGCAGTCACTATGTGTCCACGATACCTTATGTCACACGTGCTGAACTGAAAGAGAGGAGAGAGGAGCAGGATGCATGGCTCTTGGGTCATGTTGAGCCAGATCAGATTTGGCACATGGAAGTGAAAGAGAGTGGCATTAAGATGGGATGGGTAATGGGTTGTCATTTCGAAAAGGAACTTTTGAAGATGAGATGAAGCTTCCTGGTCACAAGTCCCTTAAGGGTCGTCACATGTCTCCCAAAGCTTTTTCTTTTGTCCCTCAAAGTCGCACAATAAATTAAAAGGTGGCCGATGCACCAATGTGCTTGTTTGCCTACCCGATATTCATACTGACACCAATGGCGCCGGTGTCAATTGTCATTGACGTTAGTGTTCAGTGTCCACGGGATTGATGCAAACTTCTCTAATCCCTGTTGATTTAAATTCCAAATATACCCTTGTATTTTGTGATACGGTGATGACCCATGTGTACACGTAAAAAGGACCTTGACATCACAAATTCACATTAGAGTTTTGATCTAAAGGAAAACCATAAAGACAAATTGCTTTCTTTCCTTTGCTTAGACACAAGTGCATGCACACCCACACGAGGAAAGAAAAAGAAAAGGAAACATCAATTCAAGTACTCAACAAGTGAGAGGAGGCTACACATATCTAACATACGTATCCATTCTCAATATGTTACCTCTTTCCTTTATTAATTAATGGCCTCCCCACTGGAGAGTCAGACACACACTAAAGGATACTGCAACACATGAACTGATAACTACTGCTCGGATCACCTCTATCTGTGACTATTTTGTGTCACCAATGATGACTTATGAACCAGCTTGTACACCATATATATTTGTCTTTATAATGTCTTCACGGATGAGGATCAATGAGCATGTTGAGTGACACGAGCCTAGCCTTTTGTGTGTGTGTGTGTGTGTGAAGGAGATTGGCCAGTTGGATGCTATATATTTTTAGGGCTGAGGTTTTTTTGTTCAGTTTTGTGGATCCTATGTCAATACAGGGTTGGTTCAATGGAAAGACATGCACAAGTATCCAAGAGGGTAAGGTCATTTTACAGCTCATGTGAGAGGGCGTAGGAAAACACTGTGAGACAGAAAATTTTTTCCCAAATTTCTATAGCGTAAAATATCTTTGAAGTGACAGTGAAGGCTTTGGTATGGAGAAGCTTATAACTTGTCTTATGATTCAAAGGCTTTATCTGTCTTTGGTTTCATTGATTGTTGTTTTGTCTGATTCAATACGCTTATCCTTGTGAGTTTAATGGGCCTACTGGCCCTGAAATTTTTTGTTTGAATCCCAAATCCCTATAGTTAGTGCATACCTACCTTAGCTCCTTCCCTTTGTATAGTCCAGTAGCTAATACAGTTCTATCGCATGTAGTGTAGAGGATTCAGGCAATGAAATTGTTGAAGGCTCCATCAGGTTTCAATCAACTGACTTTGTTCCTGTTCTTGTGGCTGAAATTCCTTATCTCACCTTTTCTCTCTTTACTCCGTAGCTATTGAAATAGCTTTTATGGCTAAAATTTTTGATACTCCACGTATTTCATAAAGTATTCTACTTGATTTAATAACAAATAGCCGATATTTGGGAGATCATTTGCCCGAATAGTCATGATCAACTCCCAGAAAAGAGTAGAAGAACATGATCTATTATGGGACATACCATACATTATAAACGTATGATCATTACACTTTAACCGGGTCTCTTTGTATGTGTGCTGTTGAAAAAGAAGACTCAATGATTATTCATTTGCCAGAACTAGAGAAAACTTTGTTGGATAGGGATCCCGTAAAAACTTTTTTCAAGAAATAGGCTAGACCAAATCATTTCTCAGGAACTCTGGTAAGTAAGACTTTCCAAAGATCCTCTTAAAAGTCTTAACCCAAACTTTCCCTATCCCCTTATTCAACAATTGGCCTTGGCTTTAATATTCTAAGCTAATCCGGGGATTCTGAGCTCCTTCTCAAAATAAGTACTCAAACTAAAATTATATTTTTGCCATTTTTCCTCGAGTAAAAACTGGCCCATTAGACCTATCATTTGCTCTTAGAAACTAAGGTGGCAGTGGCCCTAGTTTTAAAGGCTCTCAGCTCCTTGGCAAAGATTACGCTTTGTTACTAAGGTTAAAGTAATCATTATTGATCATAGTAGCGATATAGATCCAATACCGATTACTAAAACCCTTCTCTTTTCCCATTCTCCCGCCCAAAAGAATCACAGTAGTAATCTCTCATTGGTGGGTTCTCCACATTGCCAGAATCATCCAGAACTCTCTCCCATATATATATATATATATGGTTTCCTCTCC
This sequence comes from Protea cynaroides, assembly GCA_028583415.1. Taxonomy (NCBI): domain Eukaryota; kingdom Viridiplantae; phylum Streptophyta; class Magnoliopsida; order Proteales; family Proteaceae; genus Protea; species Protea cynaroides. Next base: position 113,197,630 of record CM053276.1, on the reverse strand, counting down.
CATATATATTATATGATATGATTTTTCTATCATTATATATAATTTTACTTTTCTGAAGTGACCAACTCCCAAGGCTCCATTTGGTTGTTTTCATTTAGAATAAGATTTTTTTATGGGAAAAAGTTAACAAGATGAAACTAGATTGGAAAAAAAAGAATATTTTATGAGAATAACATTGTAACTAGCTATTATCAAAAGCATGTAATAATAATCAAAGTACCAAACCAACTTGTGAACAAATCAAACTCACCTAATTAGCTACTTCTAAAACTACTATAACCATTAATAAGAAAGATAATCAAAACCCACCACCATCATCACCTTCAGCACCGGTGCCGTGGCTGTTGAAGTCACCGGCAGACATATAGGTCCATCAACGTGGATTATCATGCAGAGAAGACATGGCAACAACAGCAAGTTTCTGCAGATTCAACTTGACAACAGTGTCCACAAACATCTTGGTATCCTCTTCAGTATTCCCTTGAGGAATTTCAACTACATAAGATTCCAACACAATCGTATAAACCTTTCCTCCTTTGTGAAACTCATTAACAGAAGTAACTGATCTATAATTCTTGAGCCTATGTTCACCACCCACAACAGTAAAGCTCAATATATGTCTGTCATCATCCAGAATCTCTAGTCTTTCAGTGCTTGTAGATGCTGGAAGTCCAGAGATGACAGTGACCTCTCTGATGCTTCCAACACCTCCATCACCTTTCTTCATATTGCAGCTCTTGATGAAGTGTTTGTACCTCTGAGGATTGTCAAATCGACGAACCAGAGGCCACACTACAGTGAGGGGAGCATCAATACGTTGGGTAATCAGAGAGGTACAGGTGTTGGAGGAGCTCTCGAAGGTGTGGTACGTACGAATGAGGGACTCCAGCTCTGTGAATTCTTCTGAGTTGAGACCATATGCAGTAGCCTTCTGGTTAGGCTCCATTTTCTATGGAGATGAAGAAGATCAGGCATGGACAAACCGAGGGAGGGATTCTCTCTCTATATATAAGAGAGAGAGAGAGAGAGAGAGCGAGAGAGAGAGGGGGGGGGGGTTCTTTTCTGTGCATGACATGTGAAAGAGAGAGAAAGGGCTGATAGTTTGTCATTTTAAAAATCAAGTTGATGACATATACGCCTGCTGTCTTACACATATTTTAACAAACTTATGGGTGATAGCTAGGTTTGTCCACTGTACCATAAGAGGTAAAAGACAATGGTGTGAGTCTAACACCACTAAATTAGGAAGGGTTTATGGCTAACACCAACGAGAAAGAGAAAGAATATGACTTTATCCTTTACCAATATAGCAATAACATAATTGTTTTTTTTTTTTTTTTTTTTTTTGCTGAAAATGAGCAAGATAATTTTAGACCAAATTGAGGCAGGTAATAGCATTTTCGGCAAAAGAGAAGCATTCTTTGCGGCCACCTTAGAGATTAATCTGCCATCACATTACCTTCTTTAAATACATGAGAAATTCTCTAAGATAACTACACTTTTGCGGCCACTGAGGCATAAAGCAAACCAAGGCATCTTATCAAATGAAGACATTTCGCCACTGCCTCAGAGTCACATTCAACGCACAGGCATTGAATTCTCTACTCTTAAACCGTTTATTACCCCCTAAAAAATGGTTGAAAACTCATACACATAGTTAGAACATACCCCCACATAGTCATTAAACCATGCACTCCAAAACCCCACTTTCATGAGATCTAAATAGACCCCTTATCTTTGCATTCTCTGGATTTCAATAGAGCAACCACCTGTGTTCAGTTTTGCCCAACCCATCTAACCTCTATAAATTGCTAAGAGGGAGGTGGTGGCCTGGGAAAACTACTCCCATGCAACCCTCCGAGAATTCAATAAATGTCTAATTCAATCAAATACCCTTATTATATTTCATTTAAAAAAAAATTTATTTGTATTCACTTGCATGCATCTTTTATTTGTCTATGCATGTGTATCAATATTATAGACATTACTCTACACTCTCCCAACTCTGAGCAAGTATAGATGGTTTAGATTAAAAAATCTTAAATAATGGAAGGCTCAGATTTATCTTGTGATTTTTAGAAACGTCAAATTCCTTTGTTATAAGGATAACTATCCTTAAAAAAATCATCTTAGTCACTGTAGATATGTGATACTGGTGATCTTCAAGGCCTTCAAGTTTTTAAACATTAATCCTTCGTAAACTACGTACTTTGAAGAATCCCCCACACTACACTTGCCAACATGTGGGAATCAGTAATATCACTAGGAGGCTCACAATGTTAGGAAGAAAAGAGAGTATTAAAAAAAAAAAAGTGTTATAGTTATACCAGAGGTCATGCATGGGAAGAATTTTCCCAAGTTAATATTTTGGTGGACAAATTGAAACTGAAAGTGTTATCAATATTAGGTATATTGGCTATCTTTCTTAATTGTAATTATATTTTTACATTTAAAAAATCAATACTTTGTGCTATTATTCGTAGAATAAATTTGATTTATAATAGAATCTAAAATGGTCCATCATGGATTTACATTTGTTTTAAATAAAAATAAAAATAAAAGCACTCTAAGGATAACATGTTTAACACACTTGTATGCATGACATTAGCCTTGTCCAAGAAATCTATGAAGTAACAGCTATATGTTACACTAATATGAGTTTTGTTCCTAATAATAATAATACGGTGGACTTTTGATTAGGTCGATCAAATTTGATGAATATGAACACCTCATTGGTTCTGATGATGATTCTTTTGAGATATCTCTTCATTTACTTAGATTAATTAGCTAATATTCTTAATAAAAAAAAAATAATAATAATAATTAACTAATATAATTGCATGCGCACAAGGAGACATGTTATTCTTTGCTTTATTAATGGTAGTAATAATAAGGAACTGGGAGAAGGGATATTCCCACTTCTCCTTCTTTAAAACAAAAGAACAATTTCTTATGGCTTCTCTTCTCTATGACCGGTGAACTTGTTGAAAACCAACTAGTGAACTCATCGGACTCTTATCAGTGAATCCACCGGAATCCAGCAACGTGCTTTCTTGATTCAGGTTTTAGGTATGGGTGTACAAAACCCATCCCTAGAATTGGGAATTAAGGTTCTATTTTCTTTAATTCTAAGGTGGGTTCTTGATATTCTTTCATGATGGAGCCACCACATCATGTTGAAACGCTAAAAAATAATTCTGAGTTTCATGAAAAATATCATTCTAAGGCGTCTTCATCAGTTATTGAAGCCGTTCGAAAGCAAGGATAAGAAGAAAGATATGGGGTCGAAGTGGATTGTTGACCTTGGACAGGGGTAAGTCGCATCAATAGCCCTATGGAGCTTGTTGAGCACCTCTTTGATGCTGAAATACAAAGCAGAGATCAGATCTTTATTTTCCTTGAAACGCCATTGTTTTGACCCGTACTCTATCAATGCATATTGACCCCGGCCATTTCCATAGAGAATGAGAAAGAAAGAGAAACTTTGAAATTGAATGTGTCATTTGTTTTTCAATCCAAAATCAATATCCAACCAAGGTAGCTTCGTTAAAACATTAAATTTGAAGTGGCATCATCAACTAATAGAAATAAGTAAAGGATCAGACTAAACTATCTGCGATTACTTTTACAAACAAAGGTAAGCTATTGTAATTATTTGAAACTTTAAAGTGGGACTGAAATTATGGTAAAATCCAGAAGAGAGTTAAGAATAATTTAATATACTTTGGAAGGCATTTTACTTTAGATCTTCCCCTAATATTTAACAAAGAAATAAAATTAATAATGAACAATAATTCAAATGAATAAGTATATCCCTATATTTAATAATTAAGATGTAGACTAATGGCTCCTATATAAGGAATGACTGACATCAATTATTAGGACCACATAGGGAGTTGTGATTTTTTCTTTTCTATTTTTATCCATCTCTTGATTTTTGGATAGAAATCCTTTTTTGTTTGAGATTTGGGAGGAGGGGCTGCGGCTCAAATGGATGGCAGACATCTGACTCTCGGGTGAATTCGAGTCCTCCATCTAAACAGACATCCAAGCCGACAAACTGAACCGATAAGGGTGTCGGTTCTAATGGAATGCTCGAATTCACCCTAAAGCCAAGTGTCGGTCATCCATCAAGGCCACCGCCATTCTTACCGAATCTCAGGAGAGAAAAGATGTGGATCCCTGATTCTCACTTAAAGTAAAAAATTTATCCCTTGTTGATTTGAGTAAACAATCTCATGATTCACCTTTACGGAATTTTATGTTTTTTTGGTTAATTTCTTTTACGGAAATATTGGAATCAAATAGATGGAGAGCACTCACTTTTTGTGGTGTGGTTATAAAAAATCAATTTTTTTTTGGCTGGGATTGTACTAAAACCAATGTCAACAATATTTAATTTCTCCGTAAAACCATACTGATGAAAACCCATATAGGGAAACTAAGGCCGCAATTGCATCTGATTTATTTTTTTAATCCCACAAATTCCAATACTTTAAAGACTTACTCACTTTTTTTTATTTTTTTTTCTTGCTGACAATGCAAGATAATTTTATTAATAAAAAGTAAAAAAAAAATATTAACAACCGCAATCTATCCTTATGAAATTCGACCTTCAGTATTATCATCAGCATGAAAAACACAAGAACATATATATATAAAATTAAAACTCAATAAATCTAATCTGGAACGCCTTTGAGCATCATAAGAAAATTTAAACCAAATTGAGGCAGGTAATAGCATTGCCGACAAAAGAGAAGCATTCTTTGCAGCCACTTTAGAGATATAATCTGCCACCACATTACCTTCTCTAAACAAACCAAGGCACCTTATCAAATTGAAGACATTTCATCACAGCTTCAGAGTCACATTCAACCCACAGGCATTGAGTCCCCCACTCTTAAGCCATTTGTGACCCCTTAAAAAATGGCTAAAAACTCATACGTATAGTTAGAACATACCCCCACATAGTCATTAAACCATGCACTCCAAAACCCCACCTTCATGAGATCTAAATAGACCCCTTATCCTTGCATTCCCAAATTTCAATAGAGTAACCATCCGCGTTCAGTTTTGCCCAACCGACCTCCGATTTCCGCCATGTAACCCCCATAATTGGCTGAGAAGGAGGAGAAGAAAACTATTCCCAACCCTCCAAGAATTCAATAAGTCCTCGATGGACTTCACCTTACACAGCATCGAACTAGAAAGAAAAAAAAAAGGAGGATTGTTATTCTCATAAGGAGTCTATTATTTTTTCAGACGTCAAGAAATGTATCTGCCACGTAGATAGATGATGTGTCCATTCAAGGGATATGATTTAAATTAGCCACAAGTTAAATTTTAAAGTCTTTAAAATCTAATTCAATCAAATACCTTCATTATATTTCATTAAAAAAAAAACCTTATTTGTATTCGCATACATGCATCTTTTATTTGTCTATGCATGTGTATGAATACTATAGAGATTACTTTGCACTCTCCCTACTCTAAGCAACTATAGTCAGTTTAGATTAAAAAACCTTAAATAATGGAAAGCTCAGATTTGTCTTGTGATTTTTAGAAATGTCACATTCCTTTGTTATAAGGATAACTATCCTTAAAAATCATTTTAGTCACTGTAGAGATGTGGTGCTAGTGATCTTCAAGGCCTTTTAAGTTTTTAAACATTAATTGGCCTGGGAAGGATTTTGTAAACTACGTACTTCGAAGAGTCTCCCACACTACACTTGCCACCATGTGGGAATCAGTAATGTCAATAGGAGGCTCACAATGTTAGGGAGAAAAGAGATTATCAAAAAACAAAAAAAAGTGTTATAGTTATATAAGAGGTAATGCATGGGAAAAAAATTTCCCAAATTAATATTTTGATGAACAAATTGAAACTAAAAGTGTTATTATTATTATTACATCGGCTATCTTTCTAAAATTAATTATATTTTTAAATTAAAAAAATCAGTACTTTGTTGTACAATAAATTTGATTTATAATAGTATCTAAAAGGTCCATCATGGATTTACATTTGTTTTAAATAAAAATAAAAATAAAAGTATGCTAAAGATAGCCTGTTTAACACATTTGTATGCATGACATTGGCCACGTCCAAGAAATCTTTAAGTAGTATATTACACTAATATGAGTTTTGTTAATAATAATAATAATAATAATAATAATAATAAGAGAAATTGCCACATAATAGCCTGTAGTTTATCTCTATTCCATATACTTTAATAAGTTAATGAACCAGATGAGTTACCCTCTGGTTCAATTGTTCTTAAATAAATAAAATAAATAAGATAAATATACAATTTTATCTGCTATGTAAAATCACACTTACCTTTTTTTATTTAAAAAGAAAACAAACATTTACCAACCAAAAAAAAAAACCCATGTTTCATCGTTGGTGTCATGGGCTAGGGAATAGCACTGGGTTTGGAAGATCTTCAAACAAAACGCACCGGTGGATTTGGGATTTTTGGAAATTTTGGAAGAGAACCAGAAAAAGGGAGGGCTCATCGGGTATATGCATCTGCAGCTATTGCTTGGTATTGTGAAATTTTGGGAAATTTTGTATTGAGTATTTCATAGATGAAACTGAAGATCTCTGTGTACATGCATCTGCAGCTATTGCTTGGTATATGAAGGCAGCATGAAAAAGCTACAAATTCCAATAAATAGAATGAGGAAGCTAAGCTTTCAGTGCTTGGCATGTTCCAAACAAGGTTGCATTCAAGTGCAAAACCATAGCAGCAACAGATCTTTTTATATAACCCTCGGGTGTAACCTGCTTAATCTGTCAACATTTTGTGACTTCAGCTTTGACCCCAACAAATTCCCTTTGATCCACAGCCTCTTCCCACTAACCGCCACCACCAAATTTGCATCATATTTGAGTGGGGCACACTCAAATTTGCAATCCCCCTTCTGCAGTTCTTCCCAAATAGATTAACAGGATCTGAAACTAAGACCATAATAAAACTGGCTTCTCACCCCACCTGAAAAAGTTCTATCCGAATCCTCTCAGAACCCTAACTCAACCTTTTAAGACTTTTGAAACAGAAACAGAAACCGCAAATAGATGCCTACTCTCTACAACTCTGGAAAGATGGGAAATACGACCAGAGAACCAGCGGGGCTTGAAGAACGAGTAGAGAACCAGCAGCGTGAAATAGAGATGGGATCTAAGGAAGACCTCCCTTGAGTTTCCTCTGCCCACGACTCCAGCGATGAAGCAGCGATGAGTTTCTTTCCGTCCAAGACCAGCAATGGCTTTTTCGCCAACATCTTTTTGCTTTGAGCTGCACGTATAAAGGATTTTTTTTTTTTTTAATAAGTTCACCCTTCATTATAAAGTATTTTGACTATATTTAAGAGCATTAATAGATTAAATCATGTGAGTGGATTGATTTGTCACTGTGGTGTAAATGAAAGGATAGTATAAGTTCGATTGATTTAACGACTTATTAAGGTATCTCGAATCGAAGCAAACTACAAGAATAATATGTATCAATTTTTCTAATAATAATAATAATAATAATAATAATAATAATAATAATAATACTACTACTACTACGATGGACTATTGATTAAGTTGATCAAATTTGATGAATATGAACTCTCTTTTTTCTGGGGTAAGATGAATATGAACACCTCACTGGTTCTATAACATTCTGATGATGATTTTTTTGGGACATCTATTCATTTACTTAGATTAATTAACTAATATAATTGTTTGCACACAAGTAGACATATTATTTTTTGCTTTATTAATGGTACCAATAATAAGGCATGGGAGAAGGAATATTCCCTCCTCCTTCTTCTTTTTCAAAATAAAAGAGCAACCTTGTTATGGTTTTTCTCTTCAATGATTGGTGAACTTGTTAAAAGCCAAGTACTACTGAACTCGTTAGAATCTTATTAATGAATCCACTGGAACCCAGCAACGTGCTTTCTTGATTCAGGTTTTAAGTATGGGCGTACAAAACCCATCCCTAAAACTGGGAATAATCAAGGTTATATTTTCTTTAATTCTGAGGTGAGTTCTTGATGTTCTTTCAGGTTAGAGCCACCATTTCATATTGAAGCACTGGAACATAATTCCAATTTTCATGAGAAATATCATTCTAAGGCGTCCTCAATTATTGGGGTCGTTCGAAAACAAGGATAAGCAAAATGATTTGGGGTTGAAGTGGATCGTTGGCCTTGAGCAGGGGTAAGTCAGCCCTATGGAACTTGTGGAGTATCTCTCTAATGCTGATATCTAAAATAGAGATCACTTTCTTTGCCTTGAAACGCCATTGTTTTTACCTGTTCTCTATCTATGCATATTCCGTTTCCATAGAGAATGGGAAAGAAAGAGAGAAACTTTGAAATCAAGTGTGTCATTTGTTTTTCAATCCAGAATCAGTATCCAATAAAGGTAGCCTCGTCGTTAAAATATTAAAATTGAGATGACATCATCAATTAATAGAAATAAGCAAACAGACTACATTGTCTATAATAATTTTTACAAATATAGGAAAGCTATTGCAATTATTCGAAACTTTAAAGTGGGGTCTAAAATTATGGTAAAATCTAGAAAAAGGGTAGGAGTAATTTAATATTCTTTGGAAGACATTTTACTTTATCTTCTCCTAATATTTAACAAAGAAACATGGAGAACAATAATTCAAATGAATAAGTATATATATTTAATTAAGATTTAGACTAATAGCTCCTATATAATGAATGACTGACATTAATTATTAGGATTACATAGGATGTTATGATGTTTTTCTTTTCTAACTTTATCCATCCCTTGCTTTCTTTTTTTCTTATTTTTTCTTTTTTTGGTAACTTCCCTTGCTTTCTTTTGAAATAAACAAACACTGATTCCACTTTAAGTCTAACCAAAAAAAAAAAAAAAAATTCCACTTAAAGTAAAATTTTTATCCTTGATTTGAGTAAACAATCTTATGATTCACCTTCAAGTAAAACCAATGTCAACAATATAAGGAAGGGCAAAAAGAGTAAAAAAGGTGGGGAAGAACAAAGGGACAAAAAAGGTCCCTGAACCCCGGGGGAGGGTTTTTGGCTGTCGGCATCAATGGAAAGAAAGGCTAGGGTGTTATGTTAAGAGTTATGGATTCATGTGATCGCCCTAACAAACTTTCCGCGTGAAAGTTTTTTTTTTTTTTTTTTTTTTTTTTCCTCTGATCAGTTGCCAGTTGTTACATATGACTTGACTATTCATTTGCTGCTGACGTGTGGTCGTATGAGGGTGTTTTCATGCATTCAGATAATTTATGTCTTTGATTGTCTGCTATTTTACTAACTAAAAGAATAAACAAATGATTAAACAAAAATCTCCAAAATGCATTCAAGAAGGGTGTCTTAATGCAGAGATTCTTGTTACTGTAAGGTCTGGGGAGAAATAGAATATATGCAGTCTAACCACTGCAATGAAAAGTGGCCCGTCTGATATGTAACTGTGTCGGGAAACTAGAGAATATACCCTGTAAATAGATATTTCATTATACTTGTCAATGCCATGATTTAGAGTAGATTTGCAAAAGATGATAAAAATTGAGGAACACAAAATAAAGTAGAATAAAAACTATCCATTATCAAATAAGATGATAAGAACTGACAGTAATATCTATTTACATGGACTGAATTGTCAGTCCGATCAAGCAGGCTCAGCTCTTTATTTCAGTGTACTAGTTAGAACCTGTAGGCAGTTCTCTGCAGGTTGCTTCTATAATGCTGGCAGAGTCATGATTCCTGGACTATACATGCAATTGAATAGCACATTCTCTGGGTGTTCAATGGATGGGACTGACAGTCTTAAGGAACGACACACATTTGCATGGCATTGAGATTCATATGGTAATACAATGTCATTGGACTAGTTAAAGGAGCCCAGGTAGTAGAAACATAGAACTAGAAGTGAACTTTAATGGTAATTTTGGTCATTAAGTGAAGTGCTACACCAATCTGGTTGTCCATAGTACAGCAATATTTTCTCTGTCAGGTCCCACTGTAGCATCTCCTTCTTGAAGGCAATCTAAGCTTCCTTTCACAGCTTTATGGGGATCTAAAGCACCAAGTGGCTTTTCTCATGGGTGTTGGTCAAAGACAAGCTACTGACTGTAGATCATTTGACAGTGATTCTTTCAAAGACCTAGTTATTTGGATGAAGGGGTAATGATTATTTAGGAGAAATTCTACTATTCCCAAAAGGATTCCCCATGCGATATGTTCAACAGCTTGGGATGAATGCATGATTCTTTGTAAAATGTGATTGCAAGAGGTTAGCCACAAGGGGGGCTCCTTGATTCTTTTGAATATGTTCATCTATCTTGAGAGATGTTTTCTTGTCCATTCTCTAGCTAGCTCACATTATCTTCTCCTCCTTTTAATACAATATTTTTTTATAATAAAAAAATTTCAAATGGTATTTTATATCAGAGGGTAAGGAGAAGGGGAACCAGAGCCCCAAAAATACAGAACCAGTAGGCATAAGCCTAAATCAATGCAACACCAAATCAGTCTCTATACAGGTCATCATTGTTTTCTAACAACAGGCAGATGGTCCTTCAAAATCAATAAACTTTTGCCACAGAAAGGCCTGTAACTCCTAGATTTGCTTCATGACTTCAGTACTGTTCCTGTGGTGATCTTCAAAGACTACTGTTTCTTTCTTGCCACAACACCCAACCCACAATGTGAGGAATCATGCCAAAGAACAGCTGACCGTCCTTGTAATCCTGTAGACTTCCAGGCAGATAACACTGCTTTAAAATTCCCAGGTAAAGGATCAACAATACTAAAACACTTCATGGACAGTGGATAAGACCATGTCCAGCAGATTCTGTATGACTGAAACAGAGCACTCATCTGCCTGCTAACATGTTTCGTTTTGATAGGAGAAATTCCAAAGTTTGAGCCTTTGCCTAGCTGCAGCACTAGAAAAGAATGAAATCTTCATGGGACCTTGGCTTCCCAGATTCCCCCACTGACTTGTAAGGAAAACTAACATCACCTTGATGCAGAAGCATTTAACTGAAGGACTTAGCTGACAACATACCATTGAGGTTTCGAGTCCATATTCTTCTGTCATGATGATTAGGATTAGGCTAAATCAAGGACAGCTTAATCATAATATCCACCGGCTACAGAATCTCTGAATGCGATAACGCTCTTTGGAGAAAGAGGGGGGTGGTCCATGGTATATTGCCATTGACGTGGAAGTCCTGGACACAGCCAACCTCCTCTCTTTCTTTCCATTCCAATACATACCCTCTAAGCTCGAAGAAGAGCTAGAGTACCCAAAGAGCAGGAAGAGAGAGAGGGAACTCCGAGATGACCGTTACTTTCTATTTTTACAGTAGCCTTCTCATTTCTTTTTATGCGAGTCCCCATTTTTTTATTGGGTGCTGCAACCTGGGTTTAATTTCAGATGTTCAATGCATTCACTGAATTTACAACCGTTGAAACTCCAGCTAACTTCACAATGAATTGAACTTTGATATGGATGTGGTTTCTCTAGGTGAGCAACAGTATGGTTGCCACAGGTTGCTTTTATACATCATGCTGAAATAAATTTACTTTAACCCTGGATTGAAGTAATATTCCTGTGAAAAATTGATGGATTTAAAGATGGGTTGTAATAAATGTTAAAACTTGTTGTGACGTCTGGTTTTCTAAGAATGTCATGCTTTTATTGCAAACTTAAAATGGAATCAAGGCAGAAGATGATACAGTCAAAACCCAACAATCCATGGTGTCTTTTAGTCCTCTGGCGAACAGCACCTCAATCTCAATTTGACAAACTTCCTGCAAAGCTCAAGAACAAGCTCACTTTCGCAATCAATGAACATCCTCCAAGACTGGTCTCGATCAATGACTCGGTTGATTGCATGTTGAAGTAGTATTTCTGTGACTCTTTGCTCTCAATTATATTCTAGTAGAATGTTGATGGTTGTTGATGGTTCACTTAATCTGGTTAATTTTACAGGGAATGGTAATGCTCTGTCCTCCTTAGACTTTTGATAAGAACAGATTTCGTATCTCATTCCTTCTCATTTCTTACTTGGATTTTTTTAATTCATTAATTTGTTCCTCTTTTTTTCTTTTGATAGCTATTTATTTTTCCCTGTTACAGAACTGAATATATAATTTGTTAATAACTCAGTGAAACCAATCTTCAACTTTTCATTCTCCCCTTCATATGTAGTTGCTGAGGTCTTGCATAGAGTTCCCACTGCAGCTGGACCAGTATTCAGCCACAAGCTTAGAAAAGTAGGAGTTGACTTCCATGAGTTTTGAAGGTTCATCAAATTCCACTAGTTTCCCTACAACATCAAGATACAGAGTCAGATGCTCACATTAAAATGACAAAAAGACTAAATCATCGTACATCCAACATCATCAAGTCATGGTCAGTTCTTCCTAAAATCCTATTTGTGTTTCAGTTTCGACATGTGTCAATAGGCAGAGAGGGAACCAGAGTTCCATCTCATTTTACTCTAATTTCTGGCTGTGCTTCCGGAGAATCTATGCATGTGTCATAATGTATCTCAGAAGAGGAAACATACCATAAGAGAGGACCATGACCATGTCACTGTCTATAACAGTAGGAACTCTGTGGGCCACAGTTACCACGGTGCAACTTGAGAATTCCTGCCTGATGACTCTCTGTACAACAGCATCTGTTGCTGAATCAATTGATGCAGTTGCTTCATCTAGAACTAGAATTCTATTTCTTTTAAGAAGAACTCGTCCCAGGCAGAAAAGCTGGCGTTGCCCAGCACTCCAATTTTCACCTTCATCACTCACTGTTGGACCAAGAAAATTTGATAATAAAATATTTACACCGCATTAGAACTGTGTATAATCAATTAACTTCATTTCCTTTCTAGTAGATGAAATTCAACTCACCTGATGAGTCTAAGAGGTTTGGAAGACTAAGAACTGTACTCTTCAATTGGCACTTCTCTATAGCCTGCAAAAGGCACATGATGAGGTCCTTGGTAATTAAAATATGATGTACGTTAAACACATTAAATCTCAGATGGAAGGGTAATCAAATTAGTGCCTAATAATATGCATGAAGTTTGCAGCTGTTAAAAGTATTTACAGATTTGAGCTCAATCCTGTGTATTCATCAAATGAAACCTAATGCCATGCAACTGAAAATATCTACAGGACAGATTTTATGGCATTAGGATCAGTTGGTTTACCTCCCAAATCTCATTGTCAGAATAGAGGCCCAGAGGATCCAAGTTAGTTCGAATGCTACCCTTAAAAAGAGCTGGTTCTTGTGGGATGATGCTAAGTTTCATTCTCAGGTCCTTCAGACCAATTGAGCAAATGTCCAATCCATCTATGAGAATTCTCCCGCCCACAGGTTCTACTAGACGGAACAAAGCACTTATCAATGTAGTCTTGCCACTACCTGTTCTTCCAACAACTCCTACTCTAGTTCCTTCTTTGATAGTACAGCTGATTCCCTTGAGGACTAGTGGAGCATTGGGGCGATATTTTATCTGAAACCAACAGATAAAATTCAGAAAAAAAAAAGAAAAAAAAGTTGAGATTTTGGATGTCTCAGGAAAAGGGACAACGATATTACTTAAAATGTTTGAATTCTCCAAATATAAAATACATGCCATGGGTTAAGCAATATCAGACCCTAATCCCATAGCCGTAACCATTTTGTGTTGTGCCACATGATAACATGTTAATACGAGTACATGGAAGGAATCCAAGGGAATAAAGTCCAAAATAAAGACAAATGAATTTGAGAGATAACCTTCAAATCAAGCAAGTCTATCCTTCCCTGGGAGGGCCATGAGGATGGTGGCCTTTTGTCATCCACAATTGCTGGAGGTTCTGGTGGTATGTGCATAAATTGTTTTATTCGTTCAACAGATACAACATAGTTGGCTAAGTTGCTGTACCATCTAGATGTAAACACTTGGGTAGTGGTCAGTGAGAGAGCATAAGTAAGGGATAGCCCAACAAATCCTGCAAAAGAATTAAAGGTAATTATGAATTGAGCATCCCTTGACAGAAAATAGATAGACCTCATGATCACAAATACCTGGAGCAACAACACCTTGTGGAAGCAAAACAAGGAGAAGAGCAATGGTGAATAAGGTCAGATTCTGAAGCACCTCTATTCTTATGACTAACCATTCCATGGCTGCATTCGAATGAAAGAAAAGTTTTGCATCCATATCAATGAGCTTTAGGTAATTCTGAAAGAAATTCCCCATCATGTCAAAAGCTCTTATTGTGACTACTCCAAGTGACGTCTCCGCTGCATAGTTCATAACAGGAGCTTTGGTTGTTCCATTAATTCTTATCAGCTCCCTTGCAGAGGCTAGATAGTATCTCTTCAATTAAAAATCAAAACAAAATAATGTCTTCAGACTTACTCTGATCAAAAGAAACAACAAAGACCAAAAAACAGAGTTCATATGAGTACCACCTGAACATAACTTGTACCTAACATAGCAAGAATAGCTACGAAGATAACTTGCCATGTGACTGAGGCTGCAACTCCTATGGTTGTTAATACTTCAATGCCAGCCGCTATCACATAGGACATGGCGAAAGGGATGTCGAAATCCAATACACTTAAATCCGATGATGCCTGCAATATATGAATCCAAAATTACCCATCCTCAGTTTCCAATGGGCTTTCAAGGCATTATAGTTTTTTGAAAATTCAAGGATCACAAGGAGAGTAGGGAAATCCCTTGTAACATCCTCAGGTCAAGTGACCACTGCTGTTAATTACATTTGTTATAGTCAAACACACATCCCTAGTATAAAGGACATCCTTATGTACTCAAAAAGTATTTTGGCCACATATTGGTACTAGAAAATTATAGGAAAGTGGTCAACTGATATAAATATAAGCTTACCCGTGTTAAGATCCTACCAACGGGGGTTGAATCAAAGAAGAGCATGGGAGCCTTGAATATCGAATCGGTGAAACCTAAAAAGAAGGCTTTTGAAGCCTTCAATCCAAGATGGGCTGCAAACCAGGACCTTAGAAACGCAAACACTGCACTAATGGCTGAAATTCCCGCGTAGGTTCCAATTAAGATGCCACTGTCGATTTGAGGAATCTGAATAGCTACAGCAAGCCAATAGGTTGAAGCAAGCTGGAGAGCAACAAAAGCAGTCTGAGAAAATGTACATAAACCAAGAAGTAAAGATCCTTTTGAGACACTTAGGTAATCCAAGTATGGCTTCCAACCAGCATCACCAGTCTCCTTCTCTTCATCTTCTGTTAGCTGGATCCCAGCCTGAGGCTTCACCAAAATCTCTGCCTCGCTGTTCTGTTTCTTGGGATAATACCCCATAGACCCATCCTTTACTTCAGACTCATCCTCATGTCTATTAATTGTATCCAATACTGTCATTGAATCTTTATGTGCATTCACAAGCTGTTCAAATGCTGTGCCAGCTGTCAAGAGCTCCTTGTAACTTCCCATTTGAGTGACTTGTCCATCTTCCATTACCTGGAACGCAAGAAGCAAATGATCATCAATTTGTTGCTGAGATTGCAGAGACACATTAGGAGGGATCATTTAAAAGCTATGCATGCTCACCAGAATCCTATCTGCAGCAGTGAGAAACTCGACTTGATGAGTTACTAGAATGACGGTTTTATTTGCCAGAGCACCCAAGACACAATCCTGCAATTACTTTGTTCTAGTCAGAAACCACAGAAAAAAATTTTTATTTCCATATGTAAATTCACAGCATTCATGCATATTTGTACACCTATGCATGAAAACACCATATAAGCATCAATGGACCCAATCTTCTGAAAATACTTTAGCTTTTTTCTTACACTGAATATAATGGCAGCCGTGTGAGCATCTAATGCACTAAAAGGATCATCAAGGAGATAGATATCTGCATCATTGTAGACTGCTCTAGCAAGTTGTATCCTCTGTTTTTGTCCTCCACTCATATTGAGCCCTCTCTGCCCAATTTCTGTGAGGTCTCCATGGTCGAAACTCTCTATATCTTTATCCAGTGCACATGCCTTAATAGTGTTATTGTATCTTGTCTTGTCCATTGGCTTTCCAAAGAGAATATTGCCACGAATTGTACCACTCTGAATCCAAGATGTTTGAGAAACATAGGCAACAGACCCAAATATATCAACCTAGCCACAAGCAACAAGTAACATAAGTGCACTTAAATCACATATGGACCTAAATAAGCTTTCTAGAAGTAGAATGAGTTTTTAAGTCTTACAGTTCCTGAGATTTTGGGTATTTCCCCCAGTATAGCATGTAAGAGGGATGATTTCCCAGCACCAACAGGCCCACAAACTGCAACTTTTTCCCCCCTTCTTACTTCAAAATCTAACCTCCTCAGAGTTGTGGCAGTTGTGTATGGATCCCAAGTGAAAGCACCAGCATGAATTCTAACTCCATTCTCGAAACCCTGTGGTTGGCTCCTCTGCACATGCTCATCATCGAGCTCATCTTCCAGCAAAAATGCATGAAGGCGGTCCAAAGATACCTTCACCTGAATCATCATAGTCAGAGCCTCTGGAATCGTTCTCACAGGCTCTGCAATCATCCGTAGTGCTGCAAGGATTGTGAAAATGGTACTGGCATTCAATGGAGCACTTCCCCAAAAGGCACACCCCATGAAGATCACTGAGGAAATGAGCATGGGAGACATCCAGTATAAAGCAGTGCCATAGGCCTTCGTAACCTGCAACTTAGTCAGCCAGTCGAATTCCTTCTGGCGGAAGGACTCAATCAAGTTCTTGAATTTATCTTCCCATGACTGTAATTTGATTATTTTCATATTGTTTAGGACCTCAGAAGTAGCTCTGAGTCGTTCATCCTGGGCAACCATGAATTGAGATTGACAAGTCTGAAGGAACTTTGCGAAAGGGACATTTAGAAAGGAACAGATGATGAGGGGAACCAAACCAGGAAGAACCCCCACACCCACAGTGAAAAAGAGTACACCAATGCCAAGGAACAACTGCAATACAAGACTCCATCCCAAGTGAAACCACCATGGGAACTCACCCATGCGATAAGCATCAACTACGATGTAGTTCACAATCTCACCTGTTGTATGCCTTCTCCTACCTTGACTAGAGAGCTTGAGCTGCTTTTGATAAACAGCAACCATCAAAGCAGATCTCATCCGCATACCGCTCCTCCTGGCATTGAAAAACCAATGCCTCTGGGACAAAGACTCTGTGATCTTGATGATCACCAAGCAACCTACTAGGATGACACCATCTGTTGAATTTTTCATCTCGCGGGCTGAATACTGCACAAAGGCATAGAGTAACAGTGGAAGAATTACGACAGCGACTGTTCTAAGAAGCGCATAGACTCCAACAATTACCATCCCTTTCATGTAAACTTTAGCCAAGGTCCATGTAACCAAGTTGTGAGCATTTGTTGAGCTCTTATCTCTCCTAAAGCCATCCCATGCATTATAAAAATTTTGGTATGCTAAGAGAGCTTCATCTTCAGAAGTTAAATCCGGGACATCATCAAGGTCTAATGGTTTTGAGTAACCCAAACCCAGTAGAGGATGAAGCCAAGAAAACGTCAAACGGCTAATGAAACTAGCTCGACATAACTCTGTTCGGTGTGTATCACATTTTTCAATTAGAGGTTCAGACAAATTCTTGTCTGGGCTGATCTGAGGAACAGTCTGACTAAGGTGTTTCCAAGCACAAAAGAGAAGCATTAGCTTGGCAGGCCATGACACTATGTCTAGTATTTGAAAGGTTTGCTTTTTTACCAACACTTCCACATTCAGTGCAGAAGCTAGTAATGAGAAGGAGACCCACCAGACTACAGCTAGAATTCTCACCCATCTGATCCTCTGAACAATCAAAGAAACTGTCAAAGATATCCAAACCAGTCCCCTTACAAAATCAACTACCCATCTCAAATTACTAGATTCATCATTTCTGTCCAATACATCCCACACGCCGGATAAAATATATGTAATACTTATAACAGCACAGTAGACTGAAGCACTTACGAATACCCAGTGCTTTCTTGTATCCCCATTAATATAACTCTTTCTAACAGAACCAAGAACCAAAAGCATAAAGAAAATAAAGAGAAACAACACATTCAAACCATCTATTAAAAATCTCTGAATGCAAAGAGATCCCAAATCAAACTTTCCTTCACAAAGCCAAGAATTCCAACCTGCGGAACAATACAAAGGTGAGAAAAAACTTATAAATAACCATTATGTCAATTCTGCTAATAAATAACTAGTAAAATTTAGAACTGAAAGGGAAGAGCAGAGCAACACAGGAAAGAGATAGTCAACCAATACAAAGAACCAGAGGCGACAAAAACAGAGAAATTAGATGTGAACAAACACAATAGGAACTCCACACAGGAATAAAGGACAAATATGCAGGTTAGGTCCGTACAGATGCAAAGAGAATGTTGGAAAGATTTTTTTCTTTGTTGGTTATGTCAGGAGAAAATTGAAGAATGATAAAAATGAACAAAACCAAATATCTTGGTTTGAAGTCAATAAAACTTCAGGAACTGGATGAAAACCTAAATGAACAACATATAAAATCACCAAAAAAAAAAAATGTTGGAAGGAACAAAACCAGAAAAATAAGATTGGAAGAAACATTTTATTTGAACGAACACACGCACACACAGAGGGAGGGAGGGGGACCCAGAAAGATGGATGAACATTCATGAATTACAGCTGAAACAGCATGAAATGGTTACCTAATGATCTCTGGAAGGAAGCCATGCTTTGGGCTATTTGCCAACTTTTCTGCATCACCATTTAGGACCTCTGCTTCAGAATGTGCGCATTTAAGGAGTCATTCTTAAAGTTTTCCACTTTTTTGAAAGGATTCAAGGAGTCACAGAGGGGTATGGATCGATGAAATGAGGAAAGATTTCTTGATATGGTCGTATGTCACCATTCCTCATGCTCTTTTATTGTACTTCGGCTTCTTTTGCAGACATTTATCTCCATGCACGTTCATATATAATGTATTAGCGCAGTTCTTTCTGTCTCTTGCTGTTAAAAAGGAGAAAAGGAAGTTACCACCCAAATCCTGAGTCATTTCTGCCGAGATGGGTTAGGTGTGACTCAGTGATTCTGCAGTAAAACTCATTGCTACCCAACTTAATGATTTAAAAGGACTTTGGAAATTCATGGAGGGTCTCTTGAGGTCAAGTTTGTGGATTCCTTGAAAATTCCGTGCTCCAGGGAATCCAAAGACCAGTTCCTCGGTGGATTCTTAGCTGCTTATGATGATAAAGATTAATATCTTGATGAAGAATCTCTTACAAATTCCAAATGGATCCGTGCAGAATTCTTTCTCTTACCACAAGTTTTGTGATATGTGAAAAAAATTGATTTTTTATTGACAATAAAATATGGTCATTTCCCATAACATCCCATCAATGGATACCACTTAATTGATAGGAAAGTAATTGAGAAACTCTTCCTATTCTTGAATGAACCTAGCTGGAAACAAATAAATTGAGAACAATATATCAAGCGCAATACTATCTACATGCATAACACAATAAATTTTTATATGGAAAACCTTCTCAATGTGAGTAAAAACTATAAGATCATAATCCACCCAAACCTCTTCACTATCACCAATCTAAGAATACAAGTCTTTTTTAATTAAAACTAAGGGCATATAATTACATTATTCATCAAGAACATTATATCTTGGCACATATTATCAAAAACATTTAGAACAACAAGTTCTAGGAATACACCATCAACAATCCAAATACCAAGATGAAGATTGAAAGAGATATCACCTGAAATGATTGATATAGAAGACTTCAATCGTCAATCACACCATTAAGAATGAAGAACCCTTAGTTACGAATCTACTGTCCAAATTTCAGCTCAATCGAACCACCAATGACCATCCGATCCTCAGCTTGATTGAAATGACATAGCTTTCTTCTCTTCTTTGTTTTAGGCAGACATAAACTCAAAAACCTCTCTTTTCTCTTCTTATATCATTCCAAGGGGGTTAAAGAGATAAAACCCTAACTCAACAATATATGAAAAAATTACGTAAATACCCTTACTCCATATGGGTTTATAAAAGATGAGTTATCCTCTACATAAGAGGGAAACTCAACCCAACACATCCCACCAATGGTGAGTTTAACAATCAAGATCTGATTTCTTATCTGAATACGGGCGAGGTGCCACCAGAATAAGAAACGAATATAACCCTTTTGTGTTAATTTATGTTATTAAAGTTTTTGCTATTTTCTTCGAAATTTATGCTTTATAAATTGTGTCCTTTAGAGTTTTTTGAATCCTGGTAATTTAGTTGTAACGTACTCAACCTCCGATTAGGGACGTTGCAATTTAGATGGTATCAGAGATGGGAGGATACAAGTACATGCAAATGAACTATACTCATCCTACCCAAGAAAGCAAAATCCGCATGTAACGGCAACAATTAATTCATAATATGAAACACTTATCTACTTATTTTATTATCAGTAACTTTGCTTACATTTCCACGCAATAATGTTACGTATTTCTTGACTTAGTGGGTCTTGTCAATTACATTTAAGACAATTTAATATATGATCTTTTTCTTTCGAAGGCCAGGGCGCCCACGTTTTAAGGTATGATTCTCTTCATATATATATATATATATATATGGCATTTTTTTGGTGCAAAATAGCCACCTCAAGACTTGAACCATTGCTCCCAGCAATAGCTGTTCCATTCGTTCATTGACACTACTACATAAGTAAAATTGAATTGCAATCCAACTCATAAAGAATTGTGGGTCAAACAATGGGACCGGAATCCTCTCATATCGCCAATTCATGGCCAGAGATCATGACAGCCAAAGAAACTAAACGACATGAGACGATCCTTATCTTAGACAATGTGCTTGTCCTTGTCCATAGGACCGCACAAGATTACTGGTTTACAAATCACCTGAAACGAGCCTAATTTCAAACCAAACACGTCTCTCTCTTCTGTCAGTATATTATACTTCTGCATAGCTTGTCTTCATCTTGGTTTCAGATGCTCTCAAGGGGGTAGTATATGCCTTCAAATAATAAATAATTATTCAGAAAGTTAGATCCTCATAAAAGCTTTGCTTCTCATAAATAAATAATTAAATGATAGATCCATGATTTGGACATTCTTTTTTATGCCGTGATGAATGCGTCTCTCATCTTGGTCCCCCTTCTTATTTTTTTTTTTTAATGAATGAATGTCAGGTTGTAATCCAATTTAAAGCCGTCTTATATCAAATCTTATATCAAATCCCCCAAAAGGGCCATTTTCGGTCTTTCATCTGTTCTATGTTTGTTTTGACGTAATATTTTATATGAAATTTTTTTAATATTTTAAAAGATAACGGCAAGAGAAACTTTTTTTCACCTGCTTAAGAGATCAATATTTTATTTCTTCAAGACAAATATTGAAACAAATTTTAATATGTCAAATATTATACGTAAAATTTTATGTCAAAACAAACAAAGCCCTTGTATAATGTGTACCATCAGAATAATCATAATTTGTGAATCTGGGGACTGGAAAATTTTCGGGTGAAGTATATGATTGGTGATAATTTGTTTTCAATAGGAAAAATGTGGTAGGAAATTACATACAACGTACGAAAAAGTTTTTCTAAGGTACCGATAAGATGTGGTCAGCACTCCTCGATAACCCAGTCCCCGCCTCTCCTTGTATGAAATGACCCCCCTGCCCTTCTCTTTCTAGGATCCCCTCTCCTATTACATATGTATATAATACACAAAACAGGAGTATGACTTCCATATTTTACAAGAAAAAGAAAAGACGGTTTTTTTATATGTTTAGGCTCTAGATCCAAGATAAGAAACACAAATTTTTTTTTTTTCGTCAACCCTTTTGGTGTTGGCATGCATTGTTCCTTTTTGTATCCAAAAAAATAAACCATGAGCTTTTATTTTAAAAAAAATATATGGTCGCCAATGCAGGCATAGGTCATTAAGATTATGTTTGAATATCAAGAAAATACATAATAAAAAAAAATTGAAATGTAAAAATTATTTATCCGTTTTTTTATTATTATTATTTTTTTCTTTTCTTGACGGAACAAACATAACTAAAACACATATATCAAAGAGTGACCTAATGGTAATGGATCCATCATTGAAATGAGAGCCTATGACTTCATAACAATAATTAACATTTGTCTGTTAATTTGATCAACTTGAGGAAGGTGATATCTGTGTCTGAATTGTCTGATTCTCTGATATGAGACCACTGAACTCTGGCTTTGCAGTGAACCGTGGGTTATTCCATCTGCTATTAAAATACAGGGACATGGAACTTTGTTTCAGCAATATTTTATTGTCAATAGGTTTTCAGCCTGCTAAGCAGATGAAATTGAGATAACCCATTGAAGAATAATCATCAAACTCTTGCCATTTTGAAGTTTTATCTTGTGTTAGATGGAAGGTTGTAGGTCTCCATCAATGGCAGCTTGTTGGATCTGAACAAGTTTCACTGATTTTGGGTTTGACCCACAGATGAATGGTTGTTGGATCTGAAGATTCTGAACAAGTTTCTCTGGTTTTGGGTTTGACCCACAGATGCTAAGACAGCCGAGTCTCTTCAGTGCAGTATCAAGGTCAGATCACAGATGGCTTCCCTCACATGTATATCCATTTGCTTTTATGAGTTGATGAGGTTAGATTCTGGTCAACTTAGGTCCTGGTCAGGCTCAGGTTATCCAGCCTGGTGCCAGACCAACCCATCATTTTGTCCAATCCTCGGTAGCAACCAAATCCTCTCCTGCGGTCCTGCCACCCGCCAAGGGCCGGATTTCAGCCGGCCCACCCCCCAATGTATTGGCAGGCGGCCAGATCGAATCCCGGTCCTTGGATCTACAGCAGGAACCTCCTGCCGCAGGAGACGATTTGGATCCTCCTAGGTTCCATACGAGTAAGCTTTCTCCTCCATTTTCATCTGTCTGTCATTCAAGTAAGGGGGTTTGACAGGGGGAGAGAGAGAGAGAGAGGAGGGTAAAATTTCACTGTGAATAGTATTTTTACTTTTATTTTTTTATAGTGTTTACTATTTATTGGATGATAGTGATGGCAATGGCTGCCAGGGACGTAAGGTCATCGTTGTGGAGATTCACATACAATTTTAAGATCATGTTGGTAGAAAAAAGAATGATAAATTTTTTTCTCTCTTTTTCTCATTGTTTTATTTTAATAGAGTTAAAAAAATAAAATTCTAATTCAATTATAATTGAAAAAATTATTAAGGACCCTTATTTCTTATAAGCTTATATAAGTAATGAGTCATTTTCTACATAAGAGGGAAATCCAACTCAACAAATCTCTCATTCCCGACTATATGGAGGATTCTATCATACCAACGATCAAACGACAAACCTCAAGCTTCTCTCTTGGTAAAGTCTTTATCAACATATTTTATCCATTATGGTCGGTATGAATTTTCTCAATCTCTAATAATTTAGAATTCAAAACATCTCTAATCCAATGATATCTCACATCAATATGTTTTGATCTAAAGTAAAAAGTAGAATTGTTACCAAGGTGGATAGCACTCTGACTATCACAGAACAACACATACTTTTCTTGCTTGAAGCCAAGCTCCTACACAAACTTCTTCATCCATAGCAATTCTTTGCAAGCTTTCGTTGCTGCAATGTACTCTGCTTCGGTAGTAGAAAGAGTAACACATTTCTTTAATCTTGACTGTCAAGCCACAACTCCTCCTCAGAAAGTTATCAAATAACCCGAATTAGACTTACTAGTATCAACATCTCCAGCCATATCTGAATCTATGTAGCCAACCAATAAAGGTTTCTCACTTTCAAAACATAATTTCAAATCAGGCGTTCCTCGAAGATACCTCATAATCCACTTAATTGCATTCCAATGCTCTCTTCCTGAATTTGAGAAGAAACGACTAACGGTGCTAACTGCATGTGCTATGTCTGGCCTTGTGCAAACCATTGTGTACATTAAACTTCTCACTGCTGAAGCATATGGAACTCTTTCCATGTTTTCCTTCTCTTCGTCAGTAGACGGGCTCTGCTTGGTACTTAATCTAAAGTGAGTAGCAAGAGGAGAGTTAACCACTTTAGATTTGTCCATCTTAAATCTTTGAAGTACTTTTTCTATGTACTTCTCTTGAGACAACCATAATTTCTTGGCATTCCTGTCTCGAATGATTTTGATACCAAGAATTTGTTTTACTTTTTCCAAGTCTTTTATTGCAAAAGACTTGCTCAATTGTTTCTTTAACTTGTCAATCCTTGAAGCATTCTTGCCAACAATTAACATGTCATCTACATAAAGCAAAAGGATAACAAAATCATCCTCAGAGAATTTTTAGACAAAAATACAATGGTCAGAAGTAATTTTTCTGTAGCCTTGCTCCCCCATAATTGAGTCAAACTTTTTATACCATTGTCTCGGTGCTTGTTTCAAGCCATAAAGACTTTTCTTCAATCTGCATACATGCTTCTCTTTTCCCTTTACCTCAAAACCCTCTGGCTGTTCCATATAGATCTCTTCCTCCAATTCACCATGAAGGAAAACTGTTTTCACTTCCATTTGCTCGACCTCTAAGTTAAGACTAGCTGCTAAACCAAGAACCACCCGAATGGATGACATCTTTACAACTAGAGCGAAAATCTCATCAAAGTCAATGCATTTCCTTTGATGAAATCCCTTGACCACCAATCTAGCTTTATACCTTGGATGTGGAGTGTGTTCTTCATGCTTCACTCTATACACTCACTTGTTTTTCAAAGCTCTCTTGCCCTTAGGCAACTTTACTAAGTCAGTGTGATTCTCATACAATGACTTCATCTCATCTTGCATTGCTTCAACCCACTTGTCCTTGTGTTCATCTTCCATGGCTTCTTCAAAGCACTTAGGTTCTCCCCCATCAGTTAATAATACGTATTCATTTGTAGAATATCGTGTGGAAGGTTGTCTATCTCTGGTAGACCTTCTGATTGGAACATGTGATGGGAATTCTGGTACTGACAGCTGCTCATAAGAATCATGATCTGTCTCAACCTGTGTGGGAATATCAGTATCACCTGTATCATGCTGATCGTTCTGATCCACATCTCCAACTTGTTCAGGAACTGATTTTGAAGGGACTAGATCCAAGTCAATCAAATCATCACTTTGTTGAGACACTGTCTTCTCTGCCTTATCAATATCTTGTATGGTCTGATCTTCCATAAACACAACATCTCGACTTCTGATAATTTTCTTTATAGCCGGATCATAAAACCTGTAGCCAAACTCAACTTGACCATAACCCACAAATACACATTGTCGTGTCTTGACATCTTAGACCTCTCATCTTTGGGAATATGCACAAATGTTTTGCATCCAAAGACACACAAATGATCATAAGAAATATTCTTACATGTCCAAACTTTATTTGGCACATCATATTATAGCAGAACACATGGTGACATATTCAATAAGTATACAACTGTACTCAAAGCCTCACCCCAAAAATATCTTGGCAGCATTGCATGTGAAAATAAACATCTGACTCTCTCTACTAATGTCTTGTTCATTCTCTCAGCTAAACCATCCAACTGAGGAGTCTTTGGAGGTGTCTTTTGATGTCGAATACCTTGTTCTTTGCAGTAGTCATCAAATGGTCCTGTATATTCTCCCCCCATTATCTGTGCGAATGTATTTCAATTTCTTACTAGTCAACTGAAGCTTGAAATTGCTTAAATATATTTAGCATTTGATCATTTGTCTTTAAAATATAAACACATAACTTTCTTGAGTGATCATCAATGAATGTTACAAAATAGAGAGAACCACCAAGTGTTCTCGTCTTCATAAGACCGCACACATCAGAATGCACCAAATCAAGTACATTTGATTTTCTTGAAGAAGAGGGACTCTTGAAGGAGACTTTGTTCTGTTTCTCTGCCAAGCAATTGACACATTTTTTCAAATGTGCATTCTTCATTCCAGATAGGAGTTTATTCTTTGACAGCAACATCATTCCCTTGTCACTCATGTGACTAAGTTTCTTATGCCACAACTCAGTTGTACCTTCATTGTCAACTGCATTTACAATGTCCTTAGAGAGCCTTGGTTGCAATAAGTACAATGTCGAGCATTTTTTTATCTCTTGCTACAACCATAACACCTTTAGTGAGTTTCCATTGACCTTCACAGAAGGTATTACAAAAGCCTTCATCATCAAGTCTATCTATAGAAATTAAATTCAAACGGATGTCAAGAATATGTTTCACATTCTTAAGAATTAATTTTGTGTCAATATAGATTTCCAAACAAACATCTCTAATGCCAACAACTTTGGTCAAACCATCGTTGCCCATCCTTACAACACCAAAGTCACCTGGCGTGTAAGATGTAAAGTAGTCTATTTGAGATGTAGCATGAATGGAAGCACCGCTGTCAATCACCCAACTTGTCTCATGACTTGTAAGATTGACTACATCACTATCATAGACAGTAAGAAATTCCTCAGAAGTAGTGGCAACTCACTCATTATCACTTTCACCATCTTTTTTTTTCTTTACCTTTTTTCTTGTTATTATTTCTTTTCAGCTTTCGACAATATTTCTTGGTGTGGCCCTTTAGACCACAGTAATGACACTCAATATTTATAAATTTATTGGATTTGTCTCTACTTTTGTTTCTATTCTTCGAACCACGGCTCTTACTCATCCCCTTATTTTTGGTGTCCAAAGCATCTGATTGTGAAGATGAGCCTTATGACTTTTTTCTCATCTCTTCATTTAAGACATTACTCTTAGCCAAATCCATTGAGATTACACCATCTGGAGCGTGAGTTTGATAATGACATTCTAAATGTCTCCCATGAGTCTGATAAAGTATCAAGAAGACATAATCCCTGTATCTTTTCATCAAACTTGATACCCATTGAGGACAATTGATTGATGATTCCCTGAAATGAGTTCAAGTGATCTGTCATTGGAGTTCCATCTTGATTTCTTAAGGCCATCATTTGTTTAATAAAAAATAATTTATTATTTCCTGTCTTCCTAGCATACAATTGCTCAAGCTTGGTCCAAAGAGTGCGTGCATGCGTCTCTCCACTTATATAGTTCAACACATTATAATCCACCCACTGTCTAATGTACCCACACACTTGTCGATGAAAAATATTTTATTCATCATCAGTCTTATTTTTAGGTTTCTTACTAACAAATACGGGTAGATAATAATCTTTTACATAATAGAGATCTTTCATTTTTCTTTTCCAAACATGATAATTTGAACCGTTCAGAGTAACCATTCTACTTGTATTAGTTTCCATTGTTCGACCTAAGAAAAACTTCAAATAACAACCTGGCTCTGATACCATTTGATAGGAAAGAGAATGATAAATTCTTTCCTCTCTTTCTCTCCTTGTTTCATTCTAATAGGGTTAAAGAGATAAAACCCTAATTCAACTATAATTAGAAAAATTACTTAAGGGCACTTACTCATTATGGGCTTATAAGTAATGGATCATCCTCTACATAAGAGGGAAACCCAACCCAACACTATCTTCATCGGACCGGCTCTTTTTAATTCTAATCATCTCTTAAATTGGTGATACAACGACCACGTGTCAACCATTTAGCGATGAGTCATTTTATATATATCAAATAGTATATGTCAACCTTTTTGTGATCGAATGCTATCGTAAAGAAAAAGCCGAAAAGAAGATATCAACGGCAACTGGTTTTATTAAGGGACAACTCATGGTGTTCATATCAATCTATTAAATGTCTATGCATCTAATATTGTTGTATTTGAATCCTTGTCACAGCAGTGAACATCATCAAGAATGGATGCAAATAAAAGTTGATATCCTTACGACATTATACCTTAATGTAATGTCAGGACTCAGATGTCATTGATGGATGATGGAACCTAATCAATCCTCATTCCTCTAAATAATTGAGGGGTGAAATGACTATCCTGTCCCTTAATTGGATGCTTTTTATGCATGCATTCTCATTGGTCCACGTTTGGAAATGCTTTCTCATATTTAAGTTTTAAGTTACATACCCAACGCTTACGAGAATTTCCAACCTAATAAGGGAAGAGGTCTCTTGAGAACGGTTTTGAGAAAGGGCTTTTTGTGGGTGGTGATTGACGATTGGAGTTTTCTAGATCAGTCCGATAATCAACGTTTTCACCTATTCGAGTGAGATCTCTTTCAATCTTCATCTTGGTATTTGGGTTGTTAATGGTATATTCCTAGAACATGTCGTTTTAGATGTTTTGAATGATATATGCCAAGAATATTGTGTTATTGAGCAATGATGTTATTGTATGCCTCTAGTTCTAACTAGAGAAGACTCTTGTATTCCCATATTTTGGTGATAGTGAAGAGATTTGAGTGAACTACGGTCTCGTGGTTTTTACTCCTCACATTGGGAAGGTTTTCCACGTAAAAATTCCTTGTGTTATGTGTGTGGATTTTATTTTGCTTAAAATATTGTTTTCTATTTGATTGCTTCATGTTAGGTTCACTCAAGAGAAGAAAGAATTTATCATTCTCTTTCCTATCAGTTAGATGAAGGGGGGGTTATTAAACACGTGGGTGAGGCGGCTTTAGACCTTTTCTTAGGGTGAGATGTTGACCATGGATCAGGTTCCGTTTGTTTTTATGTAAAAATTTGTATAACAATTTATATGTAAATTTTCTTTTTGGAATTTCATTTCCAATAGGTGTTGCAGTCGGAAAACAAACAGTCTCCTCGGGAGCAAATTAGACCTGCGAACAAGGAGAGAGGCAAGAGAAGTCGGTTTTTGGACCCTTAGGCCACTTTGATGCCAAAGTTAGTACTTCAAGTACAAGCAGATATATAGGAGTTCAGTATAAAAATACAAAGCTTCAAATGAGTGGGGCTTTAGAGTTTAAGTTTAGAAAGTTCGATCTCCATGTCTTCGGAATCTGGCCTACTTATATTGAATGGCATTGGGTGGTGTAAAGTCTAATTTACCCTTGAGGGGAGTTATTGGTTTATCGGTTAAGTCCAACCTGTTGACCGTTATCCTAAAATGCAATGCATGTTCAGTCATACATACGTGCCGAGTACAAGTAATGTTTGGGAGATGAGTGGGCGAAACATACAGCATTCTGAGAGATGCAGAGTTTGGACATTGACTTGTTTGAGCTCTAAGTTGATGGGTTCTCATGCTGCCACATGTTGTCTTCATTGGTGAGATCCATAATGTCCATACAATAGGAAAAAGAAAGATGAAATTCTTTTTCCCTCCCCTTAGGGATCATTATATTTTACCTTTTACAAACAAACATTGAAAATAATTTTATATATAAAATATTGCACCTAGAATTTTATGATCCAAATCCTCTCTTCCCCTCCTCCCCGGCTCCCACTCCATCCAATCATTGGAGTGTGTGGGGAGGAGAGGATTTGATCCCTGAATTTTATGGTAAAGCTTTACATCAAAAAAAAATTTTATGTCAAATCCAAACCTGATTCGGTTTGTCTTCCAAATAAATCTTGTTTTGTTTCTTTATGAGTTTCATTCATTATTTTATTCTTTTTTTTTTTTTATCTATTTCTTTGTTTTCTTTCATTCTTTTCATCCTGGTAAAACAACATGAGGGTTTGGAGACTTCTCTCTCATATAAAGAAATGACCTAACAGGTTTTTGGAAAAAATCTTCAGTTCGTTCAATTGTTCAGTCGCGATCGAATGAATTGGAATCACAAAACACGCTCCCCAATGTATTGGTAGGCATGTTCTTTGATTCCAGTCTATCCATTTACGAGTAGACGAACTGGATGAACTGAAGACGATCTCAATCCCAGGATTTTGCTGTCTTATCAAATGAATCACATAATAAAAAAAGGTATTTTGAAATCGAATCTCACTTATATAAATCTTTTTTTTTTTTTTTTGATAGAAACACTTATATAAATCTGACGGTGATAATATCCAATTACAATATATCTCGAGAAAGAAGACATGGTTAGCAGCCAAGCTTTCACTAGCGTAATCTAAAGTCAATTGTAGCCAAGGTTTTAGAGCATGGAGTCAGACACAGGATCGGCCCAGTCAGTCTGGGTTCGGACCTGTCTTCCATGATTTTACCTTGTCATTTTAGGATCTCCCCTTGCAACTCTTGCTGACTCGATTGCTGAGCCAATCTCGATCCAGATCTGCATATCCTAACCAATCAACCCCCAATCAGTTGCCGGGCCCAAGAAAAAAAAAAAAAAAAAAAAAAGCTCAGAAGTTTTTGGCCATGGCTATTTTTGGTCAATTGATTACCAATCAATAATTGGTTATTGGGCTCATGTTAACTCGGGCTATGACCAGACTCTAAACAGGTTCATACCAAAAGTGACTATAAAATGGCTCATGTCACATGAATTTTGGGAGACGAAATTTTTTATTATTATTATTTTTTTTCCTACACAATCTAGCATCTTTGTTACATGTGCCTCCAAAATCCAATTTGCATATGCTTTGTTCCATAGGAAATAAAATAATGATTGTTAACATTCCCAACAATTAAACTATCTCGCTCACCTTAATTAACGGTTTAGTGGTGGACATGTTTTAACAAAAAATAATTTTCTATGAGATCGTAAGAATGACAGATATTAGGAAGGATGTGATAATCGGTCCCCGTTGGTTTTGGTTAGGTGCTTGAAAATTTGCCTTGAATGACTGTTAGGTTTTGAGAGGTCAGTTTTTCGGTCGGATTAACCAGTCCAATGATTGATTCCCCTAGAACTCTAAAGTTAGGCTGGGCCTGGGAATTAAGTTTTTAGACTTCTTGACTTGTATATGGCCCAATTTCAAGTACGTATATTCAAGCAAATTTGGGGGGAGAAAACTGAATCTAGACTGTATTTGGTATGCATTCTTCACTTAGAAAATGCATTCCTACCAAAGAATGGGAAGAGCTAAAGAACAAAGCATTTCTGTTGTAGGCTCAGAATGTAGAATAGGCAAAAGAGCAGATTCCATAATGGATTGTGTTCTCTTAATGCATTTCATGATTCAAGAATGAAAATGTATATCAAATACTTTTTTTTATTTTTTTTAATCTCATACTGTATTCTTTTAAACTGGAATACATTCCAAGAATGCAAACCAAATGCAGCCTAAATTGTGAATAAGCATATTAGGATCATGATTCATGTCACAAATCACAACCGTTTAGATCTCAACAGAGGATCATATAAAATTATAATGTTAAAGTGTAATAAGGGATTTCACTTTAGTATCAATTTTTCCCTAATTCAGCTTCTTCTTCTTCTTCTTTTTTTCTTCTTTTTTTTTTAATCTTTTTTTTGCTAAAGACGGATATCTAGACCTTCAACTTGACTAGACCCATGGTCTCAAACTGACCCCACAACTGCATGGACTAGGTCATTCCGGGATTAAATGAGAACCATTCCACTTGCATCAAAAATAGGAAAGAAAGAGCACTTAACACTCCCATATGAGTAGTCCCAAGACGATAAGAGGAGTCAAACTCTAAAACTTGTAGTCTCCTTGCCAACTGAGCTACCCCTTTGGGTTTCTAATTTAGCATTCATTTTACTAGTAAAATTGTTAATAAACCAAGTTGGGCCTGTAACAACTCTGATGGCCATTCACATCTGGGCCCATATCGGTAGACCATGGCTTGATTATGGACCTCTTGAAAAGAGAGAGAGAGAGAGTAGGTTCTGGTATTCTGATTGGACCACTAAGGGACTGGGCTTGTTTTAGGCTTAATTTGTGAGCCAGACACCAAGTTCTGGGCTTGTTTGTGTCACAAATTTCATTTATGTATGAACTTTCATAGCAAATCCATTGGTTTTCGTTTGGTTACAAGAAAAATAAATGGAAAGAAAGTGAAACTAAATAAAAATTGAAAACAAAAAGTTATGCAAAGATGATTATGTAACTAATTACAAATCATTTTAATATGTTTTTTTTCCTTTAAGGAAATAGATATTGTAACTGAAAAATATAATTACTAAATATAATAAGACTAAACCGATTTCAATTTCACTTCCTTTCAACAGAGTCTATCCATCAACTTTATAACTAATTTACTTTTGTAATTATATATCGAGATATATAATTTTCTGTTTGTTTCACGGGAATTTAATAGTATCGTTGATTCTCTGGCAAGGACGGCTCTGTCTTTAATATATACAACAGTTTAATCCATTTTTAATCCATGGATACAAGACCAATGTTATCTTGGTCTATGAGTTCTTCACATCCACTTGAATGACCCAAATCCTCTCCTTCCCGCCTCCCCGGCTCCCATTCCGTTCAGCCATTGGAATGCGTTGGAGTTCGAGTCGACTTACACTCCAACGGCTAGATGGGGTGAGAGTCAGGGAGGAGGGGAGGAGAGGATTTGGACCCGAATTTGCATTAAAAAAAAATGGTAAAGGAAGAAATTTGAAATGACATGATAATTTGTAAGAATGTGTGAGTGTGACCAGTTATCCTTGAAAGAACCACACCAATATTGGCTGCAGGATTCCCTAATAATGATACAAGTGGCCACACGATGGGCTTTATGTCTGCATCTTCCATGTGGCAAGAATTCTATCCTAATTCATTGTCACCAAGATGGGTACCTTTTCATGGGCCTTAGCATTTAGACAAGAAATAAGGGAGTGGGTCCTTCACTCCTTCATTAGGTAGGATTTCCTGTCATTGCTGTTCAGAAAGTTGCAGATGATTGAACCATGAAAGCCTAAGACAGGAGAAGGGAGAGTGGGTCCTGCACTCTTCCTTCAATAGATAAGGATTCCTTCAATGATGTTCTTAAAGTTGCAGATTATTGAACCATGGAAAAAAGCTTTAAAATAGGAATTAGGATTAGGGAAGTTTCTGTTAGTCCCTCAAATTTGCTTTTGTATTTCCTCAATGTCTTCCACCAAACATAGTCTTAGTAATCAGTATCGGATCAGTTGTATCAGTTGACTGGTTTTAGCTAACACCGATACCTATATCAATTTTGACGAAGGACGATACTGTGTTCGATACCAATACCTTGAACCTTGCTATCAGACTAAAAAGGGAAAAAATCATAATTTGACAAATACTATAGGAGTAGGATCTTCAATTGTCTCAAAAACTAAATCATCAAACCAAGAGGCCGAAAAAATGGCACATATCATGACCCCTTTTGTCCTAATGTATATAGCCACATATATACATTAATATGCATGCCGGCTGAAGGCCAGCTGTCCCAGCAGTGCGACCACGGCTGGTGCCTCTCTACGACAGGAGGTCATCGCCTCTCTACGATAGGAGGCCATTTGCATTCCTCGTAATATCTTTAATGTTTAAATTAGAGGAAGATGATTTTTTTTCTTTATACCCAGTCTTGTGGGGTTAGTATTACGAATCTTAATGAGATTTTGATAATAACGAGGAACATAGTTTGAACATTCAATATTTACGTAGCACATAGCATAGTTTGGTAGTAGGGGATGTAAAAGAAGTGAAGAATCGGATACACCACTACCCGAATCTGAATACATTTATCAACTACGCTATTCGAATCTAATTCGAAATTCGACGGATGTATAAAAACCAAATCTGAATTCGAATTTGAAATTTAATCGGATATCCGATTACAACCCGATTCAAATCCTGAAAATGGAATTAGAATATAAATTGCATGAAAAATGAGAGATGAAACCTTAAATGACTATATAAACATTAAGGCTATAAGCGTCTTAACATTTTAAAGCCTAAGGTTAAATGTGTCTTATTACTAAGTGAAACAGAGCAGATATAATCCTGACCGTTTGATTGATATCCGAATCCGACCCTTGTTATCCAAATTCGACTGTTCGCAATTCAGATTACCCTAAATAGATGAGAATTCAAATCGGATCTGGATTTTCGACTATCCATTTACAATAGTTTTTTTTTTTCTTCTTCTTTCTTCTTTTTAGAGTGGTATAGTCTTGGACAAGCCCAAAAAAATAATCGGATAGGGAGTTTTGTAGAGATCATCAGTGTGATAAAAAAAAATATTCTTTTTTTGTGAACCATGAATTGGGAGTGATCCAAAATGCATGCTAAAATGTAGGCCTGTGAAATAAGAAACTTTAGTAAAGTGTGGCTTGTGATGTTCTAATGTCCTATGGTTGGTTCATTTATGAAAATACTGAATGCAACCATCTATAAATAATTGAGCTCCATTCATATCAGTTTTAAAGAGAGTTTTCTGTGCCATCAGTGTGGGTAGGGGAGAGGAATCTCCCATACCACACTAATTATAGTATGAAAAACTCTTTCATTAAGAGAGATCTGCATGGTCAAGGAGGAGAGGGTGTGCTATTGTAACATGATCAGGATATGATAAGACGTGGCAACTGGGAAGGCAGAAACAAAAACCTTATCTTCTTCATCTTCAAACTCCCAACAATTCAACTTTCAAGTTTCTACAACCAATCTTCTTCTTCTTCATCTCCAATTTCTTCTTTCCTTTTGATTTCTTGTTCTTTTTTTAAAACTTAAGGAAGTGTTGTGAACTTGTATGGCAAAGAGCAAAGGAGGCTTTCTTGTTCTTTTTCTAAAACTTAAGGAAGTGTTGTGAACTTGTATGGCAAAGAGCAAAGGAGGCAGCGGCTGCCACCACATCAACAGCAGTTCTTTTTCGTCTTTCGAAACAAAAGAAACGAAAGAATCGAGCTCCTCATGGCAACTCTAATGGACGAAATCAATTTGTCTTTGAAAGGATTAGAGATCAATATGGCTGTGTTTGGTTGCAAGGAGAATTGAAAGTAAGGGAAGTGAAAGTTTTTAACTAAGAAAAAAAAAATTTATAATGATTACAATACATGCTATCATATTACTATATAAATAATTTTAAATCATTACATATTTAGTTATTAACTTACATTTCCTTTGACATTCAAATCCTTTGGATATTCAAATCCCTTGGATTTGAAAAGTAAAATAAATTTTACATCTTATTAATATCATTATTAAATATGTTAAGAAATTTAAGTATTTTATAAATTCACTTTGCGTTACAAGTATAAAATTTTGTTTTTTAAATTAAAAAATTTCCCTTCCCTTCTCTTCAATTCCACTCACAACCAAACACAACATACATGTTCTTGCAAAAAGGGGTAATAAAAAAGGGAAAAGGAAAAGGAAAATTGAGGAACGACGAATTCTAAATACCAAACCCTAGACTATAGGACCTCATAAAAAACGAAATATAATGAAAATATTACGATATCATTACATTCAACAGAAAAGAAAAAAAAAGGCAAAGAAGGAAGTAATCGAAGCCCCTTAACCTGAATCAAAAGGGTTACAAAGCAATTGATTTGGAGGAGCGAAGGTGAATGAGTTGAACCTTGGAAAACGAAATTACCAAACAAAAAAAAAACCTTGGAAAACGAAAATTTTGTTTCGGTGTTTTTTTCCTTTTTACCTTATTTTACTTCCATAAATTAATAACCATTAGATAAAATCATCGCCACCTGTCAACATCTGAGCCACGACTGACGCCTCTTGAATCTTGATACCGGAATAGAATATGATCTTTTACCTTTTTTTTTTCTTTTTTTTAAATCTGTTATCTTTTTGACCGCCCAAAAGAACAAATGAAAAGCAAATGTTTAAATTTTTTTTTTTTTTTTTTTTTTGGTAAAAGGAAAAGTTTAAAGTTCATAAAACAAATGTTTGAAATTTGAATCATCCATTCACGTTATATATTTCTTCTTTAATCAATTGATTCCTTACATAGGACCCACCTTAGTTAAATGATGACATTTTTTTTAGCCTGCCAACTATTAACTATAGATTAGTTGTTACACATATAATTAAATAACATTCTAATATAATAATAACAAAAAGTTAATTATAAAGTGTCCGTCGGCACCGGTTTGTGTCAATGGTTTATTTACATCAATTTTTTTCATGGAATGTGATTGGATCTTCGTAAAAACTTCAAAATACAAGAGTGTCACGGAATTTGAGACCAAAGAGGCAAGTTTCAATAAGAAAATTCATAAAACTTCAAAATACAAGAGTGTCACGGAATTTGAGAGCAAAGAGGCAAGTTTCAATAAGAAAATCCATTTTGATGTTTAAAGAGAAAAGATATGTAAAATTAATTACCTAAATTAACAAATAAATTTAAAATAGTAAATAATTTATTCATATATAATTAGGGGTGAAAGTTTTGCCCTGACGGCCCGAGCCCATCCAAAATCACCCTGAACCCGGTCAGGGTTTAGCCTGACCGTACCACGATAGGGTCCAATCGAGTGCGGGGTAATTTTTACCCTGTCGGGGTAAGGGCGGGTTAGGTCGAGGCCTCGGGTAGAGTCCGGTCCGACCCATCCGACCCGACTTTTTATTAACAATAACATTATCTTTTATGTTACTATTTTGAATTCTCATGGAATGTTTTTATTTTTTATATTACTCTATATTTCTATTATGTTGTGCTTTATTTTATTTTGATCATTTCTATTAAGTTATCATTAATCTTGTTATTGTATTCTTTTTTTTTGATAATCATTCATGTCTTATACTTGTAAATATTTGGCATTTATATGTTAAAATGTTGAGTTCAGGGTAAATCAGGGTAAACCCTACCCTGATTTAGGGTCAATCAGGGTAAACCCGACCTGGTCCGGTCCGATCAAGGTAAATCAAGGTAGGATAGGGTTTGGTAATACCCTGCCAGGGTAGGGTAAGGGTTGAGGTTATGTAATATCCTGACAGGGTAGGGTAGGGTTTGGGTTAGTATTAAATTTTTTTGAATAGGGTAGGGTTTGTAGATACCCGGTCCAACCCGTCCCTGTTTCACCCCTATATATAATGAATCCTTATAAAAAAAAATTAATTAGTCCTTCAACACAATTGCTAGAATCAGTATCCATACATAAAAAAAGGATATTCCATTCTTTTATGTAAGAAATATCCCAAGGTCAACCATCTAGCATATGCCCCCCAACCTTCCAATTGCATTGCACTATATGGTATCTCTTGTCTCATTTATCTCAGACATTTTTCATGACAAACATATCTATACTAAAATATAAGAGTATCAAAAATGAAACTGAAACGTATACAGAATCGCTTAAACCTAAATCAGAACCGATGATTAAACTGTTTGATTCTAATTTAAAAAAGAAACCATTTAGTGGTATGGTTCGTTTTTTGTTTCAAAAATGAAATCGTTTAAAACGAATATTTGGAACTCTTAAAACCGATTAAACCTTTAAGCATTTGAAGTCGTTTAATAAATGATTCGATTTTAATATTACTTATACACTCCCGAATCGAAACTAAACAACACCATTTAACTGTAACACCCTTATTAAAATATAAGGTCTAATTGATTGTGCCAAATTGGTAATGTATTGTATTATGTTTGTTAACTTTGAATTTGTCAAAATTGCCTCAATGCTAACCAGCCAAATTTATTTTTGATAATGTTTTATACAAATTCGAACATTCACCCTACGATAGTATATCATGTCAATATTATAATATTTTGGATATCTATAACTTCACATAAACAACCTCATACCTCATCCCTTGCCTTATATAAACACATCATATTAAATCATAGACGCCAACCAAAGTCCTATAAAGTATGGTGATAACAGATAAAAATAAAATTTATTGACACGTGATTCAATTGTTTTGCAATTTTTATTAAATTTGTCAGAAGGTTTTCTATTTCGTATAAACTTAGATAGAAAAATGTTACATCATCTTCACACTTAGTTGTGTTACGTGAAATTTTTATTTAACAATTTTAGTGGCTGTATATTTTAAGAAAAGTGAAGAGGGTTTTCTGAGTGGCCCAGTGCTTGCGTTCATCCATGGAAACATGTGATAATGAATGTTCTTGTGTAGTGTAGTCCTTGATTTTCGTCAAGAGTTTCCTAGTGGTTATACCTCTCAAGAAGGAAGTAAGTACACACTAGAAGATGAGTTTGGAAACCCTATGGCCATTCCGATGCCTAAGTTAGAACTTAGTAACAATTATAATGAAAATTTATATAAAGAGA
Organism: Protea cynaroides; assembly: GCA_028583415.1. Classification (NCBI taxonomy): domain Eukaryota; kingdom Viridiplantae; phylum Streptophyta; class Magnoliopsida; order Proteales; family Proteaceae; genus Protea; species Protea cynaroides. The sequence goes on along the minus strand of CM053276.1, from coordinate 113,159,524 downwards.
ATATGAGTTCTTGTAGAGAGGGGTATAAGTAATTTAACAGAGCACAGATCCGATTACTTTCGTTCTAAGCTTTATTTATAGAGGCGTATGGTAGCATGGATTTCAACTTAATTGGGGTAGTTTATGGTGATCTCTTAGACATAGTGTTTAGTCCTGTGCAATGCCATTAGCTGTCATGGTAGTTCCGATATAGGAAGTTAGGATCTCTACGATCCAATCTTGTAAAAGCAGGGGTCGGACGTGGATATATAGGAGAACTTCTGAGCTGTCAGATGACAATATTGTAGTGAACTTATCATAGTTGTCTCCAATACTATAGTTCAAAGATATCCTTGCTAGCAGGCATGTGGTTGCATTAGAGAATCTTCTTCTGATGACACATGTTGTGCATTGGCGATGAATGTTGGACATGTATCATTCTCTGATTAGTGGCTATCATTTTCTAACGTAGAAATCATTTATCTTCTGACAATATTTTTCTAAAAAATAAAAAAAAGAAGAAAATAAAAATAAGATTAAAAAATAAAAATAAAAATTATGAAATAATCATATATAAAAAATAATTTTCAATTCAATAAATTTGACTAATTGGATAGCTGACTCAGCATTACAAGTGACATCAAAATCATTCCACTGGTCCAACCCACCATCACAAAGATACTCTCTACAATTGTTTCCACCTAAGCAAAAGCTGCCTAAAAAGGTATTGGCCAGAAACCCATGTTGATTGTAGGCCCATACTATTCCGGTCCTCCTATTTATTCCTAAATCATAATACCAAAAACTTCGTAATTCTCTATCTAAAGAACAAAAAGACAAAATAGCCTTTTGGAATTGCTGCTTAAGGCACCTTAAGTATTTAATTATCTTGTTTAATCAAGTTAATCCAATCTTTTAGTTTTACGCGACTGAGACGGAGACCGAGACCGACCTCGTTCACGTTAAATGAGAAAGGGAAGAAAGCACGCACAAGTGGGCACGATTACTTTAATTAATTAATTAATTATTTAATTAAATGCAATAATTCTAACCAATCAGATGCAAGTCTCAAGCCCTTATCTGTAATTTTAAATTATTTAATTTACTGTACTCCTACTCCTGACATGGAAACAGATAATCATTAGTTTCGGAGCTTCGAAGTTGGAAGTTGGAACACGATCCGTGTGTACCGTCAAAATTCTCCTACCGTCAGCGAGCCACCCCTGCCCGCCCGTTTAATTAATTAATCTCTGATCGGGCAGCCGGGCAGGTAATCATCACCGTTAGTTTGTGTCGTCTATTCACTTGTCAGCTGTCACCTAACCTTTTGACGGAGATTGATAACTGTGAATGGGTCCCACGTAGGTCATTCAAAAAACATGAAATTCGAGCCTGGGGGCTGGGTGTACACAGAACTGTAAATAGCCCATTTTCCTGCCTTTATTTACAGTTGTAACCTTTTGTTAGTTTTGGAAATTTGTCTAAATTTTGGGGGTAGTTCTGGAACCCAATCCTTGGCGGCGATTCGCTGTAATTTCTGCAAGTCACAGGTAAGGAGGGTTGGAGTGTGAGAAGAAGATTGCTTGGATTTTCATGCTCTTTGATTTTCTGAATTTTGTGTTTTTATTTTGTCCTGTTTCCGTTGATGAGGGTGGTTCAGATTTCAGAGCTGAGATACCTTCGTTTGTTCTGGTTTCTTTCCTCTGTTTTACCTCCTTGTCTGTTAGCTTCGATGCTGTGCGGATGGGAACGGTGCTGTGGTGATAGCGAGAGAGTAATCGATTAGAAACACGTGACACCTCTGTACTGAGCTGGACTTTTGTGGATGGTTTTGAATCGCCCTTTTTTTTTGTTCATCAAAGGCTCGGCTTCTGTTTTCAGTTTTTGTTCCTTGGGATTTCAAATTCGTTAAAAAATTTGATGTCCGATCGAACTCATCTTGTTTCCTAGTTCGGTGGATGTTTGTTTCATAAATTTTGGTTCTGGTGGAGATAGACTGCTCGAGTTCGAGAGGATTTTTACATACTTTGATGGTTTTTGGCTGAGAGAACCCTTTGATCTCTGCCTTCAGGTTGGGAGTTTTGTTGTTTGTACAATAAATGTCGAGCATCTAAAGTGGATCGGTGTATGGGTGAGATTTTCTTGCTGAACGGAGCCGTAAGTTCAAATTGATCAGCATTCTGGACTGCTGATCATCGTGCTTTTTTAGTTTCAAGCTTTCTTTTTCAAGGGTTACTGTTTGTTTTGCAAAATTCTGATGTCATCACTTTCGGCAATAGAACCGGTGATTTGATCGTTTTAGTTGGACATAGACAAGCGTCCTGATCTTTAGACTCTGCAGAGGAATCTGTGATCAATGTTTTCTGGCTTCTGATTCGATGCCAGCTCATTTACTTTACGGAGACTTTGCAGATTTGTTAGTTTCACTTTGGTTTGTAATCTGAAGTTCCGATTGAAAGGTCACTGCCGTGTGGAGGATAGTGAAATTCACCTTGACTGTGTCATTTACCTGTGCCCGACACTGCATTTCACGAGAAGCAGTTTGTTGAGCTTTTGATGGTACTTCATTAACTCCGTTGGGTATAAACAGACGTGCTTCACTCCAACTATCTTGTTTTCCGCTCCAAAAGCTTCGTTTATCAAGGATATTCAAGATTTTATTTCTATAAGTGGAATATTATTGCAAAATTTCTTGATGGAGTGAAAAAGGAAATAAAAAGGAGAGGGTAAAAAAACTGAAAGAAAGAGAATCTTCGATCTGAAGATTGTTCAGTCGATTTACCTTTTGAGGGCAGGGATGCTTCAGACATGTTTCTATTCTTGGGAGAGAGAGTGTGTTCTGATCAGGCGAAGTTCCTCTTCGGCATTTCTTGCGCATTTCATCTTATCTAGCAGGTTGAAAGCGTCTTGTCATCCGTGATTTCTATTATTGGAGATCAGCCAGCACGTTTAGGGTTTGTGTTTTTATGTCTAAGTAGTTTGGTGGGGACGACATCCTCATGCAATATTTGGTTTCTTTCGTGGCTCATCTTCTCCCACTTCTGGCTTTATCTCTCTCTAAGCCGCGCCTCTGAGGTAGAAATCAGTCTCTCTTGTGATGGGTTGAGAGGCTGCGCCTGTTGAAGGAGGAGTTGGTTGAAATATATTGGGTCTGATGAGTCTACAACCGAAGCGTGGCAAGCAGGACAAGGACACGGATGTCGCTGAGAAGGTTGTCGTCGCTGTAAAGGCGTCGAAGGAAATTCCCAGGACGGCCCTTTTGTGGGCTTTGACTCACGTTGTTAAGCCTGGGGACTGTATAACGCTGCTGGTTGTGGTTCCTGCACACAGTTCGGGTATCCTCCTCTCTCTCTGAAGTCTATCTGATAAATTTTGACGGGCTTAACGCTCTGTTTTCCTTGATGACTCAAGGACCGGTTGGTGTTCACTTTGCTGGACTAACCTACAATTCCTTTCATGGAGTTTTTTTTTTTGGGTAGATAGTGGCCCCAAGGAGAGTAGAGCTCATGACCTCTTTTTTGAAATGTTGATCTTTTACCAACGAGCTGTCCCCTTGGGTTCCTTTCATGGAGTTCTTCCTCTTTCATTCTTATTGCTTACCTTTGCCCTTTTGGAGGCAGTGAAAACCATGAGGTCTCCCGTGATTAATCTCTGGCATTTCTAAGCTGTTCATGCTTCATCACCCATCTATGCCTTAGTTCTTTCTTTTTTTTCGTAACGGATCTATGCCTTAGTTCTTCAGTCGAATGAATGTTTCTGGCTAATTTGCAAATGAATTTCTTGTTTTTGGTTATTGGCGCTTAGTTGTAATGATATGCTTGAAAGTTGATGTTGACATTACCATCCCAATCCTGCACTGAAGATTAATTGTAGTGTATTTACCACTATTCATGGCAAACTCCTCTTTATTGTTTGGCAGTTTTTGAAATCCTGTCATCGACTTTGGAGTTAACTAGCTTTTTTGGAGCAGAACACTGATTGCAAGCCCTTGAATTTCCCATTATTATTAGTGATAGATTTGTAATTGATTCAGCTGGATCAAGCCTAATAATAAAAAATATCAATGTCTAGGTGACCTAAAATATTTTCAGAGTGGAGTGTCTGAGTTTTAACAAAAGTGTTTTTTTTTCTTTTTTCAATGCAACCCAACGTTGTTAACTTCTGAAAAGATGGTTTTGATGGGTAATGGAACGTTATGTTTGATTTCAGGGAAAAAACTATGGGGTTTTCCAAGATTTGCAGGAGATTGTGCCAGTGGTCATTGGTCTCACTCCGGAACCAGCTCTGAGCAGAAGTCTGATATCAAGGAATCCTGTTCCCAAATGATGCTTCAACTGCATGATGTATATGATCCAAACAATGTGAGTTCCTCATTGCTCTCTCTCTCTGTCCCCTCTTTAATGAATGATTTCTCTCTTTTTTTTTGGGTAAATAGAATGATTTCTCTGGCTTCTCCTGTATCCTGGATTTTAGTTTTTCAGGCTCTGTTCCTAAACTGATGTTTCCTGCTTACCCATTATTGTTTGCCAGATAAATATCAAAATAAAAGTTGTCTCTGGATCGCCATGTGGAGCAGTGGCTTCAGAAGCCAAGAGAGCTCAAGTTAATTGGGTGGTATTGGACAAGTAATTATTTAGATCAACGCCTTTTAACTAACTTCAAATAATGCAATTGGAAACATGAAATTTTAAGTGATATGTGCTTCTGATACGAAAAAGTTCTATTACTTTGATTCAGTTCTCTCAGCTTTTCATTCACATCTCCATTGTCTATGCAGACAGCTAAAACACGAAGAAAAATGCTGCATGGAGGAGCTGCAATGCAACATTGTAGTTATGAAACGTTCTCAGCCTAAAGTTCTTCGTCTCAATTTGGTTGGGTCACCTACAAAGGAACCTGAAGTTGCCTGTCAATTGCCTTCTGAATTTGAAGAAGCATCTGAAAAACATTCAAAGGGAAACAATGAATCTCAGAATTCCATTCGAGGGCCGGTGGTAACTCCAAGTAGCAGTCCAGAGTTTGGGACACCATTCACTGCAACTGAAGCCGGAACATCTTCCTTATCAAGTGAAGATCCAGTGACTTCACCATTTTTCATTGCTGAAAGAAATGTCTATGTCCAGAAAGAGGAGTCCATAACCACCAAGGAAAGCTTTAACGTGGAAGGTTCTAGCTCCGACACTGAAAGTGAAGATATGAGTCCTTCAACAAGTTTCGGCTTTCAATCATGGATGGAAGAAATTCTGAGTTCTGGCCGCCAATTGTCAAAGCATGTTGAACGGAGTTCACAGAAGCTCAATGATAAAGCACAGACCTCTACAGCTAAAGCATTGCTAGAGAAATTCACAAAACTTGATCGAGAAGCTGGAATTGGAGTAAATTATAGGAGTGATTTGGACTACAGTGGAAATGTGAGAGAAGCTGTTTCACTATCCAGAAATGCACCTCCTGGCCCACCTCCACTATGTTCAATATGTCAGCATAAAGCACCTGTATTTGGAAAACCCCCAAGGTGGTTTAGCTATGCCGAACTAGAACTTGCTACAGGTGGATTTTCACAAGCAAATTTCTTGGCCGAAGGTGGATTTGGGTCTGTACACAGAGGTGTCCTGCCAGATGGCCAGGCAATTGCAGTTAAGCAACACAAACTGGCTAGTTCTCAGGGGGATCATGAGTTCTGCTCAGAAGTAGAAGTTCTAAGTTGTGCCCAGCACCGAAATGTTGTGATGTTGATTGGGTTCTGTGTTGAGGACAGAAGAAGGCTGCTGGTCTATGAATACATCTGCAATGGATCTCTGGACTCTCATCTTTATGGTGATTTCTCTACCATCTATAGAAAATTACCATTATGATTAATCAAATGTGCACATTATAGGATGAAGAAATGGGCCTTAAATCTAATATGGTGGAAGTGTCTGCTTCCTTTAGGATAGCAAAAGCAAATAATGATTGGATGCATTAAATTTCTATTTTAACGTGTTGGTTTTGGGCATGTTAATGTTTCAAATTGAGGATATTGAATGACATAGAGTTCTGGAATGTAAAGGCTTGTCCTTTCTTGACATTTTTATTTAGTTAGAATTTACTCTTTTTGAACCATCATCACCAAAGCCCTATCCAACTCCTAATTACATGTACTATTCTATGCAGACCATATCATATGTTAACACAACATGACAATTGTAGGAAATATTGAAAATCACATTGAGGTCTCTTTTCTAGGACATTTGTTAAGAATTTGAGATTGAGTCTGCAAATAGAGTATTTGATTCTGCAATAGTATTTATCTCAATAAGAGCTAATCTTTCCACTTTTGACTGGTGAAATTTATTAACTAGGAACTGGGAATTTGCAGGATGCAATCGTGCTCCATTAGAATGGTCTGCACGACAAAAAATTGCAGTTGGAGCTGCAAGAGGTTTACGTTATCTTCATGAAGAATGCAGGGTTGGTTGTATAGTCCACCGTGATCTGCGGCCAAACAATATTCTCATAACCCATGATTTTGAACCACTGGTATGGTGTTTTCTCTTCTTCTTCTTTTTGTAAAAGGATTTTAATGATTGTTACTAACATGTATTTGCATGTCAAAACAGTTTCTACACTGTACAAAAATTGATCTTACTTTTCATAGATACACTGGTTCCTGCAACTTAATAAGATACAGGATATTTAAATGCATAATATTTCTGTTCATGTCAGGAACAGAGGAAGAACACTTTGAGAAATCTCTGTTGTTTTGGTTACTGATGTGGCCACATCATGAATGATTTCGAGGACCTTAACGGTGTAAAACGTTGTCAAAAAGTGTTTTAGGAGGAAGCAGGGAGAAAAAGGAACCAGAAGTTATAATTTCACATGAAGTCATCAATGTTTCACTTAGTGTGTAAATTTGAAATCCATAATTTCTTAGAAATCATTTAATAGAAAAGCAGGGAGAGATGCCAAGCTTTGTGTGGTCGAAAAGACTCAGGTTCTCTTGCAAAGAAAAAGGAATGGTTGTTTTGAAATATTGACTTTTAATAGAAAAGCAGGGAGAGATGCCAAGCTTTGTGTGGTCGAAAAGACTCAGGTTCTCTTGCAAAGAAAAAGGAATGCTTGTTTTGAAATATTGACCAAGTTGAAACTTCACATAATTTTATAAAAAAACTTGTGGAATCTGAACAAGTCAAACAGTTTCCAACATTTTCAAATTCCAATCTCTGCTTAATCCTTTTTGGAGTCTAATGGCTATTCCAAATAAAACATATGTAGTAAGTTGTTATTGTTTGAATTTTGAAAATATTTTGTGTCAGTAATGTAGAAGCATTAGTTTGAGAACATTTAGTGCAGGCAAACGATTATCAATTAATCCAGAAGGAGTGTAGTGATCATAGAATACAAGGATGTAATTATTGGCTAAGATTGGACGGATTGGCCAAACCCTTATCCAGCTTATACTGGCTGATACCACAGATGTTCCATCCTATATCCTTGATACGAAGATTGACAACCTTGGTAAAATATCACCAGTTACTGAGATTAATATATATGCATTTCTTAGATCTACATGGAAGTTCAAAGAGAATACCGAAGAATTCTACTGTAGAAGACAGGAAATCATCATAGACCTTAACCCAAGGCATTTGTCTTGGTGAAAGTATAGGAAAGAAAGGCTTGTTATCCTCAATGCTTCACAACACATTCCTTATCTTAACTTTTCTGTCTGTCCATGGAATGATGAAAAATTGCTTCTTTTGCATGCATATACTAACAATAGGATCCAGAGAATAGTTTCTAAGGCAATACAATCTTTTGATTTGTGAAGGTTGGAGATTTTGGCCTGGCAAGGTGGCAGCCAAATGGAGACATGGGGGTGGAAACAAGAGTAATTGGAACATTGGGGTAAAGTTATTGAAAGATTTGCTTAATAATTCATTTATATTGTCTACTAGCAATGGCAAATGAAATCAGCTGTTGGCCTTCATGTAGGTATTTGGCTCCAGAATATGCCCAAAGTGGCCAGATTACAGAAAAGGCTGATGTGTATTCCCTTGGAGTGGTACTGGTGGAGCTTGTTACGGGGAGGAAAGCAGTTGACATAAACCGACCCAGGGGCCAGCAGTGCCTTACTGAATGGGTATGGGCAGACAGATCCTGATTAAGTAAAAACAATATTTTACATTCATGTGGGTAATATAGAATCAAGTGACTTGCACATGGAGTGTTAGGAACACTTTTCTTTGTGGTTAGCATGAAAGCTTTCCTTCCAATTCTCTTCCTCCATAGAGATTTCTTTGTGCTTTAATGATCCTTGGGTATTGATTATAACTTTAATCTGGAGCAGGCACGCCCTTTATTAGAAGAATATGCCATTGACGAATTGTTGGATCCACGCTTGGGTGACCGGTATTCAGAACATGAGGTCTGTTGCATGCTACATGCTGCATCCTTGTGTATCCGGCGAGATCCCAATTCTAGGCCTCGCATGTCTCAGGTAAGGGAGAATTTGAACTTGCATCTCAACTCACTAATAAACACTTCAAAAGAAACATCAAATTACAGACTAGTTCAACAGCATTGAGGAGGAACTGCAAGGTTTCATTTGGATAATCCTGGTTCTGTTACAACTTTGTTCCATCCATGCTGGAGGTTTTTTTATGTTGCATTATTAGTTTGTGCAGTCTACTAAACTGCCTTAATGGAATGTCATCATGTGCTTGGCAGGATGCCATTTATTCTTGTGCTTGGTTTTTTTTTTTTTTTTTTTTTTTTTTTTTTGGGGGGGGGGGGAAGGAGCAATTTTTGTGTCTAACCCAAAATTATCATGGTCATAGCAATAATGATGTGTGGATTGTCAGCCCACCCTACTGTGTCTTGGTAGATGATTTAAAACAGACGTGTATAGGTGTTATAGGGGTTTGAATGGTTGGGTAAGATATTATATCGATGGTTGGTTATAATCATGTGTTCGGGTTTGTCTTTTGAGTATCGAATCTTCCATTTCTACCAAAAAAAATAGTATCAGATCTTTCAGGTGGAAAGCCCAGTCAAATTGTGGTTTTGAACACCCCACCTTTAAAGCCCCTTCCCCTTGGTGGACTCCTAGGTCCTACCCAAATGGGTGCCCCTCATTCGAATAACAGCATAGTCCCTAAAACATCAAGGCCTAGGCCTCTTAGTCAAAACTTTTCTTAACCTTCCTTTGTTATCTTCTGTTGCATTGGAAAAGGTGCTTCGTTTATTGGAGGGTGACATGTTCATCGAATCCAATCACCTATCAGCACCTGGGTATGATGCCGGTAGCAGGAGCGGGAGGATGTGGTCAGAGCAACAGCAACAGCATCAGCATCAACATCAACATCAAGCTTACAGTGGTCCTCTATTGAACGATGCATCAGAGAAGGCATTGAGGGCGAAAAAAGCTATCCGGGAGAGAGAAAAGGCAAGGAAAAAGGCTTCATGAGTGGATAATCTGTAAAACAGTACACATGCTATACACACGTGAGATTAATACTTGTATTTTTTTTTTTCTTTTATCTGTTCTTTTTAATACCTAGTACCGCCTCAGATTTTTGCTTGTACAGTATTCCTGATTCAGTTGTGGAAAAGAGGAGGGGAGGGAGAGGAGGGGGTGAAGGGAACTGTTGTTTAATGCCAATGCCGCACTTCACTTTATTGATGTTTCCTGAATTGAATCCGGAGGCAATTTGTACAAAATTGATAGTTCCATGTGAAAAAAGGGGGAGGGGGATCAAGAAATGAGATGGTTTGAAAAGAAAAGTTGGCAGCTTTAACAAAAGATAAAAAATAAAAAAAGTGTTTCTGCCATTTTATTTTAGGGAAAAAGATTGTTACATCCCCTGATTATAGCTTAATGATAGTTGACCCTTAAAGTTTCAAGAAAAGACAAATGCTTCTCTTAGAAATACTTCTAAAATACAAATAGACACATGCTGTTAGGAATATTTCGTTAGATACTAACGGTAGAAGACTAATTTTTTCTTAATGACCAAATTAATCTTTTGTAATCACCTCTCTTGATCTCTCTGATTTTCAAATCTCTCGAAAATGAAACCCCATGTGAAACTCCTTCTCCAGAACATGAATAATTGGAGAACATCCGTGATAACTGAATGAAACCCCTTGCTGCTGTTAAGGTATTTGGCATTCTTAAATTTATAACTTGTGATTTTCCAGTTGCAGAAGAAAAGGTAAAGCATAAATTTTAGTATAGATACAATATGTTGTTGCTACCAAAGTAAATACCAACCGGCTCAATGTGGTAGCATTGTCCTTTGTAATGATCAAGGCTGGTAAGTCCATCGGTCCACACAGTTGTCCATGTACCAAAAGAAGATTCGGTAGTTACTGCTGCCCCCGCTTCCTCAGGCGGAACTCCATGTTGAGGAGATACTATGAATGCTACCAAGATATCAGTATCTTTGGTGTCATAGTCAGGAGTATAATAAGTCAATTTGTAATCTTTAACACCAGTTTTAAATCCTGATTTTTTATGGACATAGGCATCCCAGGTAATTTAGTCTTATGATTTTTCATTATCTGCATATGACCTTTTTTTCCCAGGGGGGATAGAAAAGGATAAGAGTGCCACCGAGAAAAGTGTGAACAGGTTTTTGTCTACCGAACAAGCGATTCTTTTTTGACGGCAAGTATTTTTCACTTTTTGAATCCAATGAAGAAGAAGAGTTCATGTGATTGTGAAACTTCTTCATCGAGCAAGCGTTTCCCAACATCTACACTTTGAAAAGTTAGGTTTAGATTTGCGGCAGTGTATTTTTCAGGCCTAGATTTGCTAGGGTTGGTTTCGTCCTTGGTGGCAGCGAATGGGTTGGCGTCGTCTTCCGGAGTGAAGCAATTAGGGTTAACATTGTGAAATGGGGGAGGGCACTGGGGGTCGGCCTGGGAGTAGAAAGATAAAACTCTAATTACAAGAATAAAAATCACAAGAATACAGAAAGCAAGAGAAGAGAAGCGATGGAAAATTCTAGATCCAACGGTTGGGGACTAATGTAGAACAGTGAGAGAGGAGAGATTCATAACTGGTTCTTTTCGAAACTCGAAAGTCAAAGACTCGAAGCTGGTTTCAAGGTTCTCTCGTCTTCGGCGCCGGTGAGACCCAAGGGGAAAAAGATTACACACTTTAATCTTTGAATTTCCGATCGGATAAACTGTGAATTAAGACATGATCAATGAGAATGTATTTTACTGCTCCAGATTGTTTCGTTTTCTAGTTTATTCAAACTAGATAAGGTGGAGTTCTAGTTAGAACCATGAGTGTGGAAGGTTCAGTATGCATTATGGATTAAGGTTCCTTCTGGGAGTTGGGAAGTCTTTGTCGCCTTTTTCTAGTCGCAGGTTTACAAGCAAAGATGATGCTCTGTTTTCATTACTACGAGTTCCGATTTCAAGCGGTGGAGGCTGCAAAATTGGGAGCAAAATATTGTCGAACTACTTGGCTACAGGACAGCGGAGTTTCTATGAATATGTGGTGGAGCAGTTTTCAGATGATGAATAGAGAGACACAATCATAATGTATGAATGTGAGTTAAGAGAGAGAGAGAGAGAGAGAGAGAGAGAGAGAGGGAGGGAGAGGAAGGAATGATTATAGTTTTGATCTATTTTCTTTTTCCGGTCCTTTTTTTTTGGGCACTCGTCACTATCTCGCGGTAAGCATCGGCATCATCTTCATCACCGGTGACCTTCTTTGGTATTCCACCAATTGCAGCGGCGGGGAGACAGGGTCAAGGTTGTTGAGATGTGACTGTGGTTCTAATTCATTTGTTGATTTGTTGATCAAGATTGTTGTTTTTGTTCTCTAGTTCTTGATTTGTTGATTTGGAGTTTCAATATCTAAATCTCTGGTTCTAACTTCTTTGATTTAGGGTTTCAGTCATCTATATCTCTGTTTCTTATCTCTTGGATTTGGTACTTTCTTTGTTTTCTCAATTTGTGTAGGATAATGAAAAGAAAGATGAGAAATGGGTTAATTAAATTGGGATAGAAAGGTTATATTAATATTCTAACATTAATAGGATTTTAAAGTAATAAAATGTTTAATAAAATATTGAGGGTAGAATTGTCTATAAAACTTTAACACTTTCAAAAATTGGAGCCGTTTTTTTTTTCTGAAACTTTAGGGTATCATTAAACTATAGTACAGGGGACATAACTGATTTTTTTCTTTTATTTTAATATAAAACTGGTTTGGTCAGAATTTCCCCCCCCCCCCCCCCCCCCTCCAAAAAAGAAAAAAAACAAAAAAGAACAATCTTCAATGTAGAAAAGATTAAATCCCGAGCAATCTAACTAGATCTATGAACTGTGGGAGAAGCATTCAAGCAAGGAAAGCAAGAGAGTATCAAAATCCTCCCCTCCCCGGTTATCCAGCTCCCATCCCATCCAACCGTTGGAGTTGTGAGCCGGCTCGAACTCCAATGGACTCCAATGGTAGGATAGGGTGGGAGCCGGGGAGGAGAGGATTCGGTCTCAGCAAGAGAACTCACCAAAATCACACTAGGGCATGCTCTCAGGTGAAAGGAGAGGAAACCTATTGATATAGACATGTTTCATCGAATAAGGCTCTATTTTATAAGTATGGTCGAAGTGGTTTGGCCATGTTTCACACTAGTTTCGACCATATTTCTATTGAAACAGTAATTTTGATCGAAATATGGTCGAAATTAATATTTTGGTCAGAAATATGGTATTTTTGGTATCATCAGCATGTCAGTTTCGTTTCGTATTGCCCAAAAATTGAAATATTTCACCGAAATCTAGAACTATACTTTAAAGTTGGATCATTTTTCTCTCTTCTTTTGTTTTTTACAAATTTTTTTTCTATCATTTTACATAAATAAAATCGAGAAAAAAAAAAATGCTTCCTCAGACCAAAAACAGCTGAGGGGGAACTTATCGCATTACGGCCCTGCAACTATTCACCCTGTGTCGTTGGCGAACTGGTCCATCGAGGAACCTGGATCGACATCAAAAACAAAAAAGTTGGGCCAGTTTTGGTCTAGTGAAGTGTTAAGACATTAATGAGCATTGGAAACGACACCTGTGCGGTGTAGTTGTTCATCATTTGGGTTCAGTACTTAACACCAGAATTCATAAACGACCCTTGCTTGAAACTATTTTAAATCCCACCCAAACTTATGAACCCTAGTAAAACTGACCCTGCATCCTTCATAATTTGGTATCAGTCCTTGACGGTTGCTGGGTTTCCGTTGTTTTTGTGTTTAGTCTGCTATCGACTGGGATTTCAGAACTGAAGTTACTGCTTATGATCATTCAAGTTGTATTGCGTGTTACATTTTGGTGGGTTTGACTCCTCATTACCAATTTAAGTTCGGATTTTCTAGAGTAGCTTGCATTCGGGGGCAGTGTTATGGTTCTGTCTCTGAGAAGGATTGACAGATATTCGATTTCTGTACGTTGTATTACATGCTTAGATACTCAAATTTCCGATATCTATGGCCACCGATGCTGCTCTTCTTGCAACCCATGCTCTGGAGGTCAGAGACGAAGCATACGAGAAAGATGGGGTTGCCGACGGCAAGTGTGGATTTCTGGTGGTAGCTCTGTACCCTTGTCTCGTCAAACTTATCATCATCCTTATTGTGGTTTCAATGGTTCTGGTAGTGAAGTTTCATGTGTTCTGTCACATGCCTTTTCATTGTCTGCCAAGTCTCTTTTACAAGAAGAAGTGCAAGTCTTGAATTCCATGGTTTTGAATTCGAGGGTTTTTTCTAATATTTCAAATATAGGCGCAAAAACAATCAACGTTATTGCTGCTGGTAATGGTGTGAATGATATATCTATGCCCTTACCTTACGATTTGCAGTGTTATCCCAGATACTATGTAAAAGTTCCATCTCCTCATCTACAATTATATCAGCTGTCTCTCCATCATGGTTTACATTGGAAAATGTCAGGTTTGAATGCTAGAGCTTTTTCTGGGTTTTCAAATGGAAACAGAGAAACAGGTGAAGTAAAAGAAGAAGCTAGGGATGATGATGACAGTGAGACTGAGAATGCTGAAAACCAGGGTGAGGGTAGTAAGTCTGTTGCAGATCCAAAAGAAGTGGAAAGGGTCTGCAAGGTGATTGAAGAATTGTTTACATCAGATCGGAACATGGAAGCGGTTCTTGATCAATGTGGAGTTTGTCTCTCTCATGATCTTGTTCTTGATGTGTTAGCTCGGTTCCGACTTGCCTGGAGGCCAGCATTTCGGTTCTTCTGCTGGGCTGGGCAAAGCCCAGAATTTATACATGATTCTAGGACATATAATTCCATGATGGGTATACTTGGGAAGACGAGGCAATTTGAGAGCATGGTGGTGATGCTTGAAGAAATGGGCAATAGAGGGCTTTTGACAATTGAGACTTTCTCTATTGCCATTAGGGCTTTTGCTGCAGCACGGGAGATGAAAAAGGCGGTTGGCATTTTTGAGTTGATGAAACGGCATAACTTCAGAGCAGGGGTTGATACCTATAACTGTTTGCTTGATGCCCTTGGAAGGGCAAAACTTGGGAAAGAAGCTCAAGCTCTCTTTGAGAAGTTGAGGGATCGATTTACCCCCGACTTACAAACCTATACAGTTCTCCTTGCTGGATGGTGCAAGGTGAAGAAGCTAGTAGAGGCAGGGAAGGTTTGGAATGAGATGATTGACAAGGGTTTCAAGCCTGATATTGTTGTCCATAATATAATGCTTGAAGGATTGTTAAGGGGTCGAAAAATGTCTGAAGCAATCAAACTGTTTGAGACCATAAAGGCTAAGGGCCCTGCTCCAAATGTCCGAACCTATACTATATTGGTAAGGGATTTGTGTAAGGGAAATAGAATGCAAGCAGCTGTTGATTACTTTGATGAGATGCTTCATGCTGGTTGCCTGCCAGATCCTGCTATTTACACGTGTTTAATGGTGGGTTTTGGGAACCAAAAGAAGATGGATAAGGTGTATGGCTTACTTAAGGAGATGAAAGAAAAGGGCTGCAACCCTGATGGTCGCACCTACAATGCCCTTATTAAATTAATGACCAATCGGCAAATGCCAGACGATGCTGTTAGGATTTACAAAAAGATGATCCAGAATGGCTTCCAACCAACAATTCACACATATAATATGATGATGAAGTCCTACTTTTTGATGATGAATTATGAGATGGGATGTGCCGTGTGGGATGAGATGAGTCGGAAGGGGTGTTGTCCTGATGATAATTCTTATACTGTTTTCATTTCGGGGCTCATAAGACAGGGAAGATCAGAAGAGGCTTGTAAATATATACGAGAGATGTTAGAGAAAGGAATGAAAGCTCCACAGCTTGATTACAATAAGTTTGTGGCTGACTTTGCTAGAGCTGGGAAGCCTGACATACTTGAGGAGTTAGCTCAAAAAATGAAGTTCTCTGGCAAATTTGAGGCTTCCAATGTGTTCGCTAGGTGGGCTGAGATGATGAAGAAAAGGGTTAAGAGAACAGACTCTTAAAAGTTCTTTGGCATAGTCCAGTGTAATGTCCTGCAGTCCAATGATATAACAAGCCATTTAGTTAAGAAATTCTCACTCAGTGTGTTTCCATCGTTGTTGTTTTCATCTAGTGGTTCATTTTTGTTTCCTCAAGTGATCACTTTTGGCATGGATAATTCTAGACAAGAAATATCAGTTAACTTTCCACCCATAATTGTGTATTGTTGCTGATATGATCTCTGTCTAGTTTTATTTATCACCCACTGTTTCTTTTTCACTGGGTCAGTTCACATTTGTTACTTTAAAAAGTATCTGCATAAACCATGAAATATATACTTGCAGCTAAGGCTTTTTCTTGCTGATTATAGTGGCATCTACTTATTTGTATAATACCCAATTATGTCAGTGACTTTTGCTACAACTTTTCTTTGTTAAATTCATATGTTACTTTAATTTTCATTTCATCATTGGGATCTGGAAGGTGCTTTGTAAGCCTCTGAATTTGGTCATTGTGGAAAATTGCAGGTCTTTACTAGTTTATTCAATATTGAACTGTAATCCAAGCCCAACTCAATCATTTAAATGGGTTGATTTGGCTCCCCCCCACATGTTTTGGGATTATAGGAATTCTTTGCTATGTAGCATGTGAGGATCAGAATATGTGACCTTTTGCCCACACCTCCAATTTTTTAGAATATGTACCTGAGAGATGCAACTTTAGCAGGGATGAATAAATGCCACAGGCCCGCAATTCAGGGTAGCGACATGTTAACATTGAAAAGTTTTCGCTTTACCGGAGAAACTTAAGCATTTTGAAACCCTGGCGCCATGTTTCTCTCATCAGCCAGCCCTTTTCCTCCCATGCACATTTGCTCTGTGATGACTCAGCAGAAAACTTATTCGTACTAACCCACTTTTTTTTTTCCTCTCTCTCTCTAATATGTAGATTCTTCTTTTTTTATTATCCTCCACAAATCTAGAATTTCCTCACTCAATTTCTTCAATTCTGACTACAGATGAGAATAAATTTGATGTATCACTGGTTACAAATTTCACTTTCATCCTCCCTTCAGCGATCGTTCATCCGGTTGCTATTACTGGAAAGTAAGTACTTTGCTTCTTTAATTTCTAAATTAATCATTCTCTCCCCTAGTCTGCTTCATTTATGCCTGGTAAAATTTGCAATTTTTGCTTTGCAGGGTGTTTCAATCGGTCCTTTCTGTTTTGTTGATCCCTCTGCAAAGAATGGAGATGCTTGTAAATTGTACCCAGGGGCCATATCTTTAGAGATACAGAGTTGGGGGAGTGCTGCATTGTAATGACGTGATGTTTTTTCTTCTTCTGATTTTGCAGTTCCTTATCTGGGTAAAGATGTGAGTATTTTATGGTTTCTGGTTTTAAGACGTTTGCATACTTTTTTTTTTTGATTCAGATAGGTATGAGGAGGTGTTGGCCACAGTCTGATTGTGTTTCCTAACGGTGTTCTTTTAGTAATTATTTTGTCTTAGTGAATCTTTGTCAGGCAGTGGTGCTATTGTAAGCGAAGATCTTCCAGGGTTTACGGTCATTGGATGCAATAACATCATTGGACATCCCTCAGTGGTTGGGATGAAGTGCCAGGATATGAAATGCAAAGTAAGTCTCTAATTTTCTACAGCTCGGTTAATAGTTTATACAAGGCCCTTTGATTAATCAATGTTTACTTGTCCATCTATAGTTTATGTTGTCCTTACTCGTGAGTACCTAAAAGTTGCTCTTCCTGCAGTTTTACCTTTTCATGTAACTTTCAAATTATAGTTTTCACGTGTAGCCATTTTCTTCATAATTCCTTGGGTTTTTGCTTCAGTTTAGCTTCTTTGATGCATCCTATTTCTACAAACAAGAAACCAATAAAAATTCCAGTGTGTTCAGCCTTTTGGGGGAATGTGGGAAGCTTACTTTTCCATTGCAAAATTCTGGATTATCAGGGTGTGTCAGTTTATTGTTGGATGTTTAAGAAACCGTGGTTAAATAACATTTGAAAAACTCATTGATCAGAAGTCGCAAGCCAACTAGCCAATGATCCAAAAATCAAACTATTGTTAACACAACTGTTTATCCAAACACTCTTCTATACCTGTTATACCTGTGGGCTACTATTTCTGCAGCATTAATTTTGTCCTTCAAGGCGTCAGAATGCTGCAGTTTTATCTTTCATATCTTTTCATTAAATCTTTGTCGTTTTTTGCAGCAAATTTTCTGGAGCATAGTTGCACCAACTCTTATAGAGAGTTTTAACGGCCAGCAGAAATCCTTGAAAAGTATCAGGAAGTGAAAATTATCTAGGTAATCAGGGTAATCATTAGTACCAATGTTTTCACAGAGAGTCTGGATGATTGGACCATTCAAACCATTGCCTTTTTGATAGGATGATTGGTCTCTATATGCTGACAAGAGGTGGCTTTAGAACTGTTGAGAAGTCACTCAATGGATCAAGCGGTCTTCTAGCTGGACTGTTTGAACTGGATTGTCCACCCTTTAGACCGGAAAATGTGGAAGGTAGCATGCAGGGGGAAAACTTGAGCAATCGATGTCATGATGGCACACACAACAACAATCCACCATGGCAAAAGCTTATCTTTTGTCATAACTGGTTAATTATGAAAATTATATTATTTATTGCAATTGTACATAAACCCCTCCCCGGACCCCACAGTGGCGGGAGCCTTGTGCACTGGGTATGCAAAAAATCAGTTACCCCCCATAGTTTTCGAAACATCACCTACCACCCACACCTTTCAAAAAACATCAACTACCACCCAAATGTTTACCACCGTTAATCAAATAGATCCACTCCGTTTAACCAATCCCGTTAGTTGCTGATGTCATCCAAAAACGAATTTTAATTGGACAATAATACCCTAACAGATAAGTTGAAAGACCTTTTTACCCTCCCTCAATTAACTGACCCTAAACCCCTAAATGGTCTCTCTCTCTCTCTCGCTACCCATCACGGCCTCTCTCCACCCTCCTACTCCGCCCTTCCCTCTCTCTTTCTCTCTCCAACCCGCGCATACCACCGCTGCCTCCGCCATCATCCAAAATCAGAAGAAAAAAAAACAAGTAAATAAATCCGAAGAAGAAGAAGGTTAACTGTTGAAAGAGAGATTGAGAGTTAATAAGTAGACAACCACTATGAACTACCAGGACGAGTTGAGTACGATAGCAGCAAAGGAAAACCCAGCGATGACAGAGTTCCTCAAGGAGACAGCGGCGAGCAGAGCAGGAGGCATGATTGGAGGTGATGGTGGTGTAGGATTTTGGGGGGTGGCGGTGCCTTCTAATGTCCGAATAGCAATTGCAGTAACGGCCTTAGCTGGCCTCGCTTTGGCCGCCACCCTTGTCTACTCCCATAGGTAATTAGAAAGAAATTAAACCTCATCATCAACAAGACAACAAATTCAACAGAGAAACCCTAGAGAAGTAGGAAGAAGAAACTATACTTAGAAATCACCCCAAGAAAAAAAATTGAAAAGGGGATTTAAAAAAAAAACAAGAACAACCTATATACTCATACTGCATCATCATCGTTGTCCAACTCGAACAACTCCTCGTCCTCGCTGTCAATGTCGTCGTCTTCGTCGTGGGTTCATTTACGCTCGGTTCTTTTCATCGTTGCTTCCCCCTTACCAGTTCCCTCATCGGTGAGTGCTCGTTTTTTGTCTCAATCTTTCTTTGTCTTTGGTTCTATTCTTTGTTTTGCTTCCTCCTTTTTCTTCTCTTTTTCTTGGTTTCATTGTTTCCATTTCTGATCATATCCCCAAATACTCCAGACGTTCTCTATTTCCTTCTCCATTGTCATCCTTTAATTAAATAGCTTTTTTTCTTACCCTCTTTCTTTTTCTCGAATTCCTCCTAGAGTTCGGGTCTTCTTTTAGTTGATTTGTTCTTCAGTGTCTTGGATTTGCTTCTTTTCCTAGTTTCATTGTTTCCATTTCTAATCAGATCCCCAATTACTCCAGAGGTTCTCTATTTCCTTCTCCATTGTCATCCTTTAATTAAATAGCTTTTTTTCTTACCCTCTTTCTTTTTCTCGAATTCCTCCTAGAGTTCGGGTCTTCTTTTAGTTGATTTGTTCTTCAGTGTCTTGGATTTGCTTCTTTTCCTAGTTTCATTGTTTCCATTTCTGATCAGATCCCCAATTACTCCAGACGTTCTCTATTTCCTTCTCCATTGTCTCGATCTCATCTGCTCTCATACTGGTCGTCTTTGAGTACTCCCCCTATGAATCAAAACCTAATTTCTCTATTTTAATCCCAAATATCGCCATTAATCTGAAATGATGTTGTTCTAATTTCGTAACTTTTATTTTTCCTGAAAACCAGGAAAAGAAGAAGAAGAAAGAAGGGTTATATTTGTAATTTTATTAGTTTTTAAAATTTTCAAATTAATAACATAAAGGGTAAAACTGTCTAACGCTGATTTCCGTCACCTCCATCAGTTACTTGGGTGTAGTTGATGTTTTTTGAAAGGTGTGGGTGGTAGGTGATGTTTCAAAACTATTATGAGGGGTGGCTGATTTTTTTCTTTTTTATATTATTTTATAGCTTGCTTTCTTATATTTGGGTTTTTGCTTTGGACTTTTCTGACCGCTGACCACCTGCGTGACATTCTGACATCCAGTTCATTTTTAAGAACATTGAGTAGCACTCAGGTTACTGGAATGATCGTCAAAGCATTTGCCAGAATAATCTGTTTATGAATCAGTTGGATTATGCTGTACAGGAAATTTTGCTTAAATTATTTTTTGTTGGCATGCCCTCCCAGCTATTTATCTACTGTTTCAGCTAGGGGGTGAGTGTTACCTTGATGTTGGTGCAAACTGATAACATTGAAATCAGGGAGTATACATCTATCCATGGATCTTCAAAATCAAGTGAGAGAACGGTATGGGAATTCTGGGCCAATTTAACGTTTAGTTAACATCAGAAACTTGTAAGGTCAAATTGAAATCTTTTTGTTTCTCATTGGCATTCCTCTGTTAGGTTGTTAGTTACAGCAATCTGATCATGGGCTCTTATCACATTGCACATGACTGCAAAGTTGGTAATAACAATATTTTGCAAATAGTACTCTTATGGCTGGTCATGTTGTGGTTGAAGTAAGTTCATTTTTATTTGGCTTCTTTAGTGAATGGTCACATTTACATTATTAAATTTTAATTCAGAAGGCAGTTCTGATCCAAAGACGATTCAATGGTTTTTAGTATAAGGACTATGTCCACACTGCAGTGGCAGCAGTTGTTCATCAATTCTGTCATGTGGGTGTTTTTTCTTATATGGGCTAATTATTATCACTCCCCTGTAGTTTGCCTATATTTACTCACTCTCCTATTCCAAATCTTTTCTTTTCTGATTCCCCAAGAAAGCAAACTTCCAGTCACTTTCTCCCTTGGTATTTTAAAATTCCTAGACTACTCCTCTAACCCCTCACCTCCATCCCCGATCATTGCCAACTGCATCCTCTCTTCCCTGTTCTCTCCCGCTCCCTCTCCACAGCCTCTCTGCAATGCCCCCTCTCGTCCCCATCCCCACCCTTGCAACCCCCAGCCCTGCCCCACTCCGTCCTTGGTGTCTCCAGGCAACCATAGATTGTGTACTGAGGGTTAAACTTTATGCGCTTCCTCCTCAGAACCCAAAATGGTGCTACTCTGTATTATAGTTTTGTCACCTTGCAGCCCATGGAGTTACAGAAACTCTTATACTATCTTATACACTTCTTTGTCGCTCTTCTTGCCAGAAAACACATCATAGAGTGACATAATAAAAAGAGAATTGTGAACCAGAATTGTTCCAAATTTGCAGCTATGAACAACCAATGACCAGTAGTTCCAAGAACTAGAGCATTCTTGGAGTCCATCATCTTTAACACCGGAGAAACCACTAAAGAAAAAGTGGTGTAGGAAATTTACAGTATCCCAGCTAAGTAGCACCCAAATCTTGCTCCTGAACAGGAGCACAACTCTTCAAAACCACTGCTTACTCATTGACAGTAAGCCTAAACAGCCCAACATGCAAAACTATAAGAATCACCGAATCTACTATACTCTCCAAATTCTGAGTAGCTCCATAAACCAGAGGTATCAATAGGAAAACAGTGCTCAATATATGAATATCCCTAGCAGAATTCCTTGGTGGCCCCAGCGACGGATCCCTTTGAAGCAACGGTGTTGTTATTTCCTGAGATTCCACCGGTTCCATGGCTACGAGTTTTGAGTCTTGAAAATGATCCCATAACACCTTCCGTCCTTTGGGCCTTACAACTACAAATCTTAACAATTCGAATAGAGTATGGGCTCAACTTAGTTCTCACATATCTTGGTCAATTTTCCCTGAACCCCAAAAGTAGTTGATCAAGGAATCTTACCTCTTACCCACCTTCTTGTCTTTTTTGGGCTTGTATAAATAGACAAATAGTTTTTATGATTGAATAATGAAGATATGTTTAAGTGGTTCGGTTATGAAGGGATTGCAGGGGTGGGGGTGGGGGCGGGGAGTTGGAGAGGGCGAGATGGGGGAGCAGGGTTTGCAGGGAAGGGTATTGCAGGGGGGCTGCAGATGGGAAGGGGTGAATGCAGACAGGGAGGAGGAGGAGGGTGGGGGGGGGGGGGGGGGGTGGCAGGCTGGAGGGAGCAGGGGAGAGGGGATGCAAAGGGCGGTGATTGGGGATGGAGGTTAGGGATCAGAGGGGTACTATAGGAATTTCAAATATTAAGGAAGAAAGAGAGGTGGTAGTTTGCTTTTTAGGGGAATCAGAACAGAAGTTTGGGGTAGGGGATATAGGCTCAGTGTAGAGGAGTGATAGTAATTAGCCCTTCTTATATTGGTGGTGGCTCGAAATATATCTGCATCTGTTGTTAGTGCGGCCTTCTGTTGGCATTATGTGCTACATTTTCATGGTGTTTTGCTCCACCAAATACTTGTCATGCTCTTCCCAATATTTGTGTTGATCATCTATAACAGATTCGCCTAAAAGTGATAATAATTTTCAACATATGTGTGCCTTTTAATGTTCTTTCTTCCATGTATTTATGGCCAGGGACAGAGCAGAGCTCCATGGATTAAATTTGGAAGGTCTCCTATGTTGTGGACTCACAGCTGAAGAGGTTGGTATGAGATTTCCAACTACTACTACATTTCTATCAACTTCGCATCAGCTGAAATTGTTGCCTACAAGATTAGAGAATTCTTAGCATATGTTTAGCTGGATATATACTGCTTGGTTCTTCCTTTAAAAATCTATCTGTCTGATGTTTCATCATCCCTTTAGTTTTATTTTCTGCTGGAAAATTGCTGAGATATTTCTTTTGGAAAAATATAGATCAAAAGCATGAGGAGGCTTGCTAAAATATATTTCCAGATGTGACATCAGGAGGTATCGAGGATCGTCTCACATAAGTGGTTATTGTATTCAAAGTGTATCTTTTTATTATTTTTGGGGTGGTGTGGGGAGTGGGAACCGCTATAACACTATGAAGAGTTAGCCAACTTTCCTTCTGTATGCTCTATGGTGCAGTCTATCTGTGACTCTTTTGAGGAAAACCGTCATGTAATTTGCAAGTTTAGACGTTGGAGTGGCTCTTGAAGATACAGTAATGGCATGTTATCTCTCTCACACCCCCCCTTCCTATGGAAAATTTTTCCAAGTAGTAGTACAAATTTCCTGTTTGGATGGTTATAGTCATGAATTTACATCAAACTGCCCAAAATTATAGAAGGGGATATTTATGACATTATTTCCAGGCTTAACATTTCCAAAAAAATGAGTTTGATGAGTTTGATGTAAGGGGATATTTATGACATTTTTATTCACTAATATATTCTAGTGTCGTCGTCTTAGTTTTTAACTTCATTGACCCTTTTGATTCTGATATGTTTCAGACTTAGAAGTTGAAGAACTGACTTAATGGTGTTGTGCATGGGAGGTGTTGGAAACTGGACTTCATCACTATGATGGTTTTGATCCCAGTCCTTCCCCCGACTGAGGGATGAGATGGTGCTATGTGAGGAGTGCTACTGTGCCTAAATGTGCACCCACAATATATTCTGATGAAGATTAATATTAAATAAATAAATAAAAGAACGGAGAGTCTAACACAAGTTTTAATGGAAGAACTGCCTGTATCCATGGATGAGATTAGAGTGTCTTCTGTTATGAATAAGAGAACTACAATTAAACTGATCTAAATATCCACAACCTGTGAGCTCTGAATTCTGAAAGAAAATAGTGTTTACCCTCTTATCAGTATTTGCTGACCACTAAAACCCAATAAAACCTTATAGACTAATCTCCCTCGCATAAGACACAACTGATTGAAGATATTTGTAATGTCTAAGGTGAAACCCTAATCCCCTTGATATAATACAATAGATACCTTTGAATCCCATGGACCAACTCAATGTGAGCCATCTTGATGAATCCCAGGAGGACATTGCTTGAACACTGCTTGGTATTTGACATTCCTAATCTGAACACGACCTCAACAAGTGCTCCTTAGGCAATCTGTTTCATTGGATTTGTAGTTTGATGGCCAAAATATCCTGGTTTTTTTGGATAAAGAATTCAGACCCCCTCCTCCAAATCCCACCCCAAAGAAAAAAGAAAAAAGAAAAAAAAAAATAACACGAGAAAAACAAATTATTATTGCTCATTCCTTCACAGCTAAGATTTATGCTTTCATCTCTAAGATGGCACAGGGGCTTGCCTTGTCCATGTGGATATGGTGGTTGAAGCGGACTTTAGGATGATAGTGAGTTGAACATCCAATAGAAGGAAAGAGAGTAATGTCATCTATAATAATCCCCAGGGGGTAACTTGGTAAGGACCAACCATGGAATAAAATCTCGGCGAGATCTCACCCTTCTCGGCATTAGACGAGACGAAAACAGGGTCGATAACCCTTTTCGTCTCGGCAAATGCATAATCTTGCCGAGATCTCGGTAAATCTCGCAATTTCTCGGCGAGATCTCGGTAAATCTCGCCGAGAAATTGCTTTTTTTTTTTCTCTTTATAAAAGAGAGAACTCACTGTTCTTGGTGGAGAATTCGACCAAGAACTGCTGTTTCCTCTTTTTTGTTAATTTTTTGAAAATTTTCTTATTTCTTCCTCATTTTTTCTTTGTTTGGACTTTCAACTTGCAACGGGTGGTGCTTCGGAATGCGGGGATTGCTGCGGGAGTTTCATATAAACTGTTGAAGGTTAGATTCTTGCCCAAAAATGAGATTTTTAAATGAGACTATAAGAGAGAAAAAAATTGGTAGAATCTGATGAAATTTTTATATACGTGAGCCCGTTCTACGAAATTATGGGATCATTCAGTATTGAACATTTGAACTATGACGTAATGATTTATAATGAAGTGTTATTTTGTTTCTCTTTCCCCCAATGCATTATGTTATTGTCTCATTTGTCATATTTGATTGAATATAATAGACAATATTAGCCTAAGTTTACAACAGACTTCAGTGTTGACTGTCAAAACATGGCTGTAAACCCAAACAACCACAAAGAGTCATTATTTTTACAATTTTATGCTTTAAATGTGTTTATGTATGTAGAAATGATGTTCCCCTGAAGTTGGAGACCTAAAAAAATATATTTTGGCCACCGAGACAGCTTAAAAGGCTGTCAAGGCTGTCTCAGAAAAAATACAGTGTCTCGGCGAGATCTCGCCGAGGGCGACTCCTCCGAAACCCGAGATTTTAAACCTTGCCAACACCTTACAATTAAGAGGTCATGAGTTTCAACTCTCCTTGGGGCCCACCTATCCTTAAAAAATGTAATCTATATGATTTTATTGAAGACAATTAGAGCTTGGTGTTGTATTTGACTTTCTTGTTCTCATGGATGCTCAGTTTGGGTAATGATGATGGATTCTCTTGTTATTTTATCATGGTCTTGCTTTTGTTTGATGATTAATTCTCTACAGTTCTAGTTTTAGTTGGATCTCCTTTGGCCTAGTGCCCCTCTCTGTCTTTTTTCTATTTTGAATAATGATGCTCATTTACTTTGATGAAATATTTGTAGTAAGCCAAATTCTACTGTTCATCAAATTCCGACTTAGTTCTCAATTTTTGGTTTTGCAGTAACTGGTTTTCACAATTTGATAACAGAAACGTACTTGGTGCAAGTTAGTATTGTTCTTGGCATTTGATCTCATTGCCAACTATGAATCTTTCTTACTGGATCAGGGCAAAAGCTCTGTATATGTATCAAAGTTGGAGATTGGGGATTCTTACTAAGTAACATTTTACAAGCTACTGCTTTATTGGTGTTTTTTTTCCGGGGGGGTGGAGTTTCTAAATTGGGCCCGAGTTTTTTAGCATGTTTTCACACATTATTTATTTAATATTTATTTGACAGTTGATTCTTCACTGCCCTCTTTAGGAAACTTGTTCTTGACCTTCTGGATTGGCACATTAATTAGAATGATGTCTAAATGTGCATTGGTTCTGGATTGATGGTGATTATCAGATTATTAACTGTCTTTTGTGCACTTTTTCTCTGGATAATTTTCATGCGTGATTCATGATGGCAGTATCTAAGATTAGTTAGCTACTAGAGGAATGCTAGCCAAGCCTATATATGCAGTGCGGCCTTTTCAACCACAAACACAGTTGGTCCTGTTGTACATGGGGTTACAGTATGCTGTCATAATAAAGCCCAAAAGCCTTAGGCATAGCATTTACCTTAATGATTGCTGGGTGTTTAGTCCACACTGATTATCAAATAGTCTACAATCCCCTTATAGACGTGGGAGTCCCTCCACCTACCGGTTTCGAACTTTTGGGATGAAAACATTTCAGGGTATTAGAGTGAGTTTTCAGTCTCCACAGTTTCCATGTGTTCGCAGTATTTACTGCCACACGTGCATAGGGGAGTATTGGGAACTTGGGAGTTTAGTCTCACATCGACTACCAAATGTGTAAGGATCCTCTGTTGCTGTCAGCCGATAGTGAGGCATCTGATGGAGGGGAATCTAAAGCCCCTTTGTACACCTGGGATTTCCTCCACCTACCAGTTTGAACTTTGAACTTTTGAGATGAAAACTTTACAATGAACATTGCAAACCTTTTTTTTTTTTTATAAATGAAAAGTCCATTGCAGCTTTGATTTTTCTGAAGATTTAGTACTGTTATTCACTCATTCCGGTATTCCATCGATGCTCAAACATTCACCATCTTTTGCCGAAACTGCCTTGATGTCTGATTGAGGCCACAAGGAAGAGTTCTCTGCCTTTTTTTTATTGGGAATGCTCATTTCATTTCTTCGGAAGTTATACAACCGTACGGATTGCTTTCCAGTTTCCCCTACAACACCTGTAGTAATGATCTTCATACTGTCTTGGATGTTTTGTTATCCAGACTTTATTTTCTTTCCAAGAGAGAAAGTCTTGGAAATGAAGCATGTATCTTTCCATCTTTATATTTTTCCTATCTATCTGTCTAATGGGATTTTAACTACAGCTACTAGAGTTTGCAAGGGAGGAAGGAGAAACGAGGAGGAAGACAGGAGAGTTAAGCCCATGATCTCTTAGGTGCCTGCACTCAATCGGTAAGACTGCGACTAACTGCGCTATGTAGTTGTTCACACTGTTCCCACTTGGAGCAACAGATGGAATAGTCATTAAATTATATGAACTTAATGCTCTCTCCCGTTCCATGGATCTGTTCAGAAGACACCATAATTGGCAATCTGGTATCACTTCACTAAATCAAAATTTCTTACCAAGTGGTAAATATGGATCGGTACATTTGGCCTTTACACCATCATCGTACTTGTGGCCTTTACACCATCATTTTAATGGTAAGGGTAAGTTTTCAGTCTCAAACAATTAAGGAAAACTACCTGATTACCACTTTTGGCTTTCAACTCTCACCACGATATGGGTGAATGTGTCTCCCCCAATCAAGTTTTGACATGTGTACACCAAGACCCCAGCCCTCGAGGGAAGACCCTCATAATCATTACCGAACTTAAAAAAAAAGAAGTCTAACCCAAAAGCTCATTGTGAGAACTTTGGAATTTCGCCATCATAAGGGCCTCAGAGCCTCGCCAATATGGAGACCTGGGCACCTCAACAGTATGGAGGCCTCGGCACCTCTCCAATATGATGACCTCGACAATTCTCCAAAAACAGGTCCCGTTGCACAAGTTCACGGGCATTGTGCCAGCTGTATAGTAACGTATGAGTGGGGGCCCACTTTGAGAGACCTGAGTGCAAAGAACAAGGTTTTCTCGATATCCACCATGGAGTAATCAACGGAATCTTGAAGTAGAGATCTCACTATCCTATGACTTAGCATAAGATTGTCTGATCTCCAAATCAATGGGCGTAAGTCATGCTCCAGGGGAGGACATTCTGCCACGACAGAAGACATGTCCAGCTCCCATAATCAGGTCACTCCTGGCCTATAAATGGACAAAGTATACACAGGTAAAGGGATAGACAATTTTAAACTTTCAAACTTAGAGCAAGTGAGTTATCCGAATCCCCTTAATACAAAATGATATTTTTCTTTATTTGTCCCATACTGTTTGTCCATCAAACTAACTTAGGCATTGGAGTGGCCAAAAGGTGTCTCCAAACGACCATCACTGCGGTGTCATTCCTTCCTTGTGTAGGAAATCCGATCGAGCTAAGGACCAGTCCAGTTTGAGGCGACAACACCACCTATCTTCGTTTTACAGTTTTGCCTTTTTCATTTCATTTCCTTCCTTCCCCTCCCCTCCCCTCACCTCACCACCTCCATACTTCACAACCTTCTCTAATGACAAGCAACGACATTGTTTGGGTATACCAACATATATACCAGTAACATGCTGGTGGAGCTTTAAGCTGCTCACGAAGACATTGTAATGCGAGAGGCCGCATTGGAGAAGACAATTATCGAAATTGCAGGAGCAGATCAAGAAATACAAATTCGATATCTCAAACCGTAAAATGGAGGCAAAATAATTGAAAGAGGAATTATCTCACACCACCCTGAATTTCTCTACGGAGAAGTAGCAGTTACAGGCAGAAATTTCAAAGTTGACACAGGAGCGAGCCATGCTAGAAGCGAAGGCTTAGAGAGACTGGGAAACAAGGAGCCTATGTTAGATTCCTGTTGTGTGGGCTTGATCAATTACCTAACCAGTTGTTAAGTGGGAGTTCAGTTACTGGTTTGACCGGTTTAGGTCTAATTCGTCACTGGTTAGAGACTACCAACCCGGTCCATTGTGGGAATGGTTCTGGGTTAGGGGTAGTATTATAAATACTATGGTTAGGGGTAGTATTATAAATACTATGGTTAGGGTCCTCGCAGCCATTGGTTTTTATCTCTCTGTTGCTCCCATACGCACAGAGGAAAAGGGGATCCCAAGAGGCTGTGGAAGACTCTAATCGAGGCATTCAAGCTATAGGAAACGGTCGAAAATCAATCTACAACAAATGGTATGCGTTCTATCATCTCTTTTATTGCCCATTATATTCTAGTAATCTGTGTGGTGGATTCGTTAGGGTTCATGGAAAATCCCATGGGAAAACTCTAACTTGCATTAAAAATTCTAACAATTGGTATCAGAGCCATCCACACAGAGCTAGGATCATAGGTAAGGGACAGTTAAGATGGTAGGACTGATTGAATTGAAAAAGGGAGAAATTTTTCTCCATAATTTTTCCCACGAAACTGTCAAAGTTTAAAACCTTTCGAAATTTTTTCAGACCTGTAAAATTCAAAATAAAACATACCAGTTTGTAGTACTCTAAAAGACGAGTCAACCGATACGAATTTGGTCATCGGAGGTGGCCGGATGCGCCCTCACGCGCCCCCTGAAAAAGCACGTGAGATCCACACGCCGGTAGTTGAAAAAAAAATATATTTTCTGACGGCGTCGAGTCATCGCCGGGTCGACTCGGCGTCGAATCGTAAACCCTAACCGGTTTTGCTGGTTGACTCGGGCCGAGTCCACCCAGCCCAGGCCCGCCAGGCCTAAACAGGCTCAGCCAGGGCTGGCCCAGCCTAGGCCCAAACCTGCCCAGGTCCAGTCCAGACCGGGCAAGCCCAGCCCAGGCCAAGCCAGACCAGTCAGTCTAGGCCCAACCCAAAACTCGAATGGGTCGACCTGGCAGCCCAATTGCATTCGACCCAAAAACTCGGACAGACCGACCCGATGACCCAAATTCGGTCAACCCGAAAACTCGGATTTTGACCCATGGACCCGATTGAGTGATCCGGGTTGCTTGGTTTGGTCTGACCAGACCGATTCATCCCGGTCTAGATTCTAAGGCTTGTTTGCCTTGCAGCCTTTTGACTGCATTCACAATCCGACTTTAAACTGGATTTATGGGAGTTAGGAAGGTCGGATTAACCTGTGGTTTGTTACGTTGGACTTGATTTTCAATGCTCTTCAATCTGAATACATATTGTTACATTTTGGTACATTTGGAATAGTGTTTTTCCAAGTTAATACTCTTTTAGAGCTCAATTTGCAGTGTTTCTGCTGGTTTTCCTCAATATTCTTGTATTATAATGATTGTTGAGCTAAAGTGCATGTTTATTTTAATGTTCAGACTTATGAAGTTGATTTTTGAAAACATTCATGGTTATATATATCCCATTAGAGCTGTAATTTGGGATTTGTTCATATCATGGTGGAACTTGGTGGATCCCACCAAAGTGGTATACCTTGTTTTGTCATGATGTGTTCAAATTCAAGCGACTGTGTTTGTAAATGCTTTAAAGAATGACAGTGTTCATCCAAAGGTGACATTGTCCCAGTTTATTCAAATTATGATTTGTACATGTTGTGTAAGGATTGGGTGGGACCACCAAAGTGGCAAGCTCAGTTCTATCATGATATGCTCAAATCCAGTATTTATGCATTTATAGACACAGCAAAGAAGGATAGTGCTCATCAAAGGTGACTTTATCAAGATTTTCACTTTTGTGGAAGCAGCAAAGAGCGGCATTGTCCACCCAAAGGTGACGGTATCAAAGATCATGTATACTCAGGCACATGGATGAAGGATCTTGACTTTAGAAGTTTCATACACCCAAAGGTGGTGGAGTTTCAAGCGTCATTATCCCTTCGCAGGTTCTGTACAGATAGTAAGAGGACCAGTGCGTTCTTGTCCCAAAGGATAAGGGTGTAGTTTTGGTTGACTCTACACAGATAGTAAGAGGACCAGTGCACTCTTGTCCCAAAGGATAAGGGTGTAGTTTCGGTTGACTCTACACGGATAGTAAGAGAACCAGTACATTCTTGTCTCAAAAGATGAGGGTGTAGTTTCGGTTGACTCTTCAAAGGAAATGGACTTGCATATGTTTAATTATTGTAAGTTTAACTTATCTTGTGTGTATGTTTGCATTATATCACACATATTAGAGAACATATAATGATCAAACCCCTCATTAAGGGTGTCAAAAATGGGCCCGGCCCGGTAGCACGGACCGAGCCAGCCCGATATAACCCGAACCCAACCCGGACCGAACCTTAATGGACATGTTTCGGTCTCGGCTTGTAAAACCCGACACCGTTTCAGCCCAAACCGAAACCAGACCGGACCAACCCGTTAAGAAGCCCGAACTAGCCCGAACTAATAATACCTAACCAGAGGTCCATTCGAGCCCAGTTTCTTATTTTTAATGGTTTTAAATTTTGATGGATTATATTACACTGATAGTTCACTTCTTGATCGAAAAGATTATATGAATCTAAAGTTGAAAAGAGTATGTTAATTGTTACAATTTACTGAATTACATGCATATAGAATGAATGATGCTAATTTTATAGATAGAAATAATAAAATATGCTATATATCTTACATATAAAATAGGCCCGATAAGCTAAGCCGGTCCGGACCGAACCAGCCCGAAATCACCTCAATAAGCCCAACCCGATAACAAACCCACACCGGACCAGCCCGATAGTTATTGTGTCCAGCGCAGCCCAACCCAGCCCGAACTCTTAATGGACATGTTTTGGGTTGGGCTTACAAAACCCGACATCGATTTAGCCCGGACCGAAACCGGCCCGGACCGGCCCGTTGACACCCTTACACCTCATGATGCCTGTTATGGCGGGCCAGTTCTATGAATTGGCATGAAAAAATTGAAAGCTAGTCTAGGAGTGTTTAACCTAGATATACTCAACAAAGATTGTATTTTGGTCTTTAGGAATGTTCAATCCCTAAGATCAGGTAAAAGAAAATTCAAATAAGGAACATTGGAAATAGATGTTCAGAGTAAAATCCAAAGAAATTTTGGTCTTTAAAATGGGGAGGAGAGATGTTGTATTCTCAAGGTTGTCTGTACCAGTTTTGATGGTATATGATGATAATGGTGTGTGAGGAAACACATGTTAGAGCTATTAGCCATCACTAATAAGCTCTAAGATATGTGAATCTCTGTAGGTAACTCATTGGAATATTATAGATGATTCACTTGACTTTCACTTCCTCACCTAAACTACAAAGTTAGATCATGGTGACCCATAAACCCAGTGGACAGAAGATGAGTTGATTTCCTTTACACTAAGGAAGAAAGTTCAAAGAAAAGAGAAAGGAAGGAATGCCAATGTCATGATGTGTGAGCCATACTCTGACAAATGCAGTAAGTGAAAGGTAGGGTCTTACAGAAAGAAAAATAATTTTTCAAGGAATAGTAAGAAACTTTTGACAAGAAAAATGATTTTATGGAGCTATAAGAACTTAGAAGGAACATGTGAAAAATGTTATAACTGGAAGAAAAGTAGGATCATGAAACTTTCAAGTGAGAAGGTGATGGAGATTGGAGACTTAAGTAATAGAAGTAATCCAAACTTATAAGAGTAGCAAAAACTCTTATTTACTCTCTGTAGTTTACTTAGCTATAGAAGTTAGTCAGTATATCCTAATTCCATCCTTAGCATAGACATTTAGGACTCTTATCTAAGGAAAGACTGTAAAAAGGTTATAAAGAACAGAATTCTGGAAACCCCTCAAGTTAATGAATTGCGTACTTGTAAGGATTGTTTAAGGGGAAGATGACAAGATTAAGAAATATTAAAAGGTATTTGTAACAAGGAATTATTGGATCTTGTGGACATCAAAATTTTATCTAGGAATTCTTGTGATAATCAGTCCACTATATGTTTTTTTTTTCAATATATTGAAAAGAAAGGAAAATATTTTATTAAAGGATTAAGACTGTTGGATCTGAAGGAGAATGTAAATTGTTAAGATAGATCGGGTGATATTGATATACTCCCAATGATTTTAGCCAAATGTTTACAAGTGCTAAAGCTTATGGCTTAGCATCATGTGGATGAGATTCAACAACAAAAGAGTGACAAATAGATATGATCAAGAGAACTCAAGAGTGTATTAGCTCCTATGGAATGATCAATACTGCAGCCTATAGTATTAATAGAGTGCCATGTAAGTTGGTTTCAATTCAAGTTATCTTCTTGATTGGAACTGTAAAAGTAACGTGTTTCATAACACTCGTGGGAGAGTGATTAATTTAGGACATTGAGTTATCATTTTTGGGATATCCACTTATGTCTTAAGGATTCAGCAAGATTCATTGATAATGTTGGTTAGCAGTCACATCCAAGAAACATAAGTTTAATGAGACCAGATGGAAATTGTTGTGGAGCAATTAGTTGAGGTATCAAAAATATTATCAGAGTGTAATGAGATAATTGTTGAAATTATCTTCATTCAGGTTGATGCATAGTCAAAATACCAGAGTTAGATAAGGGAATGAGGAGATATACTAGACCATATAGATCTGTGATTTTATCCAATCACATGTTATACCTCAAAAATAGATGTTTTGGCATTGGATAAGATGAAGATCCCAATAGTTTTGAACAAATTATCAATAATAAAATTGTTTTTGAGTGATTACTAGTCATAAATGATGTATCGTTATTTATGAACATCAACGAGATTTGGGATTTTATGCTCTTGTTATGAGCGGTGTGCTCATAGGCTCAAAATGGATATATAAGAAAATATGTGATTACAGTGGGAGAATTGATTGCTACAAAGTAAAACTTGTAGCGAAGTGGAATCACACAAAGAAAATGAAAAGTATAGACTTCAAATTTTTGAGGTTTTAGTTATGTATTTTATTTTGGAGTTGCATCAGATAGATGTAAAGATTGTTTTGATCAAAGAAAATCTAGAAGAAGGTATTTATAGGCTTTACCCAAAAGGTTTTGAGGTAAAGGATAAAGAAAATCTATTTTGTAGACTTATAAAGTCAATATGTGAATTAAACAAGCATCCAGGTAGTGGTACCTGAAGTTTGACAGAGTTGTATCTTCTTAAAACTTTGTTGAGATTGTCATTGATCATTATGTATATATAGAGGTCAGTGGGAGTGGATTCATTTCCTAGTCATATGTGTTGATGGTTAATCACTGACCAGCAGTGACATGGTTTACTTGTTGAAACCATAGTTTTTAATGTCTGATAAATTCGAGATGAAGAATGTGTGAGTAAGTACCTTTGTACTTGACATTGAGTTTTCTCGTGACAGGAAAAATGAAACTCTGGGTTTGTCTCAAAGGGTATACGTTGTTCATGTTCTCGAATGATTGAATGTACATGCATAACAGTTAAGTTGCAGATGCTTAAATCAATAAAGGAGACAAATTGACAGAGTTATGTTCAAGAAATGATGTTGAGGGAGAGCATCTGAAGTACAGAGCTTGGTGTATGCTCAAGATTTTATTTATTCTCACATAGCCTTTGTTTAGAGTGTTTTGAGACATTTTTAGTTGGATGCTGGTATAGCTCACTGAACAACGGGAGTAGAAGGTCATGCGGTACATGCAGATGACCAAGGATTATCTACTCATTTGTGGTAGTAGTGACACTCTTGGCTATTGTGATGTAGTGTTTGATGATTGCATTGGTGGCATGAATCCCATCTCAGAGTTTTTGTTATGATGGTAGATGTATCCTTGGGGAAAAATATAAAGAAGTTTAACCATGCATCACCCTCTTGGTAAGGTAGATTTTATAACTATATGCAAAGCTAATAAGTAGCATATCTAGTTGAAGAGTTATCTTTCAGACCTGGAAGGTTGTAAGTTTTACTTAGGCCTATTGAGAAGTGTTGTGACAGTGGTTCAGCTGTGTTGTTCTGAAATAAATAATGTAAAATCTAGTAATTCAAAGCATAATAGAGATTGGATTTCAAATCTCTTTAGGTGAGAGAAAAAAGTCAAAAAAATTATATCATTGTAGAGCACATTCGTTGAACAACTTGATTGTAGATTCTCTGACGAAAGGTTTTGTCAATGAGAGTTTTCAAAGGATGGTATGTTTAATATAGAAATGGTTAATTCATTAAATGTGCTTGGTTAGTGGGAGATTTTTCTCACATTGATAAATGATTTATTTCATTATGTTTATTTACATTGCCTATGGTTTTGGCACAAATACTTATTACCATGGTTATTTTTATTTCAACATTCATTTATTGCTATGTTGCATATTCATTGACATGTCATTGACAAGGGCGGTATTTAGCCAAATGAACGAGGCGGTATTAAGCCAAATGAACGGGGCGGTATTAAGCCAAATGAACAGGGCGGTATTTAGCCATAGTTCACGGCGGTGTGCCAAAGTACGATATTGACCAAAAGGGTATGTGACGGTTTGCTATGGTCAATATCAAGGTTTATTGCCTCTGAAGTTTTATCAAGGCAATTAGATCGAAGGTTATTCGATCTGGACCCACATGAAATAATATTTTCATGTATACATGTCTCTAGGCGATTCATGTCATTAAGTAGACCATTGTATGTAGTTGACAGAAGGTAGTACACTAGATGTGTTGGAGTATTTTTCGCTGTTCCTCAACATTGGTAGGCTTGATGAGTGGATCAAAGTTTGATGACGGTTTATTATGTAATAGGATTCCATGGCTACATTTTTCGACGGTGGTTTTGTAATTAATCTAGCCCAAGTGGGAGATTGTTAGATTCCTGTTGTGTGGGCTTGATCAATTATCTAATCAGTTGCTAAGTGGGAGTTCAATTACTGGTTTGACAGGTTCAGGTCTGGTTCGTCACTGGTTAGAGACTACCAACCCGGTCCACTGTGGGAATGGTTCTGAGTTATGGGTAGTATTCTATGGTTAGGGTCCCTGCAGTCATTGATTTTTATCTCTCTGTTGCTCTCATACGCATAGAGGAAAAGGGGATCCCAAGAGGTTGTGGAAGACTCTAATCGAGGCATTCAAGTTACAGGAAACGGTCGAAAATCAATCTATAGCAAATGGTATTCGTTCTATCATCTCTTTTATTGCCCATTGTATTCTAGTAATCTGTGTGGTGGATTCGTTAGGATTCATGGGAAATCCCATGAGAAAACTCTAACTTGCATTAAAAATTCTAACAGTCTATCTTTGTAAGAATAAATCAATCAATTGAAGGCGTATCTACCTCAATATTCAGATTACGTAATCCCTAGGAGGTGGTTCGCTGGAGAACACCATCGCAACGAGGGTATTGCCGTTGGCCTCGACGAGGAGGATGAAGGAGCCAGTGAAGGATATATATATATATATAGATATAGATTTTGAGGACGAGGACATTGATTACATCTAGGGTTTGGGATTCTCTTCCTTCTGGAATATGTTTAATATGGAATGTTTTAAGGAATTGTGCGGGATTTGCTTTCTGTTGCTAAATTTGAGGGTTCTTCCCCAACACTGTCTCTTGGTGCGAATTTATGTCTGATACATTTTGAATTAGTGTTTCAACGGATGAAATAGCATGGATATAACTATAATCCTATCAATTTTCTTAATTTATTTGTGGTTCTTTGCTTGCTATCCTTTTTCATTATTCTTGTTTTTTTTCTCTTACGATTAACTTAAAACTGGTAGTATTTGTTTACCTGTCCTCTAGTTAAATTGATTTTGGAGGTAGGTAGTACTGTAGTTTGGCAAGTATGTGGTTCATGATAGTTAGGTTATTCAAATGCCAAAAGGGGTGTGATTATGGAGACTTCTGTTGGAATTGTGATGCAGAAATACCAGAGGAAGAAGAGGCTCAACTGAGCCTGTTGTTTTAGAATTCCTGGTCTTACTAAGAATTCTCAGTTCTGTTCTATCTGAAGGATTTGTTATCCGTTTTCTTCAATTTCCTGATTGTTATTTAGTTAGTACCAATCAGACTGGACCAGAATTAATGGTAGCAGAGAGATATGGTCTGAAAGCTAAGGTGGTGACACTGATGACAGAGGTGATAACACTCCATTTCTTTGTGCAGAGATTGGCTGTGGAACATTGTTTTAGGTATATTGATAATATTCAATTATGGTAAACATAGAGTGGGTGGATTGATAAAATGAAATCCAAAAGTAGGTAATCAGAATCTTAAGTAATAAAATTATGAAGATGTCACTAAGAAGAAATGGTAATTTTGTCATTTTATTAAACTTTTCATACAGCTTTTAATCACTTCCCCTTCTTGTTTCAAGCCTGAGTTTGATTAATTACAGGAGTGTGAGGTCATCAATCACATTGATGAATCCATGTCTTTCATTTGGCAAAAATTATGATACTTGGACTAGATGATGCCAACCACGTTGTTGATTAGATTTTCCTATTTCTAGAAACTAGAGATGTAATTTATGATATATATTTTAATGGGAAAATCTTGTTGTATTCATAGTTGATGAAAAAAATGTAATCTTATTTTTTTGTTTTTCTGGAATGATATTATTTTTTATTCGAAAAACGTATAGGACAATGACACTTTAGAAAATGATATATGGATAAGTACTTTCAAATTATTTTTGAAAATTCTTTTCTACGCTTGACTTAAAAGTAGCTTTTTAGGATAAATGATGGGCAATCAAAAAGAATTACAACTTCTTAAATTCACCTTTTTAATTACAACAAGTAGCATCTTATGTTGGTATCTATAAATGTTGTGCACGTTTCTAAAATTTAAAAACCAACTATGTTGTCACATCATATATATATTCAAACTATGTCCACTGTATAGGGTTTTACCTTTTAATTTGTTATTGAAAGGCAAAAAAAAAAGAAGAAATAAAATTAATGAAAAATTCCAAAGTGAACATTCTTCACAAAACAATATTAAACTCCTAAAATTGGAAAATGGATCTGATGTAGTATTCCACCCATCCTTTGAGTAAGCTTTGGGGTTCTACAGTGCTTTGTTTCCATAGTAATAAATTAGAAGGAAAATTATCTTTGAACAAGCAAAGTAGGATTTGCTTTTAACATGGATTTTTTTTTTAACTAATTCTTTTAAGGAGAGAATTATGAACAAAGAATTTTTTTGTAAGGGGTATAGTCTACTAACTACTCCCCTTGCCGGAGAACCCTCTCCCTAAATTAAATATAATAATGAAGTGTCTAAATGAGATGAAAGGCATATGGGCATGCCATCCTATGTAGATAATGATTGAGATTGTGAGAGTGAATGAGACCTCAAATGTGGTTGTTTGCTCATTCTGCACTTCCAAAGAATTTTGAAATTATTTACTCTCTAACCCATATAACAGACCTTAACCTAAGTTTAAAATGATATGTTATGGCTTTCTACTTAACACCGGCCGGTGTCGAGGCCCATTTGACATCAATGGCTTCAACAGGAATCATCCTTGGATGAGCACAAAGTTTTGGCTTTATCTGGTAATTAAGCTTTCAAGTAAGTGGTGGTTTTAGTATTAATTTAATCAACTAATGGAGAGTAGTGCATCATGAAATCTCACCCCACTTTCTTAACACTGTAACCATTTAGAAGATTAGTACCTAGTGATCCATTAAACTCTAAGAGTATAGGGCATTCATGTTTAACACTTCATGATTCACAGCATGAAATAACAGACCTAGCTAGAAAGGCCTGTAGATATATATAGCTATTTCTGTGTATGTAAAATTAATGTATGCTCTCCATTAGCTCTCATTTCAATTTGGATTGCTGAATAGTAAGAGCATTCTTTAATTGGATCAACCACATTGAGGAGATTAGGATGAAAAATCACAATTTTATTTGTCCTGCATCATTGTTCCAAGATCCAAGATCACACAAAGCAACCCAAAAATGGCAACCTTAAAGGGCTGGTACTTTGTTCAATTAGCCTTCTTAACTTAAATCCCTTCTTTTACAAAAAAAAAAAAAAAAAAAAAAACTTAAATGCCTTTAAAGAAAGGAAAGGTTAGGTTGGATAGAGATGGGTACCATTTCAAAAAATAAAAAGACAAAAGGAAAACGATTCTCATGCTGCCATTGTGGGAAGAATCTCCCACATCCTGCCAATCAATATGCGAGATTTGGTATCACTAATAGGATCCATAAGGTTAGGAGGAGACAGACAGAATGTTAAATATGTGAGAAAGGTGAGAGAATCCCTATAGGGGCGAAAAATTTACGCCATGTTGCCAAGTTAATTAGATTTTTTTTTTAATGAGTGGATAGATTCCGCCCTTGGACATGGAAGTCCATGACAGTTGACCAACCTAGTTGACTGCCAATAGCATGGGATTATGGGAAAAATTCCTTAATTAAGTTCCATTAATCCATAATATTTTAGCACTATATGGAATCTATAGGTGGTTTTTCAAGTCCGCGGTTAAATCCCAGGGCTCAGCCATCAGTAGTCCCTCAACCAGTCCCACTGAGCACCATTAGATCATGCACTCACCCAGGAGAGAGAGAGATCCAATGGTGCTGACGGGTTGGACGGCTGGAGAGGAACTGTTTCCCCTCAACCATGACCTGAAAATCAGATCGACACCTAATCTGAGACCCCAAGATGATCACACATTTATTTGGAGACAAGTAGTATGGTCTCTGGAGTGATTCCTAGTAGCAAACTAAAATATCAAATTATAAATCAATCACTACTAACTCATAATTCTTCATTGGATATGGAAGTGAGTGAACAATTGAGATGAGACTTCACTAGATAGGAAAAAATAATAAAAAAAAAAAAAAAAAAAAGAAGCCATTTTAAGTTGTCTTATTAAGTTGTCTTACCCAGGATAGCATTCCCCAAGGAGGAAAAATTCCAACTTGTGCCATAAACAGTACAAGCACTTTCAGATAAGAAAATGACAAAAAAATAAAATAAAATAATAAATAAAGTCAAACAAAGAATAGAAATACATCCTTAGCAGCATTAATCACTTATTTTAATTTTCTTCTGAAAGATTCTACTTCCATCACGTTATTGCCAAATGTGTATGAATGTAATAGGCAAATGGAGTTTTTTTATAGTAAAAATAGTGAGAAGCACAACATAGAATGTCCAACTTGGAGCTAAGATACATTAAAATTTTTTGAAAACCCCATCAACTAACCAAAGCAATCAGTCTTAAAAAAGAAAGGTTTATTATAGTATTTTTTTTTTCTGTATCGTTTTCTCCTTCCCAGTTGTTCAACACCATGTGTTTATAATGATAGAAATCTAAATTCATTGGCTTACAAAAAGTAAAACATAAGTCAGAAAGGATGTCAATCTGTTTGGGGTAGGGTTTTACTGTTCTTTTGGTTCCTCTTTGTTTCTTTTCTTTCCTTTTCCAGCAATGTTAATTAGTAAAATGAAAAAGGTTGGAAGAATGAGTCAATGAGGTGAGACTGAAATGCAACTTGGTAAATAATCTAATCTGCTAAAACTATATTTGAGAGACCTGATGAATGCATGTTCAACCATTCTAAAATGTCCATTTGATGGGTCACATGTAGGTATAGGGTAAGGCAACCTTTAGTCCAATGACAAGGATTTTTTTTTCAATTATTAGAGTTTTTATAGGGAAGCTTGATTGGTATAATGACACTTGCATACCCACTTGCTTATGCAACAGTTTTCTGCTTTTGCTTCTCTCTCTGGTAAGTGGTAACAATGGCTAAACAGAAGACTTAAGAACAAGGTGGATTTTGTGAGCTTACCGAAAAATTGCTTTTCTTATCAAATAATTTCCCCCAGAGAAGAAACAATATGATTTTTTTAGTTATTGCTTAACCAGTCAGAACCAAAGATAACAGGTATTATTGATTTAATCAACGATTGGTAGGAGTCCAAAGCAGGGTTCAAGGAATTGGGAATCAAATCGATGGAATTATAGCTGATTCTTATTGAATTGGATCGAAATTGACACCCGAGTTGGAGGCTTGCACCGCAGTCCAAAGGGGTTTAATCCTTATTTTTTATGTAGTTGTGAGTAAATGCTGGAAAAAAATGTTAGGGGAGTTTGCATCAATTAATTACTATTTCAAGATATATAAGTCATTGGACAAGATAAAAATAATTTCCCAATCAGAATCTCATTGTCTTTTTCTTCCAATTTCTTTAAAAACAAGATATGAAAAAGGGATCAGTTTTCTAACACCAACAATGATATTCTAGCAGTAGTCCTTAGCTACCATGAGGTAGATTAGTTGGCAATCAAATCAATTGGACTTATTATTTATATTGTCATCTCTTCATAAGTTAACTACCAACATAATCTAAATCCAATTCCACTTGCACATTGAAATTATTTGAAAATTTCAATTTTGTTCAAAAAGCTTGAAGAAATAAGAGCAAGAAATCACTCATGAGATGAGTTATTAAATTTGACATGTGAACTAATTGGAGAATTTCCTATCTATTAATTAGGCAGTAGTATAAGAATTAGACTAGTAACTGCATACTTGAAGTTGAAACTATAGGAAATTTTCAAGCTTGGGTATTTTCCAAGTTGGACTGATTTAGAAAGTGAACAGGCAAATAATGTTTTTCTATATTAGAAGCCAGTTGACTTAGTCCTTTCCAAGTCATTCCAGTCTTTCCAGCTAGCCACCTACAAACCTATATAGGACTTTAGCTCCATTATACAACCTTCCATAAATAGAAAAGATTCACCAGTAGAATATTTTTTAACAGGCCCTCCGTAATCACAACCTTTGACAAGCCAATCATCATTCCTTAAAGATCAGACTACTGCTCCATCAGTCACCTGCTATGAAAGGTCATTGAACTATGTGAATCATAAGGTTCAGATTGATGGAGATGTCCATGGCTACAAGATTAAATTTGGGTCCTACATTAGCACTAGGAATCTGTGAAGCTCATTCCTAAACCCAACAAAAATTTATTTATGTGGGAACTGTAGAAATGGATGAACACATTGTATGCATACGTAGATGAACATAAATAATTAAGAAGGTCCCCACCTAAACACTACTCTGTCTACTGCAAAACATAGGAGCCCTGTATTTAAAGGATAAGTTTTTTTTTTTTTTTTTTTTTTTTTTTTTTTAAATTCTCCCACACACACATACAGACGGTGGAGGGACTCTCCTTAACTGTTGTATTTCTTTTTGTTGGGAGTCCCACTGTGGAAAATATTCAACAAAAAACTATGTCCATCCAATTTTTCTTCCTACACTCTCATTCTTATTAAACTCTACCTCCCCCTTCATCATATTCATATATACCACCAAACATACCAGTCAGTAGTGAGACTAGTTCTTATCTTTTATTCTTCCTGGTGTTTATGTGTGGGTGTGAGTGTCGGTGGTTGGTTTGTGAAGTTGTGTCTGGGTGGAAATGGGCAGGAAATGCTCACATTGTGGGAACATGGGCCATAATTCAAGGACTTGCATCTACAGACGAAGTGCTGTTGGTGGTTTGAGGCTTTTCGGTGTGCAACTTGAGATACCTTCTTCTTCCTTTGCCATGAAGAAGAGTATTAGCACAGATTGCTTGTCATCTGCCTCATCAGCTTTGTCATCCTCACCTGCTTCCTCATCATCATCTTCTCGTATTTCCAGTGATGAAAATTCTGATAAAATCTCTGGAGGGTATCTTTCAGATGGTCTCATGGGTAGACTCCAAGAGAGGAAAAAGGGTAAGCTTGGATTGAACTTTGTTTCTTTTGCTTTATAATATCTGCTACTACTTTAAAGCATTAATTTTTTTTTTTATTTGTGATGTCTCATTTTAGTTTACTGGTTAGCCACAGATGAGTCTATTAAGTTTTGATGGACTATCGAGTCATTTGGCTGGCTGGTTCCTGTGTTATATATAACTGATATTAGTTTCTATAAGTTTTTTCCTCTCTTATTTTTTTGGTTGGTAAATGAATTTTGAGAATTTTTTTTAGCAAAGCCTAGTTTTTATTTTGTTTGCTTGGATTTTATTGAAGAGAAACCAAATTATTTTCTAAAAGTTTTAGGTGATTAAGTGATTTTGCTTTATTTTACTGTATTTTCCTGTATGCTTCTTGTACTATGTTCATGTGTTTCTTCTAATGGCTTTTCTTCTAGGAGGAGGTTGCCAGACGTTATTTTCCTACATAAATCTTCAAATATCTCTATTATTGTTCTTTATTCAATGCTTCTGCCCTTGTTAAAAACTCTAATTATTGACGATGACTGTAGCGGCCTTTTTTTTTTTTTTTTTTTTTTTTTTGTGCTGGTAGATAAAAAATATTAATATCTAAAGAAGAACAAAAAGTACAGTGCTTCAACAGCACCCATAAGCCAGATAAGGTAGATAGGAAAGGAATCCAACCAAACAATTTCAGAAGACAAACACTTCGGCAAAGACAATACCCTTTTCTCAGCTCCAAAACAAAGGAGGGGGGGGAGGAATAGCAGAAAAGGAATATCCCACAGTTTAAAGCTGTTTTCTTTTAAATCTGGATTCCAGAAATAGAAAGAAGTGAAATTTAGTCTTGTATTATGATCAGTTGTCCTTTTTCTATTTTAAAATTCTAGATTCCTGAACAGTTCTTGGTCTTTGTGATGGATTTTTTATTTTGTGGGGGCTTTGGTGGGTGATTAGGAGTTCCATGGACAGAAGAGGAGCACAGGACATTTCTTGCAGGGCTAGAGAAGCTTGGCAAGGGAGACTGGAGAGGCATCTCAAGGAATTTTGTCACTACAAGGACTCCAACCCAAGTTGCTAGCCATGCACAAAAGTATTTCCTCAGACAGACCAGCCACAACAAGAAGCGTCGGTCTAGCCTCTTTGACATGGTATATATATATATATATATATATCTATAGAACCATTCCAAATCTCAAAACTTTTTAATGCTGATCAACTGAACTTCTCATCTTTCTTTTCTTCCTTTTCTTAATTATGACAGGTTGGGAGCAGCAATCGAGTAGATATTCATGTTCAAAGCACCTGTTCTAAGTCTAATGAAGCCTCCTTCTCATGTGGTTTATTGCCCATTAAGATCCCATCTCTCACTGAGCACGAAGCTCATCAAGACATTCTGTCCCTGATAAACCTCAATTCGATAGGAAAAGGTGCCAACTTAGATGGCCAATGCCAAGACATGATTTGCTTTAAATCACCCTCATGCCTTAACCAAGTGGTACCTGTTTGGAGATATGAAGATTCTGAGCCTACATCTTTCAACATACCTGATGTCATGGCTCCAAATGTGTCACCTGATCTAGAGCTCACTCTGGCTGCCCCAAGGTCATTAAATCAAAATAAATATCATCCATAGGCCTTCTCCAGTTGGACCCATTAGCGTGATATTATGACTCTCATTAACCATTTGCCTGAATCCCTTCAATGTTCTTCAGCTCATACAGATCAAGGAAAAGAGTCAACACACAATGAAATGAATCTACAGACAACCAGAAAGAGACTCATTATATCTGATGAACATTCTAGTGTTCTAATGGTGCCTTATATTAATGACAGTATTTCTTTCAAGTGTAACCTGCTTCTTAATGCCATGGGAGCCAACAATTTTCAAGTATGGAAATCCATATAGTTTTTCACTCACTGTTATAAAGCAAAGCTCATAGGAATTATGCCAGGCACCATCTGATTGAATTATAGATCCAAAAATTCCATGCAACCTTTTTTTTCATCTAGCATACCATAGAGAGATAAAAGCAATAAGTTTTTATCAATGTAGCTAGATTTGCAAATTTACACCATCACCACCCCCAGGTAAAATATCAGTACAGAACTACTTTGTTATTTTCCAACTTAAACCAACTTAGGGATTAAAAGAAATAATTGATAAACTCCAGTTCCTTATAAGCTGCCAACAAGGATAAAGCTATGCAAAAGACCAAAACTCTTGAGACTACTAGTGCATATTTTTCCTCGTGTTCTAACATTATGTACGTCTGAGTTGACGTGCCATCGATCTTGCTGTGTTGATACCAGAAGAAGGCTAGAAACCCAAATTTACTTGTCGACTCTCCCGCCACCTCCTCCCTCTCCAACACAAAGAAAAACGAGCCCCTGTCAGTTTGGGATTCCATATAGATACTTGCCTTGATCTCCATAAGGACTATTGATGAGCTTTTGTTGGCAAGGATGATATCAATATAC
Source organism: Protea cynaroides (assembly GCA_028583415.1). NCBI lineage: Eukaryota > Viridiplantae > Streptophyta > Magnoliopsida > Proteales > Proteaceae > Protea > Protea cynaroides. Next base: position 113,114,717 of record CM053276.1, on the reverse strand, counting down.
TATTATGCCTTGCTTAAATCTGAATCCCATTATTTTTTTACCTTTTTGAGGTCCATTGAATTCCTGTAACACTTCCCAGTGAGCATACCCTGTTTTTCATCATCTATAGTCTATACTATCCAATTCCTCTTAATTGTTGCATCCAATGACCTCTTAATGGTTTCATTTTAGATACTCCCTTATCTGCCCTTCAGCTCTCTCCCTTTACATCCTTTGGTTCAATCAATTAACATAGAAAGGACCAGGGCCAACCTAATTGTTCAGAGATGGTCTCCCATCAGTTTTCTTTATCCCCAGTGAATTTCCATTCTTTACTCGATCTTCATTATTACTTTCTGAGAACAGCATATTCATTCTCTCTTGGTCCTTATCTAAGGGTCTTTGATCCTTATTCTTTAGAGCATCTGATATGACTATATGATTGAACGCCCTACTTTTACTTCAGACAAAGATCATCCTATGCCTTAATTAAATGGGTAGATAAGGCAAGATAAGGCAAGAAATGGATTGAATTCAGAATGAATCTGTGCTTATCCATTAAGATCTAAATTTATGTTGGCAAAAGATCTTTATAGCATATGAAGAAAAAGATTCCCCCTCCAGCCACTTTTGTGCCATATCTTTTTGTGCAGAAAAGGTTAGTAGTACAATGATTAATCCCTTGCACCAACATTTTAGAAGACTCGAGTGGTCCAAATAAAATGTATGACTAAGAGATTTACACATCCCTCCAAGATTTATGTTCAACCTCATTAAGGATAAGGAAAGAGAAAGAATCAAGATTGTCCACATGTTGTGAAAAAAAGTGCACCATACCCTTTTTAACACTTTTCTGCCCAAAAGTAATGCCATCTACTGCTCTTCTGCTGCTTGCTTTGGAAACCGTCTAGGTTTCCCAAGGTTTGAGGGTGGGAGACTGTACCACTGGCCACTGGGGAGAGGAGGGGGACCCCTCTGTTTCTCTAGGTTTGTACCTACTTTTATTCCTCTTCAGTCTTCATTTAATTTTGATTCTAAATCTGGACTCAATAAATACTAATAAAAAACTTCATGATTTTAAGAGCATTTCATATGCAGGTTTAAAGTGTAAAACATCTCTCTCTCTCTCTCTCTCTCTCTCTCTCTCTCTGTTGTGGGTCTGAATTTTTGCAATTGAATAAGAATGGTTTGTCATATTAGATGGTCCTTTTAAGAAATAGTGACATATGAACTACCAGGGAGGGTTGTCTTCTGTAGTACCTGTAAGTGTCAGTGAGGTGTCAAATTAGGCATCCTAATGAAAGGAAAGGTTCCCATTTATATGTCTATATTTATGTTTCCTCTGGATTAAAATTTGTAATGACATACACAAAAACGTCCACATTGGACAAAATACACAAAGACAGAAGGTGGGATCCTTCATGATATACTCTACACATGGGAGCCTATCAACTGGTTCATCCATAAGCCACGTTTTGAATATGTGACGGCTGTGAATGTAACACATCCACTGTTTCTCTCTCTTTATCAATCTCTATTTCATGGGATAAAGAGATTAATTAAGACGGTTCAAGGTTTTTATTTTAATCATGTGGCATCTGAACCTACCTTTCTTCACCGACGTATGCAGGCAATCCTCTTTTCCCTCCCATGGAAAATCACTCGTACTCCTTGGATTTCGGCGTTTCCTCTCCCTGATCACTTGAGATTGAGCTGCCTGTCACAGTCTATTTGAATTTGTATACCCCAACCTCTCTGCGATTCCCACTCCTGCCGTCATCCATCATCACTCCTCCAATTTCCTCGTTCTCAATTTCGAATACGATCCTTAAATAAAAAATCTCACTTTTAGAGCTTAAAAAGGGTAAGCATAAAACTGACCAATAATAAAGGTGACAGATCTCCATTTACCAATCATGGATCTGTTCACTGAACAGCCTTTCACAATCAAATTAAATCTGGCTGGAAATTAGAGAAGAGCCGAAACGAATCCCATAAAAAGAAAAGGAGGGTGTTTCTTCTTACATCCTTCTTGGGTTTATTTGGTAACCAGGTATCTTCGATCCAAAAAAAGTATGGTTTGTGATGGTTTGTGGGGCGGTGATCGGAGACCCTATTGAGGTCTGGTGATGGATGAATTCCCTTCCAGCCCGATTCGGTCAGAAAAAAGGAGGGGAATGAGGAGGAATTAAGCGATGGGTTTTATAAGATTCAAATCCTTTCGTGTCGGCAATAGAAAATCCAGTGGTTGTCATCTACTTTACAGATATACCAATACATCTGTATGCGCATAGCAAACTATAGTCACTAAATTTCTTCATGCTTAACATGAAGGACATGAAAGGATTTCTATCTGGGTTCTATATGCCCTATATCTAAAACCCGAATTCTAAATTCATACGGGTATCGATTTTCAACAGCTTCACTGGTCATAGATGAGGAATCCTAAAGAAATTGTTCTTGTGTTTTGGGGGAGAAGGAGAGAGAATATTCATTTTTTTTGTTTTATTATTATTAATTGAAAAAAATGAAGGTTAAACTTGTAATTTAATTATTTTTAAAGCAGAGGGTAAAAACAGAATTGATTCCATTGACTTATTGGGTATTGTTTTCAATGGGAGTCCGTGGATGGTTTTTCTTTTTCCATTTCAAATACAAGAAACATGAAAATGTGTCTTTGATAAAGCGATATAGGCTATGTGCTCTATCACATGATACCACCTACTATAAATTAAAAAGCAAAAAAAAATTTGATGTTGGATCATTTTCAAGGCAACCGACAAAACATGTAGGCTCCATTTGGATTAAGGGAAAATTAAGCAAAAGGAAGTAAAATATTTTGAACCTAAATTTTTATTTTTTTATATTTTATAATCATTACATAATATAATTGTATAAATTATTTAAATTTTTTTATCTTGTTTAGTAATAATAGTTTTTAGATATAATTTTTAGTTTACATTTCAAATGCAACGGATTTGAATACAAAGAAAAATAAAAATGAATGATTTAGAGTTAATTACATAGTTATGAGATATTCATGTGTTAAAAAAAATTTCCTTGATTTTATTGTCTCAATGTAATAAATCCTAATGTTAACAATATGGATTCCATGCAAGATTCCAATGGGTGTAGGTTACCTACTATTCCTCAACAATTACAGTAGTCTTTCCTTATCCAAACCAAACCGTGTACAACTTGTGTACAGTCCCATAACCATGTACAACCTGTGTAAAGCTCTGCATGATCGGATCTCTAGTGTAACAAACACCATATACATCTTTAAATACAGATCCTCTGTCGACATTTTCGATGGTGGAAAATATTCAAATCAATTCACAATCTTACACCTCAAGGCTTTATATTGCTACATGGCTTATTGTGATTGAGTTCATGGTACCATTGGATCTATTTCCATATAAAAGGGGTAACAGCTGAGGTTCGATTGTTTTTTAAAACTAAGTTTGGGATACCTCATCTTTGAGAAACTAGACATAACGTTCCTTATTTATTTTTATTTTTTTTTTATTTTTGATTTTACCCATAAAAATTTCGGAATGCTCCTCTCCATCCCTAGCCACCTTCTGCCTCCACCCTTTCTCACACTTTCCCTGCAACACTATTCCCTCTCTCTCCTCCCTTCCCTGGTTTTTGTCCCCTCCAGAAACAAGAACAATGAACATTCTAGCACAATCTTGGACTTCGTTTTCCTTTTTTCCTTTTCAATTATTAATGTTGTCTCTCTCTATTTATCTTCTGAATCAATCCTTTCCAAAAGTACCACAAAAATTCATACCTTAAAAAAAAAAAAAAAAAAAAAATTCCTCTCTTCATAGAAGAATCCTAGTCGGTACTCTAGCATCATTCTTTATATCTAACAATGGATACCTCAGCTATAATTTATTTGGATCATAACTGATCTGTCATATGATATTAAATCTGACCACCTACCATCCTATGGTCGGACCAAACCGGCTAAATAAAAAACTTTAAAACAGTGCCCCATGTGGTAGGACACTTGAAGACACACCTTGGTGTAAAGTCGGCTGTATTCTTAAGTTTGATGGTATTTGAAAACATATCCCTTCATGGGTCATACATATTTCAATACATATATATAAATCAAATAAAACAGATTAAAAGTTCTGTCAAGGTTTTTCATCTTCCATAGATTTCATTCCCTCTGCCCATTGCGTAGTGGAACCATACCATTTTTCATAACCAGGGCTTCAATCTGAATGTTAATTTACGAAATAATTGGAGCCCACCCAATCATATAAAATTACGAGAGAAAAATAAAAAGGCATTATAAGCATTGTAATTAAAAACAGATTTTATGTTTTCCATTGTACAGTTTTTGCGTAGTTTTTTGCATTAGTGCTAATCATTACTGCTTTCTCTTAATAACCTTGTATTACTTTGCATGAATGTCTTATTAATGAAGCTTCACTAACCCACCAAAAACGCAGCCTTAACAACATGACTTTGGGGCATAGCAGACATAATGTTGTCAAACACTAAAAACCCACATCAAATCTTCAAGTAGAAAATGGAATAACCATGATTTTTTAGCCATTTGGTTCATTAAATAAATAAAAAATAACTCTTTGGACATATCCTATTGAAATGACTTGGTAGAAAATAATGAACTGAAGCAATTTTTTTACAAAGATTTTGCAATGAACTAGACATAAATTGGTACATTCTACATTTCGGCAGCCACAAAGCAAGTTTCATTTTCCAATAAGCCCAATAGGAGAGAGAGAGAGAGGGGGATCAAAAGTTAAATTGAATTACATGTGGAAACTATTTTACACAAAATTGGGCAGACAGGTCAGCTAGAAAGATGGCCAGAAAATTAGAGGTGAGGCTTCAAGCATGTCGAAGTTCAGTTGAATCCCTTCTTCAGCTCTCTTCATTTTCCAAGCAGTCTTCCTCATTTGCGAGCTTTCTCGGAGGTGTAAATAACATGAGTAAGAGCTTTCAATAATAAAGGAAAAATTGTGAATCAGTCTACCTCCTTCGCACTCTTGGCCACCTGTCCGCCAAGAGTATCGAGTAGCCCACCAGGAAAAGCTGGGAATCCCATTTTTAGTTTTATTTTCATTTTTTAACTCATGAATTGCGAGAGCCTTGGACCATCAATGTAATACGCTTAGCAGTGTCTGCACGAAGGCTCTCTCCTTTAAACCCAATCTGGATATCGAAATCACATTCAGAGGTCAAAATCAATACAGCAAAAAACCCATGAAGTGGACACAAGGAAACGGATTGAATACCTCGCCTTGGCTACTATCAGAAGAAAACCACCGTAACAGCACTCCAAGATGTACAACAGCAGGTATCAACTTGAAAAGTAATGGGGTAGTCACCTGCATAATGATTTGGTAAGTGATCTGCACCTTGAGCCACAGACAACAGCAGGTATCAACCCATTTCCTATGGCTGATCATCCATGCTATGAAAACTTCCAGTTTTGAGGGATTTCCCACGAATTTTAGAAGTTCTTTAGCCTAAAACCATGGACAATGCAGATTCACAAGTGTCCCAGCACACACATTTGGGTATGTGTGCTCATGTGGCTATTTCTACAATCTCTTTAAAACCATTTGAATTAATGAAGGGAAAGCATGGGAACTGCCACTGCTTCAGCAACATATCTGATTGAATGAGTGGCTGAGTTCAGAAAAGTAATTCCAAGATACTTAACGACTGAACAAAAAGACTTCAAGGGTTGCCATGTCTAAAATTAGTTACATCCAGAAGAATGTAACAAGGATTTAATTCTCATTATTCATTTTGGAGAATTCCATCTTTAAGGTATAACACATTAGTGTAAACTCAGAATGATGACATGCCCTATCACAATAAAACCCAAAAAAAGGGTTGGCAATAAAACATTCTTTCCACTTGTTGCACCACAAAAAACACATACGGGGGCATTCACTTAGCAATGTGGACCAGCAGATCCTGGAAGTCTTTATCACGATTAAGGGCTTCCCCGGATCAGTATGAAATCAACATTGCATCAGTTACATGATTGTCATAACCCCAAGGGGGTAGCTCAGTTGGCAAGGAACCTACACCTCAGGAAGTGGAAGATTTTGAGTTCGACTCCTCTTACCACCTTGGGACCATTCACAAGGGGGTGTTAAGTGCTATTTCTTTCCTACTTTGGGTGCAAGTGGAATGGTTTTCATTCCACCCCGGAATGACCAGGTCCATGCAATTGTAGGGTCAGTATGGGCCCGTAGAACTAGTCAGGCCAATGGTCTGGATACCCGTCGTTAGCACACAAAAAAAAAGAAAAAAAGAAAAAAGAAAAAAAGAAGAAGTTAAAACATGATTCAGAAAGGGGCTACATACCAGACTAAGAGCCGTTGTACCAAGAAGCAGAAGATACAGCTTACCCTGCAAAATGATTTAACTTATAATGCATATCAACCAATTGGAGACACCACTAACGAAACTAGAACCCTCAGTACTTGAACCTCAATTTATGCATGAATGCGTCAAATGTGAAACATTTTAGTTACATAACACCATATGAAGCCAACCCAGTTTATATCATTTATGCAGTTCATGATAATTAAAATGAAATTTATTATTATTTGATTCAGGGGATTGTTTCATATTTACAAATGTAACAAGGGCATTGGCACCATACCAATACCTGTCACACAGAGATTAACACACTGAACGGACATGGTCAGGATCACTAGTTTTTAACGAGCACCCAGATCCAAATTTGATACCACACATCACTTCCTTGCACCATTTGTGCGTCTGTGTATGTGTAAGTGTATGCACAGAGAGAGAGAGAGAGAGAGAGAGAGACCTCCACCAAATGAAGATTAGAAGCACGACTAAGAAGAACAAAAGAAAATTCCCCAATCTGAGCGAGAGACATGCCAACCTACACAGACAAAAACCTGAAGCCTGAGATCCTTTGTCCAAGGCGATATGGATCATGGAAAGCCAAGAAATTATAATATATATAGTTAAAATCTTACAAGGACTGAGGTCTTGTTGCCATAGCCAAATCCCTTAACAACTACTGCAATTACCAATGTTTTTATAACGATCACCAAAATAACAGCTGCCAGTAAAATATCCACATGGTTCCAAAGGAAATGGACATGGATCAGCATTCCAATGCTAGCAAGGAAAAGGGCAGCAAAGAAGTTGCGAATCGGTTCAACCTGCGAGAAGGAAAGCAGTAGGTATTACTGCACATCTCATCCCAATTTGATATGTGAGAGTCAGAGTTCTCAGCTGAAAGCAATTAAATATTCAAGTAGATATTCTACAATGGAACATACACAAAATTGTATAAAATTCCAAAAAAAAAAAAAAAGAAGAAGAAGAAGAAGAAGAAGAAGAAAAATCAACCTCGATACCAGAGAATTATTAAGTTCATTTGCTTGGCAACCATTTGACAAGTTAAAAACTACAATCATTTTTCAGATTAAGTTGGCTATCTACTTGGAAGGTTCAAAGAACTCTTGAGTTCCTATAGTTTTGGCTTTCTATCAATGAATGTAAAGCCATTTGGTTATACTCACATATCAATCAATTGCAATTTTTGAACCAAATCGAAACCAGACATATTTTAGTGTATTCTCTCTATTTTCAGTCTTGTTACATTTTGTGATGGCAAAGGGGTTAAAACATATCAAATTAACAAACCCTCTTTGCTATAGGATCTCTAATCAGTCCAAACATAAAATCTGCAGGAAAAAGTAGTAGAAAAATTACTTATCTCGAAATCTGACCGTCAGAAATTTATGAAATTTGGTTTGGAAGTCCTTGATAACACTTATGAACACTCCTCCTTAGTTAAACAAGATCTGAGAAAAATTGAAGAAGTTGTGGGGCCCGAAAGTTGACTGAACCTGTTAGCACCCCAGATCTGGAAGATGATTGATTGCTTCTAGTTTGGTAGTAGTTTATCAAGGGAACTCAATGGATCTACAGGTAGGCTATGTCGCCCGCCAGTGTAGTATATTTGTATCTCAAAACAAGAGTCAAAATATCAAAGAAGAAAGAAGAACAAGAGGTTGAGTCTCACAACCTAGTGAGGCTCAACCAGAAATTAATTACTTTTAATTTTCTGGAAAAACTCTACTCCAGCCAGCCTGCATTCTCTTTATTTATAGCTTTGAAAGATTACAAATAAAATAGAAAAAAACTGAACTTGGAAAAGCTAAACCTCCTTTATAACTTAGGAAGTTTCTAAAACATAGAAATATGAAAGTTTCTAAAAACTGGAATTAGGAAACTAGATTTTAGGCAAGTCTTAATCTCCAAGCAACAAAAACTTTTAAACTAACTAGCCTAATTTTTAGGAAACTAAATAATGAAAATAAGTAAACTAAAAATTAGGAAACTAACCAAAAGATTCTAACTATTGCTGTTGGTACTGTTCACGTGAACAGAGTTCACGTGAACAGTGTAGGTTGGGCCCATGTTGACAGATCCTTGGGCTGGTCCACTATTGGCTGGTCCTTGGACTGCATCACTTTGTCAAGCCTCTTGTGTCCTTGCAGGGCTGTTCTACATATCAGGGATATTGCCATCACTTTTCTTATATAAATAAATTCCTTCTCTACAATATCCCTAAAAGGATTCAACGATCTTGGTACTTGTTGTCTGCAATGAAATACCCATGGTTTTAAGTATCGACATGATACGCCCCGTATCCACCGATACGTATCTGTATCGGCAGTGGTCAATACGATACTCTTCGATACATATCTCTTTTTTTAAAACAAAAAGTGTATCTAATGTATTGACTGTATCGAACCGATACGGCTCGATACACTTTGATACGGTCGATACACTCGATACATATCGATACACTTATGTTTCTATTCTCGCAAAAAATAAGATACACTTATCGATATGGCTCGATATACCTTGATATGGACCGATATACCTCGATAGAGACAGATATACCTCAATACGGTCGATACGCACTTTATAGCTTGATACAACTGATTTTTTTTCCACTTTTTTGGTCTTCTTCCTTGCTGAAAACCTACAGCTCATGGGAACCGAAGGTTCTAACTCATTAAATGTCATCAACTATGTCTTTAATCTTTAGAAAAACTTCAAGATTGCTTATTATAGTTTTTTTATGCTTAAAAATTGTATTTTGCACGTTCCTTAATCATTCCCGTGTGTATTTTGCCCCGTAATCCACAATACAATACGATACGTCTCTTAAAATCGCCCTACCGATACGCTACCTATACACGATACTTTATTCCTTGAAAATACCTGGTATTCATCCATCATGAAGGATGTTTTCCAGTATTTAAGAGCATTACTATATCGTGAGGACAAAAAGATAGTATTTATTAGATATAAAATAAAAGAAGGAAAAGAGGATTACTACAATTGTGAAGCAAAGGCACATGAATTTATAAAAATCACTTCTTCAACTATCCTGCAGAAAGTACATAATTGCAGCAAACATTAATGCAGGTCTGGGCTAAATTTTGGGCCAGATTTTTTATTTATTTATTTTTTTTTTCTGGTAGTATAAGGGAAAGGATTTAATTTAAGTTTGGGTTTGGCCTTAATTTTTGGGTCTTATTATTGTAATAGACTGAAATATAAAGCCCAATAGTGGGGGTAATAAGGGTGCATGAAATTATTATTTTATTTGTGGGTCCTATGTCCTAAGTACAAATATAACAAGTTATCTTAGCTATCTAAGAGTCATATTGTTAGCTAAGAGTCATATTGTTAGTTATTGGCTACTAAGAGTTTTATTAATTTTGGTTGTTTATTTATAGTCAAAGATTTAAAAATAAAAAAAAATCCTCTGTAACACCCCCGAACAAAAAAAAAAAGAAAAAAGAAAAAAAGAAGCTCGAGGGTCTATTACTATTTTTGAGTTTATCTATACATGTAAGTTTTTGAGTTTCCATCTATGTAACCTTCTCTTGCGAGCAAGCCTCACGAGCTAGTCTCTATCCCCTCTCATCCCCCACACGGTAGCGTTTCTTTCTCACATTATTTCTCTCCCTCCACATTAGGAAGGTTTTCCTTTTTCTTATTCACCCTTTTTTCTCTCCTTTAATTTTCTCCTTTTTCCTTCCCATTGATAGCCTTCTTTTCTCCACTCAATAACTACCTTTCCATCTCTTATTTTCTCTCCCATCTTATCTTAATTGATCTCACACCTTTAATTATTTCTTATTATTAAATATGAAGTATTCTTCCATTATTTCTACCACCAGATTCAGAATTAGATCTAACCATATCAACCATTAGGTCATAATCTGACAATTAGATATGAGATCCCATCTAACCACATGTAGCCATCAGATCGGGATTTTCTCCGTTCCATTAGCGGATCCATCACTAGCAATTCAATCAGATCCGTTAGATCTGATCAAAACTGTATCAATTTGGTATCAAAACCAAAGAAGAAACTCTTCAAATGCCTTTCTATGATCCTCTCTTTGCATGCATACTCTCTTGGATTGTATGGAGATAATCTTTCTTTGAAAGAAGTAACAAAAGGAGTAAGTCATAGACGTATTGATCAACTGCTACTCTCTTTCTGCACGTATACTCTCTTGAAGTTTATGGAGATAATATTTCATTGAAAGGAGTAAGTCTTACACATATTGATCAACATCCATCCGATACCAAGTTGATTCAGTTTTGATTAGGACCGCAAGTGATGGACTGCTAATGGAACAGAGGAAATCCCGATCTGATGGCTAGATGTGGTTTCAAATCTGCAAATCTAAAGGTCAGATTGTGACCTAATGGTAGATATGGCTAGATTTATTTCTGGATCTGATGGTCTGAAATAACAAAAGAATATTCCAGAAAAATATTTCAGATTTAATCAAAAGAAATTATTAAAGGAGAAGAAAAGGTAGTTATTGAGTGGAGAAAAGTTAGGAGAGATGATGAGGAAAGAGAATAAGACACGATGGAAGGAAAAGATAAGACCTTCCTAAAAAATAGGTCTCAAAACTAACAAACCAATAGAAAGGGAGAGAAGAAAAGAGAATATCGGTTGGAGGAAAGAAAAAAAGGGAACAAGAATAGTGAAAACCTTCCTAACGTGGAGAGTGAAAGAAAGAGAAAATAAAAATTCTTTTGGAGGGTTTGTGATGCAGTCCAAAAGGGAAATGCAAAATAAAAAATCAAGGAACTAAAGTTTATTCCAAAATGAGGAAACACTACAGGAAAACAAAGGTCATAGGAGACCACTTAACCCAAGGGTCAAGAGAGAACCACTTAACTCTGCGGTTTCTTGGGGACTAGTTCAACCCAAGTATGAGACTTACTCACCACAAAAGGACTTCAACTCACTGCAGGGGCTCACATTGGCACACCGATAGTTCCAAAAATACCAACTACTCTATTATCCATCTAAACCAAATATATATATATATATATATATATATATATAGTTAGTTAGTTAGTTAGTTAGTTAGTTAGTTGTCAAGGCGCCAAGGCGAACGAAGGAGTTGGAGGCCCGACGAGGCACCTAGGCGACCAAGGCGCTCGATTTTTCAAGGCATCACAAAGGTGCCTGTGAGGGTAAAATAGCCATTAAAATATTACCATTGGAAGATAGCCGTGTTGGAATACTAAATTCCTAGATTTTGGACTTAGGACATGGGATCCACAAATAAAATAATAATTTGCGTGCCCCCTTAAGACCACCACTATTGGGCTTATATTTCAGCCCATTACAATAATAAAACACAAGGATAAGGCCCAACCCAAACCTATATTAGATCCTGGTCCAAATTTAAACCAGACCTGCATTAGACAACCTACCATCTACACAAATATATGAGAGTAGGATTCCAAAAAAAACACCTTAAAACTATGACAGCTATACAAACAGAAAATTGCATCAGTAAAAGTCTCAGGCGCCTCAACTACTTTTGATTATAAAACAAAAAGGAAATGCTTTTACTTGTTCAAGTGTATGTTGTGCAAGATCAGTTGTTGATATCATCACACCAGCAGCAAAGGAACCCAGTTCAAGGCTTAGCCCAAGTTTGTCACTGCACTGAAATGATACAGAACATCCAACTCAGAAATTTGCTTCACATTAATAACAAACCAATTTCCTAAAATCCATAAAGGTAACAAACTGTAAAAAAAATTGTGAAAGGGCACTGTGATGAAAGAAGCCTAAAGCAACAAATCATATTCGAACAAGTTCCTTCACCCATTAATCATATATCTATGTTTTTCTTAATCTTTGCATTCACAGACATGAACACATGACCAATTCAGCAATACAGCCCTGCTGTCATGACCAACTACACCTCCCAGTCCTGCCTCAGGCATACAATCATAAACACCTACAGCATACCAATAGCCAATGCCCTTATGGACCATGGTTGCAAACTCCACGTAAATCTCGAAACCATTTGATCACGTGAACCATGCTAGGTCATAGTTTGAAATCTCGGCGAGATCTCAATGAAATTTCAAAAATTCCGGTGATCTCGAGCAGGTCGAGATGACACTCGAGACACACAGCCAACAATGTCTCAGTCGAAATCTCGAAAGTCCATCTTGATGAGTTTCGGTTGAAAATTTGATCGAGACCTATTTTTCTTGATTAAAACCTGATTATTTGAGTTTTGTTTTGTACTGCATTGAGACCTGATGACCTGCATAGAATGGTTCAGAGAACAATACACAACACTTATTTATGACTAATACATTTTATATTTCATTTACTTAAGATATAATTCATAAATAAGCAAACATCCCCCATTTAAATCCAATAAAATAATTTAAAATTCAAATTCCAAACGATAAAAAGTCAGCTATCCAGTTCAAGACCGAAAACTGGATTTTCGATCGCAGGGCGATTCTCAACTTTCAATTGCTAGCCTTTCTCTCTAATCTAAAAATTCATAAATCTTATTAGAATAAAACATCACTAAAACCCACGAGTCTGCCAAAATAATATTTTGTTTTGATATCTAAATATTTATTTCCATTCACGCGACTTTAAACAGCATAAGCGTATTTCGAACAAGGTTTGACACGAACAAAACTCCTTCAATATAACTCAAGTTCAAGTAATCTCAGATATATTGGAAAGCTAATTATGCTAGCTTTCCAACACATCTGACATTGCTTGAATCCGAGTTTTATTGAAGGAGTTACGATCTGATCAAACCTTGTTCGGAGTACGTGAATGCTATTTAAAGTTGCATGGAAATAATTTTTTTCACATAGAAACAATAGATTATATTGGCAAACTCTTGGTTTTTAATGATGTTTTACTCTAATAAGATTTATAGAACTTTTAGATTAGAGAAAAGAATAGCATTTGAAAGTTGAAAATCGTCCCATGATCGAAAATTCAATTTTTGTTCTCGAACTGGAAAGTTGACTCTTTATCCTTTTGAAATTTTAATTTTAGACTATTTTTATTGGATTCAAATGGGGAGAGTTTTATTATTTATGAATAGTATCTTAAATAAATGAAACATTTACTTAAATTATATTAGTCATAAAAGTGTTGAGTATTGTTTCTTGTAGGCAAAAAGACCAGTATGTTTTATTATTTCTGTTACCACTATGTGTCATATTTTTTGTCAAATACCACTGTATGTGATTAATTTTGCAATTTCATGATTTACATATATTTATGTAGCTAGAATAGGATTTTCCTAGAGTATTAGGCCTTGAAATGGCCATTTGACCCTCAAGACACCCCACCAAATCTCCCTGGAAAAAGAATACGTTGACTCGCCAAGGTCTCGGATTTCGACTTGGTCGAGACCCAAGATTTCAAACCTTGTGCTAGGTTGGTCCAAGCATCATATGTGTTTTCAAGTGGAATAAAATTTTCATTGATAAGATGAAGCATGAAAAAAGAGAAGGAAACTTGCAAATGGAGTGTTTGGGAAGAAGTAAAGTGATAAAAGTAAAATCAACACACACTACATACACTTTAACTAAACGGTAAGGGGCAGATGAAAATGGGGGCAATAGGATCATGTCTTTTAACACAAGAAATTCAAAAAAGCAGGAAAAACCAGTGCCTTGAAAATACAAAATGATGATGCAGATAAGGAGGGAATATGAGGACAAAGTAAATGAGCATACCAAAACTAAAGGAAGAAATGTAGATATTGGTCCAAATGAGAAATGGCACACTTACCCAAGCAACAACTAAACAAAATGCAACTGAAGCCAATTGATAGAGTTCATTGGTCTGCCATGAGATAATGGTCAAAACCATGTTAAGACATTACATATAATATCAAACAGCAATTTAGCATCACAAGAAATCAGAGAGAGAGAGTGCATTTAGTTCCACCATTAAACACAGAAATTCATACCTGAGATGATAGGCTAATCATCAGCTTAAGAAACCAAGGTACACAAGTACGAGATAATATTGACAATATTGCCAGAAATGTAATCAAGAGAACCAACCTGGTCAAAAGAAGGATAAGTGTTAAAAAACATTGTTTTGTCACATAATAATGTTGCACTAAAATATCTCAAATCAGGAAGTTCAGATTCTGCAAAGAAAAAAGTCCAGTTTAGATTCACCTCAGAAAAAGTTAATAGGGACAAAATATTGCAAGTATTAATTAAAGAAACAAAAAATAAGAAAGCAACATGTGCCTATGCATTGCACATTGAGTTCATCTCTGGGCTCTCTGAGCTCTGTTATGTGTGCTACAAACTTTTTATGGGGTACCACACAGGTATTGTTCCCTTTATTCCTCTCTCTCTCTCTCTCTCTCTCTCTCTCTCTCTCTCACTAACAAGCACAAAATTGAAATCTGCAAGGGAAAGAAAACAAATGCCCCAACACAAAAAAACCCAGAAAAAATAGAAGACAGAAACAGCATCAACATAAGTATCAACCTCTCAAGATCCAACAAACAAGAGCTCCATTGAGCAAGAAAGAAGAATAAGTCAAATAATCACATGGGAAGAGGTGAATAACAGTGTGCTGGAAAATGCCCCCTCCAAGCAGTAGGGAAGCCACCTTTTCATTCCAGGAAAAAACAGTCAAATAGTGCACTGAGTTATCCAAATCATGGGCTAATCCCAAAAAAAACCTCAGGGCTTTCCAAAGCATATAGTCACAAAAACCAATAATGGTCAAGGAAACAGGGGAGAACATGGTTTTCATTTAGGTACACTCAAACTTGGAAAGGATATAACCTGCCAAAAGAAAACACAGATGCACAGCTATATCATCTCCTCAAAAAAAAAATTTAACATAGAACAAATATTTTATCTTTCAAACACTACAAAGGTTGAGTCATAATAACCGAGCTGTGAAAGGCAATAAGGTATAATTATGGGGCATTTTCTCACGATGGAGTTTAGTATGTCCACTGCATTTCAACTGTCTTGCCAACGTTGTTAGTAATTGAATGACAGAGATACTAAATGGTTAGAATGGAAGAATAAACAGATTCTTTTACTCACGACTTAGTCATGGACATTACTCCTTGAAGAATTCCAGATGTACCGCCCAGAACTGGAAGCAATGCAAATAGCAGACCCACAGCACAGTCCTGCCGAGAAAGAAAGCTTAGAACTCATGCGTCACATAATTTATACCATTTAGTCTAATTAAAGTATTTGAAGCTCAATTAGAATCAGTGTTTTAAAGGGATGTCCGAGATTCCATCCAGGGCCACTCAAGATGTCTAACAGTTGTCCCGGCCATCCCATGTTTATTTTTGTGATGAGCCAGGACACTTGGGATGCCTGATGGTTCACCGCTCGTCCCAATCCCCAAATCATTTTCCTAAACATTGGTTATAATACTTTCAGGGAAACTTTAAATGCGACCACATTTGGTGACATGCAAACTTCAGACCACTTGGTATGTGGCATATATGGATTGATGTGGGTGGATCCATGTGAAAGAGGAGCCTAAAGATTATCACTGGTCATATTTCAGCTGAAAAAAGCAACTGAATTGGTTAAAAAGTTCACTTAAATTTCATAAAATTACAAGAATGACATTTTACTGTAAGGCAATCTAGTGGCAGTTCTATAACTTTAAATCACTTCTAACTCCCTTTTGTGGCACTTCCCCTCCGTGGGTGTGGAGCCCTTTGTAGAGTGGACCCATGCATGTCTGCCATATGGCAAGTGCTGACAAGCCTAAATGTCACCAGATGTGGTGATATCTAGAAAGACTTATAAGGAATGGAATCTACTAGAAGATTTGGGTAAGTAGTTTAATACCTGCAGAATGAGGGTGCCTACTGTGACTTGACCATGAAGGGCATTGATACTATTTCTTTCCATCAAAAATTTCAAAACCTGCATGCAAAATAAGATGATATCAGATGCTTCAATTGGTTACATATTCCTATCTATCAAGATTACTACGTTTCACATTGCGAAGTGAATCCTACTCTATTGAACTAGTTTATATGGCTTCAGAACCCCTATGCCTTAGCCCTAGCTTACTTTTCAATGCAACTGGATGCTAACATGGTATCGATTCAAGCGACACACTAACCTGTTTCTAACTACAGTTAGGTGACAATGAGCACATCAATTCCAGGGAATACCCTAGCACAAGGTCGAAAAGTGAGTTTGAGGATCAGTCACATGATTTGGCCAAAGGTTTTACTGTTGGCTATGGACTTGCCACAACCCTCTGATGGGCTTGGGAGCTGCAGTGCAAAAGCTCTCTAGTTAATATATGTACAGGAGAAACAACAAAGTCAAATAACCTAGTCGATACTTTAATGGCAATAAGCACCCCGATAAACATTAAAGTGATGGCAGTGCTTTTGCACTGCCACTCCCAAGCTTAAACAAAAAAGGGTTGCATAGCAGCCTGCATTAAACCTTAGATTTTGAACATGAGTCAATAAAAATTTTAGCAAACTTTATACAGGTGGTTGCACATGCAAGACACTCAAATACCATGTTCTAGGCTTACAAAATTCAGAGGATAGACTGTCATATTGACCACAGAGAAAAATCCACCTAAATTAAGTGAGTTTGATGCTTCATTTAAAATTGTCAAGGAAATTTTGCATCCTTCCCACTGGATCAAAATTTCTATTAAATGGGAACCCAAAAAATTGTCGCATGCAATTTCAGTCAGAATGATACATTCCTTCCATTTAGACAGGAGAGAATTTCAGTGAAGAAGAAGGTGAAAAAGAATGGTATGGCAACACAGTGCTTCCTAGAGGAAAGAAAATAAAGCAGGCAATTTGAGTCATACAAGAAAACAATGAAGGGTAAGGTGACAAGACTTGATGAAAGCCCCATGGTATCCTTTCTTCGGCAACTAGCCCAGGTATGGTGTATGAGTGGCTACAGAGATCCTCATATGCGTTATTAATTTTTCTTATTCTTAATTAATAAAATGATAATTAAAAGAGCTAGAGGAAAAAAGTGGGGCACCAATAATGACCTGGGGGAAATAGTGAGAAAAGACATGGATTAAATGGCCCTGGGTATATAACTACAACCTTAAATAGAGTCAAATTGTGAAACAAGATACATGTAGTGGTGATTTGTTTTTTTTTTTTCTTTATAAAAGACATGGATGGCCTGGGTATATAACTACGACCGGTTTTTTTTTTTTTTTTTAGGTAATTAAATAGAGTCAAATTGCAAAACAAGGTCCATGTAGCGATCCCAATTTAGTTCAGTAAGGCTTATTACGTTGACTTGTATATAATTTCAGGTTTGCTCCACCATAATGTAGATACATTCCCATGCGCAGTGTAAATGTTCAAGGATAAGGAGGATGATACCCCGCTCGAGCTCGCCAACATCTTCCGGCTTGACTCGAAGAGGAAGATCCATTAGTAGAGTGGGTGCGGGAGGGAGTACCGTGATGGACTAGCCCGGGGGATGCCCCGACTCCCATTTGGCCAGCCATTTGGATACCTGATGTCGACGAGTTTTTAGCCTCGGAAGAGGGTCGAGTCCATACACGGTCACCCGTGCCATTTGACCCTCCCTGGGCACCGATACGGAAGATCCCGAGTGGAGTTGGAGTGGTAGTGGAGCTAGTGGCGGTGATCATGGGGGGTGGGGGGTCGAGCCACTTTTGTTAATATTGGGGCTGATCCGAGCCACGAGCATCACCCGTTAGATACACTGGGGAGAGCCAGAGGACACTCATACAACACGGGATGATGACCATGGTGCACGTGCGCCATCCTCATCACGTAGACCAACTCGACGCGTAGGCCTCGACATCATTCCCATTCTCAACATGATGAAGATGCGATTGTAGTAGCACGATGGACGCCGATGTTGATAGCCTCTCTGGCTTACGAGGATTGAGTGTGGAGGAGAATAGCAATTGCTGCGGTGGACATGAGCAATGGAACTTTCCCGGATATAGCACCGGGTTCAACATACACCTCAAATGATTATGTTGATATCAACTTCGTCCCCCATCCCACTAGCGCATATGGTTCTTCTTTCGACGATGGTTCGGATGCGGGGAGCACATACACGGAGTCATAGTGGATCAACCAACCTATTCCATTCCATCGGTACTTCCGCAAGATTCTACGCACGCAGTACTACTTGAAGTTTTTCCATTCTTCCCAAAGATTGGTATCCTTCGGACAGCTACCGATGTTATATTTATGAATCATGTGCAAGACTACCGGGAACTACTTTGCATCAAGAATGTCATGGGAAGATTATGTTGCTCAATTGGAAGACAATTTGCGTCGACAACTTTCCCGGATGTATGATGATAGTAGGATGGATCATCCACGACACTCTACGTATTACTAGACATTGTATCTGTATAAGGATTGTGGAATTGTGGACTATAGGCACATGGGGACTATGGGATCATTCAATGTTGAATATTTGAATTTTGAACTATGATGTAAATTATGTAATGATTTATAATGAAGTGTAATTTTGTTTCTCTTTCCCCTAATGCATTATGTTATTGTCTCATTTGCCATATTTGATTGAATATAATAGCTAATATTAACCTAAATTAACAACGGACTTGGCAAGATTGGTGTGAAAACATGGGTGTAAACCCAAACAACCACAAATGGTCATTATTTTTTACAATTTTATACTCTAAATGTGTTTATGTATGTAAAAATAAGGTTCCCTAAAGTTGGAGACCTAAAAAAGGCATTTTGGCCACCGAGACAGCCTTTTTAAGCTGTTTCGGACAAAATGCATAGTCTCGGCGAGATCTCGGCGAGATCTCGCCGAGATCTCGGTTTCGGAGGAGGCCGAGACTCCTCCGAAACTCGAGATTTTAAACCTTGGAAAAGACATGGATGGCCCTGGGTATATAACTACAACCTTAAATAGAGTCAAATTGTGAAACAAGATACATGTAGTGGTGAGAAAAGACATGGATGGCCTGGGTATATAACTACGACCTTAAATAGAGTCAAATTGCAAAACAAGGTCCATGTAGCGATCCCAATTTAGTTCAGTAAGGCTTATTACGTTGACTTGTATATAATTTCAGGTTTGCTCCACCATAATGTAGATACATTCCCATGCGCAGTGTAATGTCAAGGTCTGCCAAAATGATTTCATTTACCAAGAATACATATGAGCAATACATAAACAGGAAGGATCCAGGTAAAAGTAGTAGAAAGTTACCACTGCTGTAGAAGACATTGACAACAATACACCAACAAACACCCCCTCAGAAGGCTTACCACCACATAACTGCAGAAAGTATGAAATCGTCTAGATCAGTACTTGAACCAACAAAGAATATCAAAAGACATATTCTTCGAACATTAAAAACTAAAGTTGGAAACTAATTTACTTCCCAGAAGCTTGGAAAATAAAAAACTTGATATAAGAACAGAGTATAAAATAAGAAACATTTAATGCCGTCCAAAAACAATGTTAAGGGCCGAAAAGGCAGGGAAAATGGTTTAAGTAAACAATACCCAAACAGATACCTCACAACTCAATTTTTTTGACAAAGAAATGAGGGTAAGAAGAGTGATTGACGTCATGGCATGAAATTTGTCACAAGGTACAAAGTGCAAAAATGAGCATTAAAAATTATAGAAAAATAAACAAAGATTAGACAGGAAAAAAAATGTTCACCCTACTACTATTCCTATTAAAAAAAAATAGCATAAACTCACAAATTGACATTAATTGTACGTAAAAAAAAAAGGGGGGGTGGGGGGCTTTAAAAAAAAAAGAAAAAAGAAAAGACAGAACAGAAAGATTCAAGTTACAACTGTAAAACAGATATGAAGCCATAAAAATACAAATTCTATCAGGCCATCACTCATCTGCATGAATGGGCCAGTAAAGATCACGCAACCAATAAGAACTTGGCAAGAGATTGGATGAACACCAGAATCAATGTAAATTCCCTCTGCCTCAGATTTGGCATTGGGAGAAGTGGTAATGAAATTATGAATAAATCTAATCAACCAAGAATCGACCAAATCGTGAAGCCTATGTTACAGTCCAGTTGATCTCATGTTTTAAAGAATAAAATTGCGTGTATTTGTTGCACGTTGTGGGGGTAAGGCTTTGTATATTCTGCCCTCCCCAGACCTTGCAGTAGCGGAAGCCTCGTGCCCTAGGAGCCTGGGAAGAATAACTGTACTGTATTTTTATTTATTTATTATTTTTTTGGATAGATAGGCCCCAAAGTGATTTGAACTCATTACCACTTAATTTTGAGGTGTTTGTCCTTACCAACTGAGCTATATCCCCTTGGGGAACTGGACTTCAGTTTCTATCTACATTTAAGGTGATAACATGTTTCTAACTTTTTATAACTCTCTGGAGTCTGTAATCTTCATGGTTGAAAGTTAAACATGGTATGATTCAGTAACAAGACACACAAACTGAGTGAAAGAAACTATACACACCGAAGCGGTTATACCACACAAGCATATAAACAGAAAAATTTGGAGCAGGCCTCCTAGAACAGCAACGGCTCGAACGACTCGAAGCTGCATACGTCAAGGGAAGAATCTGAATTACAGTTCTAGATATAACTTACAAGTTTCAAAATTCTAAATATGAGACAATGGCAACGCATGAAGATAAGCACAAACCAACCTTTGTTACAGAAAACTCCAGTCCCAATGCAAAAAGAAGGAAGATAACCCCAAATTGGGCTACTGTTTCAACCTACAAGCACAAATCAATATAAAGATGAACAGAAATAGCAACCATTTCAACTAATTTGCATTTCCATGCTAGAACACATATACATACCCAATGTTCTAAATGCCGATATAGGTTTTCCAAAACATATTCACATACTTCAATTCCAAAAATAGCCAATAGAAAATCCTGATTTACAAAATTTTCTTTATCCTTTTTTTATGTATATATAGATGGCCATTGTTAACAAGTATACATTAAATAGAGAAGGTGAAACAGGATTACAGGATAAGTGTAGCAAACCCCATAGATCAACTACTTGATTATTAAGGCAATACATTTATTGTTTATGAGAGTGAACCTAACTTGTTTCAGATGCAAATTACTGCATATCTCACTAGGTATTGACCTTAAATAAATGACTTTTTTCCTTATATGGATAAATGATTTTTTTTCCCTTATATGGCTCCTAGTTTTGCATTTGTATTTCTTTATCATCACCAAAAATTCTAATTAAACTTTGGGAAATCTTCTGCAGCACTATGGAGATTGAAGTGAACTGCTTCGCCCATGCTTTGCATTCAAATTTTTTTTTGGGTGAATAAATAATACATTAACAGCACCCCTAACAAGGGAGAACAGACCTGGGCATGAGTATCCAAAGGATAAAACCAGGCTCCTTACAAACTAGGCAAAAAGCCCAAAACAGAAACTGAAGGAAAAACACAAACCACTTCAAGTAGTGGTGGTGGCAAAGGGGTTAAGACATCTCAAATTAACAAGCCCTCTTTGCTATAGGATCTTAATTCAGTCCAACACAAAAATCTACAGAGAAAAGAAATAGAAAAAAATTCTTATGTGGAAATCCGACCGTCAGAAATTGATGAAACTTGGGTTGAATGGTCTTTATAATAGTTATGAACACCCTTCCAAAGTTGAAGACGATCGGAACGAAACTGAAAAAGATATGAGGCCCCAAAGCTGGCTGGACTTGGTAGCGCCTGGTTCTGGACAGTGTTCTGGAGCTTTTGTGATCTGGTTTCAATTCAGCCACAGAACTTGAAGGAGCTTGTAGGAATAGTGTTGCCAGCCAAGGTATAGTAGACCTAGATCCAAGAAAGAACAGAAATTGCAAGGAAAGAGAAAAGAACAAGAGATTGAGTCTCACAACCAGGTGAGGCTCAACCAGAAATTAATTGATTCTCAATTTTTCTGGAAAAGCTCTAAGAGCTACCGCCTGCTTCTACTCCTCTTATTTATAATGAGAATCCTTACAATTAAAATAGGAAAGAGAGAAAACTACTAAAAATTAAATCTCCTTATAACATAGGAAAGTTTTAATACAATGGAAAAAAAACTTTCTAAATCTGAAAATAGGAAAGTAAATACTTGGTCTCCAAGTAATTGAAACCTACTATCAATCTACCTTTAATATTAGGAAACAAACTAAACAATGAAATTAAGAAACTAACTTTTAGGAAAGAAATAACAGAAGAGTGAAAAAATCTTTCAAAAAAATCTATTGGTACTGTTCACGTGAACAATACCACGTGAATAGTGTTGACCATGTGGGCCGGTTGCCTTCTTGGACTGCATCAACTCCCCCCCAACTTAAAATGAACTTCACGTAAACAATACCACGTGAATAGTGTTCGATAATGATGAAGAATGATTTCAGTGGGTTCAAAGAGGGCAACGTCTTCTGATTTTGAAATTTTGGCTGTGTTTGCAATGTTGGAAGAAAATCCATCACTTTGGGTCCACCTTCTTCAAGATATTTAAACGGTATCACAAAGTTAACATGCTCAACATCTTGAGGAAAGTCAAGTAGAATCGTGGTATTCATGGGGACTATCATGTTCAATTCTTAATCTTCCGCAATTGTCTCCATAACACCATGGTCTTCATCAGAACTGTGGTCACCTTTGTCAATCCCTGGAGCTTTAGCAAAGGCATCAAAATTATCCACATCTACTTTTGTGGCAATCAAAACCATACTGCTGATTATATAGATTCTATATGAATCTTCACCATCATCCATGACATCCGTATTGGGAACAGAAGTGTCATCACTTTGCAGCTCACATACCTGTGTATCTGGATTGGCCTCAATTGCAGCAACTAAAGAGTTTACCTTTAATTTATGTGCAGAATCTCTAGCAAAGTGACCATATGCATTGCAGTGATAGCATTGCACATCCGTAGCAGCTACCATGGGAGTTTTACCTTTATCTATCGTTGGAGTAGCATGAGATGTAGTCCTTATAACTTTGCTGATTGGTGTGGGGTGTTTCACTTCATAAGAACTGAAGGTGGGCTTCAGTGTTGACTTCAAAAGGTCTTCGGCTTGGAAAGCTTTATCAACACAGTCGTTAAGACTAACAATATCAACCACACCCATTTTTTCTCTAATCTCATGTCGCAACCCCAAACGAAACTGAGATATCATTTGATCATCATTGTCTCGTGAACCTGACCGTGCACATAATTGATCAAATTGGTATACATAGTCTTCCATACTCATATTACCTTGACGTAGATTGTTCAGCTGGTCGTGCAACCTTCTTTGGAAAAACCGAGGCAAATACTTTTCTTTCAATTCTTCCTTCATCTCCTCCCAAGTAGTGGGTTCTCTACGACTCCTCATGAGATTTATTCATAGTTACGCCACCAATCACGAGCACTCCCCATTAGTTTGGAGCGGGTCAATTGCAGCTTTCTAGGTTCGGGAAGACTAAACCAATCAAAGTAGTCATCTAAGGCATTCAGCCAATCCTGAAAGGCTTCAGGGTCTTGCCTCCCATGAAACTCCTTGAGGTCCATCCGTACTTTATGAGTTTGGTAACGAATAGTTCATCATAGTCGTCATAGGGTGGGTTATGGTATTCCTCTCTAGGGACTCTTTAAGGAGCCCTAAGAATACGTCTTGGCATTAGGTTGGCATTAAGGGCTTCCCTTCTAGGGGCTTCCAGTCTAGCCGGCCTAGGATTATCCCATTCCTCTAAATTACTTATTCTCCCATCCACGCTATCTAACTTGGCATCCATTTTGGTCAATCGTTGAAGAACCAAATTAACAAGGTCATTGAGGTTATTGGATTGATTAGGAGAGTTAGAACTCTTCTCAGCCATGCTCTGATACCAAATTGGTGGAAAAGGGGTTAAGACATCTCAAATTTACAAGCCCTCTTTGCTATAGGATCTTAATTCAGTCCAACACAAAAATCTTCAGAGAAAAGTAATAGAAAAAAAATTCTTATCTGAAAATCCAACCGTCAGAAATTGATGAAAACTTAGGTTGAATGGCATTTATAATAGTTATGAACATCCCTCCAAAGTTGAAGACGATCGGAACGAAACTGAAGAGGCCCCAAAGCTGGCTGGACCTGGTAGCGCCTAGTTCTGAACAGTGTTCTGGAGCTTTTGTGATCTGGTTTTAATTCAGCCACAAAACTTGAAGGAGCTTGTAGGAATAGTGTTGCCAGCCAAGGTATAGTAGACCTAGATCCAAGGAAGAACATAAATTGCAAGGAAAGAGAAAAGAACAAGAGGTTGAGTCTCATAACTAGGTGAGGCTCAACCAGAAATTAATTGATTCTCAATTTTTCTGGAAAAGCTCTAAGAGCTACCGCCAGCTTCTACTCCTCTTATTTATAATGAGAATCCTTACAATTAAAATAGGAAAGAGAGAAACTACTAAAAATTAAACCTCCTTATAACATAGGAAGGTTTTAATACAATGGAAAGAAAACTTTCTAAATCTGAAAATAGGAAAGTAAATACTTGGTCTCCAAGTAATTGAAACCTACTATCAATCTATCCTGAATATTAGGAAACAAACTAAACAATGAAATTAGGAAACTAACTTTTAGGAAAGAAATAACAAAAGAGTGAAAAAATCTTTCAAAAAATCTGTTGGTACTGTTCACGTGAACAATACCACGTGAATAGTGTTGACCATGTGGGCTGGTTGCCTTCTTGGACTGCATCAAGTGGTCAAGTTCCAAGAAGACTAAAATAAATATATTTCTATCTATTTGCGGCTAGGGAAGAGATAAGGACATCATGATTCCACACACATCGGCTATGATAGCATCCCAAACTTGGGTGTATGATCTAGATTTTGCCATCCACTTTCCAAGGTTCTCTCAAACCAGATATGATACACGGTAACAGCAAAGGCGAGCTTGACAAGAATGTCAAATGGGGTTTTTCATATGAATTTCTTAATTATCCATAGGGGTGTCAATTCTGGGACCGAATCGGTAGTGCATACCGAACCAGCTTGTTTTAATCAGAAATCAAACCATACCGAATTGATACTGGACAAGTTTCAAGTTAGCTGATATAATAGTTATCAGTCCCGGCCTTGTCCGGGCTAGCCCGTAATGCGAGACGGTTAGAACGGAACCTCACCCTGGACCGAATTAAACCAAATGTGAAACAAGTAAACTTAAAACCTAAACCTAATTAGCTAGTAGCAACCTAATGTCAAAATTGCAGTTTGCAATTAATTCTGTGTTTTCATTTCAGAAGAGGAGAGGAAGGAGATCGGCGAACGCAGAAAGAGAAAGAGAGAAGAAGAGGTAGAGAAGAAGAAGCAGAGAAGAAAGGGAAGAAACATCTCTGGCGAGATCGATCCGACGGGCGTTAATTGATTCCGGTAAACGACATTTCTTCGCCTTTACCTCCAATCGATTCCAGCAGCAACATCGTTCTGATCAATTAAGATCAGCAACTTCTTTCTCTATGTGATTGATTCAGAAGCCATGAAATATTCACTTGATGCCTTCTAGGAAGAAGCTGCTCTGTCCTTGAAATAGGCATTCCAATCTGCTCCTTTTCAAAGAAAGGGAAGCCAAAGAGAGTGCAAGAGAGGCTGTGGTGTCGGCGTGTCGCCATTATCATCTTCTTTCTTCTCTGTCAGTGGTTCTAGAAGCTTGTTATTGTAATTTTTCTCACTGATTGTCTGCCCAAACAGAGCCAGTCTTCCCTGTTTTGGACCTAAAGCAAGCTCAAGATTAAGGACTTTCAAACCAAGTCTAACCTCATCAACAGGTGAAAGAACTTTCCTTGGTACAGAGGATCTCCGTAATCTGTGGTCCTTCACAGGACTAAAATCATGGGAAAGAAGCGTCTTTTAGTATCTCTCAAGTTCTCAGTTATCATATCCTCATAGGCTCCATCATATTTTTTCTCCTTGACAAGGAAGCCAGGGTTTAGCCCATATGTATGTGGGATGCAAAAGTATCTCCTTACCGAGCTAGTAAATGGACCCGAAACCGAACCAATTCGAAGTCAACCCAATAACAAACTGACATTGAACCAGCCCATTAGTTAGTGTGCCCAAACCTCTTAATGGTCATGTTTTGGTCAGACCCTATAAAGCCCGACACCGATTTGACCCAGTCTGGCCCGTTGACCCCGTTAATTATCCACTTCCATTCCTGATCAAAAGACCAGATTCTCCTAGCAATAGGCCAACATTTTCCTAGAATCTTTTCCAAACTCAAGAGGCTAAAGGGCACTCGAAGAAGAGATGTTGGACATCTTCTGAAGCCCAACATAGATCATAGCTAGAGCTTTGAATAATACCCCGATCATAGAGGAGAGATCCCGTTAAGATGGATTGGGTTAAGGCTCTCCAAAGAATGAAACTATGACGGGGAGAGTGCCCATAGAACCACAATGCATCATACCAGGCAATCTTCGTCTTAGAGATCACAATCCCCCAAGCTAAAGAAGCCGAGAACATCCCATTCAAAGAGGCCATCCATTTAATCATATCACCACTCCCCGTGGGTCTACGGGTGATAGAGTCCAAAGCATCCCAAACCTGCACAAGCCAAGTTGAAGAGGTTCTACCTATACACCATGCCTCATCTAAGATGATGGAATAAACGGTAGCACGTTTTCCGCTCAAGCCAAATCCTTTCTCCATAAGTCAGCACCAAAATACCACGAGGGTACCAATTGTCCAACCACAGAAAGGTCGAGACTCCATCATCGATAATATATTTAATGTACGGGAGGGCTAGATGCCTATTGCCTACGATGAAGGATATTCCTCCACACCCAAAAAGAATCATGACCTGCAGTAGCTGTCCAAATAGAATCTTTCACAAATACTTGCTATAAATCCAATCCACCCATACGCAATCCTTCTTCTCCACCACCCGCCATATCAATTTGATAATGCAAGCCATAATAACCTCCTTGACTCTCCGAAGGCCCAGACCCCTTCCTGGACCGGGATAATTTGGCCTTCCTAGCTCGATAATTCAGAAGATCGAATATCCCTGCATAGGATAGGAACCTTCCTTTCCATGACTAAAGCCTTTTTCTTAATCTATCGAGGATTGGGGTGCAACGACACACTGATAATCTTGAGGAGAACAGAGGAATGCCAAGGTAGGTGACTGGCAAGCTACCCATGGAGAAGTCCACAAGGCATCTGAGGTTTTCACGAAGCGGTTTATCAACCCCAACAAGAAAGATGAGAAACTTTTGCTTGTTCATAAATAATCCCAACATAGAGTTGAAAGAAAGAAGCACATCTGATATGGCCAAGAGCGACTGCACATTAGCTTTCAAAAATATCATGCTATCATCTGCAAAGGTCAAATGATTCAGCTTGATATCCTTGCAGCGGGGAAAGAAGTCAATTTTCTTTTGATGGGCACTAATCTGAAGAGATTTGGATAAACCTTCAAGGACGAGAGCGAACAGGAGAGGAGACATAGGACATCCTTGCCTAATGTCCCGCCTTGCATTGAAGAATCCCACTGGGCTACCATTAACCAACACTGAGAATCTGGCTGAGGAGATACACGATAGAATCCATTGGGAGAAACAAACAGGAAATTTCATACTGGCAAGGGTTTTCATAAGATAATCCTGTACAACACTGTCTTATGCTTTGTGAAGGTCAATCTTTAAAAGAGCCACTGGAGGATGATTTCTTCTATCAAAACCCCAAACGAGGTCATTGTATATCATGATATTATCCAACAATATTCTTCCCTTGGAGGAAAGCCGATTGGTTTGGGCTAACCAGATCATCAACAACTTCTTTCAATCTGTGAGCAATAATCTTAGCAATAATCTTATAGATAGTATTGCACAAAGCTATAGGTCTGAAATTTGTAATGGAACACGCCCCCTCTTTCTTAGGGATAAGACATTAAAAGGTTTGATTAAATTCTCTTCGCTGACTAGGGTTGGAGAAGAAACTACTCACAGTAGAGATGGGGTTCACTTTGATAACTTCCCAAGCTGCAGTAAAGAAGTCCATGCTAAATCCATCAGGATCAGGAGTTTGTGCTTTTATGGATTTAATTGCTTTAAGGATCTCATCCTCAGAAGGTAAAAAAGCCAAGCAATCCTTTTGGTTTTGAGATAAGGCTTTATCAAAAAGACCCAAAGGCAAGCTCTCAAGGGGAGGAAGAGTTGTCAGACTGTACAAGTGAGCATAGTAATCTTCTGCTGTTTGCTTGATCCCTGCCACATCAGTGAAGGTATGCCCATCCTCATTCTGCAAAGAAATGAGATTACGGTTTTGTCTAGCTTTGACTGACTTGTGGAAAAAACTTGTGTTCCTATCTCCCAGATACAGCTAACTGAATTTGGATTTCTACTTAAAGAAGTTCACTTATTGAGTCACTAAAGAAGCCAGATTTGAAGATAGGGCCTTTTCAGCCTCAATGAGATTCTTGTCATCCACATAATCTTGTAAACGGATCTGAATAGCAACCAATTCATTTCTACAATCCTGACCCGCTGAAATGTTACCAAAGCAGATTTTGTTCCAAGGAACAAGGGCACGCTTAACCTCCCTCAATTTTTGGGCAAATCTAACCAAAGGTTGCTAAGAGCCCAAGGGGACACTTTCCCAAGCACTTTTCACAATCATCTGAAAATCCTCATGATCAGTCCACATATCAAAAAATATGAATGGCTTAGGGCCAAAGGATATGTACAGAGAGATAGTGAGGATAATAAGGCAACGGTCGGTGACCTGTAAAGATTCAAAGCAAGCCTCCGATGAGCCAAACATCGAAAGCCAATTGTCATTGACCAAGGCTCTGTCGAGTTCACAAGGCACCCTTTGGTCACCCAATAACCTGTTATTCTAGGTAAACTATATACCAATCCATTTAACGTCAACCATTCCAATAGAATCCAGGCAAGCAGCAAATTCTCCCACATAATGATCATCAAAATAACCTCCCCTCTTTTCATTTGCATATCTAACCACATTGAAGTCTCCCATAATTCCCCAAGGACCTCCTTCTAGAGTTGTCGAACCATACATAAATCCTCCCACAACCTCTTACGCTCAAGGGAGGAGTTGGAAGCATACATAGCAGTAATATGATATTCATTTGAGGTAAGACAATCAACAACTTTGAAATGAATGAACTGATCAGAAGAGCGTACCACTGAAAAGGTGCCCATGGAGCTATCACATAAGCACCATAGTTGACCATTGTTGTGGTTGGAATAGTTGAAAACCATCTACCACCTTGAAGCTAGAGCCTTTGCAATGCCCAAGGCATTTTCCTCTTTCACCCTGGTTTCTCCAGAATACAAAAAGAAAGCTGAATTTTCTTAATATATCTTCTTACTTCAGCTTGCTTGGTAGGGGAATTCAGACCCCTAATATTCCGAAACAATCCTTTGATCACGGTGAACAATAGGAGCAGTGAAGTCGGACAACGAATAGCACGCTTAGGATCGCATAGGGGCCCCCAAGCCCAAAGAGTCTCAGTGAGAGGTGCTTGGAAGCCCGCAATGATCGCTTGCCTCATGGACTACTCCTAGTTTTCCCAGAAGAGCTAGCGCAATGACTACCAACAAAATCCACAACCACCGGATTAATACCTTAATTGGGTGAAGGTTCAGGAACCTCCAAAAGAGTAGGGAGGTGGTGGGGGTTTGAGCATGAGGGGAGGACGGATGAGGTGGTCAAGTTGTAGATGAAGAACCAGGCGAAAATTGATTTACAGGAAGGGAAGGAGTATTCGGGTAAGGAAGATGATGGGTCAAAACGATTGGTTTGGGTGTGGATTGGGTGGGTGGGTGGGTGGGTTCGGGTTAAGATAGGGGTGGTTTGGTCCTGGGTTAGTTTAGAGGATAGAATCATTGAACCAGGATCAAGGGAATGGCTGACCGGGGTTGGGCCAATAGACCAGACCAACTTTAGGCCTTTTCTCGAGTTTTAGGTCCCGACTTGCTTAGGGATTGCAATAGACAGATTGGGGGTAACCCACAACGCTAGAGATCCAAAGGCTAGACAAGGGAGAAGGTTGTCTTCCCCAAACGGCAAATCAATGGTAGGGTTTTCAAGGGGAGCTGGAAGAGGCAAGAGGTTAAAGCCAATCACACCGTCTGGCGAAGCAGGATGAAGGTTGTCATCAAAGGGGAAGTCTTCACCCTCCTCAGTAGACAACGCAACATCTTCATTGTCAAGATCGCCTAGGGCAGAGAACCGGTTGGTGGTAGGAAGCACTTCGAGGGCTGAGTCGACGACTTTGTTGCTGACAAGGCTTTTTGCAGGTATGCCCTCCTGATTAGCCACGTCAACTTCTTCTTATAATCTCTGGTCTCCCCTGTCTACAACCCTAGTTCCGTTGGTAATCCCCAAGGTGGTTCTTGCCTCCATTTTGGTTGGGATTTTGATGGTTTTTGCCAATTTGAGGGAGCCGCCTGATTACTCATCAGAGGAACACAGGAGCTAGTGTCGTGGCCAAAAACTTTGCAGATGGTGCAAAATGGGGGCTTCTAGTCATATTTGACCTGCTGCTTCTAGCAGTGTCGTTTATCAGATCGTATGGCAACGAAATCTAGAAGAGGGGCATCGGCTCGAACATCAATGCAAATGCGGGCGAAGGCAAGTCAAGATTGCGCTTTAGTGCAATGATCTGAAAACAATGGGATACCAATAACCGAGCCTATTGAGCTCAAAGCTTCCTCACACCAGAGGTTGAACGGAAGCACTGGCAGGGAGACCTAGATGGGAAGGGATTTTAGATTCATATTATTGAATCTCATAAATTCATCCCACTGACGAACCACAATAGGCTTCTCAACAACATACCAGATACCTTTCTCCAACACTCCAATCTTGTCATCTTCATCCGCAAAACTGAACACGTAAGTGCCATTGTCAGTGAAGAATGTCTCCGCACCTTGAGAGTTGAGACAACTTCCATTGTCGAAGTAGGGATTTTTCAACCAGTTGAAATGGCAGTCGTCTACCCACGAATTAACCAACCAACGTATTAGACCATTGAGCAATTTCATTGGAGAAGGAACTGATCTAAGACTCATCTACATTCATCGGAGCACGGAACCGAAGGGCGAACCCTTCTCTAAGAGACAAGGGGGCAGTGTCAAAGAGGGCATTCCATTTTCCTCTATTACCAGAGGCAACCAAACCAGAACCAGCAGGAGGCACAAGCTAGTCAACGATAATTCTCCTCCTTCAAGAGTTTGAGCAAATAGGATGGGGGTAGGGGATGAGGCGAGGGAGGAATGGGGAGCCATGGCCGGAGGAGGCGGCCAGGCAGGCAGAGGCCAGCTAGCGAGGAGGGGAGGGGGGGAGTCTCTTCGTCACTCAAACCCACATTCATATTTTCAATATACAAAGACAGATACAGTAATTTCACATTGGCTCCGTTCGTTTTGATGCAAAAAAAATTTTGATGGTTGTTTCCAAGAGGTAAAATATATAGTGATCTCCAAGGGGGAGGGAAAAGGGACTTCGTCTTTCTTTTGCTATTGGAAACAAACTTTGAGAAAAAAATTACATATAAAATGTTACACGGGGTAAAATTTTACATCAAAACAAACGGAGCCATTATAACAAATCTTTACCAAATCCCCATACGGGCTTCCCCTCTCTCCCTTCTCCATCTCCAGCTCCCACTCTACCCTCACCCCAACCCACCCCCCCCCCCCCGCGCCAGCTCTATGCTCCCTCTTCGCCCATGGAAGACTCATCTGCCAGACTAGTTATTGCTGTTCCATCTTCCCCGATGTAAACGGCATTTTCCTGCAAATAGAAGAGGCTTTTGTGGTATCTGGATCCTGGCCATTTCGTGCCGCAGGACAACAGACGGCGCTTACCTGTTTCATCTTCTCCTCCCTGTAGACAATCGTGGATTGTTCTTCTCATGACGGAGATCATGTTCCAAACATGATCCTTCACATCGAACAGGATGTGGATCAGGTGGATGTCAAAAAGACATGTTTCGGTGGATGATCCACTCGGCACAACCCAAACACCTGTCTGGATGTGGATCAAGCGGATATCAAAAAATGAAATAGGACATACATATGTGCCTCTCTGCTGTTTGGATTGTTATCATGATGGTGATCATGTTTTTGAGCCTTCACCGCTTTACTTGATCCCTTGGTGCTTTCGCTTGTGAGTTATGGGAAGCAACATCTCTTGTTTACAGCAGCAGCTCCAACTAGAGGAATCCATTGAGTCGTCCATCAAGTTCATTAAATAGGACGGCCTCGTGAAGACCAACCACCAACCCATCCACGTTTCCCGGCTCATGCTCGATTTCCCCAAGCACCTGGTCTGACATTTTGATTCCAGTGCTCGATCTTCGGTTACTGCTAAAATTATGTGCTACAGTTTTTGGATCGCTTGGCTGTTCATATTCATAAATTAATCCTCTTCCTGTTTGTGTTTGTTATTGATGCTGCTTCATTGCCGCTACCTTCTTTATTGGATGATTTGCTTAGGCCACATGCAAATTCGGTGAATTCATCAAAGCCAAAATAGCTAGTCACTGAATTCTCTTTTTTTTTTTTTTTTTTTTGGGGGGGGGGGGGTGGGGTGCAAGGATTCATAGCGAATGAGGCCAGAGGATACCTTGCACCGGAATAGATTTCAGGTGTGACAGAATCTTATCCATGCGGCGGAGGGAGAGAAGATTGAGGGTTCACCTAGAAGATTTCATTAGAAATGAATTTCTAATTCTACCCTTCCACTTCCATTCACCAACATGATTGAAGAGGGTAGATAATAAGATAGTTGAAGTGAGTTGTGTCACTCTTCATAGTGGCAAATAGAAGAGCCATTAAACTTTTCATAGTTTCTAATAATTCTTACAATACATACACACATGCCAAACTATACCCCTTGATGACAAAGAGGGTTTCAACACATCCCATTCATAGATCCCTCTTTGCTATAGGATCCCCTTTCAGTCCAAACCCAAATTTAACAAACAAGAGTAATTGAAATTGAACAAATAATTCCACAACTTCAAATCTGTCTGTAAGAAAACTTCAAAAATTGGGATCCTTAATCCTTAAGATATGAGGAACAATATCCCAGAAAATGAGCTTGATCCAATGGGTGGGATCGAAACCAATTTGCTCAAAGGTCTCTAACAGGTATTTTAGCAAACCAGAATTATAAAATTATGGAAAAACTCAATTATCTTAAGATTTAGCCGTTGGAATGTATTCAAACTTGGATTGGAAGTACTTTAGGATGTGCTTGATAACATACCAAAATTTAAAGGTGATCCAACCATGGATGAAAAAATTATGAATTTTCAAAAAACCACTATTATCTAAAAAATGGAAATGAACAAAATAAGAGTTTCAGTTGAGTCTCACAACTCTGGCCAACTCTGGCCAACTCTGCTGCTAGCATTCCACTTCTTCTTATTTATAAACTATGGAAAAAGTTACAAAAATAGGCGCTCCAAACTGAAACAGAAACTTCCTTTATAGAGAATAGGAAAATTTCTAATACAATGAAACAACTAAGACCGATTCATAAAGTAAATCAACTTAGGAAATAAAATCTAAACTAACTTTAGGAAAGAAATAACAAAAGAGAGAAACAAAATATTGCAAAAAAGATTATGTTGGTATTGTTCACGTGAACAGTGTTTTGGCTTGGCTTTTGGTTGGTTGTCTTGGTTCCATGGACAATGTCAATTTGTCCTTATGTTGGTTCTTGGATTGATTCACGACTGGTCCTTAGACTGCATCAACTCCCCCCACTTAAAATAAACTGTTTACGAGTTTTGTAATAGTGAAGAATCAATTCCGTGGGGTCGACATACATCTTTCTTGGATATTGGAAGTCTAGTTGTGCTAGAAAATTCGAAAGAAAATCTGCCACCTTGGGTCCACTCTCTTCAAAATATTGGGGAGGTATCACAAGGTCAATATGTTCAATATCTTGAAAAGATTTAAACGTGCAAGAGGTATCCATGGGGATCACATGTAGCTCTTTGTCTTCTACAGTCGCTTCTTCAATGTCTATGACCTCATGATCACTGTGACTCTCATTATCAGTCAATGGAGCTACACAAGAAAGATTAGGATCACATATGTCCACCCCATTGACTTGAGTAAAATCATCCACATTGTCACTGATATGGTCTTCAACTACAACCTCTTCAATGCAAATTGCTACAGTAAAAACATCAATGTTGGTCTCTCCTTTGTCATCATGGATTTGTAAAACTTGTTCTTCGTTTTCATTAAATTCAGTCACTAATGCTCCTAGAAAGGTTGAAGGTATTGGAGTTGTCGATGGTGGTGCAACTTTAGGTACCGCCTTCACGTTAATATTGTTAGCGTTAGGCTTCCACCCCTCGCTAACTTGCAAACTGAATTTTATAGATGGTTGTGTCAGGTTTTCTTCAGTTATACATGCCACTTGGTGGTAACTTTATTGACGGAAGAGTCTTATTTGGAGATGTTCAGGTACGTATTCTCTCGTTAATTCGTACTTCATCTCTTCCCAAGTCTTAAGCTCTCATCTTCGAACTCTGAGCTTCTGTTCATGGACTTCCACCACTCACGGGCAGCTCCCAAAAGTCAAGATAGTACTAATTTTAATTTTTGTGGTACGGAAAGATCAGACTAATCGAAATAATCATCCAATGCACACAACCAGTCACGAAAGGCTTGAAAGGTTTGTGGGTCTTGCCTACCATAGAAATCTTTTAAGTCCAACCTTCCTTTATGTGAAATTTTATATCGGGGAAGTTTCCCATCATACTCATCATCTGATAGATCTTGATAGTCCTCTATAGGGACTCTTTGGAGAGCCCTAGTATTATTTATAGGCGCAATATTGGCTATGGGATGTCGTCGTCCAGCCTCCCTGGTGTTCATTCTTTTCCCTATGTTATCAATCTTGGCATTCATCGCAATCAATTTTTCAAGAATCAAAGTAAGGGGGTCATTGGACTGGTTAGGAGAATTAGAATCCTCCATTACAAAGCTCTAATACCAAATTGATGGCAAGGAGGGTTTCAACACATCCAATTCATAGATCTCTCTTTGCTACAGGATCTCTATTCAGTCCAAACCCAAATTTAACAAACAAGAGTAATTGAAATTGAACAAATAATTCCACAACTTCAAATCCATCTGTAAGAATGCTTCAAAAATTGGGATCCTTGATCCTTAAGATATGAGGAACAATATCCTAGAAGATGAGCTTGATCCAACGGGTGGGATCGAAACCAATCTTGCCCGTAGGTCTCAAACAGGTATTTTAGCAAACCAGAATTATAAAATTATGGAAAAACTCACTTAGCTTGAGATTCAGCCATTGGAAGGTCTTCAAACTTGGAGGGAAAATACTCTAGGATGTGCATGATAACATACCCAAATTTGAAGATGATCCAACCATGAATGAAGAAATTAAGAATTTTCAAAAAACTACTATTATCTGAAAACAGAAATGAACAAAATAGGAGTTTCGGTTGAGAGACACAACCAGTTAGACTCAACCAGAATTTAATATTAAACTCTGGCCAACTCTGCTACTAGCATTCCATTTCTGCTTATTTATAAACTATAGAAAAAGTTACAAAAATAGGAACTCCAAACTGAAACAGAAACTTCCTTTATAGAGAATAGGAAAGTTTCTAAAACTTTTAGGAAACTAAACAGAATCTTCCTTTATAGAGAATGGAAAAGTTTCTAAAACAATGAAACAACTAAGACTGATTCATAAAGTAAATCAACTTAGGAAATAAAATCTAAACTAACTTTAGGAAAGAAATAACAAAAGAGAGAAACAAAATATTGCAAAAAGATTTTGTTGGTACTGTTCACGTGAACAGTACCATGAACAGTGTTTTGGCTTGGCTTTTGGCTAGTTCCATGGACCAATATCGGTTGGTCTTTATGTTGGTTCTTGGACTGGTTCACGATTGGTCCTTGGACTGCATCACCCCCATTTCCACAGGGACCAAAATAATGAACAATACCAACATTTGGATCCTTGTTTCAATTACATAGAGAAACAACTCACAAATAATTTAAGTGAAATACTAAACGTAGAAAAAACACAGGAAGAATGTGTAGCTTCTATCTATTCATAATGTAATCTTTCTAGCCACTGACCACAAATGTCAAATTTAGCACACAACTAAACAAATAAATATAAGACACTAAACTATTACATATAGTTCTTTATCCATCATGTCATAAATAACCAAGCATATGGTAAAGGACAAAGGTCCAATGAGACAAGATAACAAGACCAAACATCCAGAAGGCTTAGGTTATAGCTCTAATGGAAAAAAAATAAATAAATAAATAAATAAAAATAAAAACACATACTTGCACCAATTCGCTGACAAAACTTAACCCGCCTGGTCCAATAAGAGATCCTGCTAGCAAATATCCAGTAATAACCTGCAAATTTTTGTTTCTTAGTAACTAAATTTATTGATAAAAAAAGAAAGGCAAAACGAAAAGCACACTCATATGGATATGAAGACACTCAGTAGGGATGACGAGTAAAACTAGCATATTCAAATAATACTTTATAGTTTCTTCAAGGATAGAAATTAATAAGGAACAAGGGGAAGCGCAAGGGAAGTAATAATGCCCATACTGGTTGTCCAGCACATGCAAAAGCAATGCCACCACAGGTTGCAGATACAATGACAACTACAAGATCCGATATCAATCTGCATAGAAAGTTTGGAAAAGCTGACAAATTAATATTAGTAAAATGGAAACAATAATGACAATGGAAAGTACGAAATTGATAACCTTGCCTTAAGTCCAGCTGTAGCACAGGATATTTTGATTTGGGATTAGAAATAATAAACACATTGTCCTGAGAAAATGCAGCCAAGATCATAGCGAATCTGTTAACCATGGAAGTGGCCTAGATACATGCATGCACATGCAGACATACAGACAACAAACTTGACACAATACAAAAATCATTGGAACAAAATGCAACCAAGCAAAATTTACAATGAAAAAAATGGAACATACCTTTCTATCAATTAATGTTGGCATATCCTCTGCTCGATTCTCATTATCCAAATTAAAAACATCATGAAGTTGAAATGACCTAACATAAGGAACACCAAGAAGGGAAAGTTCAATTCTCTATGGAAAGGCTGAATGTTTCAAATGACTTCAAATTGACCCACATGCTAATAAAAAACATAAATCATCTCCACTGAGAACCAATTGTCATTATCATTTATTTATTCACATGATAAAAAGAATTACTTCTCTTCCTTGGTTTCATTTTTCTTGGGCTTGACTCTAGCAACAGTTTCCAGAACTGCCTGATGAACAGAAACCCAAAAATAGTAATCAGCAACATAAACAAGCACAAAACCCTCTCTAAAAGAATGATTTAGTGTTGCATGCATACAAAAGTCTCAAATCATAATGATCAACCTTGAATTGCAAAACCATTTTATATTTCAAAATCAGCATACATTCTTCATGACTCAAACACAGTTTTTCCTGGAAAGGCTGAACAGGATTTGCATGGCAGCCCCCAATGGATGGATAGGCAAGAACTAAAGAAATTCCACCATTGCTGTACAAGCAGCTCAAGAAACATTGGCAAGTTAGGATATGTGATGCAGAAGCACTCTAAGATCCAGATCTGGTGTGAAATCCCCGTTTATTAGTTGTGTGAGCCCAAGCTATCTAGAACATCTAGGCTTCAAAAGGTTTACTTAGTTAAGCATTTTAGAGTCCTAGTGTTAAAAATATTAGACTAGAAGAATCATAGGTTTAGAAGAGTTTCTTTCTCCAGTTTGGTTTTTACTTGTCTCTGTTCCTCCATATGTCTGAAGGTCAGACTGCCAGATCTGATATTCCTCTCTTAATTTTCCTTAATCTGTATTCTGATCTATTGCTCTTCTCTTCCTCTTATTATCCCATCGATTTACAGAGCTAATGTTGCGTGCAATGGTGATAGTTCCTGCTAGCCGACTGGTTTGTTCTTCTTCCTCCAGTTTGGTTTTTACTTCTCTCTGTTCCTCCATATATCTGAAGGTCAGACCGCCAGAGCCTCCCTTGCTTTTCCTTAATCTATATTCTGATCTGTTGTTCTTCTCTTCCTCTTATTAACTCATCGATCTATTGCATTTTCTTCCTCCTTCATATTGCCATCAAGTTTCTTCTTATTTCCTTGCTGATTATTGCCTCGGATATGCAAATCCAATCTGTGAGGTGATTCCTAACCTGTTATTAGATCCGATCATCATCTACTGTTATATTTCCTCAGTTCTTGATCAGAGCTTGGATATTAAGCAAACAGGGATCCATCTATTTTCAGGCCTCTGAAGTTAAAGATTCTTATATCATTAGAAAACCTGTTTATACTGCATACCCGATCAGAAAATTAGTCTAATGTGATTTTTATATTGCAAGTTATTGAAATTTTCCCTTAATACTCTCTTCTGAGTTCTATCTGATCCTGGCCATAAAGTGTGGTTCCAGCACTTGTTTGCTTCTATGACTCTGAAACACATCACTGGCCTGAAGTGAGTGCGTGAAACCATACTGGGCTAACATCAGAGAGGAATAATTTATCGGTACCTTTACTATTATTGAAAAGTGGACACCACCACTTTCCAAAATAAATTTAGCAAAATGCAGTCTCTCATAAGACCAGTCTAATGAAATCAGTCCACTTCTCAAAATGATATAAAGCTTGGGGAACATATAAGCCCTGTAAATAAGATCCCAGTACCCAGTTTGTCATGGTTGATAATGCAAGCACAGCCCACGTAAAATCTAACTGGAACTCGACTTTAATGTTCCTACTTGGCTTCCTGCACATACACGACCCATTGTGTACCCATCTCAATGCCAGTCTTCAGGCAAAAGACAAAGACAATGACCACATTACAGCCAAGGACAAAGGTGAAGTTATACCACAAGACAGTCAACAGATAATAAGATTAAACACTTAAGCATGAGTGCAAAGTACATGAACTCTGTATGTGTAAATATATATATATATAAAAGAATACAGATAATAAAATTAAACATTTAAGCATGAGTGCTAAGTACATGAACTCTGCATTCTGTAAGGCATAAGCCCACAAAACAGATTCAGCCGGTTGGATCTCAAGTAAAATTTTCCATAGATTCTACAGCAACTAAGAGTTGATTACAATCACAAGAAATGTAATTGGATCTAGACACCAGTCTCGACGATGCAAATGTGAAAAAAAAAAATTGCCATCGATAGTCAAATATAATAGTTTCCACCATCAACTATGCATTAAATGTATCATTATCAAAGTCCGGAAGGAAATGGATGAACTACGGTTCCCATGTTGTCTACAAAAATTTGATAACAATCCTCGATGAACACATGTACAAACCTGTTGTTCATTAACACTATTGTTGAAGCTGCCAGAATCAGTGTCTGCAAAATAAAAAACAATTCAGGCGCCCCAAAATTTCACTTCATTATTACTATCATTTAGTGTTAGTGGTAGTAATGTTTGTTGTTGTAGCAGTTTCAAGAGTTAATGGTAGTTTCAAAGGAGCATTCACTCACTAAAGATCAGAGTTTAATGGTGTTTCAAAGGGGTATTCACTCACTAAAGATCTAGAAGGAATACTCATTTTTCATTTTACACGAGCAAGCCCATGGAAAGCAAATTGAATCCAGGCAAAGCATAAAACTCACATGCATAATCATTACACAGGTTCTAGTAAACTGGTTACCAAAAATTTGACGATGTTATTGTGACTAATTGTCCGAAGATAGTGAATTGCTGAAGTTCAGAGAAAACGGGGTCACTATTGTTACTAATCTTTATGAACCTACTGGCTTGGGGGGCATATCAAAAGAATAATGAGAGAAACCTGGAATAAAAAAACGGGTGGAGAGAAGATCCCTTGTGTTTGTGTTTTTGTGTGTGAGCGGTAAATATGGGGCTGATCTCGTTTTGATTTTGCATTATCTTTCTGTTCTTCATGACTCACTATGAGAACCGAATCCCTACGGCATAAGACTCTTTTCTGTCCCCATATTAGGGTATACTCTTAGTGTTGAAGGCCGATCATTTTCCTTCTTTTACCTCGCGTATCCGAGCTTCGAAATGTCTCCGAATACTACAATCAGCGCCAGTTGGGGCACCAACACAAAACAGAGAAAAGCCACAAAACCTAAGACCTCGTAGCTCATGCTCGAGACGAACGAAATCTAACAAACAAATTGTGAAGAAAAAAGGAAAGGGGGGGAAGGAGTGGTCAGATCCGCAAACCTCCGGACTGTTCAGTATCGGGGAATTCCTTCTCCAAAGCGCGATCGATCATACCAGCAAAGCTATCCTCTCTGGATCTCAAACGTGAGGAATTAGAATCAGTGGCATTCAATACCAGCGACGCATCAAAATCAGTGTCAACGAGAGAGTGGGAGAGAGAAGGGAAAGAAGCTAAGCAGAGGAGAAGAAGAGATACGAAGAACACGAGGAACTCGGACAGGTTATTCCTCCTCATTGCAGCAAGGCAAAAGGAGATCAACGGCCGTTCGTCTCCGAAGAAGCTTAGGAGCAGGCAGAGTAAAAGTTTGTCGCTTGTTGCTTGACTGCCTCTGCCTCTGTGTGCGTGAAAGAGAGAGAAAGAGTCAAATGTCAAATCAATGACAGTTAATTAACCACAACCCCAAGATCTCAACTTCTGAACCTCTCCAATTTTGTTTTTTCGGAATGGGTTACTTGTGGATCGGGATCGCCTCTTCTGGATCGGGATCGTCTCTGATGCGGTATCAACAGGAAAAGTGCCAGCCCTTGCTTAATGAGCGACGGATCCAATAATTAGATAATAATGGAAGCAAAATAAGGGAGAAGAAGAGGGATTCAAATCGTCTCCCCTCTGTACTTTAGGGAGGAGGGATATGCCCTCATCGGATGGTCGACAAGTGGCTTTCAAGAATATCAGAGTCCCACGTCTAAGCCGACATCCAGTTGACAAGCAGAGTCGATAGGGGGTGTCGGCTCAGACGTGGGGCTCGAATTTTCTCGAGAGTCACGTGTCGGCATCCAACAGAGACGTCTCCCTCCTCCCTGAAGTATAGAGAGTAGACGATTCGGATCCAAATAGGAGAGGTTACACTGAATCAACCCCGAGCGGATCAAGGGACAACCTGATTCTCTTCATCTTCATCATCATCGTTGTCGCCATCACCATCTTCATCTTCATCTTCATCTTCATCTTCAGTCTTTGTCAACAGCATTCGATTTCTTTTTCTTCTACTAAAATCTAAGGGGGAGTTATGAATGCGTTGGGGAAGGAAATAAATTATTGGATTCCGCCAGAAGATCCTCTCTGATTAGGAGTGCTCTAATAGATTATAATGGTACGCTTCTCGATCTTGTTCTTCCTATGGCTGCAACAAGCCAAGTTGGATTGGGTTTTTCAAAACCTTAACCCTGACTATTTAAACTTAATCATAACTCAATTCAACCCTGTCAGGTTAGAAAATATACAACCCTAACCCTAACTCAACTCAACCATGTCAGGTCAGAAAATATACAACTCTAACCCTGACTTTGATAGGGTTGGGCTAACCCTAACATACCTTGATTGACCCTAACAAGGCAGAGTTGGGCCAGATTAACCCTGATTAATCTTGATTCAGGGTCAACATACAACAAATTGTCAAATAACATACATATAACAATTATAACTTAAGTATATAGTAAAAAAAAATAATAATAAATAAATATATATATATATATGGTCGAACCGGGCCAGGCTCAACCCAGGGGATCAACCCTAACACTGCCAGGTTGATCAAAATTTGGGCCCTAAACCAGCCTTGCCAGGGTTCAGGCTGGGTTCATCCCTGCCAGAGTTCAAAGCGGGTTTGGACAGGTTCGGGTTATCAGAGTAAAAATTGCACCCCTAGTTCTTCCTTTCTTTTCCTTCTATTTTTTTTGTAATTCTAGTTCTCTACATTTTTCTTCTTTCTTTTTCCTCCTTCTCTTGTTGTTCTTCTTCGATGGCCATTGCTGCTACAATTGTTCCAGTGGCAGAAGCGGTTGCCTCTTTTTGTGAATCTTTGTTATCTTATATTATGAGGGAAAAATACCGTCTCCAGTCTGTCCAGTCGTCCAGTCACGATTGGACAGAGTGGAATCACAAGACACGTCCCCCCCCAATGTATTGGTAGGCGTGTCATTTGATTCCAGTTCGTTCATTCGTGATTGGACGAACTGGACGGACCGGAGACGATCTCAATCCATATTATGAGTGCTCTATCTCTAATAAGAAAGAAATGATGATTTGAATGAAGAAAGAAACAGAAACAAAAGTAGAAATTGAGGATTAGATCATGATGGAAGGAATATCCTCGAGCTTGTATAAAGGATTAAGAGGAAAGTGGAAGAGAAAGGACTACAAGCGTCTGGATGGGCCTCATCGATCTTCATAAGACAGAGAAGAACCACTATTGATGCAGAGTTGATGCTGGCCAGGGGGGCTCCTCTGCTCATTTCTCAATAGGTTTACCATTCCCCCTTAGGTTTTAATAGAAGAAAAATAAATCAAAAAGAAAATGGAAGTTGAAGAGGAAAAAAGGTTGCAGGAACTTGAAGAAAGAAGAAGAAGAAGAAGAAGAAGAAGAAGAATAAGAGTTGCATTGAAATGAGTTGTCACAATTTTGAATCACTCTCAGGGGTTGTCTCGATGTTTCCTATTCCAATTTCCTTAGCTTACTTCCAAACCATTTGAAGCATTGGATCTCTAGAGCACAATGTGTCGACATAGATCTGAAGTGGGACTGGCGCCTCTCTTCACAACAGGAAAGAATCCCAATCCTCCTCGGTGTGTGTGAAGACAAAAGTATTTTAGAGAGCTGTACTATTATAGTTTACTCATTCATGTAGGGAGGCTTTTCATGAATTATTATGACCTATCCTAATCATAGATGGATGGATGATATATGTTGCCATTTTAAGAAAAATAGTAAACTATGGGGTATTTTGTCATTCCCTCTCACATTCTTATCATGTGGATGAGTGGATCCCTTCCTTATTCATGAAACTGCTCCCATGTCATTTTTTAGTGTGGCATGGGAGATCCGTCATTGTAGCCTAGGAAACCTTTTTTCTTTTTCTTTTTTTTTTTTTTTTTTTTGCACACGGGTATCCAACAGGATGAGATTTTTCCATTTCAAAATGTGTTGAACAGTCATTTCACCTTACGTCTATACGCAAGGTCCACATTATATGAAAACCTTCTTTTTCTCTATCTTTTGATCCATAAGATATTTATTGGGAGAAGTTTCCAAACTGCCATGGTACATGCATGGTATATATATATATATATATATATATATATATATATATATATATATATTGGGGAGGAGATATCTCCTACAGCTAGGAAAACCTTCTTTTTGGTAAAAGCTTGTTTGTTATTAACATTGGTTAGAGTGGTTGGGTAACGACATAACATGGCTCCTACTCCGAAAGACACATACATCTCTAGTGAAATCTCAAATGCAAATGGTAAAAGCTCGCTATTCCTACCCATAATTCATACTCGGTGCCCCAAGGAGTTGGGGCACTTTCATTTTATCTTATAACATCTGGCCATCCATTCCCTTTAATACCAAAACTGTCATTTTTTTGTATATTGTGGTTTTGATGATGGCCAACTAGTGTGCATTAAAAATTTATAAAAGATAGGTGACCACACTTTTGTCATTGGATTAGTGACATAAAACCGGACATGATTATTAATAGAGTTTTAATATTGCATAAAACCTAAAACCTAGTTCCATGAGAGAGGTGGTTATGAAGATTTAGGATGAGAAGGTAGCACATATTGTTGGAAGCTTCAATTAATAATGCATTTATATTTTTACAAAAATTATAACTAACATTGAATAAATAAATGTGAAGTTTTTATCTCAAAAGTTAGAAGTGGTAGGTGGTGGGACATTCATAGGTAAGGATATCAATTAGTTTAGCTTCGGTTTATCGGTTTGGTTTTGGTTCGATTCTAAATGTTATGAATATAAATCAAAACCGAACTGATAATTAATCGATTCAATTTTCAAAACTGGAACCAATTAGTAATCGGTTCAGCTTATTTAGTTCTTAATTGGTTTCCCCCAAAAAATAATTCTAGTTGAAAGAATGTGGAAGACCATCAAAATTGGGAGAACTAAAACAATGAAGAGATGAGAAAGCACGAGAGAATAAGAGATAATACTGGTTTATTTGGTTTGTAATAACCAATTGGTTCTCAGTTAAACCAAAACCAAATCGAGTAGACTTTAAATAAAAAATTAAACCGAGTTGACACATTTACTCCCATGTGTAGAAAGGGACTGTAGACAATTTGGTAACCAGTGTGAGACTAAAATTTTACCCTCTGCACTTGTATTAGTAAGTACCATAGACATGTGGAGATCAGAGATGATAAAAAAATTGCTTTAATTGATAATCAAAGTGGGACGAAATCCCCAACAATAATATTTAAGTACCTCCCTTGGAATATGGTCTAATTCCAATCCCCAG
Organism: Protea cynaroides; assembly: GCA_028583415.1. Taxonomy (NCBI): domain Eukaryota; kingdom Viridiplantae; phylum Streptophyta; class Magnoliopsida; order Proteales; family Proteaceae; genus Protea; species Protea cynaroides. Next base: position 113,069,809 of record CM053276.1, on the reverse strand, counting down.
CGTAAAGTTTCAGACAATTACGTTTACTACCCTTAATTTCAAAACCTTATTATAGACAGCATCAGTCCGTTAGCTGATTTTTGTTAGTTGATGATGTCATCTCGTCCCCAAACTTGTAAGGAAAAAAATACCCTTAGTGGGACAGTAAAGTGTCATTATTGCCCTTATTGGGACAATGAAGTATCATTATTGCCCTTATTGGGACATGAAGTATCGTTATTGCCCTTATTGATAACTCTATCTTCTTCCCTTATCTTTTTCATTTCGCAAATGGATGATGACATTTTTCGACAATAACAATTCTGACGAGACGACCAGTTGCAAGTCCATTCTCCAACGACGAAGACCTACGATTTGCCTGATGACCTTCCTCTCAGCATCTCATCCTGTCACAATCTCTGTCTCCTCTCTATTTCCTAGTAATCGTCGGCAATCCCCTTCCTTGAAGAAAAAGAAAAGGAAGAAGAAGAAGAAGAAGAGAGAGAGAGAGAGAGAGCTTCCACACCGTATAATCTAGAAGTGGAAAAGGATGTCTAGATGAACCCCAATTGAAAACATTGATCAAAATGCATCCCAAAACTTCATCACGGCTCCAGGGAAAGCATTAGTTAGTCTTTGAAGGGTTCAGCAATGACGAACATCCTATCTTCGTTCCAGAACAGGTTCAAGAAGCTCTAGTTCGGCATGGACGGAGTGACTTTGGTCTATAATACCTAGTTTCCGACTTGGGCTTTCACTGAAAGCTCCAGGAACCTTGCCATTGTTCAGCCTTTCCGCCTGGGACGATGTCCTATGCTTCAATGATGGTTACATGAAGATACCAAAGCTTAGGTGAGAGATAAACCTTGGATTTGATGGAACAAAGGTCATCGAAGTTTACATTATCAACCTTGGAAATGCCAAGCCTCTGCAAACGCTTCATTTGCTTGTATCCCGAACCAGATCGAGACCATTACTTTGCCCACCTTGGATTTCTCCCCTTTCTTGTCTTCCATATGATACCATTGCGGAGTCAGTTGTCACATCGATTCGCTGGTGGCGAGAATGTTCATTCCCCTCTCCGAAGAGATCATGATGCTCTGGTTCAACCCTCCTCAATCCCAAATGGATTTGTTGTCGCGCGAACTAGTTAGCCCCAAGCTCATAAGGATTTGCACACAATAGAGAAGAACGATAAAGGTGGAGGTTGGGTTGGATAACCCTTAGACTACTTCGATGCCTAAATCAGTTCGTGAACAAGCAGTATGGTATAGGCACAAGTGTGACTACTTTTTTTTTTAAGTGGGGACAGATAGTCACCTTATGCATGATGGTAGTTCAGAGAGTAAAATTGTGTATAATTTTACCTTCGCTGGCCTTGTATTTATAGGTTTAGAGTGGTCGAAGACAACGCCTACCCATTGAGGGAGGAGTGCGGCATGAAGGGCGTAGATCTTGCCTTGAATGGAAGAAATCAACTAGATCCCTCTGACTATGCTTCAGCATGGATCACGGGATCCGTTCTCTCCATATCCATCTTCCGAGAACGACCCTTGGATTCAGCATGGATATGGACGCTCCTTATCTGGTTCGGCAGATTCCTACGTGAAAGTCCTCTGTAGATAAGGTTTCTTCATATAGATTCATGATCCGCTTTGTAACGGCTTGTCCGAGCTCGGCACTTGTATACATGGCATTGTATTATTGGAGGAAGGATATATCCCCATAACAGGATCGGAGCACTTTCATCAGATACACGAAACCCAAAGAAGGATTACCATCGGGGAATTCCATTTTCATTCCTAGAAACCGTAGGAACATCCATAAGAGAATGATCGATTTCTTGAGAACAATTCCAACTGCGAGAAATGAAAACAGGGAGCTTGAGAACGATCGTTGTGACCAACATATGATGAGTGAGCGACTCAGTAGAGAGAAACATGGCAGTCCTACGCAACTCTGCATTCTATGCTTTCCCCCTAAAACTAAGGTTTGAGATTCTTTTCTTAGAGGGTTTGCTCCGAAATGCTGTAGTCTGTAATGGGGTTTTCTCACTTTTAAGTCTTACCTTGCAAAAGGAATGACATCATGATTCGATAGAAGAGTGAGAAGAAAAGATTCATAGGGTTCTCTTCTTGTTGTTGGCCATGACAATCAAAGCAAACAGCTGATGGGTTCTGGAGAAACCAGAGAATTTCCATATCAGATCATGATTTGTGTTTTGAATCTTTTGATCTTTCTAAATTGAGAATCTGGTTTATCCTAAACCCATTAAGGTTAAAGTTGTCATTTTCATTTTACAGTTAACACTCTTAACTAAAAAGGAATGATTGTAATTTTCAAAAATTATTGGGAAAAGATTGAAATTAGACCATAGTCCAGAGAAGATACAAGTAATTTTCCTTATTTAAAATAATATTTCTAAAGATAAATTACACATACAACCCTGGACTATGGACTAATTACACCTACCATCCACTAGTTTCTGACAATTACATATACCATCCCTTATTTCTAAAACGTGTAACAAAAATGTCTATTCCGTTAACGGTGTTAAGTTTAAATTTTAAAAAATAACTTTTCCTTTATTCTATTCTTCATTTTTCTTCTTCACAATAAGTAAAAAAAAAAAAAAAAAAAACAAAAAAACAAAAGATCAGAGTGAGAACATTATTCTTTATACGATTCTTTGTTTATAACCTATTGTGAAGAAAAATAACGGGGAACAAGATGAGGGTAAAATAGTCTTTTAAAATTTAGATTTAACATCAATACCAGAATGGATCTTTTTGTTACATGTTTTAAAAATTAAAGATGATATATGTAATTGTCAGAAATTAGTCAATGATAGGTATACTTTAGTCCATAGTTCAAGGATAGTATATGTAATTTTCTTATTTCTAATTGATGATTACTGAGTTTTGAAGTTGAAACTTTTGTGCATCCCATTATATCCCTAACACATACAACATGCATGAACCTCATTAATCCCAATGCCACAAGGTGCATGCACATTGGCCTCCATCATGCATGATTTGAAAAAGTGAATCGAAATCGGCAGAATTGGCATCTTTAAATCGGAATCTAATCGACTGATTCCGATTAATACCGATTCTAGCAATCGATTTGGGATTGGCCAAGTCAATATTTTTTTTATTTGTTAATCAGGAAAATAGCATAAAATCAATAAAATTTATTTCTTATAACAAGATTTATAAGTATTTTAAATAAAATCCTAAAAAAATCACATTCGTGGGAATCTTTGCTTCTACATGTGGATTCTAATTTTTAGACTTCTGCCCAATTCTAGGCTGATTCGACCAAGACTGACCCGAAGCCTCTTGTTTTTTTACCAATCAAAAGGCAGCTTCAGATTAGAAGTGTTTTATGAAACTTGAAATTATCTTAATTATCTTAAGTTAGGATGTCCAGTGTCAACAGGCCGGTCCAGACCAGTTTCGGTCTAGGCTGAACTAGTGTCAAGTTTTATAAGCCCAGTCTAAAACATGTCCATTAAGGGTTCGGGCTGGGGTGGGCTGCACTGGACACAATAACTAACGGACTAGTCCAGTGTCATTTTATTATAGAGCTGGACTTATCAGGTGATTTCGGGCTAGTTCGGTATGGACCGGGCTGATCAGGCTTCTCGGGCCCATTTTATATTTAAGCTATATAGCTTATTTTATTATTTCTATCCATAAAATTAACATCATTCATTCCATATGTAAGTAATTCAGTAAACTATAACAATTAACATAATCTTTTCAACTATAGATTCACATAATTTTTCGAATCAAGAAATGAACTATAACAATGTAACATAATCCATTAAATCTAAAAATCATCAAAATTTAAGAAACTAGGCCCGGACTGATAGCACGGAGTGAGCCTAATGGGCTTGTTACGAACATGGGTTTGTGTTTCCGATCCAGTCCAGTTCTTTTCCTAATGTTCATACAGTCGTTCCATATACTAGCTATGCTAGACACTTGATTCTTGAATCCCTTTAGGCTAGCTTGGGCTTCTTAATGAACTTTACTGGTGTTTAGGTTGGGTATTATCAATTCGGGCAAATTCAGGATTTTTAATTGACGGTCCGATCTAATTTCGACCTTGCCTGAAACAGTGTCAGACTTTACTAGCCCAGACTGAAACCTGTCCTTTAAGGGCTTGGTCCAGACTGGAATCTGGTTATATTGAGCCGACTCAGTCTGTGCTATAGGTCCAGACCCAGTTTTAACACCCTTATAATATGTATCATTGACTCTAGGGCAATCTTACACTTTCGAGGTTTAAGGTTTTCATTCTATAGGTTGTAATCTTGTAAAGAGAAGGATTAAACTTATTCATTGAAACAGTAGAATCAGTGACAGATTGTTCTACTGTAGACATAACTCATACACATTATATGGGTGAATCACATAAAATCATTGTGTTATAGTGTCTCTTTTTTTCTTCATTATTGTTCTTATAACAAAATAAAAATAAAAATCAGCAAGTTGTGCTTGGGATATGGAGTATAGAGTACTCTTGCTCGCTCTCTGGTTTTCATGTTAAACCCGCCCACAGTAAGAGTTCCATTGTTTTGATAAATCATAAATCAGAGGCGCACATTGGAAGAATGATGAGATTCCTTCCCCCCTTCCTCCAACTAACCATGTTAGGCCCACTGATGACCTTTAGTTACATCAAATGACGTAAAATTGCAACCACTGATGACCATTAGTTTAATCAAATCACGTAAATTGCAAGATAAAAGAATCGATGCCATTAATCAATACAGAAAGTTTTAAAAAACTAATTATTGGAAATTAAACCTCTAGTTGAATAAATACTGAGCAAACAAGAGCCAATTGAGAACATAAGTAATAAAAGAAAAAGAGAGCCTGTATATTGTAAAATGTTCATTCTAAACATTGGAACTAGTAGGTGGAACTGTCAGATATATAAGTGGTTTAGACTATTTGAAAATCAGTGTGGAACTAAACTCTCATCAATCCCTACATGTGTGATATAATGTGGACACTAAGATACTGGAAATTATGAAAACTTGCTCTAATACCACATAAAGTTTTAAAATTTTGTATATATAAATATCACCCAAATCAAATGGTGATAGTGGAGTAAACTTGCACCCATTTTCTTATTCATACCTACTGCTTCCCCCTGGCCAGTCCAAGTCTATGGTTTTACTTTTTGCAATGACAATTCTTCCATAAACCATCTTCCTCCAATCAGAAGATTAATTTAAAATAAAAAAGAGAACAATCTGCTCTACCAATCCTATATAAACTTCACTCAGTCACCAAGTTCATCATTCTGAGTAAAGGAGAATTGAGAAGACATGGAGGTTCCTGTAATAGATTTTAATGGGTTAGATGGTGAAAAGAGAAGCGAAACAATGGCGCTATTGCACCAGGGTTGTGAGAATTATGGGTTCTTCAAGGTAATATGCATATGGTACTTTCTCTTTGTTCAATTGCTTGGTTTAATGTGAACTTAAATTTCATTTCAACAAATTTTTAAATATGTGCAGATTGCAAACCATGGAATCAACAGGGAACTGATGCAGAAAGTGAAGCAATTAGTCAACTTGCACTATGAAAATTGCATGAAGAAAAGCTTCTATGAGACAGAGATAGCTAAGGTCTTGGAGAACAGAGGAACAGAATCATCTATGGACTGGGAAAGCAGTTTCTTCATTTGGCATAGGCCCACATCAAACTGGGATGAGTTTCCAAACCTCTCTAAGGAACTTTGGTGAGTATCAATGTAGGCAAAATGGATGTCAGAATATTGAGAGTGCACACTTACTTGCTGTAGGAGAGCTTCTTAGGAGATCTCTTAACACAAACTAAGAATACCTGTAACAAAACATGTTAGAAATAACATGTTGAGTTGTGCCACCATACACTCTCCTTAAGACCATAGATGCCCCTATGGTGCAATCAGGAATGGGCAAACCAGCCTCCAAGATAAAACAGCATCATGCACTTGACTATTGGACCCATTCGAGTACTATAGGCTTGTTCTCAAACTCAACCTCTTCAATAACAGAAGTAGGAAAACTAAAAGCCTCAAATCTTCGATACAAACATACATACAAAACACTTGTGAACTTGGCTTATATTCTGTGCCTTCTTCAATATTATGAGATACAGGGAACAGTGCTATAATCTGTGCCTTCTGTAAACAGAACATGATCTATCTACTGCTAGACAAATTATCTGGATTATAACTATATACTGACAGATGAATGATGCAAATCTGCAGTGAAGCAATGGATGAATACATTGTCCAGGTCATTAAGCTCGCAGAGAAAATTTCAGAGATCATGTGCGAGAATCTGGGTTTGGAAAGCAATTACTTTAAGAAGGCATTCTCAGGAGCTGCAGGTCCTTCAGTGGGGACAAAGGTAGCCAAGTATCCTCAGTGTCCTCAACCTGAACTTGTAAAGGGACTCCGGGAGCACACAGATGCAGGAGGGATCATCCTGTTACTCCAAGATGACCAAGTCCCGGGTCTCGAATTCTTTAAAGATGGAGAATGGGTAGAGATTCCACCTTCTAAGAACGATACCATGTTCATAAACACAGGTGATCAGGTGGAAGTGTTGACCAATGGCAGATATAAAAGTGCCTTGCACCGTGTCATGGCTGACAAGAATGGCAGTAGACTCTCCATTGCTACTTTCTACAACCCTGCCGGCGATGCCATAATCTCTCCAGCTCCCAAGCTCCTGTATCCCAACCACTATCGTTTTCAAGACTACCTCAACCTTTATGCCATGACCAAGTTCTCAGATAAGGGTCCCAGACTGGAATCCGTGAAGAAGATGGCCAATGGGCAGCATAGTCTTCTTGTCTGAAATTACCACCAGTTACTACATATATGCATTATTTTCCTTATATTTGACTTTTGTGACTGCTGTAGTTTTACATTTGAGGGCACAATATTTCTCTCTTTCCTCCCCCCCAAAAAAAAAGTAAATAAATAAATAAATAAATATTTCTTGTTCTCTGAGCTTGTTGAAGAAAACACAGACAATCTTTTTTTTTTTTTTTTTTTTTCTTTTTTTTCCTTTTTTTTTTTCCTTTTTGTTGCCTTCAACCAGATTATACACTTGTAAACTACTAGGACATCCAAAAGAAAGAAAGTGTAACCACAACTAAGAAAACATATGGAACAGATTCTTGAGATTCTGATATGAAGTATGTAACAAAGTAAGGAAAGAAGAGAGAAAGAGGAGGAGGCGAGAAAACGAGAAGAGGGAGAGAGAGAACCATAAGTGCATTCTCTCCTCCTGCTGGTGCTCTTACCAAATAGAAAAGAAACTACATAAGAATAGAAAAATTACACCCAAGAGGATTCCTAAACTTATCCATAATAGGAAACATAAAACCAATATAAGTCTTAAAACCAGAGACAACTCAGAACATAACTAGAGACATTAAACCCAAACAATTAAATCTTGATGGAGTCTGCTGAAGTGTAGATAGAACTGACGACAAACAATAAGACCTTTAACCAACGTCCACAAGATAACGGTAGGATAATGATGTCGACCCAATCTTCCACAAAGTACTTCAAGGAAAATCCAAAGAGAATCTTGTGTTTTTTCCCCCCTTTTTTGATCTGAGCAATTATATGGAGGCTACAATTCCCCATGAATGGCTCCAGCCCATCCCTCTATATTCAGATTTTTCTTTCAAGACAAAAAGAATTATTTTTATTAAAGGAAAAAAATATATACCGGGGTCAGACAACATGATTGGAGGAGTCACATTTATTTTAACCACCCAGACCAAAAATGCCAACCACAAGCAGTTTGAGGTTATGTTTAGGCTATGCTTGGTTAAACAATCGAAGTAAAACAAGTTTTAATCGTTAAGGTAAAATGAAGTGAATGAATTAATCGAGTGAGCGAGTGAAATGGCCAAAAGTGAAATAAAATCAACGAAGTTTACACTAAAATTTCCGTATGCTAGGATATAATTCAAAGTTTTGTGGGCCCTGATGTGTTTTTTTCCCCTTGTTGGCTATTTCACCTGGATGGACCCTTTTTCATTTCTACTCAAAAAACTACCAACAGTTTTCACCAACTACATTCATATCCAAGCCCAAGGGTTATTCCTTTCACTTTATATCAACTTTGCTTCACTTCAACCCTGTTGGATAGTATCTTTATGTAAATTTTTATTTTGGTTATACTTAAAACCAAACAATCCTTAGCGAATTGTTAAGATTGCCCTTCTACACCATAGTTTCAGCATGTTTAGTAAGGTAGAATCTGCCGGTTAGTGGATACCAGCCCAAATAAGCCAAGTCAAAATCCAAACCAGTATATCTAAAAGTATTGTATCTGAGCTGGTCACTATCATGGTTTAACTGCCCAGAGCATGCAACAGGCTACACTACTACTTTCTTTGCTTAATTCTATTGTAAAGATCGTAAGGGACAGTCGAAACATGGAATATAGATCCAAGACTACATGTAAAATCATTTTAAGCATCAAAGGATATGAAAGAGAATTTAACAACTTATGAGGTTTGATCAATGTCAGTGACTCCACAAGTGATCTGAGCTATTTCAGAATGGATATGTACTTAGAAGCCATACGCAACCAATTTTGGAGTATTTGCAACTAATTCAGAAAGTGACACAACAATGAAATCAAAGTCATAGACATATATAAGTCACAACCCAGTCAATTTTGATAATATAGATTTGGTCATGAAAGTGTTGGTACACTCAACTGCTTCAATCAACAAAACCTTACGAGACTTCAGTAAATGAGGACATTTGGTTACCAAACATAACAAGAAGTTCCCTAACTTCAAAGAATTTGAAAATCCACAAGCCAATTCCCCAACCACAGAAACAAGATGATCAACAGAATCATGCGTTAAATGAACGTTATGATTCAGGATGTTCTGAAAAAGAGTAAACAGCGGTTCTGTCCATACCAACTTGTTGGATATTAGATTACGATGGCTGGGAAGACACACAGATCGTCTTGCCTCCTCTTCTCTGCAGAGCAGCTTCTGGCAGAAGGCAGATACGTGAGCTGGGTGCAAACACTCCTTGATAATCCTTGTGACCAAATCACAGATATGGGTGTTGATCCCTTCCTTGCAGAGGATCAACGGAAACAAGAGTGCATCAACAGCAGCCCTCTGGTGGAGCTTGCAGTACTCAATGGTTGCCGTTACCAGCACACGAGAAGCAGGTTCCTTGAGAACCAATAAGTTGGGAAGAACAACGGAGCAAAGAACCTGACCTGACCAAGCAAAGTCTTCATCCGCTCCTTTTGAAAGGTGCCATAACAGGATAGAAGCAGTCTCTTCATCAGCTTCCCAAGGTTCAATCAAACCCAAAACCGTAAAAGAATCTCTTCCTCCCCCTTGGTCGAAACAGAGTTGACGAATTTCATTAGCAAGGCAGACCGTCTTGGATGTAGACTCAAAGGTTAAGAGTCGAGCTTTTAAACAAGCTACTGTATTTTGAATTTCAGGGTCAAGAGGAGCATCCGCTGGGCTTACAATATTGATTCCCGCCGATTGGTTCACACTCGGACCATCCTCTTCCATTCCTTCATCAACTTCAATAAATGAATCTTCATTCTCGTTTGGTCTCTCATCAACAAAACATCAGGCAAAAGTTGTTAAATTCAACTCAGGAGGAGATAGAGGGAGCCATGGAAGAAATGGGCCAGTGGTAGAAGTCATATCCTGAAGCCAATCAGGTAAAGCCCGGAACTCCTTTTCGTCTTCTGTATCGTCAACGGAGTACGAACTCGAAAACGAGTTCAAGCTAGTGATTGAATCGAGCAGGTTGAGGGTAGTTTTCTTGACCCAAAAGTCTAGCTCTGAGTGTCCTTTCAAAATGTTGGTGGCAAGTGCAGTAAGGTCTCGGGCGCAGAATCTTCGATTCTCAACGGCAAGGAAAGAAAGGATTCGGGACTGAACCGCATTAGGGAGAGTCTGAATCCATATAACTCTGTCGTGGACAACTACGATATAAACCGTGGAATTTGAAGTTGAGGGCAATGGAAAAAATCAATGAGGAAAAAAGAAAGATGGTCGAAGGGTATTACCTCTTGGAGGGGATGGAAGACGAAGGTGCGGAAGAAGAGGAAGGAGAAGGGTCGATGACGGTGGTGTTGCAGGGCATCGAGAGCAGCGAAAGGAAAGAACTGGTAGTGACGGTGGAGGCGGATGCGGATGCGGAGGCGTCGAAAGATTGTTGCATCCACAAACATGCTTTCCTTCAGGAGAGGGTGAATTAAGGAAGATATCCATTAGAGGAACCCACTGCTCCATTGTCGTCATATTCGAGTTCCCTTCTTTCTCTTTGACAGATGACTACTGAGAAGCAGAGAGTCGGAACCCCATTAGTCGATCGGGATTCTTGAGTGGGGGACTTCGGGATCGGTTGTTTGTTTTGGGAAGGTTCAAGTACGTCGTATGGGAAGAGGATCTGAGTCCGAATCCCCAGATCTTGTTCGTTGGATCAGCGGCTGGATAAGATCCCAACCCAGAAAACCCCATGAATCAATCATCACGGGGTGTAAGATCCATCATTGGCTACTCACCTAAAAAAAATAAAATCCACCGTTGGTTTGGACGGATGATAGAGATGATCCAACCTCTGATGGGGAGCTTTAGGCCACAAATCTGGTTCAATCCCGAACTCCCAGAGAATGAATCAAACAACAAAAAACATCTGTGGGAACTAATATTCGAGAGCTATAAAAAATAATTGTGGATGCAAAAGTAACTTTGGAGCATTCAAAACTATTTTGAAGGGAGTTACTACCACTACCACTATCACCACTAAGTGCACCTACTACCACTGCCACCACTATTAGATCTAGAATTGATTCCAGATTTATTTTTATCAAACGAGATTTTATTAATTCTAAAACAGAAACCAAAATTAATTCCGGACCAAAAGTAATCCAAGAGAGGCAGAGTGTTATAAAACAGAGCCTTAATCTGCATCAGTGCATGTGTGCCTATGTGTAAGCTACTTGCCATGCCAATTTTTATTTATTTTTTCTTAATTAACAGGTGGGAAATTATTGGAATTTTGTTTCCAATCTCATGGGACTGGCACCTTCTACTAATTCACCCAAGTGGTCCTTCATGTGGGGATGTAAAAGGGATAATTGAAAATTCAAATTTAATTTACATTTGTATCTATTTAGGGATGTTTTAATATTAATTTAGATAATATTAAAACATAATTTATGGGATTTGTATAGATATTCAATTAATAATAGGAAAAATATTAGTCACACTTTTTCCAATATGACGTAATCTCACTCATCCATTTTTTTCGCAATAATATCACCAACACCTACGAGGACATCACACGGTATTTAGATTTACTGAATAATTAAAAAGATTTTTTTTACCCTTAACACCATTCAGTTTCATTTTAATATTTTCCTTTTTAATTTCCCTTTTATTTTCACATTTATTTTTTACATGTTCAGATTTTCTCTTTTTATTTTCACATTTATCTCACATCTCTCTGTGCAAGTCTGAAACCCATTATCTTCTTTCCCTAATCTTCGACGACGACTCTATTTCAGACGAAAAACTCTTCCCTGACCGACAGAAAAGGTAATAAAAAAATCTGAATTGGAGCTTAGAAGAGAACTAAAAATCCTTTGTGGAGAGAAAAATAAAGCACGTAGTTGTAGAATTCTGGCCTACCTGGAGAGGCTCCTCGACCGGAAGAATGAAAAGGTCAAGTTGACAGGGCCGAGGGCAGTGGATATTAGAGGAGTGAATTTTGAGGAAACCAACGTCATTGGAAAACCCATGTTCACTGCGAATGGAAACCTTTTAATTAACCTGCAACGAATCAGAATATCATTAAAAGCTTCATTACCACTAATCAAAGTATAGAAATTGTAATTCTTGGTTACGATTGAACCATAAGAATCTGTTAGAATTTTTAATGCAAGTTAGAGTTATTTTCATGGGATTTCTCATGAACTTTAACGAATCCACCACACAGATAAGTAGAATATAATGGGCAATAAAAGAGATGATAGAACACATACCATTTGCTGTAGATTGATTTTCAACCGTTTCTTGTAGTTTGAATACCGTCTTCCACAGTCTCGTTGGGATCCCTTTTTCTTTTGTGCGTATGAGAGCAACAGAGAGATAAAACCAATAGCTGCGGGAACCCTAACCATTGTATTTATAATACTATCTCTAACCCAGAATCATTCCCACAGTGGACCGGGTTAGTAGTCTCTAACCAGTGATGAACCAGACCTGAATCGATCAAATCAGTAATTGAACTCCCACTTAACAACTGGTTAGGTAATTGATAAGCCCACACAACATGAATCTAACAGAATCATCATTAAAAATCATTTATTCTGTTCAAATCATATCAACCATGCTTTCAAAAAATTATTGCCGGAAGTCACGATCTGTTCCCGCGGCAAAGCATCCATGGTCCTAATTAAAGTACAAGACACTCTCTAGAGGCTTAAGGTCGACCCGTGACCATGAGACGAGTCACCATGGATCCCATGTCCTCTCCTTAATTCACCTGGACAAAGCAATCGTGGAAGAAGAGACGGAGGGTTCCAATTAAGCACAGTGACGAATGTTTGTTGAAACTTCTCACTGACTGCATAATCTGAAAGTCCCCAAAAATCAACGTTGATTCCCAATTAAGGAAGCAATTAAGCAAAATATAGTTGATAATACTTTATGAAATACACACTTAAATAAAAGAAGGGTTATTTACACTAGAGGTACCTGACGTTTTGAGAAATCATATCAGAGGTACCTTTTCTCATATTTTCAACATTAACCCTATCTAACATTAGCATCCTCCAAGGTAATCGTTAGATTTACCTCAAACTTTCAAGGACTGATCGTTTCTTGTTGAACTACTTTTATTTGGTGTCTAATCATCGGTACACCCGTCGAAAAAGCAACAAGTTGGGGTGCGGAGTTCTCACTGGAGGAATGTACCATACTCAGGATCTGTGACTTAGTGATGAGCAACCGCTGATGAAGAAGGGTTACAGGAGAGGACAGGGGCAGAAGAGGGGGTGGGCAATTGAAATAGTGATGAACACATGGGAATTCGAGTGGTGAGCCATTGCGACAACGGAATGGTGAGAGCCTGAACCGAAAGGGGACCAAGAAAGGTATGCTAAATAGGGGTAAATTTGAAAGTACAAAAATAGAAGATACCTTATATGTAATATTTTTGAACGTCAGATACCTTTAGTATAATTTCTCAAAACGTTAGATACCTATAGTATGATTTTTGAAACGTTAGGTACCTTTAGTATAATTTCTCAAAACGTGAGGTACCTCTGGTGTAATTTACCCATAAAAGAAAAATCAATGTCGATACCCCAAAAATATTGCTTTATTTGATTTTTTCCTGTTTATTACGGTAATACACGTTTAAAACGTATTTAAAACATTTTAATATAAAAATACAATTTATTAAGAATTTATGCAATAATTCATAAAAATATGTGTAGAAATTTGAACTAATATAATTCGTGTATTAAAAGCTATTTTATTAACTATGCTTTTCAGTGTCATTTTTTTTCAATCTTAAAACGGTTACCTGTCTTATAAGTTACAGAAACCTAAGAGCGAGCTTCTTTATTTTCTTTTGGTAAAAGAGGGAGATGAAGAACAATACTCAAAGCATGTTTCTCTGTTTGTTACAATATCTTAAAATAGAAAATATTATTTATTAGTTATTAGGATTTTACTGATCTTCTCTCTATTCCTTATTTCTCACTCTTGCTTTCCCAATTTGCAATTATGCATTTATATTTGATGTATACTTTTTCTTTTATTTAGAAGGGATGTTAATTGCTTCTTACAATGTAGTTGATAATACTTTATAATTCACACTTACACACTTTATTTTCTTGTTTAGAAACAGTACAACCCTTAGGTTGTCTAATATAAATTTTTTGATGAATAACTAAATTATAGATTGAGGCATTTGCAAACATGGTTCTGACAGCAATGATTTGAGCTATTGAAGAGAAAGTATCAAAATAATCTATATTTTTCTTTTGCTTAAAATATTTTACCACTAATCTTGTATTAAAATTTCAAGAGACTTATTAGGTTTTAATTTTCTTTTAAATATCCACTTAGGGTCTAAAAGCTTTGTTCATGATGGGAGATCCATCAATTCCCAAGTGTGATTCTGAATTATAGAATCTAATTCACTTTTTATAGCATTTTTTTTCAGAATAACGCATCCTAAAATGTTACTGCCTCTTGATAAGTTAGCGGGTCTCTATCCACAAAGTATACTAACATATCATCACCTAATAGATTTTCTTTGTCTTTTATTTCTCCTTAATAGATCACTATTTATTTCAATCAGTTCTTTTTTTTTTTAGAGAAAATTTCATCCACCACCCTGAACTTTGTCTTTAATTCATTTAACCCCAAACCTTGCCTATAATGTCATCCAACCCACCTCAAATGTTAAATATGTATCAGATAGGTCCTGACTTAACAGACTTGTCTGTTAAGTGATGAGTTGGCAAAATTAAAAATTATATAATACCGAAATTATCCTTTTTTAATATTGATGTGAAACTAAACTCTCAACATTAGCGACGCATGACAGTACATGTTGCGGACACGTGGATACTAGAAATGATGAAAACTTGCTAAGTTTCGAATTTTCTATATATAAATATCAGAAAATAAATAACCCATCACATGATGACAGTGGAGTTAAGTCGCACCCATTTCCAATGACAGTTTACCCTATATAAACTTCACTCGGTTACCAAGTTCATCATTCTAAGTAAGGGAGAATTGAGAAGACGTGGAGGATCCTGTAATAGATTTTAATGGGTTAGATGGTGAAAAGAGAAGCAAAACAATGGTGCTATTGCACCAGGGTTGTGAGAATTATGGTTCTTCAAGGTAATGTGCATGTGGTACTTTCTCTTTGTTCAATTGCTTGGTTCAATGTGAACTTAAATTTCATTTCAACAAATTTTTAAATATGTACAGATTGCAAACCATGGAATCAACAAGGAACTGATGCAAAAAGTGAAGCAATTAGTCAACTTGGACTCTGAAAATTGCATGAAGAAAGGCTTCTATGAGACAGAGAGAGCTGAGGTCTTGGAGAACAGAGGAAAATAATCATCTATGGACTGGGAAAGTAGTTTCTTCATTTGGCATAGGCCCACATCAAACTGGGATGAGTTTCCAAACCTCTCTAAGGAACTTTGGTGAGTATCAAAGTAGGCAAAATGGATGTCAGAATATCGAGAGTACACACTTATCTTTATGTAGGAGAGCTTCTTATTAGGAGATCTCTTACACAAACTAAGAATACCTGTAACAAAACATGTTACAAATAACATGCTGAGTCATGCCACCTTACACTCTCCTTAAGACCATAGACGCCCCTCTATGGTGCAATCAGGAATGTACAAACTGGCCTCCAAGATAAAAAGCATCATGCACTTGACTACTGGACTCATTCGAGTACTACAGGCTTGTGCTCAAACTTTACCTCTTCAATACTGTTATTTTGTGGCTTAAAATTTGGGTCTTTTATGGTTATTATAGACCATATCATATCTTCTCTTTTTAGTTAAAAAGAAAATAGGAAAGTTGTGGGAAAAGACTTCTTATTCCCTCAATTACTTTTCTCCTATTAAATATAATTGTGGGAAAGGGAGTAGTTAAGGATTTTTTCTGACCTAGTCGTAAAACGTAAGAGGAAGAGAGAAAAGAAAAAGAGAGAGCAACTAGGGTTCTTGGTCATTGTTGAATCTGGTTGCAATCCTATGTATTCGTGCCACTCTATAAGGTACACTTTGTAATCTTCTTCTTCTTCTTGATCTAGTGAAAATCTCTTCTCGCCCATGGATGTAGATTACATTGATCGAACCACGTAAATTTCTTGTGTTTTTATTCTTTATTGTTTATTCAAATTTCATACCGTCATTACCTATGTTTTTCTGCTGTGTTTGTCATAACAAATTGGTATCAGAGCTTTGATTCGATCTCAAAGGCTTTGTGTTCGTAATTGCTTCCATTAAATTCTCAGTGACTCCTTTTGATGGTCAGAACAATTTTGGATTATGAAGAATAAAGATGAAAGCTTTGCAACGACATGAAAGTATGGTCAAGGCTCTCGATGAAAAATACCTAGAGGATATGACTAAAGCCGAAATTGAAGAGATGAAAGGGAAAGCTCACAGCGCCTTGCAATTGTCGCTATCCGACAAGATGCTTCGTGAAGTTGCTGATGAAGAAACAACGACTGGGTTGTGGACAAAGGTCAAAAGTCTCTATATGAAGAAATCTCTTACAACGAGGTTGTATTTGAAACAATGTCTTTATACTCTAAAGATGAAAGAAGGAAAGCCAATCCAGGAACACTTAGATGAATTTAATAAAATTATCATGGATATAAAAAATCTGGATATTAAATTGAGGATGAAGATCAAGCCCTTATTGTATTGTGTTCCTTACCTGATTCGTATGAAAATTTTGTTAACTTTATGCTGTATGGGAGAAAATCTACAAATTTAGAGGATGTGAAAGCCTCTTTGAATTCTGTTGAGTTGAGGACAAAATTGAATGAAAAAAATACTGAAAATCAGGCTAACAATTTGCTTATTAGAGGTAGACTGAAGACTAAGGAGGGTGGTAAAGGCAAATCAAGTAATCATTCTAAATCTAGATTGGGTTTGGATAAGAAGAATGTTGAGTGCTACTATTGTCACAAGAAAGGGCATTACAAGTTAGAGTCATGCTCTTAAGAAGAAGGAAAATCAGCAGGGTTAAGCTTCAGATTCTGCAAATGTGGCAAAGGCTAATAAAGCTGATGTTGCTGAGAATATTCTCGTCGTATGTCTCTTGGATGGCCATTCCAATAGGGAATGGATTTTGGATACAGAGGCGTCTTATCACATGTGCCCAAACAGAGATTGGTTCACCACCTACAAGGCTATCGAGGGTGGTTCAGTCTTGATGGGAAACAACGCAGTCTGCAAGATAGTTGGTATCGGTATAGTTCGCATCAGGTTTCATGATGGGATAATGAGGACTTTGACGAATGTGAGGCACATCCCAGACTTGAAGAAGAATCTTATTTTCTTGAGTACCTTAGACTCCATTGGGTGTTTCTACACAGGTAGAGGTGGAGCTCTTAAAGTTTCTAAGGGCTCATTGGTTGTGATGAAGGGTAACAAAGTGAATAATCTCTATGTTTTGCAGGGTAGTACTGTGATAGGTTTGTAGATGTGTCATCATCTTCTGACTCTGACAAGGACACCACTCACTTGTGGCATACGTGCTTGGGCCACATGAGTGAAAGATGTATGACTATTTTGAGTAAACGTGGTTTGCTCTGTGGTGATCATACGACATCACTTGACTTCTGTAAGCATTGTGTATTTGGGAAGCAAACCCGAGTCAGCTTCTTAACTGGTTCACATACGACAAAGGGCACACTTGACTACATCCATTCGGATTTGTGGGGACCAGCTTAGGTTCCATCCAAAGGTGGTGCTCTCTATTTTCTGACATTTATTGATGATTATTCCAGAAAGGTTTGGGTTCATTTTCTCAAGCATAAAAGTGATGTGTTCAAAAATTTTAAGAATTGAAAACTTCTTGTAGAGAGTCAAACTGGAAAGAAGATCAAACGTCTCGGAATAGATAATGGTCTAGAGTTTTGCAGTGGTGAGTTTAACGAATTATGCATAGATTCAAGGATCGTACGAAATCGCATGGTCAGACACACTCCTCAACAGAATGGAGTGGCAGAGCGTATGAATAGGACATTAATGGAGAGAGCTAGGTGTATGCTCTCTAACTCTTGATTGGAAAAGGATTTTTGGGCTGAAGCTGTTAACACGGCTTGCTACTTGGTGAATTGTTCTCCTTCCACTGCCATCGAATGTAAGACTCCAAACGAGGTATGATAAGGTAAACCTAGTGAATATTCAAATTTAAAGGTATTTGGATGTCCTGCTTATTATCACGTTAAAGATGGTAAGCTTGAGCCTAGAGCTAAGAAATGTATATTTGTTGGTTATGCTAATGGTGTTAAAGGATATCATTTGTGGAGTCTAGAACCTGATTTTCCTAAGTTCATTATTAGTAGAGATTTTACTTTTAATGAAAAATATATGCTTGATCATGGAAAGGTTTCTGTTGAGTCTACATGTAATGTAGAGAAGACTATACATGAGGGGAAGCTTCAAGTGGAGCTTGAGAGAGAGACTTCTCAAAAGTTATTTCCAGATGTTACTTCTACAGCTAAAGATGAGCAACTTGATTCAGGTTCAGATGATGATGAGGTAAAATCTGAATAACCTTATTCGATAGTCAGTGGGAGGGAGAGGAGGCAAATTAGACGTCCTCAGAGATATGCCTATGCTGAGTTAGTGACATATGTTCTCACGACAGCTAAAGAAATGGGTATTCAGGAGCCATCCACTTATTCTGAAGCTGTCTCCTGTGCTGAGTTTGGCTAATGGGCCATTGCTATGACAGAAGAACTTGAGTCTCTTTACAAAAATCAGACTTGGGGCTTGGTGTAATTACCTAAGGGTAATAGGGTCCTAGGAAGAAATGGGTTTTCAAGAGGAAAGAAGGGATCCTAGCGGTTGAGGATACTAGATACAAAGCATGGTTAGTAGCTAAAGGCTATAAAAAAAATGAAGGAATTGACTATGATGAAGTGTTTTCTCCAGTTTTAAAACATACTTTTATCCGTGTGTTGCTTGTCATGGTTGCTCTACATGATTTGGAGCTTGAGTAGCTTGATGTCAAGACTGCATTTCTACATGGTGAGCTTGAGGAGATGATCTACATGTCTTAACCAGAGGGATATTCCATGGAAGGTAAAAAAGATCATGTTTGTAGATTGAAGAAATCTTTGTATGGCTTGAAGCAATCTCCCAGACAGTGGTACAAGAGGTTTGACAGTTTTATGTTTAGTCATAGGTACTTGAGATGTACTTATGATAGTTGTGTATACTACATAGTGTTGGGAGATGGTTCTTTTGTATATCTTTTATTATATGTGGATAACATGCTCATTGTTGCAAAGAACATATCACATATTCAAGTTTTTAAGAAACAACTTAGTGATGAGTTTGAGATGAAAGATCTTGGTGCAGCGAAGAAGATCTTAGGGATGGAGATTCAGAGAGATAGAAAAGCTGAAAAATTATATCTCTCGCAAAAGAGTTATATTGAGAAGGTGCTTGAGCGCTTTGGGATGAAAAAGGCCAAGCCTATTGCTACTCCTTTGGCTTCCCACTTTAGGCTTTCGGTTCAAAACTCACCTCAAAGTGAAGCTGAGAAGAAGGAGAAGTCTAGAATTCCATACTGCAGTGTAGTTGGTAGCATTATGTATGCCATGGTTTGCACTCGTCCAGACATTGCACAAGCAGTCAGTGTAGTGAGCAAATACATGGCTCAGTCAAGGAAGGCACATTGGCAGGCAGTGAAGTGGATTCTTAGGTATCTCAGAGGTACTTTAGATTTGAGTTTAGTCTTTGATAGCAGTGCTTTGGGAACCTCAATTGTAGGTTTTGTGGATTCTGACTTTGCAATGATCTTGATAAAAGAAGATCTTTGACAGGTTATCTCTTTACGCTTTTTGGTTCAACTATTAGTTGGAAATTGATCTTGCAGTCAACAGTGGCCTTGTCTACTACGGAGGCAGAGTACATGGCAGCAACAGAAGCTGTAAAGGGAGGCCATTTGGTTAAGGAATCTCATGAGTGAGCTTGGGTTTCAGCAAGAAGCTAGTTCAGTTGTCTTTTTTGACAACCAGAGTGTGATACATTTAACCAAAAACCAAGCACATCACGAGATGACAAAACATATTGATGTCAGATATCATTTCATTCGTGAGGCGGTTGCTAAAAGGAACATCACAGTGAAGAAGATCAATATTGGACACAATCCAACGGATATGTTGACTAAATCGGTTAAAGCAAACAAGTTCAAGCATTGCTTGGATTTGGGTGGCATTCACTTAATTGGTAGCCCCTGTTGGGGCATTGGTGGCAAGAGGAGAGGTGTTATCTAGTTTAGGTTCTGAAGTGAATAATTCTTTTTCGCATCTCTTGTTTTTTACACCGAGTTAGCTCACGTAAGCTTAGAGATATGTTTGAGATATTGTTCGACTTCTAAATGGTTTGAGGTTTTCAAGCCAAGGTGGAGATTGTTAATTTGTGGCTTAAAATTTGGGTCTTTTATGGTTATTATGGACCATATTATATATTCTTTTTTTAGTTAAAGAGAAAATAGGAAAGTTGTAGGAAAATGATTCCTATTCCCTCAATTACTTTTCTCCCATAAATATAATTGTGGGAGAGGGAGTAGTTAAGAATTTTTTCTGACCTAGTCGTAAAACGTAAGAGGAAGAGAGAAAAGAAAAAGAGAAAGCAGTTAGGGTTCTTGTTCATTGTTGAATCTGGTCGCAATCCTGTGTATTCGTGCCACTCTACAAGGTGCACTTTGCAATCACATTGATCGAACCACGTAAATTTCTTGTGTCTTTATTCTTTATTGTTTATTCGAATTTCATACCATCATTACTTGCATTCTTCTTGTGTGTTTGTCATAACAAATACCAAAAGTAGGAAAACTAAAAACCTCAAATCTTTAATAGCAACATACTCACAAAACACTTGTGAACTTAGCTTATATTCTGTGCCTCTTCAACAATAAAAAAATGTATCATGAGATACAGGGAACGGTGCTATAATCTGTGCCTTGTATGTGAACAGAACATGATCTATCTATCGCTAGACAAATTATCTGGATTATAACTATATACTGACAGATGAATGATGCAAATCTGCAGTGAAGCAATGGATGAATACATTGTCCAGGTCATTAAGCTCGCAGAGAAAATTTCAGAGATCATGTGCGAGAATCTGGGTTTGGAAAGCAGTTACTTTAAGAAGGCAATCTCAGGAGTTGCAGGTCCTTCAATGGGGGCAAAGGTAGCCAAGTATCCTCAGTGTCCTCAACCTGAACTTGTAAAGGGACTCCGGGAGCACACAGATGCAGGAGGGATCATCCTGATGCTCCACGATGACCAAGTCCCGGGTCTTCCATTCTTGAAAGATGGAAAATGGGTAGAGATTCCACCTTCTAAGAACAATACCATCTCCGTAAACACGGGTGATCAGGTGGAAGTGTTGACCAATGGCAGATATAAAAGTACCTTGCACCGTGTCATGGGTGACAAGAATGGCAGTAGACTCTCCATTGCTACTTTCTACAACCCTGCAGACGATGCTATAATTTCTCCAGCTCCCATATGCTCCTGTATCCCAACCACTATCGTTTTCAAGACTTCCTCAACCTTTATGCCACGACCAAGTTCTCAGATAAGGGTCCCAGACTGGAATCCGTGAAGAAGATGGCCAATGGCCAGCACAGTCTTCTTGTCTGAAATTACCCCCACCTACTACATATATGCATTACTATGCTTATCTATGACTTTTGTGACTGCTGTAGTTTTCCATTTCATTAAAAAGGCACAATATTTCTCTCTAGTCTCTTCCTTCACAACCCCCGAGGAAATTTTTTTTTTCTTGTTATCCCAGCTTGTTGAAGAAAACACAGATAATCTTCTTTATTTCTTTGTCTTTTTCCTTTTTGTTGCCTTCAGCCAGATTATACGCTAGTAAACTACGAGGACATCCAAAAGAAAGAAAGGGTAACCACAATTAAGAAAACATGTGGAACAGATTCTTGAGATTCTGATATGAAGTATTAAAGAAAGAAGAGAAAAAGAGAAGGGGAGGGAGAGAACCGTAAGTGTATTCACTCCTGCTGGTGATCTTATTAAATAGAAAAGAAACTATATAAGAATAGAAAGATTACACCCAACAGTACTCCTACCAATACTAGAACACCTATCCATACTAGAAACATAAAACCAATATAAGTCCAAGGCTCTCTTTGGTTCCATTTTTATTTTTTGTTTTTATCTATTTATCAAAAAATATTTTTAAAAATTATTTTTGATAAAAAATATATTTTTTTTCGTTAGTATAAAATTAAAAGGGAATATTACACAGACACTCCCTCTACAGTTGAAAAACTACACAGAAGTATTCTGTCTTTACAAAAGCTACACAGACTATCCCTCTAACAATGCTTTCACTCTCACCCACACCATTACTTATAACTTAATGGGAGAATGTCAAAAAAATTTAAAAACAAAAATACCCTTAATGAAAGTAACATCACCATCGAAGAAACTCGGTTTTTAGTCCCACGAAACCGAGGTAGCTGAATCAGAGAATCGAACTCTTCAACATGAACGAGGGTTGAATAAAGAAATAGGTAAATTAGAAGAAGAAATCGAGTACAGGAAAGAAGAAGAAGAAGCATTCAGTATTCTCATCTGCTCCACAAAGCCAGAAAGATAGATATGCAGCTATGCATCGACTAAAGAGAAAAGGGATTTCTCATATGATTTAGTTCATCATTTCGACAGAGAAGAAGGTAAGAATAAAAATTGGAAGAAAAAAGAGAGTAAATGTTATAGATTCCAACTACAAAGACAAAAACATCACCATGTTTTAGAAGCTCGAACAAAAAGTAACATCACCCTCGTTCACGTTGAAGGGTTCGATTCTCTGATTCATGGCCATGGACGGGGAGGAGTAGGGCCGTTGTGATACAGTTCCAAATGTGGTTGAGATAATGATGAAGGGGAATGAAGAGCTGAATGTTGCAGCTGGTGGAAGGGAACGAATCTAGGTTTCAGTCTTCTCTACTTTAGTTTATCGCCTCCGCCTACAACGACCCAAAAACCCGGCAATGGTGACTCTCCCTATGGCCTCGGTCAAGTTCGTTTCTTTGCTGAAGCAGTGGATTAGGAGTGATCCAGTGAGATATCAGCTACTCTGCTCTTTATTTGTGGGTTTCACATTCCATTATTTTGGACTTTTCAATTCGTTAGGGTTATATTCTTCTGGTTCTTGATGTAGAGTTTGGAGTGGTTTATTGGTCGCTGTAATTGTGTATTCCGAATGAATGAAACTAGGGAACTAGAGATTCTTGGAGAATATGGAATATCAAGAATCGAATGAAACTAGGAAAAGAAGAAGAACAGAAGAGGAAAGAAGAAGAGACATAAAGAAAAAAAGAAGGGTAAAATGGTCTTTTACCCTTACTCAAAGGGTATTTTTGTCTTAAAAAAATTGACATCCTCCCATTAAGTTATAAGTAACGGTGTGGGTGAGAGTGTATGATAACATTGTTAGAGGGGTTGTCTGTGTAGCTTTTGTAAAGACAGAGTAGTTCTGTGTAGTTTCTCAACTATAAAGGGGTGTCTGTGTAATTTTCCCAAATTAAAATGTTGTTTGGTAGAGACTATGCATAATAGATTGTAAAAGAATAAAAATCTATTTTTGTTTCTTCAAGTTGCAAAATTTTCAAGTTATGATATCTTGTGATTCCCTTATCCGATCGAAATGAAATTTGGACACCTTGCCTCTTTTTCTTGGATTTGACATCCAACGGATTTGACCGGATGTTGGATGGTCGAAAAAGTATTACTGAGGTGGACGAAATCAAGAATAAGAGTTTGATTTCTTCAAGTTACAGAATTTTCTAAGAAATGATATTTTATGATCCTTTTATCCGATCTGTTACAATATTGTTACGGTATCAAACCACAACCAGTAGTTATGGTTCTGGTTTGATACTATATGTCCAACTATATTACTTTCTTGCTTTTCTAAATAGTTTAGTTATCTAATTGGTAATTAGAATAAATTTTAGTCTTGTTGACTAACCTATCTTTTCTTTCCTAAGATAATTTATCTCTTTCTTAAATTAGTTTATTTATTTCCTTTATTAGTCTTTGTATTTTAATACATCTCTAAGACTTAGAAATTGAGTTGTATCTTGTTACTTATTTTCTCTATAAATACAAGAACAAAAGGATAGGAGAAACACATTGATTCTCTCTCCCTTTTCTCCATTCTCCATTCTCTCCATCTTCCCTTTCTTTCTTTTCTATTTTGTTACATAATCGATCTGAAATTTGGACGCCTTTACCTTTTTTTCCCTGATTTTAACATCCAACGGATCTGATTGAAGGTTGAACGGCCAAAAAAGTACAAATGAAGTAGCCGAATTCAAAAACAAGAATTGGATTTCTTCAAGTTGCAAAAATTTTTAAATCTTAATATCTAGTGATCTCCTTCTCTAATTGACTTGACATTTGGAAGCCCTTACCGTTTTTTACTATGCTTGACATCCAACGGAACGGATCGAAGGTTAGACAGCCAGAAAAGGTGTTTTATAGTGGCCGTATCCATGAAACAAAAAGGGAAAAGGAAAGAAAAATGGATGAGAATTTAATATTATAAAAAAAATTTATTTTATCTTCACTTAAAACACATAAAACACTTGCGCAAAAACAGGCAAAAACACTTTTTGGTCAAAAATCAAAAAGAGATGTTGAACTTTTTTGTTTTTGGGGCTATTTTTATTTTTTTTTCTTTTCATAAACAACACTAAAAAATGATACCAAATATCTATAAAAACAAAAACTTGTCAAAAAATAAACAAAAATGGAACCAAAGATAAAACTAGAGACAACTAGAGACATTAAACCCAAACAATTAAATCTCGATGGAGTCTACCAATGTGTAGGTAGAACTGATGACTCAGCAACAATACCTTTAATTAAGGTCCACAAGATACCGATAGAATAATGATATCAACCCAATCTTTCCACAAAGTACTTCAAGGAAAATCCAAAGAGAATCTTCTGTGTTCTTTTACCCTTTTTTTTTATCTGAGCAATTATATGGAGGCTACAATTCCCCATGAATGGCTCCTGCACATCCCTCTCTATTCAGATTTTTCTTTCAAGACGAAAAGAATTAATATTATTGAAGGGAAAAAATATATACAGGGGGTCAGACAACATGATTGATGGAGTCACATTTATTTTAACCACCCAGACGAAAAATGCTAACCACAAACAGTTTGAGGTTATGTTTAGGCTATGCTTGGTTAAATAATCGAAGTAGAACAAATTTTAATTGTTAAAATGAATTGAAGTGAATGAATTAATTGAGTGAGCAAGTGAAATGGCCAAAAGTGAAGTAAAATCAACAAAGTTTACACTAAAATTTCCGTGTGCTAGGATATATTTCAAAGTTTTTGTGGGCTCTGATGTGTTTTTTTTTCCCCTTGTTGGCTATTTCCCTTGGATGGACCCTTTTTCATTTTTACTGAAAAAACTACCAACAGTTTTCACCAACTACGTTCAATATCTTCAAATCTTCAAAGCCCACGAGTTATTCCTATCACTTTATATCAATTTTGCTTCACTTCAACCTTGTTGGACAGTATCTTTATGTAAATTTTTATTCCGGTTATACTTAAAACCAAACAATCCTTCGGTAATTGTTATTGTTGCTATTAGGGAATCAAGAAATAGAAGAGAGAAAACACCCATGCACAGAACACAAAAAGATTTACGTTATTCACCAATACAATGTGTGATGACTATGTCTACGGCTATAGCAAATCAAATCTTTCACTATCTCCAAGATGAACAGATGATTACAGAGAGAATTCCTACGAATTCACGATATACTAAAACCCTCGGATAAGAGGAGTTTATATAATACTTTGAAGACAGATGGAATTACAAATTTACCCATCGAATTTAATTCCCAGAATATCCTAGTGTAAAAAAAAAACGCAAATTTATTAGATTCAAAACATCCCAACAAACGCATATCACCATCACCATGGAATCACACTCCACCCACTGACGCTCAACCCACAACTGCATAGCCATCTTTAAACCATATAGAATAACAAAGAACTCCACACAGAAGTTAGTTGAGTGACCCAAATATAGAGAACCAATCTATAATCACACCATCATGATCTACCCAACACCTTCTTGAATGAGCACCCAATAGAGCGAAGGAAGGCCAACATTTATGAAGGATCTCCTTCCAAATCATTTGAGAGAATGAACAATCAAAGAATAAGTGATCTCTATACTCTTGCATTCCAACAAAGACAGCAGTTAGGATTAGTAATGGAAATATTCCCCATTGGCTATTATGGCCCAATTGTAGTTTTGTATTATACTATTATATATAGGGAATAGTTTCATATTGTTAATGAGATAGAAATTTTGGGTTCTTATATATAGAGAGTCCCTCTACTTACTAGTTCGAACTTTTGAGTACGAAATATCTAACATGGTATCAAAGCTCCAGGTTCCCTCTCATAATAAAACCCCCCGCCTCGCTTACCGGCAAGCAACCTCCGGAGTCATGGCTTGGTGATACGCGAGGCCTAGAGAAACAGACTTCATAACTGCAAATTTATTAGGATTCAAGACATCCTAACAGTTGCCCTAGTTTCAGCATGTCTAGTATGGTAGAGTCTACCGGTCAGTGGATACCAGCCCAAATAAGCCAAGTCAAAATCCGAACTCATATATCTAAAAGTATTGTATCTGAGCTGGTCACCATCATGGTTTAACTGCCCAGAGCATGCAACAGGCTACACTGCTACTTGCTTTGCTTAATTCTATTGTAAAGATCATAAGGGACATTCTAAACATGGAATATAGATCCAAGTCTATGTGTAAAATCCTTTAAAGCATCAAGGGATATGAAAGAGAATTTAACAACTTAAGAGGTTTAATCAATGTCAATGACTCCACAGTGATCGAGCTATTTCAGAATGCATATGTACTTATAAGTCATATGCAACCAATTTTGGAGTATCTACAACTAATTCAGTAAGTGACAAAACAATGAAATGAAAGTCATAAACATATGTAAGTCACAGCCCAGCCAATTTTGATAATATAGATTTGGTCATGAAAGTGTTGGTACATTCAACTGCTTCAATCAACAAAACCTTACGAGACTTCAGTAAATGAGGACATTTGGTGACCAAACATAACAAGAAGTTCCCAAACTTCAAAGAATTTGAAAATCCACCAGCCAATTCCCCAACCACAGAAACAAGATGATCGACGGAATCATGCGTTAAATGAACGTTGTGATTCAAAATGTTCTGAAACAGAGTAAACAGCGGTTCTGTCCATACCAATTTGTTGGATATTAGATTACGATGGCTGGGAAGACACACAAATCGTCTTGCCTCCTCTTCTCTGCAGAGCAGCTTCTGGCAGAAGGCAGATACGTGAGCTGGGTGCAAACACTCCTTGATAATCCTTGTGACCAAATCACAAATATGGGTATTGATCCCTTTCTTGCAGAGGATCAACGGAAACAAGACTGCATCAACAGCAGCCCTCTGGTGGAGCTTGCAGTACTCAATGGTTGCAGTTACCAGCACACGAGAAGCAGGTTCCGTGAGAACCAATAACTTGGGAAGAACAACGGAGCAAAGAACCTGACCTGACCAAGCAAAGTCTTCATCCGCTCCTTCTGAAAGATGCGATAACAGGATAGAAGCAGTCTCTTCATCAGCTTCCCACGGTTCAATGAAACCCAAAATCGTAAAAGAATCTCTTCCTCCCCCTTGGTCGAAACAGAGTTGACGAATTTCATTAGCAAGGCTTACCGTCTTGGATGTAGACTCAAAGGTTAAGAGTCGAGCTTTTAAACAAGCTACTGTCTTTTGAATTTCAGGGTCAAGAGGAGCATCTGCTGGGCTTACAATATTGATTCCCGCCGATTGGTTCACATTCAGACCATCCTCTTCCATTTCTTCATCAACTTCAATAAATGAATCTTCATTCTCGTTTGTTCTCTCATCAGCAAAACATCGGGCAAAAGTAGTTGAATTCAACTCAGGAGGAGATAGAGGAAGCCAAGGAAGAAATGGGCCAGTGGTAGAAGTCATATCCTGAAGCCAATCAGGTAAAGCCCGGAACTCCTTTTCGTCTACTGTGTCGCCAACGGAGTACGAACTCGAGAACGAGTTCAAGCTAGTGATTGAATCGAGCAGGTTGAGGGCAGTTTTCTTGACCCAAAAGTCTAGCTCTGAGTGTCCTTTCAAAATGTTGGTGGCAAGTGCAGTTAGGTCTCGGGCGCAGAATCTTCGATTCTCAACGGCAAGGAAAGAAAGGATTCGGGACTGAACCGCATTAGGGAGAGTCTGAATCCACATAACTCTGTCGTGGACAACTACGATATAAACCGTGGAATTTGAAGTTGAGGGCAATGGAAAAAATCAATGAGAAAAAAAGAAAGATGGTCGAAGGGTATTACCTCTTGGAGGGGAAGGGCGACGAAGGTGCAGAAGAAGAGGAAGGAGAAGGGTCGATGACGGTGGTGTTGCAGGGCTTCGAGAGCAGCGAAAGGAAAGAATTGGTAGTGACGGTAGAGGTGGTTGCGGACGCATCGAAAGACTGTTGCACCCACAAACATGCCTCTCCTTCAGGAGAGGGTGAATTAAGGAAGATGTCCATTAGAGGAACCCACTGCTCCATTGTCCTCGTCTTCGAGTTCCCTTCTTGGCCCCTTCTTACACTTTGACAGATGACTACTGAGAGACAGAGAGTCGGAACCCTATTAGTCGATCCGGATTCGTGAGTGGGGGACTTGGGTTCGGTTGTTGGTTTTGGGAAGGTTCAAGTACGTCGTACGGGATGAGGATCTGAGTCCGAATCCAGATTTGGTTCGTTGGATCAGCGGCTGGAGAAGATCCCGGATCCTCCCAGTGGTTTGGGAGGATATTGGTAATCTATCCCAGATAGTTGCCACGTGGCTCTCGATGAATCCGAAACCCACATTCGAGCCGACACTTAGCCGACAAGCCAAGCCGACAGAGGGTGTTGGTTCAGACGTGAGTCTCGAATTCATCGAGAACCACGTGGTAACAATCCGAGATAGATTACCATCGTTCTTCCAGAACCACTGGAAAGAGACAATGTAAATTCGAAGATCCCAACACAGAAAATCCCATGAATCCATCACAGGGTATAAGATCCATCTTTGACAACTCACCCAAAAAAAACATAAAATCCACCGTTGGTATGGACGGATGATAGCCTCTGATGGGATGTTTAATTCTGCATTTGTGCCAGTGTGTAGGCCACTTGCCATGCCAACTTTTATTTATTTTTTAATTAACGAGTGGGAAAATATTTGAATTCTGTTTCCAACCTCATGGGGCCGGCATTTTTTATAGACTCATTCAAGTGACGTGATCCTTCAAGGTCTACTGGGGTGTGAGAAAGGATATCATATATATAATCTTACTATCGTGTTAAAAGAGAGACTATTTTTGTATTTTAAACATGTGACTACTAAGTTGTAATATAACAATTTTACGATCATATCAAAGTTTACCCTCCATCTTTCATGTAGGAATGTAAAATCAATAATTGAAAATTCAAATTTGATTTACATCCATATCCATTTAGAGATATTTTAATATGAATTCAAATAATATTAAAACATAATCTATATGATTTGTATAGATATTCAATTAATAATAAAAAACTAAATAGCTAATGATTTTGAGAATTCTTGAAATTCGATAGATTCTACAGAATAAAAAAAATAGAATCATAAAACTAAGACAACCAAGAGATATAGATTGAGAACAAATCATACTCTTTGGGGAAGAAGGTCCAACCAAAGTTAAAACGGATAATCGAAAATTCAAATTCAATTCATATCCATATCCATTTAGAAGTATTTGTATCCAGTCACATCTAGACTATATTTGATCTGTTTACGCTTTATGACTCTACCCTACACGAAGAATAAAAAAAAAGGGGGAAAGTATTGTCCATTTAACTAAAGAGAGAGGGTAAGCGTGAACAACCTCCACCAGTTCAAGTTTGTCATCGTGGAATCCAACCAACCAATCGATGCTTTATCCAAGATGGCGCAATTCTGAGATCAAATACAATTACCCTTCACCCTTCGCTAATCTTCCCTTGAGATCCAAATGTCTATTCTATCTCTCTGAGAGCAATTTGAGAGCTGAATATTGTTTAGTAAATCCGATCTGATTCCAAGCTCCCAACGAGTGAACCGGACTTCATTTGATTCTAGGATCCCAAATTTGAGAGCTAAAAAAACTAGCTCTCGTTGCTTCATAGCAAATGAAGCAGAACTAAAAAAGGAAGCCGCGCCAAAATGAAAGCTTGACTGCCGCCACCACACCACCGCCACCACCACCATGGCCACCCACCACCACCGCCACTGCCACCCACTACCACCACCACCACTGCCACCACAACCACCACCCCACCACCATCACCACCACCACTACCAGATCTAAAATCGATTCCAAACTCATTTTTATCAAATGAGATTATACTCTCAATAAGCTCTAGAATCAAATCTAGAGTAGCGTTATCAAACAATATTCTACTCTCAAAAAACTGACTCCAGAACAAAAACAACGAATCTGGAACATGAGTATTATCAAACGAGACCTTAGAGGTTGTAGATATCCAAGATCATCGTATACATAATACTCATGTATTTGAAGGTCCTATAATACTCTATCCCTTTAACTAACCATTCACAAAAATCTCCCTATGAAAAACTGCTGCCCCATCAAACCTCTCCATTCATTTTAATGGCCATGTCAATGATCAATCCTCTGTTTTTTTTCCTCCTAAGGTAGTTGAAGATTTCTGAGGTGCACTAGCAGCAGGAGTGGATTGGATCTTTCTGGTCCGGACCCTCTTATCCCTGTTTTTCTTCCCAATGTAAGGTAGTCGAAGATTCTGAAGTGCAGAGTGAAAAAGTTTCCCCAAAAACCATCCCATTTCTCTTTTACAGTTTACACTGCTAGTTTTTATACTCTTAAAAGTTTCCGCAGTCCGCACTGAAGTAGTGAGTAGAAAGTATAAAGAAAGAAAGAGGACCTCCAAAGTCATTACCTACCGACCACCTTCTTCTCTTGTTCATCATATCACTCAGATCCCCAATTCTATCTCACTCTTCAGTCTCTCCTTCTCTTTCTGAGATTTCAGATTAGCAAGAGAAAATAATTCAAAAACAAGAGAAAGCGAGAGAGCGGGTCAACCGACCACAGGTATCATCAACCATGGCAGTAAGTAACAACATCACGGCCATCGTGAATTTCGTGGCCTTCCTCTGCTCTATCCCCATAATCGGCGCAGGAATCTGGCTGGCGTCGAAGCCAGACAACGAGTGCGTGCATCTATTCCGGTGGCCGGTGGTGCTGCTGGGTATCCTCATGCTGATGGTATCACTGGCGGGCTTCGTCGGAGCATACTGGAACAGGGAACGATTACTGGCTTTCTACCTTTTCTGTATGGGCATCCTCATCGCACTCCTCCTCATCCTCCTTGTCTTCGCCTTCGTCGTCACCAGGCCCGACGGCTCCTACTCCGTCCCTGGCCGTGAATACAAGGAGTATCAACTCGCCGGCTTCTCCTCCTGGCTCCGAGATCACGTCACCAACTCTGACAATTGGCCCAAGATCAGAACTTGCCTCTCCCAGTCTAACGTCTGCTCCAAACTCTCTCACGACTACCTCAACCCGGATCAATTCTATATGTCTCACATCTCCCCTCTCCAGGCATGCATTTCGTTATTTTTTTTCTTTAATTTCCTTCTTAGGGTTCCTCAACCTCTGTTCCTCAACTACATTCTGGATTGTTGATTCTATAGTCAGGATGTTGCAAGCCTCCTACGGTATGCGGCTATGGCTATGTGAACCCAACGGTGTGGACAAACCCAACGAACCCAACTGCAGACCCTGACTGCTACACCTGGAACAACGACCAGTCGGAGTTGTGCTACAGTTGCAACGCCTGTAAGGCAGGGCTGTTGGGGAACCTGAGGAAGGAATGGAGGAGGGCCAACGTCATCCTCATCATCACCGTTGTCGCTTTTATTTGGGTCTACCTCATCGGCTGCAGTGCCTTCAAGAACGCGCAGACTGAAGACCTCTTCCGCCGTTACAAGGAAGGTTGGGCTTAGGGCTTCGTCCTCTCCATTTCTTCCCACTTCTGGATTTTCTTTGTATGTTCCGTTTCCTTTCTCCTTTTTCTTTTTAAATTAATGGTAAAAATTATGCAGGTTCCTCAATCGCCATTAATAGTGTACATATCATATCATGTTCTGTAATTTTGGGAATTTTCGGACTTCGAATTGAACAAATTGCTGTAGGGATCTTTCATGTGATGAATACATTCCTTTCTTCTTTGACGTGAAAGAAGATAAGAGAAAAGTGTATCTTAATTTCAACAGAATATGATTCTTGTATGTTTGTGGTCAATATTGCTTCATGCGTAATAAAAATCATGTCTGTCTCTGCTCTGTTTGTTTTGGCATCCACCTTTTCTTATATTCTAAGATAGGATAAACGAGGGAGAAAGCTTGGGATCCAAATCGTCTCATCCCTGTACCACTCCGGATGCTCCAAGATCAGAAGTTTTTAAGATGGGTATTGGGTGGATCAGAGCATCAACGTCACCGACATTTGGAAAACCAAGAACCAGAATTTTGTTCTGTTCAAGAAGGTTTCTAGTTATAAGTTCCTAAGTTCCTTTGTATCTGTTAGCAGAGTTTCAGAGGGTTGGGTGTTCATACTTTATACCTGGCACTCATCTTTACTCAGGTAACCATGACTGAAATCCAAAGGAAGTTCTTGTGGATTATTGTTTTTTATCTTTCGTTTGGGATGGAGGGTGGACGAAGAGAGAACGTGTATCATGGAAATTATCTCACAGGGCATTCACTGTCCTTATCCGAACAAGTCAGGCATCAAGGATGAGAACAAACCTCTCTTTCATAAACAAATGAATTATGGAGATGGATCACATCAATTATATAAATTGATAGTGGGATTGTAATCATAGTAAGACGATTCTATATTCCCTCAATTATTTAACAGCACCACCCTTTTTTCTAAACACTAGCTGACAAAGAATGGCTAATCATCTTTTAACCCATTAATAATTTAAACATTTCAACAGCAACCAAGTGGGACATGGTACAGATTATTTCCAAGATGTCTTACCATCTTAACGAAAATGGGTTGCGAATAAATTCATTTCATTAACATTACAAGATCACAGCACTTCCTTCATATTATGTAATATTCCTAGCCAGTAGCAACTTTTCTAGAATGCACAATGTACATTGGATCTGAACGACCAGGATTGGGAGATATATCCACTGCCTGAAAGGGAAAATCCAAATACATCAATCAAATACTTTTCTAAATGGTTCATCCATTAATTTGCATTCCGACAAGTACAAATATAAAGAGGGAGGGGGATCAGAACCATGCCACCCTCCTGTAATGGATCCCCATCCCAATTCCCAAACAATAGGAGCATGGGTGAGGGTGGAAACAAGGTTCGTATACAGGGGTAGAGTGACGCATGACACCACCGGCATATTGATCAGTTTCCCATATAAAAAAGAAAATTTAATGATATCTGTTCAGCCTAGGTGCTGTAAGGAAAGAATAATTCGCATTTGATATAGTAAGGTAGCTAATGAAAAAGACACATGGATATAATCTGCTGCACGATTGGATATTAATGTGTCCGGGACTATTCAACATCTGATATTAGTCACCTTCATATTCCAACACCATGCATCTATAAAGCTATTCACAGAAGGAAGCTTTAGTAGGCAAGCATGTTGATATTCCAATTATCTAATTCTAATCAACAGGTCCAGCTAGATAATCATCAACCTCCACAATGAGTGATTGCTATGCGAAATACCAATTTACACTAACAGCAAGAGATAGTAGGCTGACTTGGAACTCTACCTCATCAAGAACTATACAAAATGGACAACTTCCATATACATTCAAGCCCCTACAACAACTCAACTCAACAGTCTCAACTAAGAATTATCTCGTCAATTCAAATTTCCATAAGTTAAATAAAATCCAAAGGGATTAAATGTCCTTAATGTTTGCAATGAGTAAAAGAAAAATATTCAAGAATTACTTTGATGCAAGGCCACATTTAGTAACCATACATATTATGACACGCCGACCATTCACAAACTTAGGCTGCATTTTGTATGCATTCTTAGAATGCATTCTAGGTCAATTACACATTCTTAGATGACAAAACTAGTATTTGGTATCCATTCTCGTACTTGGATCATGGAATGTGTTCTTTAATGGAGCCCATTCGAGATTATGAGCCTAGAACAGAAATGTCTCGCTGTTTAACTCATTATCATTCTATATTAGGAATGCATTCTCCATTTCAAGAATGCATACCAAACACAGCCTTAATATAATAGAAAACATTGATATACATTCAAGCTCCTATAACACAACTCAACACAACTAGGCCTTTTCTCAGATTTCATAGGTTAAAGAAAATCCAAAGGGATTTTAAATGTCCTTAAAAGTGTGCAAAGAATAAATGAAAATTATTCAAGTATTAATTTGATGTAAGGCCACATTTTTAGTAACAGTCACCATACATTTTATAACATACTGGCCATTGGCTAATTGGCAAAAGAAAATACCACATAACAAAGAAAACTAACATTTTGGTGGTGATTCAGTGAAACTGGGTTGAGCAATCCTAAGAAGTTTAACAAAGCCTGGAAACCATTTGGTTAATAAAAACATATGATCATTACACACTTTGGAGTCGATGAACATTGGAATAACAAAATAACAGAATGCAGAGGAGATCGTGAACATGTCCTATCTCAAAGTTGAGATAAGGCCAGCAAATGTCAAGATCAACAGTACAGATTCGTACTGAATCTAAATTGCCATGGCACGAATCCATGCAGAAATGTCTGAAGCAACTACAAACCTGGTCTAGAGAAAAAGGACTGCTTCAAGTGATAGGTCCATAAGAGATCCTGGAAACATGCAGAAAATCAGAACCGTCTGGTCTTCGATTCCTTACTTCTCAACCCCCTAGATATCATTCACAACATCAAGCATTGGGAAATATCAACCCTTGGGCCCCAGCATAAATATTAGCCCCTCAACCCTACTGATTCCTGCATGACCTCCACTCCCAAATTCCCAATGACAATTCTCCTCCGCCCTTACCCAATTGTTCACAGCTTATCATACTTACAGATGGAAGTTTCCTTGAGTCTACAGAAGAGTCAGGTTGGCTTCTTTCGTAATATCTTGTATTTCTATGCAGCGTTTGGATTTACAGGACAGGCAGCCAAATCCGAGGCAAGAGGAATCAAGCAGGGACTCCAGCGGGAGTTGTTATTGAAGAAGAAAGATGTAGAGATCTGGTCGAACTCAAAAGAACTAATCCAGTACCTAACAGACCAGGCTAAGTGGAAGGGGCCATGGGAACTTTTTGGTACTTTGTATGATATTATGGAACTTTGTAGTAGGTTTACATCTGTCACTTTTCTGATGGATGTATTCCTGGCCCATCAGTTAGCTGTAAAAGCCGGGAAGTATCATGTATCTGATCTGTCCTCATTCTAGATTTCTAATTAATTTTCTTTCCATCAGAAAAGAAAAGAAAAGAGATGCTGGAAATCAGATTTACAAAACCTAGTAAATGGGTGCAACAGATAGAATGCATTGATCTACGGCTGGTTGATGTCTTCAAATAACCCAAAATGCCACTGATGGACAACATATTCCAAAATGCTATGACAATACCAATGAGCTCAAACTACATCACCAATGCCACCTCTAAAATAATATCGAGTGAAGGAGAGCATTTAGACCATGTTAGATTATCATTAAAGATAAGGATGTGTTCTAACAACTACACCTTTAAAAATATGATGTTACTGAAAGAAAATTTTCAGACATTATATACCTGAGGAGGTTCAAAGCCTCCAGCATAATGGAAATAGGATCCAACAATCAGAACATGATCAGCATCACCAGTTGATGTCCATATAGAGATTGCTTTTGTCCAAAAACAACGGTTTGAAAAGCTGATAGGCACAGAAATAGATAAAGTCACCAGACATTCAACATAGATAGGGAGCACAATCAGTAAAACAATGCTTATTACTTCAGTCTACCGGAAAAAAAAAAAAAAAAAGGGGGGGGGGGGTGAGATTTTACATGTCATTTTGTATTTTCTGAGATTCTTAGACCATTTCCTGTTAAACTGAAACACCTACCGGGTAAAAAAGCCACATAAATGTAAATGAACGTCTATCAAAGAAGAACAAAAAAAAACAACTGCAAGTTAGCTGGATCTGTATCACAGGTCCTACAAGGTTTCTCTTGAAAAATGGATAATAGTAAGATATAATATCAATCTAAACTAAAAGCGATATATATGAATTTCTTGTTCCAAAGTGAGGCTGGATGACTGTGATCATAGTACAAAACTGGCAGTTTGATACTTACATCAAGCAGTGTGACACAAAATGAAAATAAGCATGCTGTGTATCACTTGCTCCTTCAAATTTTCTCCAGAAAAATCATGTAATAGTAGGAGAGTATCCATTAAGCTAAGAATTGCAGAAATAAAACTTCTAGCCCTGAAAACAAGGATGACTATATCTCATAACAGTGTATGAAGGCAGATATATTTTATTCAATTGCAAATTAGTACATGTAGAAGCAGTTCAGCAAAATTCTGACATACCAATTTCAAGGAAACTTCTAAACAAAATCTGTCACTCTAACAAATTAATGAACTTTCTAGATCTAGTCAATTTTAGTAGGACGAGCACTAAGTCCTTACCTCATTATGGCTAGACCTCCAGGCTTAAGAACCCGACACATCTCCTTGAAAACATCAAATGGCTTGGTCAAATAATCAACACTAACCTGCAAAACATGACAGATTCATACAAAGGCACTGCCATCCACAATCTAATTGAGAAAGTGACACCTAGATATGATGCTTTTGAACAAGTCTTGACTAGAAATTTACTCAAAAAACTACCACCATCCTCACAATGATGATGAGAGCTTGGAGAATGCTAAAAGTTATAGCCTTCGATATTCACTTTCAGTTGAATTAACCACTCACTGGCATATTTTGTGTTAAGAATGTACACTTTTGGTTTGAAAGCTGTTCTACGATGATTTTTTGTGTTGGTTTTTTCTTCAAAACTTTGAAAGTAAATTTTAAATGTCAATTAGTAGTGCAGCCATGAAAATGCCAAAAACTGCAAAAAAATTAAAAGCACAGTAAGCAATGCAAGATTTAGACATCCTTAACTATAGAGATATCCAATACTAAAATAAAATTTTGAAAATATATGTGGAAAATGTTATATGACCATATTTTGTGACATCAAAATAAGTAATTCAGATTCAAAGAGATGTGCATACCACATTAGTAATAATATCAAAAGAGTTGTCTTCAAATGGAAGTTTCGGACGGAAATTTAAATCTTGTACAACATACTCTGTTAGAACCTGCAAAGACAGTTAGTACATTAAAAAAACTGGGTGGAAGATCTTCAGATTATGAATGAAAACATAATAGGTCCATATCGCCAGGGGGATAAGGCTTAGGAAGTTCAGTTAGGTTCACTCATCAATAAGGACTAAGAATGAAGGGAATATTGCATTACAAAGTGACAAAACTAAAAGTTGAGTGGACGAAGTGGATAGGAGTTTTTCTAGTGTCTTGTGTGATCAAAGAGTTCTTCTAGAACTAAAGGGAAAATTCTAAAAAATGATTATAAGACTCAGAATTATTAAAAATGGCATTGAAAAAAGGGTCATTAAGAAACAAAATATAAATAGAATGGGCTTAACTAAGATAGGATGTTGAGAAGGATAAGTTGGAAGACAGGGATAGAAATAGGAATGAATGTATCCAAGAAAACATAAAAGTTGCTGCACTAATTGGCAAAGAGATGGAAAATCAACTGAGGTGGTCTGGCCACGTGTTATGAAGACCAATTAATACACCAATGGGGACCAATGTGGTGTAAGTTGCTGCAGGAAATGCTTCTCATTGATGATGTTTAAAATAATCAAAATAAATTGGAGAAATTATTAGAATTAAAATTCAAAAGAGTAAAAATAATGATTATACACTTAGGAATCAAAGAAGCAGACAAGCATCTCTGTATAACCATTACGGAAGGGATGGAGAATTAAACTGGGTATCATGAAGAATTTATCATCAACCTTTTCTTCCATATAATGTAAAAATCATAAAACCAAAGCCATATAAAACATGATAAAGGAAAATAATACTTCTATGTTTTTTCTTTACCACAATGCTCCATAGAATTTTAGTTGGTTTAATATCATTCCTTTCTGAGTATGGGTTGACTTGGAAGAAATACTCCACATACCTATAGTATTGAAAATATGTCATTGTGTTATAAAATATGATCATACAGAATAACAAAATAGTTTCTTGTTCATCTTCTCTTCCTCAAAAATTATGTTCATACGTTTCTATCCTTGATATTCTAGGATGTTGGTCAATTTTGCATAAGTTAATTTTGAGAAGAGTTCCCATAACTTATCAACAAAATTTCATTATTTCAAAATATAGAATGATGATATAAAACATTTTTAGGGGCATCTGTATTCCTCCAGAAAAATAGGGAATGTTGCTAAATTGCACTTAATTTTTTTTTGAAACCATTATAATAGATCAGCCTTTCACATATGTTAACAACTATGATTAGTACCAAAATCTAACCAAATTGAAGACAATTTGAGCATATCTAATAATTTCATGAACATACCGGGTTCCGTTTGAGCTCTTCTTCATTCATACCCATGCCTACTATCCTCTCTTGTTGGTAGCCTGCTGGAAAATGGCTCACCTAGATGCAAAAGAGAAGATTATCAGATTTTAGTTATTAGTAGTGTTTGACAAATCAAGGGGAAAAAAAAGGTTAAGGCATGGACGATCATGAATATCTTACCCAACTGCTACATAAATCCAGAAGACTTATTCCTGGAGTGTTACTGGGAGGGAAGACCTTGGAATAGTACTTAGTCAGTGCAGCAATGGCTGGATCATCAATGTGTGTCACAAAGCGTGGAGTCTCATAGAACAAAGAATCTGGTGACCTACCAAAATCAACCGTTGAGTTTTAGAAATACAAAAATTAATAACTATAACATTCGTTAGTAAATCACCAACTACTCAAATGACCAACTCATAAAATGATGAAAAACCTTTACATACACATTTATAGCTTGCTTGAGATTAAATATTACATTCAATTTGATCACTAAATCCTTTATAAAGGCCTTGGTTATATATTTGTCTTGGGAAAAGTACCATTGAGCTGGCAGTATAGGATACACCCCATCAAATTTTTTAATTCTTTTTTCTCTTCTCTAAAAAAATGAATACAATAGTGAACTGTGAAAGGACTTGGCCCACACCACCACCTCAATGCTCATTTGCCCATTTTTTAATATCCATCGTCATGATTATTATTATTAACTCGGGGCAAAGGATTACACATGGTCGTGTGTATCCACGCTCTCTCACATGTCCTCTCTGTCTCTCCTCATTTATTGAAGAGAGAGAGAGAGGGGAGATAGGAGAGGGCGTGTATGATTCCCATACACACCGATAGTGTACCGATCCCTCTCCCCTATTAATTATTATTTCCACCTAATTTTTTGTTACTTTCTTATATCACTCTTCACTTAGTGTCATGTAAACAGTAGCCATTATCCTAAATGAAATAATTAGTGTAGAACCACACAAGCAAGATTTCACAATACAAATAAATAAGTAAAGCATCTCCAAATGCAGAATAGGATTTTTACTTTCAGAATAGCATATAGAAGGTAGGTAACGCAGAAATGTTAAGGAAATCAGGCAAAGACTATAATCCAACATAAGTAACAAGCTTAGAACAGGTACTCGTCAAATCGCTGGAAATCCTCCTCCTTGAAGGGAAATTGTTCTGGCCATTCTACATTCCTCAGCACCTTCCAAACCACCATAACAGCTCATCAAGAATCCACTAGGAGGTTGAATATTTCTAAGTACTATAGTGGCACCCAAGATTTCATAAATTTAATATAATGCAAGCATAACCAGGAAGAACGTCCACAATATAAGAATATTAGAACTGCTAGAGATACTTGTACAACATGGTGAGCTAGTTATGCCACACACAATCCTAATGAGTGAATTCACATGTTACATGCAAATATTGCGAGATGAAATGCCGAACAACCCAAAAAGTATGACAAAAATATGCAAACATTCAAAATACAAATATAAAACTAATTATCATGAGTTTTCAGAGATATGGGGCAAACAAATCTAGCATATTGCATACTAGTTTATAATTATTATGTCAAAATATTATTAACTTGGCCATTTCTAAAAAATACATGCCTAATTCAATTATGACTACTTCGCATGGAAAAACAAGATGAAATGTAAAATTTTCTTCTTACTCTTCTTCCTTTCTTGACTTTAGCCGAACTATCTTCAAAATGTAGAACTTGCAATGGATAACAAAATGATATCCAGAAGAAATTACATTGTTGAAATAAGATGTGAGATAGGGATTTTATTCATTAATATAGAAATTCGTGGATAATACCAGGGAATTGTTAATTTTCCATGACGGGCCAAATCTGGTCAGTCTTGAAGACAAAGTGGAAATTTAATGCTCATCAATTGCTTATCCCATTCCTTAAGCATACGCTAAAATCAAGAAAAAGAAAGTAATTGACAACGCTACAGAAAGAAAGGAATTTGGACGAAGATTCACCTGTTCAACTGAAGAGGCACCTTGCTGTCTTGCGGAAGCTAAGAACGATTGTCCAGGTCTATCTGCCATGCTCATAAACTGACCCAAAAATAAGGCACCAAAGCCCAATACCAAGCGACGAGGTGTTCCTATTCCGCTGCTCCACTTTTTCACTCTCAGTGTAGGGTTGGGAGCAAAAGCATTAGTAGCAGTAGAAAGAACGGCACCCGCCAAAACTGGTCGCCTGTGTTGTATGGTGTAACCGAGACGAAGAGGCAGAGCCATTTTATCGTTGAATCTTTTCTTCATCTTTCCCCGGTCCACTCATATACTATTTTAATCATGTTTAGTTTTTCTCCTTCGCGAACTACTGTATTAGATTCAGATGGTATTAGATAAGGGCGGCCATTTTTTTCTTTTGCAGCAGATCGAATAATCTTGATCCATCAAGATTCAAGAAGGTAATAACCCGTGGCGTAAAAGGCAAGGGACTTTTTTAATAAATAAATAAATAAAACTGTAAAAGGAAAGGGCTGTGATCTCATGGCAGAAGGTTTGTGCATGGCCGGCCTATTTT
The DNA here is from genome assembly GCA_028583415.1 of Protea cynaroides. Taxonomy (NCBI): domain Eukaryota; kingdom Viridiplantae; phylum Streptophyta; class Magnoliopsida; order Proteales; family Proteaceae; genus Protea; species Protea cynaroides. Next base: position 113,028,605 of record CM053276.1, on the reverse strand, counting down.
TAACCACTCGATCACAAATAGGCATTGTCACATTTGTCACAGAGTTTAGGATAGAAATCGTCTCCTGTGGTAGGAGATTTTCCACATCCTCTCCCGCCTGAGTTTGGGCAGGAGAGTTGGCGGTTCGGATGGATGGCCGTCACTTGGCTCTCGGATGAATCCGAACTCTCCATCTGAGCCAACACCCCTGTCGGCTCAGCTTGTCGGCTCGTATGGAGGACTCGGATCCACCCGAGAGCCAGGTGGCGGCCATCCATCCGGACCACCAACTCTCCTGCCCAAACTCAAGCGAGAGAGGATTTCTATACGAGAATCCAATCGTTGGAGCTTCTTCGGTGTGAATACCAATACATGGGTATACACCCCAAAGAAACTCCAGTGGTGGGATCCCCGCTGGAACTCTCCTGCCCCTGCCCCTGGAGAGGATTTGAATCCCAGTGTTTGTGGTTAAATAGAATTTAATGTCTCTTCCCCTTAATAACAAAAATTATTGTCCTAAATCTTAAACTCTAAACCCTAAATCTTGAGTCCAACTCTGATGACTTACTTCTCATGCACTTGATGTTTCTTCTTCAAAAGCTTTTAGGGTTTTAATACATTTGTTTGAAGTAAATGTATTATTTTTAAATTTTTATTTTTATTTTTTTATTTTACTGTAACCAAAGTGATAATTGTAACGGATTTTTTTTTATTGTATCCTGTTTTATTCTAAAAAATTACTTTTAAATTTGAATGGAGAGATTGATGGGCTTTGTATCTTTGTAGTAGTCGGTTGCTAGTGGCATTTTGGATTTAGTCATGCAACAATTGGGTTTTGGATCAGCGAAAGAGTCACCAACTCACCAATGTATACTGGTAAAACAAAAGTATTTTCGATGGTAAGCTGATAGCTATTGGGAATAATCTCGCATTAGATAAGTTTGGACCTTGGGTGTCTTATATACTTAATAATCCCTCCATTTACAAGTTCAAACTATTGAGACTGAAACATAACATGATATCAGAGCTCGATGTTCCTCCTTACGATCACCCAAAAGATACTTAACAGTAGCATGGTTTCAAGAATCGAATCCGAATCGAACTCTTCCCCGGATAATGCCTATTGTCTCATCCTAAATTTTAGCCAATAAAATAACTGAAAATCAATGAAACTTTATTCTTCCATTGATATCCCCATTATTCTTCCATTGATATCCCCAAGTCTATTGAATAAAAAAACTCATAAGAAATCATTGATTTTGGGAAATCTTTGTTTCGTATTCTTGATTCAAATCTATGGTTTTTGGGTGATTCTAATCAAATCTTGATCGATTCTAAGCCAACGATGGAGGTCGATTGCCATCATTTGGGTTTGCAATAGTAGTTGTTAGGTATAAATTTGATTGACAAGAAATTTCCCAAATTGAGTGGACGGATAAGGATATGCACCCATAGGAATCAGAAGAAAAGAAGAAGACAAGCACCTACATTCCCTGATTCAAATATTAATGTTGGTGGAGTTATAAGTTTTTGTTTCTTTCACGTGTGAAATTATACAAATTAGAAAGATAAGAAGAAGATATATTAGATCTTCAATTAGTTTGTCTTTGTAAGATATACATTGCTTGCCTTATTTTTATCCTTGTATGTCTATGTACTACCATTGATTTTCACTTGATTGAATTTGTAGAAAATGCCTAAGAGATTGCTCTTCGCTCTAAATGGTTCACGGAGGAATTCGTATAAAATCAACCTATAATCAACCGTACCCCCATTTGAAGAAATCCAGGAAGAAGAGAGTGATGCTTGCACTACAGGGACGTTCCAAACCACTTCCCCCTGCGTACACCTCCCCCTCCTTTACCTGCTATCTAATATGTTATAGTTTTACGTAAGATCAAGTGACAAGAAAAAAAAATGTATATTCGAGAATCTTTCTATAATGAAATTGTTTATATGATATCTCTATACAAGTGTATTTATAACATCTTAATTTCTTTTAATTGTGCCTTGTTTCTATTTTCCAAATTTTAGGCTTTTAATATAATTCTTTTTTTAAAACAATCTGTCAGTATTTCATTGCCAAAGGTTGTCATTAGTCCAGCATATTTTTTTTCAACTAGACGTGAAATGATACATTTAGAACGTGTCAAAATTAAGGAAAATCTCGTTCCATAATACATAGCTAATTAGTTGTATCGGAATAAAGACCATGGTTTAAGTTCATCGTATATGAGTGGGTATTGATCACTTCACACTTCATTTCTTGGTTTGGGAACTTTTCTTCGACGGGAACTGAAATAGCAAAAAGGAAGCCGGAGAAGACACTTTGCCGGAGAAAAAACCTCTCCCGATCGAAGGTAGTTCCTCCTTTGGGTTTTATTTCTTCTGACAAATGCTCTCGAAGATTCAAGATCTTTACAGCTTTGTTTGTTCTCTCTTAACTCCTCTTCTTTTTCATGTATTCCATATGGGCAATTTCACATGTTTTTTCGTCTTTAACCCAATTGCTTTTCACTATGTTTGATCCATTCTTTTTGGCCTCTCTAATTGCGGACCATCTCTGAACTGCATTCTCTTTTCTGTTTAATCGCTCGCCTGTTTGGTTTGGTTTCTTCCTTTTCTTTCCTCCAATTCTTCTTCACGTTGGTTATCGCTTTTAATTGTTTCTTCTATTGGTAATTGGGTAATTCATGGTATCTTTTTATTCTAGTGAGGATCTCTGTTTGTTTCTTTCGGATTTCATTTTATGCTTCTCCATTACTTTGGTCTTCTTTTGGGTATTAGCGAACCATTCCACTGCCAACCCTCTTCTTTAATACAGAAACCCCTCCATTTTAAGATTCAAACTTGGAATCCATATCAGGAAGCATCCTCATGTCAAAACAAGCAATCATACTGTTGTTTTCTCAATCTATTTGCAAAGAAGAAAAACTCTAACAAAGAGAAACAGACACGAGAGAAAAAAAAAAAAAAAAAAAAAAAAAAAAAAAAGATCACTGAAATGAAAATTAAAAACTGCCAAAGAAAAATACAAACAGAAAAATAGGGTTTCGTGTCTTTGCAAGGACTATGGAGGGAGTGAAGAAGAAGAGGGATAAAAGTTAACGTACCTGGGATGCGCAAGATAAGGTGTAAGTTCATCGTATATGAGTGGGTATTGATCACTTCAGAAATCGATATAAGACCGATTGATGCAATCCAATACCTAAAACCACGAAAAGGACCTTGAAATCTACAAATGCAATTCTATTATTAATTTTTCTGATTGAAGAAAGAAGGGGAAACAAAAATAATAAAGTTTGCAAGCTTGCAAAAAGCATATAAGCCAACTTCTAATAATCAAAAAGACTTCAACCTAAAAAAAACAAGGGATAAAATTATTTCAGGTTCAAACCTAGTTTTCAAATTGTATAGGAATAACAAATGGATCTCAATAAGAAGACTCCATGGTCTGTATATGTGGGAGTGGATCGTTTTGTAGTGCTGTTGTGTAGCAGTATTGATCTTGACTGTTGGGAGTGCATCAGAACAAGTGATTGATGCACTCCCAATGGTCAGGATAAGCACTAGTACACGGCAATGTTATAGAAGATCTTTTTCTGGTATAGCTACCATTATGATTGAAAGTATATTTTTCACATTTTCTTACATCATTGTTTAAATAGATCAATTTTCACTAACATGTGAATATTTTCAATAAATTCAAATTCAAAGAAAATTGGTTCCAACACACCTTTTGTAGGAGCCATTTGCACTTAAAATATTTCTAAATAAATAGATGATGTAGTTATTCTGATCCTTGGATAAACAGATTATATATAATCTGGATTAGTCACTTTTTAAATTTAAAATTTAATTCAATCAAATATCCTTCCATGTATTAACATACAACTCATTGTATTTTAAAGAATAGTTCAATCAAATATCTTCCAGTATATTAACATACATCTACGTGTAATGAGGATATATGCTTACAGTACTTCAATAATCACTATGTATTCTCTCCTATCCCTCAATTTTCAAAATTTGGTGTTACCAAGTGGCAAACCTTAATAGAGTTACATTTTTTTTTTTTGAGTTAATAGATAATTTATTAATACTAGAAAAAGAACTCAAACAAGTTGGGCCATCAATGGATGAGAGCTACAATCAAAGGGTCTGCCAAGGAAGACCCCAAGACAAGCAACCCTAGGGCTTAGAGCAAGAGGGACAACATGATTCTCTCATGGAAAGGAAAAAACAAACACAAGGATCACCGATGAATAGACACCTTAAGATACATCAAAATACATCGAGTTTCCGTTTAGAGATAATGTGGATTTTGCTGCTTGTAAGAGGACCTTTAAGGGTCAAGGATTAGCTTCTAGATCTCACATCAGCTTTGATAATAAGGGCATCTCATTGCAAGAGGTTCCTGTCACTATAGGATTTGGGGATGGACATGATGTACGCAGCTTTACTCACAATGTGCGGAGAGGCTGTTGCCATGTTTCAAATCTGTAATCACCAAGTTATAGTATGACAATCTTACCATCACACTAAGGTTCGCCCTCTTCATATCAGCTCTGATGAGCAATGAAATAGCCTTGGGAGTATATATATATATATATATATATATATATATATATATATATATATATATATATATATATATATATATATATATATTTCTACTTGTTTGTGCTCAAATTTTGTAACTCAGCTTTTATTGGTTTTTTTATAGTACGAAGTGCTATCCGCCAAAGTGGGAATGGAGAGTATGGTGTTCAATGAGGGAAAGGAGGTTATAGTTAGTTGAAATGGGAATGGCAAAAAACATAAACAAGTTTTAAACGGAGATAAACAAGAACGGTATGGTACAAGAAAGGTCAAGCATTCCGAGAACGGCAAAAAAACTAAAATGGACATTACGAGTTTCAAACGGATAAGATATAATATGGTACGATGAAAAAAGGCAATATACTCCCATAAATTGAAGAATTATACCTAAATAAATGTGAACATATGTCATTTATGACGTGTCTAACTATAAAACGCTGAGAATTATTGTCTTCAATCAAGCAGTTAATTGATGTTTTATGTTTGTCCAAGACTCCAAGCATGAATCCATGTGTGTGTGTGTGTGTGTGTGTGTGTGTGTGTGTGTGTGTGTGTGAGAGAGAGAGAGAGAGAGAGAGAGAGAGAGAGACGCTCTATGGTGACTTACAATATACATTTGTTATGACCCACAGTCTACAATCCACCCTAATGAGTTATAATGTAATGGGTTTAAAGCAATTTTGAGGAAGTGACAGCCTTTAATCCCACATTGGTTACATGTAGAAGGCAATAAGAATATTAAACGATATGAGATTAATCGACTCATTACACATTGAAGATGAATGTTAAAATACGGATAGGGTACGGTACACATATTAAATGCGTTTTAAAATGCAAGGCTTGGAGTATGAAGTATTTTAAAGTATTTTTTAGGCCAATATGATAATACACATATTAAACAATTGAGTACGATATGTTATACGGTACATGTTTAAAATGAGTTTTAACTAACAGAGGGTCAATCCTAATACGAGACCTCCACTCGGCCCTTCTTCAACAAGGCAATGTGCTACCACGCAACGAGGCAAACGTCGATAGTTGTTATTGGGTTTGGTTACATATATATAAAATATAGGCTATATAGGTGAGATGAGACTTCCAATTTGACATGTGATTAATTTAATTAAGGGAAAATTTCGCACACCCCTCTTGAACTTTACCTTTAATTCATGCAACCGCAAACTTTACCCATGAAATTCACCCACCCCCTTCAGATGTGAAATATATATCACACAGGTCAGACTTAACAGATTGATCTGTTAGGTGATGATGTGGTAAGGATGTAAATTATTTAATATCAAAATTGCCCTTTAGTAGTAGTAATTTATTATTGGGATTAACCTTTTCTTATTTCCATTATTTTTAAAGATAAAAAAGAATCATAAAACGTAAATCGTGAACTGTAGTTTTAGGTTTTACTATTTCTTCACTTCATTTCTTGGTTTGAGAACTTTTCTTCGACGGGAACTAAAATAGCAAAAAGGAAGCCGGAGAAGACACTTCGCCGGAGAAAAAACCTCTCCCGATCGAAGGTAGTTCCTCCTTTGGGTTTTATTTCTTCTGACAAATGCTCTCGCCTCTCGGTGATTCAAGATCTTTACAGCTTTGTTTGTTCTCTCTTAGCTCCTCTTCTTTTTCATGTATTCCATATGGGCAATTTCACATGTTTTTTCGTCTTTAACCCAATTGCTTTTCACTATGTTTGATCCATTCTTTTTGGCCTCTCTAATCTCTAATTGCGGACCATCTCTGAACTGCATTCTCTTTTCTGTTTAATCGCTCGCCTGTTTGGTTTCTTTCTTTTCTTTCCTCCAATTCTTCTTCACGTTGGTTATCGCTTTTAATTATTTCTTCTATTGGTAATTGGGTAATTCATGATTTCTTTTTATTTTAGTGAGGATCTCTGTTTGTTTCTTTCGGATTTCATTTTCTGCTTCTCCACTATTTTGGTCTTCTTTTGGGTATTGGCGAACCATTCCACTGCCAAATCTCTTCTTTAATATAGAAACCCCTCCATTTTAAGATTCAAACTTGGAATCCATATTAGGAAGCATCCTCTTGTCAAAACAAGCCATCATCATACTGTTGTTTTCTCAATCTATTTGCAAAGAAGAAAACCTCTAACAAAGAGAAACAGACACGAGAAAAAAAAAAAAAAAAAAAAAAAGATCACTGAAATGAAAATTAAAAACTGCCAAAGAAAAATACAAATAGAAAAATAGGGTTTTGGTGTCTCTGCAAGGACTATGGAGGGAGGGAAGAAGAAGAGGGATAAAAGTTAACGTACTTGGGATGCGCAAGATAAGGGTGCTACAGTTCTAAGCTTTGAGATTCACAGAAGAGAAACAGATATATAAAGATAGTGAAAACAAGAAACGGCGAAGGTCACTATATAATTGAGAGAATATTATGGGAGGTAGTTGAAGATCCTCAAAACCATCGCCTTTCAGGCTCTTGCGGAGTCTTAGGCCGGCACCGGCACCATTGCAAGAGCTCTGCTCCGGCGGATTTGGGAACCAATGGCGTCGGACTGTTGCCACAGTTGATATATATTAATTTTCATTTTTTCATTTTTATTTATTTTTTTTAAAGAGAAATCAACCTTTGCTTTTTACACTGAGGGTAAAATAGACTTTTTCATTTTTCCGTCAAATACTTAACTGCATTAGGTGTGCGTGAAATTATGGATAAAATTTAAGGTTACGTGAATTAAAGATAAGTTCGAGAGGGTGGGTGAAATTTTCCCTTTAATTAATCATACAATCCATCGAACCATTGATCGCTCAAGAGTCAAGACCCAGTCTCCACTTGGCCCAAAAACGGGCCCATGGGAGTTTTCTCCTTCGAACAAAGAAAACTGTTAAAAAGGATGACAATTGTTTATGCAATATAATAAAGACAGCTACCTCCTTGTAATATAACATAATGACAATTGACCACCAAAGTTTCTGAAAAACATAAACGCCCTCAATTTTCTACGGTCTAAAATTAAATTTTTTATTAACTATTATAATCCTAATTAGAAGAAAAAAAAAAATCCTAAATTGAGTTTTACCGAGCTTCTTTCTTCTCTTCATCCCTCTGCCCTCTCACCTTCAAGTAGTCACTGGAAAACTGGGTGTCATAGCCCCGAGTGGCTGCAATAGCAGCGGCAGCACGGTCAATGACTTGCATCCGTTGAACGCGGTCTCTCTCTTCTTTGGGAACTTCCAGAACCTTGCTGAATTGATGACTCTTCTTCTCCAGTTCCTCTGGTCTCTCCTCACTATTAACAATGTCATCATTTCCGATAGCAGGAGAGTTCCAAGCAATACTTTGAAACTCATTCGTCTTCCTCTCTTGATCAGTCGCTCTTTTCCACATATTGAGATAAGAATAGTCGTTGTTGGAAGCCCTAATTTTGGAGATTCCACTTCGCCGTATTCTCACTGTTCCTCTTGCTTGTAGCTGTAATGGCACTACTATAAAAGCAAATAAGAGGTTTTTCTTATGAGGAGGACGTCGAATGAGAGTGGCGCGTGGGTCAATGCGTGCTTATATTTTTAGATGCCACACCATGACTTCCTGTTCGGTGGAGGAGTTGAGTACAGCACAATGTAGAGGCAAAAGAAGAAACTGAGTAAAAACTGAAGAAGAAAAGTGATGGTAAGATTTGAGATTTGAAAGCCCTTAAAGGTTTGTTTGATAAAATTTATATTTCTAGATTTTGAATTCTGGTTCAAATTTGGATTCTACTCCAGGCTATTCTATGATTATTTTGGAATGGAAACTTGTTTGATAACGCAGTTCTGAAATGGATTCTAAAACATCTTTGGATTAGAAACATGTTTGATAGCACACTATCCCTCCAATCGAAGTCTAAAAAAACAGCCATGGTAGTAGTGGGTGGTGGTGGCAATGATGGTGGTGGGTGATGGGTGGTGGGTGGTGGTGGTGGTGGTGGTTGTGGTGGTGGCAGCAGTGGTGGTGGTGATGGTAGAGGTAGCGGTGGCAGTGGTGGTGGTGGGTGGTGACGGTGGTGGTGGTTATGGTGATGGCAATGATGGTGGTGGGTGGGTGGTGGGTGGTGGTGGCGGTGGTTGTGGTGGTGGCAACAGTGGTGGTGGCGGTGATGGTAGAGGTAGCGGGGGCGGTGGTGGTGGCGGCAGTGGTGGTGGTTATGGTGGTGCCGGCAACGGGGGCGGGTGGTGGTGGTGGCAATAGTGGCGGTGGTGGTGGTGGTGTGGAGATGGTGGAAGTGGGTGCTAGGTGGTGGCGGTGGTGGTTGGTGGCGACGGTGGTGGTGGTGGTGGTGGTGAAGTGAGAATCATGTAAGAGTTGATTCTTTTCTTTCTCCTAAAAAGTTGATCCAACAGTTTAGAGCAAATATTTATGACTCTAAAATTTTGGATTCTAGAGCCATTCTGAATCCGGTTCACTCTGTGAGAGTTGGAATCCAATCAAACTTATCAAATATGCTTCTCCTCCAAAATGGCTCCCTGGGAGCCAGAATCCGTAGAATCCAGAAACAAATGTTTTATCAAATAAGCCCTAAGTAAACGAATATGATTCAGTAAGGCAAAAAAAAAAAGGAGAAGAAAATTTTGATTTGTTGAGTAGATTCTAAGGAAGGTGATGATGCTCGTCGAAAGAGTTGCAGAGAATCTATAATTCTAGTTTTAACGGATTTCCTATTTTTCTTTTTAGGAGAAAATCACCTTCAATTGAACCATTCTCTTGATATTGATTTTCAATCACCGGAAAATGGGGAAACTTGTTTTTGGGAAAACTCAGAACGAAAAAGATGAATGGTTTTGGAGAAGCAAAAGAGAAGAACGAAGAAGACGAAGGAAGAACTCAATGAACAGGTCAAACTTGGAAATGATTAATTTGGTCATTAAAATAAAATTAACCTCTCTCGGTCGGTATCTAACGAAATATTCCTAACGGCGTGGGTCTATTTGTACTTTTATAGTTTTTGTAAGGGAGGCATTTGTCTTTTTCGGCAACCTTGGGGGTCAACTGTCATTATGCTATAGTACAAGAGAGATAGTTGTCTTTTTTCCTATAATAAAATTATAAAAATGTTCAGGTGAAAAACTCTTATTTTGTTGATTGATGCATGCATTATTTCCAAGTATATCCTATAAATCATTTTGTTCATATCGAGTTTGTTGTTGTTCACCACATAACCTCTTCTAGAAATCACACCAAAATACGATGTAAAAACAATAATCACACCACGTAAAAAGAATTACGTGATTTGACAAGGACTTTCTGCTTATGTCCATGCTAATTGGAATTAAAAGATGATATCAAATCAGTCTATTTTTCGTATCTTATCATAATTAACGCATTAGTCATAATTTGCATCTCCATATCAATGATATGATAAGAAAGCAAAGGATAAATGAAAGAAACAAAAGATTTTTTGACACAAAAAATAAATTTTCTATCTTTTCTTGTGTCAAAATAATAATGATTCTTAGTCTCCTTCATCAAAGATATTCTTTTATCTTTTTATAAATTTAAAATATTAAAACTAAAGCTCAGAAAACTAAGAACTAAAGAAGTAGTGAAAAAAAAAAAAAAAAAACCATAAACATTGATAATAACAAAATAGCTTAATTTTAATGGGAGATGATATCTACTTGGGATTCACTATTGGTTGAAGAAGAATAAGGTTATAACGTTGGTTCTCGCCTCTGGTCTTGTTACAGAAAAAGAGGGAACCGTATATATACAGCGCCTCAAGTCCTCGAATCGATTTTTAATATATCGTCTCAAGTTGTCCAGTTGATCCAGTCATGATCCATCCATCAATTGGAGTTAAATATGGACACTCTTGGAGATGATTTGTGTCCAGTTTTAACGGCCCGGATTTAGCCCACAATCTTCTCTCCCCAACCTTCCGCTATATAGACCATGCAAGATGCAATCCTTTTCTCTTATGCCTTCTCCTCTGCTCTGCTCTGCTCTGCTCTGCTCCACATTTCAGGGAAGCCTCTTTCTCTCTCTCCCTCTCCCCTCCAGCCTTCCCTGATTAAGTAGTCTTCAAAACCCCCCAGTGCAGAGGAAAACAACAAAAACTGTAACCCTATCCTTCTCCCTCTCTACAATCCAAATCTCCGTTACAGGAAAGCAACAAAACTTTGAAATCCTTTACTGTAAGCAAGAATCCAATTCATTTGAACCATTAATTTGTTTGTTTGTTTGTTTCTATACTCTTCGTTAATCTTTCATCTTTCATCATTTGGGGGAGATCAAGAGAGAAAACGAGAAAAGATTAGGATCAAAATGGAGCGAACACGATTCATGATCGAAGCAGCCGAAGTGGAATCAATGGCGAAAGAGTCAGGGCTGTCCGTTCTGCAACTCCTGCCATGCCTCGTGAAATCAGCGCAGAAGCTCGCGAGACCCCCAATCTCCAAGTATCACGTCGGAGCCGTCGGATTAGGTTCCAGTGGCCGGATCTTCCTGGGCGCTAACATCGAGTTCCCAGGCCTTCCCCTGCATCACTCCATCCACGCGGAGCAGTTCCTGGTCACCAACGCCGTCATCCATGGCGAGACTCAACTGAAATACATCGCCGTCTCATCCGCCCCCTGCGGCCATTGCCGCCAGTTCTTGCAAGAGATCCGCGGTGCCTCTGAGATCAAGATCCTTATCACCTCCACCGAGAACGGGGGAGGAGATCATCAAGCTCAAGCAGACGATGACGAAGCCCTCTCCTTCCGACTGCTCTCCACTTTCCTCCCTCATCGATTCGGCCCTGACGATCTCCTCGACAAGGATGTCCCTTTGCTCTTAGAGACGCACCACAACGCTGTCGTTTTCATTGACGGCGACGGCGATGCCCACCACCATCACCACGAGAACAACGTCATGAACGGAGACGTCATCAGCAACGGCGATGTTACAAATTACCAGAATAATTTGAAATGCGCAGCCCTAGAAGCGGCTAACAAATCACATGCTCCTTACAGTGGGTGCCCGTCTGGTGTGGCGCTCATGGACGTGGAAGGGAAGATCTATAAAGGGTCGTACAAAGAATCGGCGGCGTATAACCCTAGCTTGGGGCCTGTACAGGCAGCGCTGGTGGCGTATGTGTCGGCCGGAGGCGGTGGAGGATACAATAGGATCGTAGCAGGGGTTTTGGTGGAGAAGGAAGGAGCTGTGGTTATGCAAGCCGGCACGGCACGGCTTCTGTTGCAGTCTATTTCACCGAGATGTGATTTTCAGGTGTTTCATTGTAGAGCTTCTTCGTCTTTCGATTGTAAAAGTCCATCTGGTTAGATTATGTTGTCCCCCCCCCCTGCTTTGCAGATTTGTGTGATTAGAATCATCTGGAAAAAAAAAAATGAAAGAATCAAATTGACTGGTTAAGCAGACACAGATGATGGTAGCCATATCGATTGGATGGATGAATGCTTTGGTCCTTTTTTTGGAATATCTTCGTTTTGTCACGGTAGAAATCGAGTTCCTTCCAGCTATCACAGAGTGTAGGTGATGAATTCCTCTGGTTACATTCCAATTCAATGGAGAATTTGATCGAGTCAGCTTAGATGATGATTACAGTGGTTCCCAATTATTTTGTGTTACTGTTTCATTATTAAAAAGAGAAAAAATAATATATATGATGGTGTGGTGTCTAAGAAGTTTCTATAAAGTAGGCAAGGAAAGCTTGATTTGTCTTTAGTAATAATGTCTTGTCTAGTTTCAAAACTAAAACAGATAAAAAGCTGTCGTTCCGCACCACACGTTGGTTGATGTGTTGCTCAACAATTGGGTAAAAGTGGAGTTTGCTGATTCAGATTTCCAGGTTCTGTTCTTTTTCAGATAACCACTCGCTATTTCTGTGTGAGAGACAGGACTCAAAAGTTGGACAGCATGAATGTAAAACAGCTCTCATTGCTCTTTCTTCTTTTACATCTATGTGGTTCAGTAGAGAGAATTACTGAGGGAAGATCCAAACTCTTCTTTTTTTCTTTCTTTTTTGGGTTGAGAAAAAGGGAGGAATAGTTTATGCAAAAAGTCAATGAGATTAATTTGCTACTCCAGGTAAAAGGGAAAGGCCAAGACTTTGTTGGTAAACAGGTTAAGAATATATATTTTGAAATGATAAAAATAGTATTTGATGCATGGTGTAGTCAAATCGTTTCATCTCTGGTAAGTTAAGCTTGTAATCACAAAAAATGAGGTATAAGTGTTTGGGCTATTCGGTCCATGGACACTCGACTCGAGTACACTCTCATGCCTAAGTTCACACGTTGATGAGCTCTAGTTTATAAGCGACGCCGTAGATTGTAATCATGCACCACCTTAAAATATTACCTTTGGAACTACATGTATTTATACAGTGGGGCATGTAACGTGTGGGTCCATGCTAATATCTAAATGGATAATATAGACCGCAAGCTATCTGCAATGAAAAGCTAAGATACTTCCTAGTCTCGGAGTTTGAGTAGGAGTAGGGGACTGAGGTGCGGATAGCCGAGTCTGGGTATTTGAGGACGACAAATGTCCTCTCATCCTTGAGTCTTTCCATGGGTAGGTAGCTCATCAAAACGAGACGCGATTAGCCAACCCCGAATATGTCAGGGAAGGAGATGCCTTTGCACCGCAGTATTCTTCTAGGGAGAGGACTTTTGATAGGAACAAAGCTAGCTTAGTGAGCTCTAAACATGGAAGAACGGCAGTTACGTCTTCGCCATTGTAACATACAAGGAGTAGGACTCCTCACCAAGATGAGACTCGGCAACTACTGTACTCGGCCGAGAGTACGAAGTGCCCTCATGCGTTGGATGGTCAACCTCTATGTGCATTCTACCAAGTGTCAGTTTTGGATCGGTGGGGTATATTTTTCCCCTAACAATATGTATTCTTGTTCTTAAATCATATAATGCTAGTATTTGACACGTATTCTTGTTTTAGGATCATGTGATGTGACTAGTATTTGATACGTATATTTATTCTTGGATCATGTAATGCCTAAAGATCATGGCCCATTTTGGAACATGCTTTAATCTATTCAGGATTTTGAGCCTACAACAAAAGTATTTTATTTTTTAATCTATTCCCATCCTATATTAAGAATACATTCTTCATTTCAAGAAGACATTTAACAGTACATATTCAAGTTATTCCCTCCAATCTTGAAAAAAATACAATTACCCAGTTTTGAAACTTATCCAGCTCTCGATGTTTTGATACAACATCACTGCGTCCACATCGTCTCCAATCGGTACGGCTATTAGAAACGCCAATTGGCCGTCCGATTGGAGACACTTGTTGCTACTTTAAACTGAAGGCTGCGATTAATCCACCAAATTCCATGCTTTATACCACAGTCTACCATGGGATCAAATACAGATTTTAAAATTGTTTTTCATTGAAACTCTTTATAGACGGTATGACACATCAAAAATGGAGGGAAAACAGAGCTGCTGAGAACCAGATTTTGGATTGAGAAAGGGGAACCAAAATCCAACGATTCTCTCAACGAAGAAGAAAGGCGACGAAGAAGATTTGTGGAAGAACGAAGAAGAGGAAATCGTTTCTCCATCTTCGTTTCCAAAAAGAGGAAATAGAAGAACGAAGAAGAAGAGAGAAGAGGTTTCTTCTTCTTCGCTGTTTCTCCCTTCTTCGTGTTCTCCATCTTCGTTTCCAAACGATTTTGGGTGAAAAATCCAAGCCAAGCAGTGAGGTACTCCTTTTGTGTCGTCTCTCTGCAACTCCCCATACCGTTCCTCTCTTCTCTCCTCTCTCTTTAGGGTATGGTTGTACCGTTCCCCATACCGTTCCTCTCTTCTCTCTACCATGGGATCAAATACAGATTTCAAAATTGCTTTTCATTGAAACTCTTTATAAGCGGAAAAAGGGGAACCAAATCCAGATGTCTTTTTGAAAATCCTTGAAACCCTTTCGTCGTCGTCTTCCCTTCTTCATCGTCTCCATCTTGTCTTCATTTTCAAAAGCTGAGAGAGACAAATCTCCGTTGTTTCATGAAGAATCCCTTGAGGATCTGCCATCGTTTGAAGAATCACTTGAAACACAGAGAGACAAATCTCAGCAGGTAAAAGCCTCTTCTCTCTCCTTCTTTCTCTGTGACATTGTTCTTCATTTTGCTTCTCTCTCACCCTTGTTTTCCTTCTTTCTCTCTGTATCGTTCATTGTTCTGTTGTAGCTTGAAGAATCCCTTGAAGATCTGTCATCGTTTGAAGGCAACGCTTGGAGCGCAAAGTGACAAATCTCAACAGGTAAAAGCCTATTCTCTCTCCTTCTCTCTTTGTGACCTTGTTCATCACTCTGCTTCTCTCTCACCCTTGTTCTCCTTCGTCTTGTCTTTATCGTTCATTGTTGGAGTATTTTATTTTTTTATTTTATTTATTTATTTTTATCTTTTTATTTTTTATTTTATTTTTTAAATTTTTTGTTTTCTCTTTGTATTTTTTGTGACCCTTGTTTCCTCTCTGTGATCCTTACTTTTTTAAAATCTTTTTTGTTTCCTTGGCCATCAGACATTTCCTAAAGTTTTTCTTGGTTTTTAATTTTTTTTTTCAATCAATCCCTTCCTTCCTTTGATTTGATTAGGAAACACTTGACCTTGTTCATTCAGCCATTATTTTTCTAGTCTTTTATATAAATATATGTCAATTATTTTTTCTGAATATATACTTGAATTTTTCTTTTGTTATTTTAACTAGCTCATATTAATCCTTTCCTGCTGTTTCAAATATGGTTTCTGTTATTGATCATCTGTTACCCTGATTTCAGATGTAGTCTTTAGTTTCCCAGAATTTGAATTCTATCTGCAAATTCTATATGCATGATCGGTTAATTAAAGTCAGAACTACTTCTTTCTGTTTATTTTGCCGCTCTATTCTATTTCTTGAACTTGTTTACTGTTATCAAGCCTTATATCTAACTATCAGTAGCTTATTTGGCTCTGTTTGCATTTGCAATCCATAAATATTTGGATTTGCAAACTACATTAGTAACTCCATTGCATTCTTGGTTCCAACATGCTTGGATGATCAAATGGATCCAAATACTTGTATTTATTGATCAAGTTCATCTGAGTGACTAATACCTCATGGGCTAAGATGCAATTGTAAAAATGAGCATCATTCACCATCATATATAGCGTAGCCAGTGATATATTTCTATGTAAGTAAATTTCAACCATCAATTTAACCATTCCTTGCAGTTTACAAGATGGCTAGTAATATAGCAAAATGCGAGAACTGTGGTGCTGCTTGTGAGATATTGACAACGACGAAAGGAAAGAATGAGGGCAAACAATACTACAAATGCCCTCGCAGATGTCCTTCATTTTTTATGTGGGTCGACCATTTTAAATTATGTAAATGTGGAGGACAATGTAAGGTTAGGCGGGCCAAAACAGTAGCGAATGATGGACGGCTATTCTGGTGTTGTCCACAACCTACAGGGGTATAACTGTAAACTCAAACTTATTTTTTTTATAGCATCCTTTTTTATTGCAAATGCTTGTAATATAAAAATGTTATTTATATTTGTTATTAATTGTCTTGCAGATGGGCAATCGTGGTTGTGGAATGTTCGAATGGATAGAGCAAGTACCAGAGATTGATTCTAACCAAGAAACAGGTCAATGCTCACAAGGTCCAACAACAAATATGGCGATTGCATCCCATTCCTCGGGCTATTTGAAAGGGTACCTAAGCGGAGTAGCTAGTGGTTATAGAAATGCTACTAAAATGTTGGATGAACTCGTGGATGCTGTGGAAAAACTTGATTTGGAATAGTAGTGTAATTTAGTGGACAATGTTGATGTAAATTCAGTTGTAGTATGATGTTGTAAATCAGAATGTTTTATGGAGAAGTCAATTGATTGCTAACATCATATATATAGGGTCCTACCTTGTCCATTTCAAATTCTTCCATTTCAATGGCTATCACTGTACAATGGGTGTTTGATTAGGGAAAAAGTATCCCCTTGGTAGTTGAAGAAGAAGAATTTGTGGGGAAGAGGGGATTGAATGAAAAATGAGTGGTTTCATACCTTATAAAGAAGAAGTTGTGGGGAATAGTGGTTTCATGTCGATCTTCATCGTCCTCGTCGAGTAGAGGTAGGGTTGCAGAGGATTGCCCAATTTAGCTAGCTTTGTTGCAGGAATAACCGTGGTCGGGGAAGATGAAGGCACCATTGGCGGCAAAGAAGAAAAATCTCAAGTTCGTAGTCCTCGTCCTCGTCGAGTAGAGGTAGGGTTTCGTCCTCGTCGTCCTTGTCGAGAAGAAAAATCTCAAGTTCTATTACTGTTTCACTTCTATTAGTGTTTCAAAGTGAAACAGTTCGAAATAAAGGGAGGTTTCGAAACAAATATCAAAAGGGTATATTGGTCTTTTCAACCTACAAAAAGGGTATTCTCGTATGTGGAAAATTCCAACCCACCTGACGTCAGCATCTAACAGGAATCAACTGACGGAGTGGACTTCTTTGATTATCACAGCCAAAGTTTTGGGGTGTAGATGATGTTTTGGCATTCTTATGGGTGTAGATGATGTTAACGATCTTTGATGGGGTGTAAATGAAATTTTTTCTTCTTATTATTATCTGCGTCCTTTCTCCAATTACCGTACTCCCTCCTAACACTGAAACCTGATCTTCTCCCATATTCATTATAATAATTATAAGCAACTTCTTCTGTATCAAACTTCAGCCCAATGGCTGGCCTATCCAAAACATCTTCCCCAGCATTGTGATCACTCATTGTAGAATCTGAAAAAACTTAATTACAAAGATTGCAATTGAATTGACTAAGCAAATGTGTAAAAGACAAAGGTATAGAAACAATTAAACATAGGATGGTCAAAATCAACACATCAGCTTCCATGTATTAAGTCTTATGTTTGCAGTGCAAATACCTTTTTTTTTTTTTGCCTATTGTATATGTATGGTTCAAGTGTGGGGTGGGAGATTGACGTGTAATATTAGTGTATTCAATCCTAATTTTTTTAGAGTGAAATCTTAAACAAAAAACTTTTCTAAATAGCGAATGAATCACTATAAATTTATACTAAAATAGCAATGCAAATTGCAAACTTGCATGCACATTGCATACTTTGTTTGGACTAAATTTCTGAAGTCCAGGATCTGCTCTTTTTTTTTTTTTTTTTTTTTTTTTGGGGGGGGGGGGGGGGGGGGATAATGCATGCACATTGCAGACTTTCAACTCATGATCATGACCATAATCATATTATGCAAACATTAACTCTAGGGACTATGAGGGTTTTTCTAGATTGGTATGAGTGGTTGGCTACCTTCTCAACCTTGGAAGGAGTTCGATGGAGAGGCCGCTTTTCTTATGGATACTCTAAATGAAAAGCAATTTTAAAATTTGTATTTGATCCCATGGTAGACTATGGTATAAAGCATGGAATTTGATGGATTAATCACAACCTTCAGTTTAAAGTAGCAATAGGTGTCTCCAATCGGATGATCAATTGGCGTTTTCAATAACCGTACCAATTGGAGACGGTGTGGATGGAACATCACTACCTTCTAACCCTGCTTTTTGAATAGATGAACTATTGGGCCCACCATCCAATTGCTGTGCTTGAGATCGTGATCCAAGGAACATTTATCTTATTATTTTTTTTTTTTTTTGGATAAGCAAGGAACATTTATCTTATTCATCATCCAAGGGGACAAAAAGTTGATTATAATGGTCTTGAGATCCTCCAAAAGGAGGATTCCCAAAACCCAGCCTTGGATAACCCAAGTCCCACTTAGACTTGTTTGCTTAGAAGTAAAATGAGTTGAAATGAAATGGAATCCAGATTTTAAGTATCGATATGATATTTATATACGATATTGTTTTCTAGTTTTTAAAATAATGTGTGTATCGTTGCATATTTATCATATTGAACTGATCCAAGTCAATACAGGTCAATACACTTCGATACTGGTCGATACTGCTAAAATTAAATTTCGAATTGAAATAAAAGATTATTGATTGTATAGGACAATATCGATCAATACTGGTCGATACTAGTCGATATAGGCTTTTAAATAACTGTCGTCTTCATTTCCTACTATTTTTTGTGAACCGACACAAAGAGCTTATAAGATGGTTGGATTTCGACCATTATATGTAAACTAATCACTCTTCAAACTTCAAGACTTAGATTATGCATAAAAAAAATGACTTAGTAGCAAAGCATATAATTGTTGTTTCAATAAGATATTGGAGTTCAATCGATCATTGAAGCAAAACTTACGGGAAAAAAGTAAAAACCTACAACTTGGACATGGTATTAGTAATTTAGTATGAATGTAAAAAACTTTTTGTGCTTTAAAAATGTGTTTTACATATTCCTTAATTATTTTTGCACGAATCTTTCTCGTATCCTAGCGTATCCAAACGCATCCACCGTATTCTTGATATAATACAATACGTCTATTAAAATTGCTTGACTGATACTATGGACACGCAATATTTTAATCCTTCAAGGGAAATAAACAAAATCAAAATGGAAATCTTTACAATAATTAATAAATACATTGTTTAACTAACTCAATAACATGCTAAATATGCAAATAAATGTTACTTCACTTTTGATCTACATTATCATTTAACTTACTTTAAGTGACATGTAAAGTTTAATTTCCATATTTATTATGTAATTGAGTTCCTACATAATTACTTTGGGTAATGATTACGAAACTTAATTCCAGCTTAATCATGGTCTTAGGTTTGCAATAAATGTGGTGGTTTAAATTGGCCCAGAAATTAAAGGAAAAAAAAAAAAAACGTTCCACTCCTCCCAAGAACTCGAGAGAAATGTTCATAGAAAAACAAGGTAATGATGTGGTGGTTTAGCTCAAGATTAAATCATCTGTCATAGTGCCACGTGGACAGATAAACACTCGGGGTCAAAAGAGCAGCTAGTCCACCTTCTTAAGCAGTCGAGATATTGAACAACAAACATTTGATTGAATTCCTACTACTTGTCCTTGTTGCTCGAGGGAAGGTTGATATTTGACTCGAATCCTTGGACCTGATCTTTAATCCTACACCAGTGTTTGATGAGATGGGAGAAGTTTTTCATGTCACTTGAATTGCCACACACACACACACACATATAAATATATATATATATATATATATATATATAAAAGAGGTTTGGATCTTTGGCATTCATCTTCAATAAATAGAGCCTTAGAGACATGTCTAAATTGAATTGGTTGGACTTAATTGACTTCTACCATTTTAAAACTCAAGATTGTGATCACGTTATTTAATTAATCGATCATCTTAGACTAGATACTGGATTACTTATACGTGATCCATCAATTACTGGTGTATAGTAGGCTCATACCAATATGTAAATAATGGATTTGATTTTAAATGATTAAACCATTGGTTTCTAATCCATGTAACCACACAAATAATGACCCTTGTCTTGTCCATAGACTTCTATCCTTTGTAATCTTTAATCGTCAATAACACACGAGTCCATGATATAATAGGACACGTGCCTAAGTTGGCTACTACCTCAGTGGCCATTAGTTATATAAGTGTATCCAAATTCTCTTCTCCCAGACGTTTTGGAGGAGAGGCGGTGTCCTCTTAAATGATCGATACTTGAGTTTCAGATGAATCTGAGTCTTTGTTGGCTCTGATAGAAGGCTCGAATTCACCCAAATCCTAAGGTCGGCCATCTAATGGAGCCGCCGCCTCTCCTCCCAAACCTCTGGGAGGAGAGGATGTGGATCTCTAAGTGGAGACGAATCGTGGCTGAATCGGCTGCTCTGGCCTCTCGGCTCAAACTTTCCGTTTTTACTGGATCCGAATTGTCTCTTCTCTGTATTTCAGGGAGGAAGAAAACGCCCCCGTCGAATGGCCGACACATGACTCGAGAAAATCCGAGTCCCGTGTACGAGCCGACACCCCCTATCAGCTGGATGTTTGCTAGGACGTGGGGCTCAGAATTTTTTGAGAACCATGTGTCGACCATCCGATGGGAGCGTCTCCCTCCTCCCTGAAGTAGAGGGAGGAGACGATTTGAATCCGTTTTTACAAGTTTCGGTCTTTCTCCTTCCTGCAACTGAAAAAGGAAAGAGGAAAAAATTGTAAAGAAAGAAACCGGACGTCGACTTGGTGGGAGGTTTTGTTAGTGAAATTTGCCGCCACGGCCCAAGTCAAACTCGAAAAGAGAGAGAGGGAGAATCATAAACCCTAAACCCCAAACTCGCAAAAGGACCATTCGTCTCCAATTTTGATAGAGGAAGGATTCTATTAGTTTTTCTTTCTAAGAATTGAAGTGGAAAAACCAAAGAGAGAAGCGGAGTTGAATTCAAGATGCAGCACGATGAGGTTATTTGGCAAGTCATCAGGCACAATAACTGCAGTTTCATGGCGAAGTAAGTAATTCACCCGTTCACCCGTTCACCCGTGCACCCGTTCACCGGTTCGGACTTTCTGTTCAACAACAAATAACGACGCCTCTCTTTTTCTTCCTGTTACTTTCATTTATTTATTTTTTATTTTTTATTTTTTATTTTTTATTTTTTATTTTTTATTTTTTAATTCTTAATGTCTTCTATTTCTTTCCTTCTTATTTGAATTGGTTTTAGAATCCCAACGGGAATTTTTTGTCGCAACCCGTATAACGTGACCGGTATTTGCAATCGAAGCTCTTGCCCGCTCGCCAACAGTCGCTACGCCACCATCCGATACCATGATGGTACCAATTTGCTTAAATAGCACCCCTCCCCCTCTCTTTTGGTTAAAATCTAAGCGGAGCTTGTTCTGAGTTTAGTGCTAATTTTCTTTAATTTGCTTGAAGTTCAACTGAACTTGAGAGTTGTATGTTAGAAAAAATAATACATGAATCGAATAACAGATCACATAGCCAGATCCATTGCAGTTGTAGGAGAGTTCGGCCACTTAGCTTTAGGAGCGTCTGAGTCCTCTGTTAGTCTTGTCTGCTCCCTTTGAACAACAACCATCTGTGAGAATAGCTGTCTATATATAGATAGGGAGCAGGATCAACCTTGAAAGAAGGATAATTTGATTCTTTCTATAATTGGGCCAAATTTCCTATAGGTCCCCAATACCACGTTAAGGTTGATTAATTGGGATCTTCCCAAAAAGGTACCATCCAATCATGTCTACCTTTCAATACCCTTCCACTAATTTCTACCCGCACAATGACTGGTGCGTGCCCATACATGATGAAAACATTACTTTGTATACAATCATTCAGGATAACAAGTTGTTCGAATCAGGATTTCTTTGCCCTTTATCCAAAGAGTAAGGAAGCTCAGTAGATCTTCTCAGATGTCTCTTAGAAGATATTGGGGAAGTCCCACTTGAATGGATAGGTTCATAAGGTTTCCCCCTATACCCATGAGATAGCATTACACTGCCATACGACCTGAAGGATGGATTCTCAAGTTCATACACATTGAAGCATATTTGAACTCTAATCCGATGCTTCATTAGTGTCCTTGGAGAGAGTACTTGAAAGTTGACATCACAAGTCTCAAAGCATGCCTCTATTTTTCTCAGGACTAAGGCTCCCCAGGGAGCTTCTGCATTCTACTTCATAAATTTTTTTGTCAAGTGTGAAATTCTTGATGATTTAATCCTAATGATGCCTTGATTATCTTCGTTATTGGCTGCATGTAAGCTGTTTCAAGCTTTCAACTCTTGCTTCCTTTAATTCTGTGCCATTTGTGATGCATTTAGATCCTATCACTTTTTTCGCATTATAAAACATTAAATTTGGTTAAAGACTTTGGATTGTAATCTAATTGACTTTAGATTCACTTCGATGGCATTTATAGATGTACATGCTCCCACAATATGCACATTTGTGAAAATAACCTTCAGTGTTTATATCCATTTATATTGTTCCAGCATTTGGATGCTGAAGGTGTCATCTTTCATGCCACCATGTTTTTGCATGGAAAGTTTTGCTGTATTTTGACTCTGGTATAATATGCAGGGATCTTTTATTTGTATATGAAAACTATAGAAAGGGCTCATATGCCTAATAAATTATGGGAAAGAGTAAAGTTGCCCAGAAATTATGAGAAGGCACTTGAAATCATTGACAAGCATCTGGTATTCCACTTTGCCTTCAACTTTGGCTAAAGATTATGTTACTTTGTGATGAATCTGGAAGATGTGATTGGGCTTTGTTTGCATTTTCAATGGATTTACCAGATGTATTGGCCTAAGTTTCTTGTACACAAAACAAAGCAGCGGCTCACCAAAATGACTCAAATGCGGATACGCATGAGGAAGCTTGCATTGAAAACGAGGTTTGTTCTACCTCACGTGGTCAGTTATCTCTCCCCCTTCCCCCCTCCTTTGTTTTTATTTTAAATCCTTCCTGATCAATATTTCCATGCGCAACAAATCAACAATCATGACAAAAAACTCAACTCAAGAAAAAATGATTTGGTAGCTCAACTCCAGAAAAAATGATTTGGTTACACACCAAGGGATACATCATCCGACAAAGTTTTCTGTATGGATCATGAATCCTTGAAAGTTCTAATTAGAAGTTTGGATCCTGGATGGTATTGCAAATTGCAAGAGTTTTCATATATCACAAATGCTTGAATCTTTTGCATTTAATTCATCCTACTTTGAAGCAGACATTGGTAGCAAGTGGAAAATTGCCTCAAAAGGAAATTGTTCAGAATCATAAATCTCTCTCTCTTCCTTTTTTTTTTTTTTTTTTTTTTGGTTGAAACCTGAAAATACTTTGAGAAATAAATATGAACTTACACTAATTAGATCACACACATGCGCCCACAGGACTTGGCCTCTTTTGTTTCCAGAGTTGATATAGTTCTTCCAATTCTTCGTATTGTTTTAATAATTTGATTTTTGAATCTTTTAGTTCAACTTAAGTCCATTATCGTGTGATCTTTTGGGGTTTCTTTTTTTATTTTTATTTATTTATTTTTTATGAATTGTTAACCACACGTGAATCAAATAATATGATTTGACTTGTACATCCTAATGATTTAATTATTCTGACCATAGCTTACTGTTATGGGCCATTTTTTTAAAATAATCAACATTCTTTCCCCAATTTTAATTTTCCTTTCCTGATAGCTTTTGTTTGTGTTGTCTTTGCAGGGAAAAGATAATGACAACACCAAGAAAAGAGAAAAAGAGAGAGGCTAGGCGAGAGGAAAAAGCTGAAAAGGCTGCAGTTTTGGATAAGGTTATTCTTCATTATCTTTTGAATGTGCTGAACCAATCTTGCATTTTCACTGAAGCTGTTACTGAACTGGTGAATATTGCAGAGTATCGAGCAAGAGTTGTTAGAGCGTCTTAAACGGGGAGTTTATGGTGACATATACAATTATCCTGTTAAAGAATACAATAAAGTTCTTGATATGGAAGGACTAGAGGTTGCTAGTGAGGAAGAAGATGAGATGGTATGATTGTGGCAGCCCACCTTCTTAAACTAATGCAAAAGTATATGGCTTACTCTTATTGAAGATCTATATAATGAGTGCCCTTCTATTTGTACTTGAGCTGTGCAGGAACCTGAAATAGAATATGTTGAAGGGTATGATGAACTTGAAGAGGAAGATGATATGGAAGATTTTGGTGGTCTTGCAATTGATGAGTCTCTCAAGGGTGATGACTATGGTAACTGCAGTTTGGATATTGCACTAAAACTATAATTCCTATTGTGATCCTTGGATTGGGTGTATTTGTTATTCCATTCCCTCTATATCATGCTCTCCTCCCCCGGCCCGATGTCTGTGTGTACATGCATGTGTTTTTATGTCTATACGAGCTATACATGCACTGGCATATTCTTTGGTTATTTTAGAATTTGAGTTATCGGTCAACCAATAACATCTGAAGGAGTTTGGTAGCATTAATTGGACTTATCATGACCCCATGATAACAACTAAGTTCAGAAGTTATGAAATGACTAAAATGTCCTTACATGTGTTATATCTTTTATATGGTACATAGTGAAAAGGTTAGGTGAAATTATTAGACCTTGGACTTAGCATTATCTTATGTCTGAGTTTGCACTCAGAGTTCAATTTAAGCATTTTTCCAACTACTTGGGTCCAGCTATGCAAATCCTGTTCAGCTATTCTTATCTATCTAACATCATTTGTTTTCTTAACTCATGATCACTAATGTCTTTTATTATCACTTTGGTACAAATCATGTTTCTTTGTCTTTTTGTTGTCTATACAGGTAGCATGGATGAAGATGGTGAAGATATGGATACAGTTCAGCAAAAGAGAGTGAGAACAGGCTCAGGATCAGCGAAACGTGAGAAGGATGACATGGGTACAAAATTGAAAAGGAAGGCAAGGGTACTTGTTGAGGTAAAAGTCTGTCACATTGTAAGCATTCTATATGCTGCAAATATACTGCATGATTTCCTATATTTTAGCTGGACATTTATTCATCTATGTTCTGTATTTTCAATTCTATAGGAGCACAAAGAAGTCCATTTGTTACCCAAAAAGAGAGATATGTAAAAAAAAAAAAAAAAAAAAACCCACCACTAAGGTCGGACACAATTTGCTGCACATCCAATTTAGCACCAATCTACTCTGCCAATAATTGGTTGAGAGTTCCTAGATCTTAGCTTTTCATTTTGGGATAGATGAGCAGCTCGGTGTTTTATTATTAACAGAATAACAGGTAACCCAGGTTTGTACTATGGGCCCGTGTTACCATTTCAAACATCACGTTTCAAACTTTTTTCATGGAACCTGGATTATATCAGTTGTTCATGGTGTGCAACTTGCAGAATTGATTTCTCTTAACAACAGACCTTTAGACTTGTAGCTTGTGGAGTCCACAAACCACACCGTGGTAAAAGCTCAGACCACTCTGGATAGCCATCCAGATTGAAGTACATACTCCTAAAATCTGAGAAAGGTCCATGCTGGATTATGTATAACTTGAGGAAATGGGATTATATGATGAATTGTTTTGTGGTAGGGGGTTTGGGGTTGGCCGTTTGATACTGAGGCTTTAGGTCTGTGATCTGAGAAAACCACAGGGTCAGCTTGGGCTATGGGTATTGAGAGATCAGTGGAGCATAGAGTGTAACTGTTGAAGTGTTGGTTGAAAATGTCATCTTTTTTGGTGGTTTATGGTGGGCAGTTGGATAAAAAAGGCGTTCCCCTCTAGTTTTTGCTGGTTTTCTTGTTGATTTTGGATGGCTAGCTGAGTACTTGAGGTATTGATGCTAAATTGGGTGCGGGCACCTTCAGATGGATGAACTTGTGCTTGGGCACAAGAACTTGGTAAAGTAATAATTGAATTTTCTTATAAAAGATCTAGTCGTTACCTGTGAAAAGGAAGACCTGTCTGTCTGGTCTTCTAGCGGTTCTAGTTATCAAAGTCATGTTAAGACTTTGAATAGGGTTAAGTCTCATCATTTTTTTGGTAAAGGGGACTTGCTCTACGCCTCTAGCTGATTTTCCTGTTTTTAATTGTAGGTGATGCTTTGAGTTGAAATAATACCTGGTTTTTACCATGCTTCTACAACAGACTATATATTAATTTATCAATTTTAATTATATTACTATGCTTGTTAACCAGCTAAAATATCCTCAAACTCCTGTCTTGTCTTGTCAGGTTGAGCATGAAGATACCGGTGAAACAGAGAAGGCTGTTCAATGACAAAACTCTGGAATGAGCTTCCAGAATCCAGACCTGGTGTAGAAAGTTTAACAAACCACATGTTGCCTCCCTTCTTTTATGAGGCTAGGTTAGCTTTTTGAGTTTTTCTAAACTCGGGTTAAGACACTACATGACTGCAACAAGAGATGGCAGGTTAAGACAGGACATGACTGTTAAGGTTTTGGGGGAGGGCCGGAGGGGGACTCACATGGTTAGGGATGCGAGTGTGTCAATGAGGAGAGAGGTGTTTTTATTAAAATATTTTTTTATTTTACGTATATCAAATTTTATCAACATCTTCCATTAAGTATTAATCGGTTCATTCGCAGTGGGTAGAGAGAGAGAGAGAGAGAGAGAGAGAAAGAGGTATGCAAAGGAAAAAGGGAGATGCCAAGTGGTATTGAGAATAATCTCACATTGACACCATTGATGTCGGTAAGATTTTTTTCTTTTCTTTTTTTAATGGGAATCAAGGCATGGCATACCTTTGCTCAGAAGTAGAACAACTTGCCCTTCAATTATTGTTGAGCCAGGATCCTTGACGTTGGCTGGTCAGACGGAGCCTTGCCATCATTTGGGGGGTGGGGATTGGCCGATTGGGGGCGTCCAAAATGGGGTATTATGGGAACTTCGTAAATAAGAGGTAGGACAGGAATTTCATAAATAAAGGGGGGTGAGGATTTGTACCAATCTGACGGACACCAGGTGGTTGGTGTTAAGGAGAAAATCCCATTATTGTTACCTGGTAATTCAGGTGGGTTGAAATTTTGTATGTATGTATGGATTCTAATGTCCTCTACTCAATCAAGCTTTAGTCCATTTTGAGTTTACTTAAATGGCAAAATAGTCCATTAAGAAAATAAAGGACCACCAAGGGATTATAGTAAGGTGCACAGGCTTAATGGACTATATATATATAAAGAGAGAGAGAGAGATTAGGATTTCTTCTTTTCTTTTTCTTTTTCATTGTTTTAAAAGTTGGAATAATATAAGTTTACTACAAATAAAAAAATTCATTGAAAAATTCAAATATATATGAGAGAGAGATTAGGATTTCTTCTTTTCTTTTTCTTTTTCATTGTTTTAAAAGTTGGAATAATATAAGTTTACTACAAATAAAAAAAATTCATTGAAAAATTCAAATATATATATATATATATATATATATATATATATATATATATATAGGGTTCAGTGGGCCTAAAAAAAGTTAAGACCTAAAATATTTAATAATATTTACTTTTTGATAAATTCTTTCTCATCATTGATATTATTTGCCTTTATTATCGAGAGATGTTGAAGCTTCATAGATTATTTGTATTGTACCTACTATCATTAACCAGGGAGAAAATTATAATATTTACTTTTTAATAAATTTTTTCTCATCATTAATATTGTTTGCCTTTATTATAATAGTTGTTAAAGAGGCTTATATTAGTTTAATTAATATACAATTTTGAGTGCATCTCATGATTAATATTATTTTTTTAATTCTAATATTTGTCAATACAATAAAAAAACAAGTGGTAGGTTTTTTTTGTTTTTTTTTTTGGTAAGAAAATAAGTAATTGGTGATTCCTTTCTTTTGCAGGCCTTGCCTTTTATGTGTGTCAATCCAACCATCTTGCACTCCATGATTTTACGATTCTTTTGTTTACCCTAAAAAACAAATGGAAATTTTTTTTTGGGTACTATTAAAGTAGCTATCCATAGGAAAGTTGACACATACTTTATTTTATAAAAGAAAAAAGATAAAGTGAAAGGAGGCGGGTGTTGGATTATGATCCATCATACGATATATACATGGGTCTTGAATCTAACTAAAAACAATACAAGAAAGACCCAAAAAGAAATATAATTGTCATTTTTTTGAAAGCCCTAAGGTTTTTCACATCAGACTAATGAGATGGTGGGAGACAAAATTGTAGAGTATGGGATTCACTTTTTGTCAAATGAGAAAGTGGTGTCGCAAGTCTCACGGTTCATTGTATGAAAAGGGAAGGAATCCTTACTCTAACGTTAGTGTTGTGGAATCTTTTTTTGTTCTAAAAATTAGTTTCAACTTTCAAGAAGTAAATTATTTATATGCACGGATCATTCCCTCTGGATTAGTTTTAGTATGTAGCAGGTTCAATGAAATTTTTTTTTATAAAGAAAATTGTTTTGTTGAAAACTCACAAGTTGACCCTCTAAAACATGCAATACAAGAACTACCCTTTACATGCCATAATTACATAAAATAAATAAATAAAAAAAACATTATTTTAATTCACCCAAACAAGTGATTGGATTCTCCTAACAAATTTACCCTTTTCTCTTTTCAGAAATGAAAGGTTGAAATCAAATCTTTTTTACTGTGTGAATTACAGATCCATATCAATAATGATAATAGACCGGCTGAAAGGCCTTTTTAAAAAAAAAAAAAAAAAAAAAAACTAAGCATCAAATTAAATCATTTTTGGATAATTTTTTTTTTATCTATAAGTTTAGATAATTTGATGGATGCTTAAAATATTTGTTCAGTAAATAAAGTAATAATGAATTCTCATTGGTGAATTTATTCTTTGTCCATGGTAAATAAAAATTTTCTTCGTTATTTCGTATACAAAAGAATTAGGGTTTTATTTACTTTTGAGGGTGGATGACTCTAGATTATATTATTTTTCTTATAAAAATAAGGTAAAATGGAATTAAAATAAATTTAAGCTTTTGATACAAATTTTTTTTTTATATATTACCATTTTTTTTTATATATTACCATTTTAATGATTAAAAATAAGAAAACAACAAAAATGAAGATTAAACATAAATAACAACCGATTCAAGGGAAGGGTTTAGAATCGGGATCGGGGTGTGTCAATTTCGATTCCCTATCTGATTACTAAAACCATAATTCACGTTCACTCAGCCAGTCGGTACTCGCCACCACTAATCCTTTATCTAAAAGACCGGATCTACCGGCTGAACCGTGCAGCAAGTCAGCAGAGAGTGGCTAGGAAACAGTAGGCGACGAACCAGGCAATTACATTGCCACGGTTATCGCCCCAAGTTATATCCCCCCACCCTCTCGGTCCCACCCTCATAGCCAGGGTGCTTTCCAGTTTCGACCGTTCAACTAACTAAACAATGAATAACCTCCAGGATGCTATTTCCTCTTTTATGATTGGCTCCTTCCTGTAACGTCTATATCCCTCTCCACCGGGAAAAACTCCACCAGGTTCCAGCCTTCTGCTTCAGAAACCATTCGCTGCTGATCAGATCATCATCAGATCTCTCTCTCTCTCTCTCTCTCTCTCTCTCTTTCTCTAGTTGTTCTTGTGTCATCTCCATTATAATCTCTTTCGTTCCGGATCTCTGCTGCTTCTGCTCTGTAAATCTTCTTTTTGAACACAGTTTTTGAACATAAAATCCCCAATCTCCGTATCGGAGAGTTTCAGATAGCCGTTATGGATCCATCACCTACAAGCTTCCCAATCCTCTCCTATGTTATGTCCCGCATCTCCTCTGGCCAGTCGGCGGTCTCATCCAGTAACAGTTCTGTCCACATAGACATCGAGCAACCACCGCTGCGGTTGATGGAGCAGATGCCTCGTCTGAAGGACCCCGAGCTCCTGGCCGCTATGACCAAGGCAGTCACTGACGTTGCCCAGACCCGGTCGATCCTCCAGACCCTCGGCGAACGTCCAGACCACGAGACAGTCGACTTCGCTAAGTTCAAGCTCTCCGAAATCGAGTTTACTTTATCCAAGCAGCTCGAAGAGATTGTCCTTGATCCTCGCCCCGAGGACGTAGACAGGCTGGACTGGAGGGATCAGCTGGCGGAGAAGGAGAACCAAGCCCGAAAGGAAGCCGAGAAGGAGAAGAATGGTTACAGGGCAATGGTGCGGTTGGATGAGATGCACGAGGCCTATGAGAAGCTCTTGAGGGATGCGGAGGATAAGTTGGTCAATATATATCGCTCTGCCACTATCGAATCGGAGGATGGAGCCCAACAGGGTCAAGGGGATATGACGCCGCCATTTGATGACGAGATGAATGAGGAAGTTGTTAGCATCTTGCAAGAGGCGTCAGGGAAGGAAATGGAGAGTATTGAGCTTAAGGGGCGTCAATTGAGGTTTCTCCCTGAGGAGTTTGGAAAAATTCGTGGCTTGGTCACTCTTAACCTGTCTACCAATCAACTTGAGGTTAGCTTCTTCTTCTTCTCTGTCTCATATCAAATCTGAATCATTACCATTCCCTAAACGATAATTCCAAGTTTCCAAGGAACGATGTGCTACATAAATTAGGCGATAATGGATAGCGTCATGCCGTGCTTCCCGTACCCGTGCGTGATGTTTGGAAGAAATCTTATTAATTTCTTTCAATCCTCAAGATCCTGATTCTTGCCCTTATCAATTTCGAATTCCTTGAATCTGGTTATATTTCTATTTCGTAGTAATTCCTTCAGAGAATTTTAGTTCATATATAGTACATGCTTAGTTTCTTGCTTTCCCCTTGGTTGGTGGAGACCAACCTAATTGTTTGGGATCCTTCGCGGTTTACTTCAACAGAGCGGTGTCTATTTGTAGTTGAGGTAGATTGAATTATTGAAATAGTACATACCTAGTTTCTTGCCTTCCCAGCTTAGGGTATAAACTTGGGGATATTTGGAATTTTGAAAGGATACCTCTTTATTTACAACTTTATTTGTTTTTTTAGATGTGTATGCAGAAGGAAGAAAATTTCGTCCCATTTAGGGGTTACGGATATCCAGTAGCCAGAGTTTCTTCTTTCTTTCTAGACTATTCTCTAGAATTAATGAGTTAGTCATTAACACTTTCTTTTACAGCTTTTGCCTATCTGATTTTGAGTGCATCTGTTAACATTATCCTTCTCATACTTTCCTTCATTTCCATCTATTAACATTATCCTTCTCATACTTTCCTTCATTTCCATCTGTTAACATTATCCTTCTCATACTTTCCTTCATTCCATTTGTTAACATTATCCTTCTCATACTTTCCTTCATTTTATTGTGTAAAATAAGTACTAGGAGCTATTAGTTACTTAGACTTCTTCGTATGTCTGCTTTCTTTCTTGTTTTAGAAGGACTAAAATAAGATTACAACACTCAAACAAAGCACATTAGGAGACTGTGTGACGTATATCATTTATAGAGAGCAGGGATTTATCTTTCCTTGATTGAGGGAATGCTATGAGAATCTAATCCTTTGTTCTTTTCTTTTGAACTGAGACGTGGTAATCATTGTTGCTGTTATTGTTTATTTGAATTCAACAACTTTAGGGGATATCTCTTCTGGTTTGACTTCATTTACCATTACCATAGGTTGCTGTGCTGAACGTGTGCTGATTTAAATTCCTTGGCTACTATCCTCCTTGTATTTTCTTGTCAATTTCTTGGACTACTTACCTAGCAGGGCCAAATTAGTCCAAAGTAGTCTTCTAGATTGCAATGTGGACCAATGAGTGCACTGAGGCCTATTATGATGCAAGATGAAGTCTCCAAAAGGAGAAAATGAGCCAAAGTGGATGTGAGTCATGATTGAAATGAAAGACCTGATGACTGGCAATTTAATAGAGGATATGCTTCAAAGTTAAGCAGAGAGGCAGAAAAGGATGTGTGGGATATGGCTTTTGTTGAATTGAAGTGCTCCATTTTTTTTCATTTCGATATTCAACTCTTAGCGATGGGTACATTTTACTTTTTTCTATTGCCCCAGAAGCCTATATACTTGTAAATTTCTCGGATAACAATGATGACCAGTTCATGTGCCTTTGAGCATTGAAGAGTGGTACGGTGCAGCTTGAAGGCTTTAGAAAGGATAAAAATTAGACCAGGAAAAGGGGACAAAGAAATAAGCTAGGACCTTACAGTTTACAATTAAGAAATATGGCATAACATAGGAGCGGAATCATACAACGGGCATTTGTGTACCACAACCAAGTAGTCAGGAAAAGGCTTTGTTGGTTGGAGCAGGTTGTATTATTTCTAATGTGATCCTTTTTTTTTTTTTTTTTTTTGATACTTTATTCTAAAGTGATCCTTTATTGCATATATTTGGTTTGATTCTTAATTGTTGGATGGAAAGGTCTAAACATGCTTATCTTTGAATCATTTTTTAGATTTCTAGCCAAAGAATAGGGGAAGGATATTGCCTCCCCATTGTTCAAGAGACATCTTATTGCCAATAGTTGATACATCTTTAATTTTATTAAAAAATCAGCGTTGCAGATTATACAACACAGTGTATGTGTGTGAGATATGCATTGATCCTCCATATCTGCACTTTTTATTTGAATTTTGGGATTGAATACATACCATTATTTGGCCATCCATCCGGTGTAAACTGTAGGCTGTTTGTCTTGCTACTCCAAGCCTTTTAACCAGTCACATTGTAGGCTTTTATGACAGTATTACTTTTAGAGTCTTGAATGCCATGATGGAAGTGCAGAGTTCATAATTTTTCTTCTAAATGTTATCATTTTTTTGAGATAAATAGTGAATGCATTTAAATTACCTACTTTTTTGTTTATATAAATTTTTATAATTGTCTTGTAGAATTGTTTCTTACTTTGCTCAGTTTATGTGTTCATATTAGCTGGATTCCTGTATAAGATTTAATGCTGAGAGAACTCTGATTCCTTGGCATGAACGTGCATCCAACACAAGGATTTGTACCTGCACAACATAGTTCATAGCACGGTGGTTGTTCTTGGAGAAGAAATGGATATGCTTTTAGCTTGTTGGCAAAATTTAGGATAGGTTTGTGCATTTGATTGAGAAAAATTTTAAGGCTTCCAAAACCTTTTGTGGGCAAGGAGCTTTCCTCATTTCCTTGAGTAAGAGAAGTTTCACCCTTTTTTTTTTTATTTTTTAGTTTCATTCTTTAGCTTTCCCCTTATTTCCTTTTGGTACATATTTAAGTTTTAACTTTACTTTAAATAAAATTGACTTTTTTAATCCAGCTTTAGTGGCTTTTGAAAGAAGCAACGCTTAGATGCTCTCTCTCTCTCTCTCTCTCTCTCTCTCTCTCTCCCTCTGATGCAGGAAAATCACATAAATGGACTTATTTTAGTGAAAATAAGCACACGATTGCGTTCTATACATATTGGGCACTTGGTCTGATGGATTTTCATTGTAATGAGCCACTTTAATGGGCCTAAACTAAGGGTAGGAGTTAGCAATTTGTGGGGTTATTTGAGTAATTTTTATGTTAAAAGGTTAGCCATGTCGAGTCCTATAATCATTAAGAATTCGAGTATAGACATCATTCTAAGTCTGTTTCCTGTTTTTCAGAGTCTTAGTTGCAAAAGGATTGTCAAGTACTAGTCTGTTTTTCCCTTTTCCAAGTACTAATTTTAATTCCAAGTTATTTTAGGAGTTTGGTTAGGACTGACTCCAAACTCACCCCTCCCAGAACCCCGCATAAGCAGGATCGCAGGACCGCAGGACCGCAGGACCAGCACTGGGTAATAATTTGGATGTAATGGCTTATGGCCTAACCCACAAATTTATGAGTTAATAGTTTCGTAGTTTTCTTCAAGGTTTGGCTCTGAGGATTCATGCTGAGTTTGGACGGATTTCCAGCAGTTCTACGGTGGTTTCCTTGGTGGAAGAGTGGATTATCTTTTTGGGTTAGGTGGATTTGTCCTATAAGTCCTTTTATCTGCTAATTCTATTATCAACAATTTTCTGGTCAGATTCTTCACTCTTACATTGACTGCGGCGCTCCTGTTATCCATCTAATTTTCTGGTTGCATTCTTCTTCAATATCTTCAGGCTTACTACTATGTGAAATTTTAGTTTCTGATTATCTGGTCTATTGATTTCTGGTTTCAAGTACCTACTATGTTCTCCTAGTAATAAACACTAGGAGTTGTCTGCACAGGCCATATTAAGCCTATGCTTCCTGAAAGCTCCTGCAGAGTAATAGTGCCAGCCAGACTAAACACTCGACCAAGTTATCTGATTCTTCTGTTTGCTGTTACAACATTTACAACATTTCTCCTTAAATTGTTTTTTCTACTCTGTTCTAGTGACCCTGAGTCTCTGCAAATCTAGTAGTAGTTTGGAACTGGTTATTGCATTATTTATCGTTGCCCCTCTCCCTTTCTCTCCTCCAGTTCTTTATAGGGAAAAAGCAGGGGGAGAAAATGATACCAGCTTATTGAAACATTAAAGCTATTCTTGCTGCTCTGTAGATGTCAAGTTCTGCGCATATTTCTTTTAGCCTTTGAGATGACATGTTGGTTTTTATGTATATGATGGGATTTCACTGCCAAAGGTTTAATATTTTATTGCTGAATGAAGACTAATTGATTTAGTCTGGGATTGGTTGCCTTTTTCCTGATTTTTTGGGTTGTGTCTGAGAAAACAGGTGGTTCCTGATTCAGTTGGTGGACTAGAAAATCTGGAGGTGCTAATTCTTGCAAACAACCTTTTGGTGTCATTGCCAGATTCCATTGGATTGTTGATTAAACTGAAGATCCTGGATGTGTCAGCAAATAAGCTTACCGCCCTACCTGATAGCATCTCTCATTGCAGGTAGTTCATCACTTCCTAGTTTCTTCTGATTCTTTGAACTTTATTATCTGCAACTTGTGGAGATAACGCTTATTTGTGTGAGTTATTTTATTTTATTTTTTTTGCAGATCATTGGAGGAGCTGGATGCAAGCTTCAATTCTCTGACATACTTGCCCACAAATATTGGATATGAATTAGAGAATCTGCAAAGGCTTTCAGTCCATCTCAATAAGATCCGTTCTCTTCCAACTTCCATTTGTGAGATGAAGTCTTTACGTCAACTTGATGTCCACTTCAATGAACTCCGTGGTCTGCCTCAAGCCATCGGGAGATTGATTAATCTTGAGATTCTGAATCTCAGCAACAATTTCAGTGACCTGACAGAGCTTCCTGAGACATTTGGTGATCTGATAAATCTTAGGGATCTTGATCTTAGCAACAACCAAATCCATGCTCTTCCCGATACATTTGGTCATTTGGACAATTTAACTAAGCTCAACTTGGATCAGAATCCGCTGCTCATTCCACCTATGGAAACAGTGAATGAAGGAGTTGAAGCTGTCAAGGTGTTTATGGCAAAGAGGAGGCTTGACATGCTACTGGAGGAAGAAGTAAAAAATGCACAAGCAGCAGCAAACAACCAAGGGCAGACTGGTTGGTTGACTCGCAGTACCTCGTGGTTGAATAACTTTGTTACTGGATATTTTGCACCTGCTCCAAGCTCACCAAGAGACCAATTTCTGGACCAGCAGTTATGATTTCACGATCCTTTGACTTTAGTCGCTATATTTTCCGTGGCATGTACAGGCTCAGTATGAGATATCTTGGTTTATGTAAAAACCTTGCTCATTGCTCAATCTACTGGAACCTCCTGTGGAAGCACTGGTTCCAAAAGTTTTGCTGCTTTTTCTTTTGTTTCAAGTTTATCAAACATCGTTGAAATGTTCATAAATTTTATGCCAAAATAAATGGGAAGATGTTTTTTCTACATTTTTCACATGAATTACATTTGCTTGTGACAGAAATTGATCCTCTATAAGAAATAGTGTACTAAGAATTCCCCACAAAAAACGAGTGAATTGAGTCCTTATCCAAAGTGCATAATTTGTATCTACCTTGTAGAGGGTTTACTTGATTGCAGAAGGCCCTTAAAAAGTTTGAAAAAGAAGGGATAAAAAGGATCATGCATTCATTTTTATTCCTAAGTAACTACCAAGGACCTTTTGCTCATCCCAATCTAACTGATACAATGGTCCAAAGCTCCAGCTACATTCTTATTAAATCACTTGCAACTTCTTAGAGGTACATTTTCCAAACACAAAACCTGAAATAATCTGCAGAAATCTAAAATTTGACATGCAAAGGCACTACCTAGTTTCATTTTAATGCTCCATCCACTGAGGAATATAGAATTTGATTTTTCATTATTTCAAAGGCATGCAAATGAGAGGTCTATAATCATACTCTAGGTTTCTTCTCATTCATGCATGCACTACCAGATAGGCTTTGAATTCTCATAAATCTCCTAATTTTTGTTGTCTTCAGCCATAGTCTGCTTCTAGTTCAATAATCCACCAATCCATTCGACCACAGGGTCCATTAAATCATCAGTTGTTGCAACTTCATTTTGTTCTTGTATGCTGAGAGAGAGAGAGAGAGAGAGAGAGAGAGAGAGAGGAAAAGTATATATCAGTTATTCAACCAAACAAGAGGGCCATAAGTCCTCCAATAACTACTAACTGGGATTTGATCTAGCAAAGGAGTGTGAATCCACGAAGAACAAAGAGATAGGATAGCAAATCACCTGACCAAAGCAATGTTTGTGTGAAGCTTGGGATAAGTAATCTCTATTGACATCTTTAATAATTTCTTATTTTGTCTGAATTTTGAAGTCAGGTGGTTCTTGGCATGTAAGCGAATTGGATACGGATCCTGATGTGATTGGATCTGGATACAACCTGCCCAAGATTCAGATACCCTTGAATGAATATTGATGTGGATTGAATTCGGATTTTTGACTATCTATTTACACTTCTGCCTCATGTAAACCTTACCTTTCTCCCCTATTGGATAAAGCTTATTAATATGTTTCAGCAAACTGCAATTGAATTAGTTCATTCTCAACCCATGCCTCTCAGTTGTATCAGATGCATTCTCTTTTCCTCATCATCATGAACCTATCAAAGCTTCAAAACCCTTAATTGGATATCTATTTGGATTGGATAGATTACCTGTGGAAAGGGTATTGAATTCATGCCTTGGAAAGGGGCATACAATAGAGAAAACTACTTATAGAGTATGAAGTATGAACTCTGTCTAAAAACAACCACTGAAAAACAAACAAAAGCCCAACAACCCAACCAGTCCTAATCTTACCTTTATTACTGAAACGTAGGTCAGTTAAACCAATTCCAGGGCCTCACATTCATTAAAAGTATAGAAAATTTAAAAAATAATAAAAAAAAAAAAAAATTGAAAGAAACAACTAATACACAAATACATAACCAAAGATGAACAAAATAAAAGGGGAAAAAAATAATAAAATCCTACAGTTCTTGAGTACAATTATAAGAAAAAACAATCTATCAATCATACATCACCGTAATACATGAAATAAGATTGCTACACCAAGAACCCTTTCAATGCCTTACTTGTTCTGTTGAGGTCTTCCAGTGGAAAAATTAGTTAGGGAAAGAAAAGGAAACCCAAGAAATACTATTTGGCAAATAGCCTACCATTTGTGTTCCTATGAATAACAGACAGAGCGACCAGGCAAGAGTGGAGCTATATAGAGGTAGACGCGGTGAGAGGACGAGTGACGCCATTCCCACCTGAGCTCATGGCTTCTTCGTCCATGAAGAGATCATCGGTCTTCCTGAAGACCGCGTGGAGCAAAACCACAGCCAGCCCTATCAACAACGAAACGATAATGTTGAGAGTGGCACGGGTGAGCAGAAGGAAAATAAGCGTGAGAACCGACAAGACGATCAACACAATACGGTCATCTATGGTTCGGTTAAATATCATCAGCGGCTCGTCCCGCATGAAGTAGAGGAACAACCAAGCAGCCATCATGATTACAAACACTATGAGCGATATGGGATGCCAAAGCAGACTGAGGAAGACGATCAAGAGGACTATGATGGTGTAGTTCATCCGGAAGTAGGCGACGTTGGTCTTGAAGCGGGCAAAGGCATCGCTCACGCTAGAAGGGACGCGAAGGGCTTGTAGGAGGATCATCTCCATCCATGGGCGTCGAGTGGCCAACCCTAATTTGATGTGCTCTTTAGCTCTCGATACAAATTCCACCCTCGACGTCCCGGGCGACTCTGTTGGTATCGTTCCGTACGTCGTCATCTTCCCGCCTTTGTTCCTTGTTTTTTTGAACACAACAGGGTTTCCGATTTTGGATTTCGGATTTCGGATTTTGGTTGTTGGATGAGGGGAAATCTGAATTCTGAACAGGGTTTTCTTTTTGGAGAGAAAAGAAAGTCGAAGACGGGAAAAGAGAAGATGATATATAAATCTGAATGTAGGTCTAAAGACTAAATCATGGGCGAGTTACAGAAGATGGTTCGGCTCCAACGAATTCCATTATAGACAAGAACGTTTCTTCAACGGTGTCGATGGATGGAGACTGTGGGACCCTCACGCGTTTTATACGTTCTATGAAGGACGATGATGAATGTTGCAGGATAGATAAGATAAACTTGGGCAGCCGACAACGCCCATCTGATGACTGACAAAATGCCACAACTACCATTCTTTTCGTTCCTCAGAAGTGGTCCTCATCCCATCCAGGATGGCGAGGGAGGGCCATTCATGGAGGGCCATTCATAATTCAACAACCACACTGTACTGAGGGGTCCCATTTCAGAGGATATAAACGCCATGATCCTATTGATCTTCACCATCCAGGATGATCCAGCAGGATCAGGACATTAAACCTATAATTACCCAAAAAACAGGAAACCAAAGATGGTTAATATTATCCCATCTGTCAGCAGGAACAGGACATTAAAAACACAAGCCCCCAAAAGAGAAAACCCAAGATAGCTTAATCATCCCCAAGAAAGAGTCACAACTCATCGAAAGCATGTGTACCCACCGAACTGATCGCTTGTAGTTGGATTGACTAGTTGTTTGTTTGGTAGCTGAGATCACATGTAAAAACAATCAGTCAAAGGAGTTATCCATAATCTCAAATTATAATACTAGTATTCATTTCAAAAGAATAATAATAATAATAATAATAATAATAATAATAATAATAATAATAATAATAATAGTAACGAATATTTTCTTGGACCTCTCCTGTGTTTTGGGGATCCGCATCCTGTCCTCCCCGTGGTTCTGGGAGGACAGTGGCAACTTGTCCTGGATGGCCGCCACGTGGCTCTTAGTAAATCCGAGACTCATGTTCGAGTCGACACCCAGTCGACAAGCCGAGCCGAAAGGAGTTGTCGGCTCAGACGTGGGTCTCGGATTCAACCGAGAGCCACGTGGCAGCCATCCGAGATAGATTGCCGCATCCTCCTAAAATCACTGGGAGGAGACGATATGCATCCGTGTTTTGGTAAATAAATATAACATGCTGCATGCATTCTCTTTTTCAATTGATAGACATCGCCTGTTATTTGCACGACCTACTCTGTTACTTTTTTTCTATTGAAATATGATGTACACGATACCATTGTTTTTAGGAAAAATTTTAGCCGCTTCTCCTGTAATATCACGTGCCCATCCTGGAAAACTACAATCTCCCCAGAAATTTCAGGTTTTCAATCTAAATAGGAATTCCACGGACAAGCTTTCATTCCCATACAAAGCAAGAGTCGTGAGCTCTGTACAATTGCCAAACTCCTCTGGAATAACCCTAGACAGCTGATTATCCTAAAGGATCAGATCAGATCAGATCAGATCAGTCAAGTACCCAAGCATTCCAAGCTCGTATTTGACCTCCTAAAGAGTTTTGAGCAAGATCCAGCATTTCTAAGCTCTCACATCCGCTAATTTCTGCTGGTAGACTTTCAGAAACTGCATTCTAACCCCCCTCTATTTGTTTTGATTTTGCATCCACTGGATTTAGTTTTTCTTATGGACTCCTGGATTTTGAAATCGACTAACATGGATCAAATACCTTAGAAAATACCTTAAATTTAACGTTGACTCACAGTTCAAACCCAATCAGAATTGGGGTTTCCCTTAACACCGCCATACGTAAAAGGGCAGCAAGCTTATAACGTCATATACAAAGAAAGGGAAGGGTTGAAAGCCACTTTTTTGGCAGTCACAGGTCCTGCTTGCTCTCGCCCAGCCCCCATTATATCAAGGTAATAGAGGTAGTGGGAAATGATATTATTCATGTGATCAAGTCCCCCCTGATTGCAGACCTCACGCCTTTGGTACTGACAATCAGATGAAGTCGGCGTCAATTGCTCCCAATAATTTCACCTTCACAATCCTCTTAAGCCTTGTAAATCGTCCAAAGATAGAGGACCACACACACTTTCATAGTGAAATCAGGATACAGGTCAAAGTGTTTTTGTTCAGAATACCTTCTTGGACTTCTCCACAAAGGTCAGCACCTAATCTGGATTCAGCGTATCGAGTATTTGAGGAAATGCCTGAGAGAGATGTCATTACATGACCTATGCAAAAAATAAAAAGAGATGTCATGACAAGGAATTCTATGATTGGCGCATACTTGACGCATGGGGATATAGAATCTCCAATCAAAATTTCTGGTTCCATTCCGCATAAATATTTTACGAACAAAAAAAAAAAAAAAAATCATGTCCTGGATGCCAAGGCCAGGGACAGTGGCGTCGGCCCAGTTGATCTTTGAGCGGATGCCCATTAAGAGCAGAGGGAAGAGGAAGGGAGAACACCAAAACACAGGAGAGATTCAAGAAAATTTCCCTAATAATAATAAATTTACAGTATATTCAGTGCTCGTCTTGAGCATTATATTTTTAAGATTGTTGTTTCCATTTAGTGATACAAATATATACACTGCTACACAAAATATAGTCTCTGTTCAACACAAAAAAGCATACAACAAATACACATTCGCATAGCATTCACATTTTTACTGAGGAGCTGTTCAAGTCTATCAAGCATTTCTTCGACAAATTTATCAGTGAGTCTGCTATAACCCTTGCACTGGACCTCATGTAACCACCTGTAACATAAGATACCAAAATATCTTTAGATCAGAAAATCGGGATTCAGGTTCATGTATTATTACTGGATTGGGTGGTTCCATTCAGATAGCTCCAATCTTGGGCTTTAACACATATACAACATGAAATTGCATAATGGACTTTTTGTGAAGAGGTCTTTCAGGTCAAATCATTTTCTCATTTCTTGGTATGAGAAAGTTAAAATAAATAAAAAATGAGGTTCACCAGACCAGATGTAAGCATCACAAGTGGAATATTCTTCTCTTTTGCAAATTTGAACACTTTCTCATCTCTACTGACCACTCCATCGGGACTGACCTGCACACTTGACTATAAACATAATCAATATTCATTCCTTTAAATTAAGATTCAAGGATTTAATATACAATCACACAATAAAATGAGCGTTACTCCTAATGTCTGTTGCTTGTTATAATTGATAAAATTGAACGAAGGGTACACAATCTCTTAATATAATTTAGGGAGGAGGATCTATAAGCTAGCGGGCATATTGGAATCTTATATGCTAGCAGGAAAAATGGGAGTACAAGAAGAATCGGTAGCCAATCACTTGGAGGAGAGAGAGTGTGTGAGAGAGGATCCAGATTTCAAGAAAAAGAGAGATGGAGACAGAAGTACATCCTTTTCCCTATGATTTATAAGATGGTTTCTCTTTCATTTAGTAATTAATTGGCAAACACAAAGGTTTATCTTCAAGCAATTACAATGGCAGGAAATATTCCAAGCGATTTAGTCTGAGTAATAGATATAGAAAGAGATTGAGATCCAGCCTCTCAAATGAGGACAGTAGCTATTCCTGATTAGTTCAACATGATGCAGTGACCATGATGAGAGAACCACAACTCAACTGTGAAAAGAAAAACAATGACTACGCATTACTTCCTAAAAGACCAAACCAAATGAAAAGATAATATTACCTTCAACTTGCCCAAAGGATCTCCATCTAGGATGTCGGTTCCAGCATTGTACACGATTAGCTCAGGATCAAATGTGCGCCCAGCAACCTATAATTCATAATTAAAATGTCACAACTCCATGCAACATGACAGTGTTTCAAAAGAAGCCATTTAACCCAATCGATATGTCAAAATAGATGAAAATAATTGAGTTATTTATACATGTTATGGCATAAATTATCTACCTAATAACTGAATGACACAATTATGGGTTATTTTTGCACAATCAAGGTGAAACCTCAGGCCCAAAAACAGCATTAGCTAGCAGGAAAGAGATAATCAATGAAGCGATTATTCAGCCAGCCAGGAAGAGAACATGCTGAAACAAAGCAGGCAGAAAAAACATGAAGCCATGGGAATTTATGCCTCTGTATTGCAGCCATTTGATTTATAGTTGCCTCAATATGCTGAATAATGGGTGCAGCAGCCTGAAAGCACACGTTTATTGTGTGATGCAACACTGTAACAATGCAGAAAGGGAAACCAAGAGTGAAAGAGAGAACTGTGTGTGAAGAGAGAGAGAGAGAACCGAGAGAGGGGAGAGAATTATGTTTAGTTCTCGCCCTCAACTCACGCTTTATTTACAAAAAGAAAAACTCACAAAGGAGTTGACAATGCAAGAGTTAGAATCCAAGAAGGAAACTCTATTTCTAATCTAAACAAAGCTGGAATAATAAACAGCACTAACTAGGTGACACCTAGACTATCAAAATCAATAAACTTAATATTCCCCTCATGGCTCATGTTGGAGCTGGAGCATAAATATCACCAAGACCCAGCTTGGAGCAATTTTGAAGAAATAAGGCCTTGAACAACGCCTTTGTGAACATATCACCAAGTTGAGAATTGGAGCTGGTGAATAGAGTAGATATCACTTTACACATAACAGCATCTCGAACGAAATGACCTTCTACTTCTACACGCTTGGTACGCTCATTGAAAATAAGGTTGCTCGCAATATGAATGACTGCCTAATTATCATAGTACAAAGGAATATACTGTGTAATTGGAAAGCCAAGTTCACCAAGAATATTCTTCACCCACATTAATTCTGATGCAGTATGAGCCATAACATGATACCGGATACTCAGCTTCGGCACTGCCTGCTTTTTGCTACGCCATGTAAAAAGATTGCCGCCAAGAAAGCTATAGTAATTAGTAGTAGACCGACAATCACCATCAGCACCAGCCTACTCAGCATCAGAATAATCACAGAGATCAATATTTTGATGAAAACGATAAAGCAACCTTTACTGGGAGCTCCCTTGAGATACTTCAAAATTCGATAAGCAATATTCTAATAAACTTGTTTTAGAGCCTGCATAAACTATCTAATATCTCCAATAGAAAAGGAGATGTCAGGCCTAGTAATAGTTAGAAAAATAAGCTTCCCAATAAGACGGCGATACTGATGGACGTCGGCGAAATCCACATCATCACAGGTAGCCAGCATAAGGTGAGGGTTCATAAGAATATCAATAGGTTTGTAGCCTAGCGTACCTGTTTTAGTCAGAAGATCAGGAACATACTTCCGCTAAGAAAAACTAGCAT
Organism: Protea cynaroides; assembly: GCA_028583415.1. Lineage (NCBI taxonomy): Eukaryota > Viridiplantae > Streptophyta > Magnoliopsida > Proteales > Proteaceae > Protea > Protea cynaroides. The sequence goes on along the minus strand of CM053276.1, from coordinate 112,985,121 downwards.
CTTTGGTGCTTCGAACCACCTCACAGCCTAGAAAATAATGAAGGACTCCCAAATCCTTCATCTGAAAATGCTGGCGTATGTAGGCTTTAGTCTCATAAATACCTTTCAAGTCATCTCCAAAAACAATAATGTCATCCACATAGACTACAAGAATAATAACCTTGGAATTGCGGCGACAAACAGAGACTGAGTAATCAAAATTGCATGTTTGAGCCCATAATCAGCCCATAGTTGTCAAGGTGCCAAGACGAACTAAGGCATTGGAGGCTTGACAAGGTGCCCTAGGCGATCAAGGTGCCTGCCTAGCACCCAAGGCGCCCGATTTTCCAAGGCGTCACAAGGCCCCCTGGGCACCTAGGCAGCGCCTAAGTGATGCCTTGACAACTATGAATCAACCACAACTTTTATGAACTTGTCAAACCAAGCATGAGGATACTGTTTCAGACCATATATTGCATTTGTTGAGTTTACAAACTCTGCAGACAATAATCTCCCCTTGAGCAACGTAGCCCAGAGGTTACTCCATATATATCTCCTCATGGAAGTCACTATATAAAAAAATATTCTTGATATCCAACTGAAAAATGGGTCAGTCCAGATTGACCGCAAGGGAGATAAGAATCCAAACAGAATTGAGATGAGCAATCGGTGAAAAAGTCTCGAAATGATCAACCACATGGGTCTGGGTAAAGCCTTTGACAACCAAGCGTGCTTTCAGATGTTCCACAGTACCATTGGGGTTATACTTCACAGTGAATACTCAATGACAAAGAGAGTGTGAGAGAGAATTGTGGGAGAGAGAGAACCAAGAGAGGAGAGAGAATTATGTTAAGTGGTTCTCCCCTCAAACAGAGTCCGACTCCGATAGGGTCAGATTTTTGCTTAATTGAAGAATAGGACATCAATTGCCCAAGTTAATGATTTATAATGATTGGCCCATAATGCCTAGCAAAGCACTTAGAAGCCAGAAACATAGAATGAAAGAATAAATTGGATATAAAAAAAATCTAAACAAATACCTCAAGTGCCTTGTCTAACTGCGTTAAGTACTCATCAGTTTTGATCCCACTCTGGCACATAAGAAAAGAAAATGTGCAAATTTAAATATATAAACCAAGAACATAAAAATCCAATTACCAGTTCAGATTAAATAAATGATGAAACAATAGCAGAGCATGTCATTATTACCCCTACTTCAACCTTTTGATCGATGTAACTCCTAGCCCCAAAATCCTGAAAATGGAAAAGAAGCAAAAGTAATGAGGAAGGCATTAATCATCAAGTTCGTAACAATGCGTTGTCTCCTGTTTTAATGTTGCAGTAGGGACACAAAAATATACAGAAGCTATGGATTTTTCAATTATAAATTGTCAAAATTGAAAGAAATGTTTTACTTTCTACATGGTATCAGCAATACAATTTGGATAGAAGAGTTTCTTACATAAGGATATATTTCAGGGTTGTACATGTCCAGAATATAGACTCTACCTGTTGGGATTAATGCTGTTAGTGAAGTTATGAATAGAATGTACAGGTACAAAATTTCCAACAACAGGACACGGAAACCTACTGTCATGAGAAAAGTCAGTTTCATGGCCATTCCCTTGATGTGCATCGAGATCAATAATCATCACTCTACATACAATGAACAAGAGATGCAATAATTTTTTAGCCCATAAATCCAGACTCCAATTACTTATTGATGAAACTATTATTTATCTCAATATCAGTTATAAGTACCTTGAAATATTTAACCGGATAAAAGCATAACGAATGCAAAGAGAAATGTCTGCATATGCACAGAATCCACCTCCTTTCTCTGCAGAACAGTGATGAAACCCTCCACCAACATTGATAGCCCATCCTCGTTCTTTAGCAAGCTTTGCTGCTAAAATGGTTCCCCCCACCTGTTGATTTTACTTCAAGCACATAACAAATAAACTCAACAAAAAAACAAAAGATTATTAGTATAAGACGGAGAGCATTTCACCTGCTTGCGGAATGGATACAGAACTTTCTGCTGCACAAGGAAATTGGGCAGTAGTGCAACAGGAGGCACCTGGAAAAATGCATGGCATTAACGAACAATTGTTCATCTCAATAGCATCAATTGACAGACCTAACCCTCACCCGTAACTATACAGCATCAAAATGATGTAAGCTCAGCAATCATGAATACGTGAGAATTAAAAGGCCGGCATGAGAATAATTGTATTTTTTTTTTTTTTTTTGGGGGGGGGGGGGCTTTCGAAGCAGGTAATAATCAACTGTAAATAGGCAAAGGTGGTTGTTACAAACCAGCTTTTCTCCAACAAACTGAAGAACCAAGGAAACAACCAATATTCAAACCACCTATTCTTTTGAAGGATAGTTTATCCATTCAGTCATTTTTAGCAGCCCTGGACCGGTGGGTTCCAGTTCTCTCCCCTATATTTATGAAGCCCTGTTTACCATCATGATAAACATGGAAATAGTAGCTATTATGAACCGATTCTGAAAATTTGTAGCAGAGTTAGCTGTTAAAAAAGAGGCATGCATTAAGAACGTCGCCTTTGTCATGCTCCAGTCCAATATTCTGTTAAGAATTATTCATTGGAGAAAGTTAAGGATTATTCATGTCTATCATTTATCCTATGATATAAGCAACAATACAAAGTTGGTCACGGGATTAACATGTTAAGGATACTACAGATGTGGAAAATCTCAAGGATGACCCATGAAGAAGATGGTTAGGGCTTTGGATTGTAGATCTTTCATGTCATTCTTCATGTGGCAGAACTCAGAGCTTTCAAATCATGATAGAAAAACCTTTAGCCAACAAAAACGACGAATACAGCCTACGGAATATTGGTGAGTTCAGTTTTGTCTTGAATCAAAACAAGTTATAATTAGCTCCAAGACAAACTAGACTAGAACTCTAGAAGAAATTTCCAAAGGAGATATTTGAGACGTAATCACTAAAGAAAATAACTGAACATATTTATGTACAGGACACCCCTTCTGGATTACCTCGATTATAATGGCGACTTGCACACTTCTTTTCAGACTACTCAAGTACGATTCTGAGTGCACCTGTCAAAAACGTCAAACGAAAGTGAAGCCTACAGATATGGATACTCAATGGACATGATAAAAATCATCAGGCATCAGTCAAGTTTCCGACTGGACAAAACTTCAAGTTTCACACTTTCATGGGCCTAATCAATTCATCTGCAACCAGATTAAGCACTGAACCATAACCCTGGAACTGGCCCCTAGGTAGGTCAGTCTAGGTTGGTGGGCCATATTTGCTTGAAAGTCTTGGTATAATTAGTTATGAAATGATATCTGGTTAAGGGGGGAACAGTCCAGCCATCCTTTCTATAGACTCAAACTAGAAGGAAGGCAGATGACCCACTATTTTTATGATTCAATTTCAGTTATTTCTTACAGAGTTTCTAGAATGGTAATTCTTAGCGTAATAAAATTGTAACCGTACACTGCTTTGACTTAGTCAAAGTAGTTACTGCTAGTTTCTACGACTTTGACTCCTATTAGTATATGGACTCCTAATTAGTTTATTAGTTTGCTTTATTAATTTCCTTTTTCAATTAGGCTTGTTAGTTTCTTTTTTCTATTTTTAGTTTACTTTGTCTTTAGTTTGTGTTAGAGTCCTAGATCATATCTAGTAGTTGTTTTCTATTTTCTATAAATACAAGTTACAAGGAGAGGAACAGTACACAATCTCTCTTTCCTTTATTTCTTCTTATTTTCTATTTTGTTACATAGTATCAGAGAAATCCCCTAGGTTACCTTTTTGAGAGTCGTTTAAGATTCTCCGTCAAACATGCAACCACTACTATTGCTGCTTCTGTTATTGCTGCTACTACTACTTCTTGGTTCACAATGACTTATACTACTACTACTACTATTTACTTTACAGTAACCTATACTTTGCTGTTACTACTACTTGGTTCACAGTGATTTATACTGTGTTGCTACTACTATTTGGTTCACAGTGACCTCTACTGTATTGCTACTATTACTTGGTTCACAATGACTTACTACTACTGCTGCTACTACTACTATTGCTGTCACTACTGCTGCTATTCCTCCTACTACTACAACTGTTGCTACCGTTGCTACATTGTTTCAAGCTGAAGCTCTCACATTCTCCCATGCTCCAACTTGAGGAGGGGGTGCTAGCATAATAAAATTGTAACCGTACACTGTTTTGACTTAGTCAAAGTAGTTAGTGCTAATTTCTAGGATTTAAACTCCTAATTAATTTATTAATTTGCTTTATTAGTTTTCTTTTCTTATTTTGAGTTTATTTTGTCTTTAGTTAGTAACTAGGACTCTAACTTGTAGAGTCCTAGATCATTTTAATAGTTGTTTTCTATTTTCTATAAATACAAGCTATAAGGAGAATAGCAACACACATCGATTCTCTCCATCTTCTCTTATTTTTCTATTTTGTTACAATAATTATATGATTTCTGGAATTTTTGTTTTGAAGTTCTTTTGGCATGGTATATATCTTAATGGGTTTTACCGTACTTAGGATATATGTATACGAAGTTTGGCATGGCCAGGAAAGAAGGTCCTCATTGACTTTAGGCATAACCTGGTCATGATTGGAAGCATAGTTGTCAAGGCGACCGGGCGGTGATATATGGGCTCGTCGCCTTGTGTATGTTCTAGGTCGCCTAAGTCGCCTAAGCAGTTGCCTAGGCATCCCCTTGGGCGCCTTGGACGCCCTAAAGGCTTGGGCAGTCACCTTATTATAGATGAGTAGGTAAATCATTAATTAAATGAAAATTTTCACATACCTCCCTTAAGGTTTCCTCTTACCAACAATTCAACCCCCCCCCCTCAATTATCGGCCACAAGTTGTTAAGTTCCCTAACGGAAAAGATGAAAAGAGTTTTTTACCCTTATAGTAAAAACCAGTCCGAAGGTACATTATAGTCTTGCTCTTGCATTCTTGTTTCTTACTTGTATGCTATTATGATCTAACTTCTTAGTTTATTGATTTGTGCTTTTTTGTTTTTTATAAATATGCTTCTTTATGTCCTATAGTTTATCCATTATTTATTGGTTTTCTCATATTAATTAGGTTATGCCTTAAATGTTAATTCTTTATGTAGCATACTGCATATATATAAACATTAATATAGCATTGATAAATAAAAAAAAATACATCGGGAACGCTTGGTCGTCAAGGATGGCCTCAAAAGCCTTGAGTCGTCTTGTCGCCTTGACAACTATGATTGGAAGACACTCAGTAACACCTATGATGTTCTGGGACAAAGACATTTTAGTCAACTAGAGTATTACTTCAGTTATTGATTGGGCTTGAGTAAGTCAATCGGAGTAGTGTAACAAGAGGTAATCTTTGCCTTCACGTGTACTGCATACTTCATTTTTAACACTAAATTTCAGATAGGAATAATTTGAATTTTTACATTTTCAAATGTTTGATTTCGGAAAAACCATGCTTAGGCCTTGTATACCTAGCAAGAAACCAAGGGTAAGTGGGTAATTTTGATTCTTTGGTTAGTAATATTTTATGTACCTTACTAAATGAATAATTTATTTTGTTGTTGATTTTCCTTAATGCTATGATATGATATTAATGAAGGCCTACTTGCATTTTTCATATGTATGATGAATGTGTAATATGAGTTTCAGCATTAATAGCTTAAGTATAATAAAAATGGCATAATAAGCAAGCACAAGCCACTTAGCCTAGTGGTCAGCTTGTGGCTTGATAAGAAGGTTAAAGGATCAAATTTCATAACAACAAAAATGGTTTTGAAAAATTAGGTTTATTTTAACATATGGGTGAGTGGTTGGCTCATGTGATGAGGTGGCAGCCACATGGCATGGAAGGAATCATGCATTGGGTGTGGAATTAGTGAAATGCCTAATAAGCATGAGAGATGGAGTGGCAGCCCACTATTGGCATTTGATTCTTGCATTGTTTTTTATTGGCTAGGTTGCCAAGTAAATAGGAAATAAAATGAGGGGAATTTTAGGTAGCTGAAATATAAGGGTACCTAAAATGTTAGGAAGTGCTTTTCATGCAAGATAAGTAGAGAGATAAAAAGGTAATTTCATATTTTTATCGTACCAAGGAAGTATGGGTTATTTTTCCATGCAAGCCTTGCATGAGTCCCATTAGAGGGCATTTCGGTCATTTCAAAAGGGAAATCTTAGAATTAAACAAAAATTTAGCTCTCAAGCTCTATACATTTAAAGAAGAAGACGAGAGGAAAGAAGGAACTTGAGACTGATCATGGGATTTTTATGAGACATTTTTACAGACCTAAGAGTGGGATTTTGAGGAATATTGACACATGAATTAGAGGCTTTGACACTCATAAGAGATTTTTTATTTGGAACAACATTATTATTTTGTTTCGATAATATTTGTGTGATCGAGGTGCTTAGAAAGAGATATATTCAAGTGCTAGGAAGAGGTGAGTAATTCTCACTTACTAGTAGTTCAATTGTATGTGTTTATGAATGTTTCATGCCTTGAGAACTGTTGCGCATTATTCGATGCAAGTGTGATAACATGAATGACAATATATGAACATGTAAATGGATGTTGTTATGTTTTGAGTGGTGATATGATTGTGTTTTGCCATTAACAAAAGTAAACTTACCCAAGAGGGGTTCTCTGGTAGGAATAGCTTACTAGAGATACCCAAGCAAACGTGAGTGTAGGGTGGAGGTCCAAACACAGCTCTTGACCCTTCCATCTAAGAATTGGTTTGGTCAAGCATGTTTAGGATAACCCCCTAGCACACATAAATGACCTGCACATATGGTGATAAGCAGATTTTTCCCAACTATGGGGTTTGTACTCTCATCAAAGAATTGTGACATATGCACTATGCCATAGGGCAAAGGATGATGACTAGTCAGAGGTGCATACTGGTTTGGGGACTGCCCACCAGAAAATTGAGTACTTGACTCTGCCTGCTCCAAGTATTGGGATTGTCAAGTATGTTGGTACACTTATCTATAATATTCCTTCTAACTAAATGGTTTTGTGATACATGCATTTGCATCTCATAATTCTGAATATTGAAATGTTGATGTTGATGCTTGAAATTGCAGTTGTATATGCTAGTATGTGAATTTTACTCATTGAGCTTTTAGCTCATCCATCAGTGTGATGTCATTTCAGATGAAACAAAGCCTTGTGAACCTGGACAAAATGAGATTATGCAAGAGGGAACAAGAGAGAAGGATTGTTTTTGCCCTAGGTGTGCTCACTGCAGGGATTAGTCTAGATGTGGGCTGTTTATCTTTTGTGATATTTCCATTTTGAAATATCAATCTTGTGGGATGGGAATGGTATTTTATTTTGACATTGTAAATGATTTATACTCCACAAGTTTGCCATCTGAAGTCTATTTCTGATATGAAACTTAAAAACTGGAAGTGATGAGGGATTATGTGAATATTGACGGCAGCTTTTGCCTTTGGAATGACTCAAAAACTTTGGAATTATTTTCAAATAATGTGAGATATGATGATATTTAGCAATGTTAATGGAAAGTTTGTCTATGGTACCAATGATTTGTTTTTCCACCTGTTTAAATCTTGATTAGCCTCGAATCATATGATTTTGGGATAAATTTATGAATGAGTGTACAGTTGTATGGACCCACAGCTTAGAATATATCCTTACGTTGCATCACCAGTGTGCCCCGAAGGACTGACCCAGTCCTTTATCCGAGGTTTGGGGTCATAACAACATCATCCTTCCCAACACTCATTGAAGTGCATCAGTTTTAAGAACATCAAATTATACTTTTGAGATTAAGTAGCTCAGTCCCAGGATAAATACAAGGAACAAGGATTCTCTCTCTAAAGATGTCTGCTAAATATAGATTATGTCCACTGTAACGTAAGTTTTGAAAGTAGGCCGAGACATTGTTATAAATGTAGATATAAGTTTTGCTCATATAAATTGGTGACTGGTCATAAAAACCTTAGAATAACTACTAAAGATTTAACCGAATGCCACCTAAAAGCATGTCTCAAAATACTCTCTGAAAAAAAAGGAGGAAAGAAGAAAAGCATGTAGGTCTTAAGAAATGTATGTGGCTACCACAAGTAGATCATCTTTTGAAGCTTCAAGAGGCTCAACTATCCGATTCTTTTCAAGAACACCATCCGTGATGAGGAACCGACATATTCGACCCCATTTTGATGAATCAAAAGGGTGCCTAAACAAAATGGTGGGAAGAAACAATTAAAAACGTTAAGATGAACAATCAATTCAGGTTGCACTACTGACAACCTAAAAAGACACAAGAACTTCAACTATGTTACTCATAGATATTCTGATTGCATAAGACATTACAAGTGAAGTAGCTTATGGCCTTTTTCTTTGTAATCTTCTGTCAGAATAGGCGAAGAAACTATACAAATAAAAAAAACTGCTAATATAAAGTCAAAGCATATGGTAGCAAGTTAAAACAGATATAACTAACAGCCATTTATTAACATGACATTAATCGGCTATTTTTACAGAAAGTGCAACAGTGTATCTAAAACCATGGTTGGGGCAAGCAAGCGTCGTCACACGGTTATTTGGCAGAGAGTGAAGCAAAAACTTCTTGTCAAACTTCATATGACAAGCCCATGCAGTTAGAAACAGAGTGGAGTCTAGGCAGCTGATCTACCGAGAGCTTGGAGAAGCTCAAAATTCTGCAAATTGACCTCAAGAAATTTCACTAATTTATCCATGGACAAATCTACAAACACTAACTTCCTCAGAACAACTTCGATTAATGTCATATTAATTTACCGACAAATACTACAAACAAGCAGAGAGTTATAAATGATGAAACTCAGCGAGTAAGGGAAAATAATCCAATTTCAGAAGTCAGAATAGAGAGTAGAGGCAAGCACTTGAGCAAGCAAATAACCAGGCAGAAACGTTAAAAGAAACAATCAGGCAAAGAAAAACGATAACGAACGATGTAAAGGAAGGAAGAAATGGTGCCTTACAGTTTCTCCATCCCAAGAAATGCGATGTCATAGGAAGAAGAGTAAATCAAAGGAACCTAAAAAATGAGTGAGTTATTAAACTATAAGAAACAAAAAGAGAATTAAAATCGAAAGAAGTCAGGAAGTGAACAGAAGTATAAACCAAGCAGGGAGGAATTAGTTGTCAGAATTGGTAATTTAACCTTGGAGGGAGGCACATCGAAGTAAAGCTTGCTGGAAAGAACTCGATTCCTACGGAGGGTTTCCAAATCGACAGTGGAGGAACCTCCCGAGACGGCAGTGGAGGAAGACGCACTCGCCATTCCCAAAAAGCGAATTCCACAACGCAAGGAGGCAAGCGAGATAGGACTCGGCAGGGTTTACTGGCTGCCACGATGAAGTCGAATTCTACTTTCTCAATCCCAGAGAAGCGAGCTTGACTGGGCTGTAACTCGGACTGTGTCGTGGAATTGAAGGTGTCACCCCGTCAGAAGGGAATTGAAGGTGTCACTGTGTGAGCCCGTCAGCGTCTGACGTGTCAGGCGTGGGAGACGAACCCTTTTGGCAAATTGGTGGCGTCAGCCAGCCGCCGTCGTTTACTGCTCTCAAATCTCCACCGTTGTCCAATGGTCTCTTCAAAAACGATCATCATCACTGTGTCTTGGCAGTCATTACAGTCATTACAGAGGATCCTATTCCAATCTTGCCAGCACAAGAATAATTTGAATTGACTAATGCCACGTCACATAAAATAGCAGCAAAAGAGTTGTTTTTAATGGCACGACCTAAACCGTTGGATCTCTGGCTCTATCATTTGGATCTGATCCAATGGATATGATCTTCTCTATGTCGCCATTGGGATTTTGAGACTTCTGCTGCTGCACAACTAATGCTATCCTATCATGGTTAGGACAAAAGGTTTCGTATACGGCCATGTATGTACTCGATTATATTTTCAAACATTAAATGAAGAAACGTAATCTCAAAACTATCCAATCCACTCTGCTCATGGGACCCAAGTGGAGTTAAAAATCCATTTGGGAAAGCTATTTATCCTGAAAGCTCAAATTTCTGATTGAACTTGAAGGGAAAAACTCATTTAACTTGTAACACACTTGAAGGTTGCCTCTAAGCCATAAACTGCAGATATCCACAAGTCTTTCAAACAGCCGACTTTTCCAAGAATACACAATGCTTTGCTTGTCTACAAATAAGAAGCAAAACCAATTCAATACTTGTTATTTATATATGATATGATATGATGGTAAAATGGTACTCTGTTTCTGCTATTACCAGCTCTCACTTTCTTCCTACCTCTTAAAGCTCCATTTTTCTTTTCAAGGAAGGACTGATTAAAGGACTTGCAGAATGGAGGGGGGAAACCACAAGAAGTTCCTTCATGGAACACTTGAAGTTACCATTTTCCATGCCACACCTTACACACCATCCTTTCTCTCTGATGTAAGTATATATCAACTTGTTCCATTCCAATAATCTCATTGTGCAAAATATCATCTTTGGAATTGCTTAAGTGGGCCATACCTCAAAAATCTTATCATTGGCTCCATCTGATTGCAAAGGAAATAATGGAAAAGAAATGAAATTAAATCAAAACCAAAATAGAAAGTTTCAAAATCATTAATTAACATGATTGTGGAATTAATTTCAAATTACTAATATAAATCTAGTATCTAGTCAGTAAATTTTACTTTACATTGCAACTAAATCCCTTGAGTTTGGAAAGGAAAATAAAGACTTTTAAATAAGTTATGCATTCATGATTACAAAAATTTCCTTTGATCTTCAGAACCCAAAAAAAAAGAAAGAAGGGGGGTAAATCAATAAGAAAGTGATCATCTGACTGGATGACAGTCAGGTTCTTAGGTTCATTGAACATCTTTAAGAAGGATGGATGAAGGAACAGATGAGGAGGGTTTCCTACTCTCACAGTTTTAATCACATGTCCTTGAAGACTGGTGATTGGTCAACTCAGTCCTCAGTACCAAAATGTTTTGAGCTCCAGGACAGTATATTATAGAACAGTAATCATTGATGCAATTCCTCCAAAAGTATTAGCTAGTTTGGTACTATAGCATGAACAGTTGAATTCACTCTTGAAAAATTAGAACTTCAAATGCTAACCATAAATTGCATTTTTTTCTTTCCACCCCCAGTGTTTGTGTTTTTGGGAAAACCCTGCTTACATCACAATAAAGATAGACAATAAGAAAGTAGCAGAGACAAGCCATGAATTCAATCGTGTGTGGAACCAAACTTTCCAAATCCTCTGTGCTCATCGGTCAGATTCTTCAATCACCATCACAATGAAGACAAAGTGCTCTTGCTTGGGGAAGATTCACATACCAGCACATCGGATATTAAATGAAGCAAGTCTGATCGATGGATTCTTTCCTCTCCTCACTGAGAAAGGGAAGCCTCACCCAAACCTCAAACTCCGATTCATTTTATGGTTTAAGCCAGCAGAAAGTGAACCAAGCTGGGGGAGAGTATTATCCCATGGTGATTACCAGGGAATGAAGAACTCCACATTTCCACAACGGTCTAACTGTCGTGTCACGCTCTATCAAGATGCTCACCATCACTGGACATTCCATCCACCAGTTTATCTTCAAGGGCGCCCAAGAAAGCTGTGGGAGGATGTATACAAGGCCATAGATGGTGCCAAGTATTTAATATACATCGCAGGGTGGTCTTTTAATCCTAAGATGGTGCTGGTAAGTGGCAGCTAATCTCCATTTCAACTTTTGATGTAGTATCTCCTCTTCCCAATTCCTGTAATCTAACTATGCTCTTCAATAGGTCCGAGATTCACATACTGAACTTGTACATGCAAAGGGCAAAAAGATTGGTGAATTGTTGAAACAAAAATCAGAAGAAGGTGTAGCCGTGAGGATCATGCTTTGGAATGATGAAACATCTCTACCAATCATCAAGAACAAGGGCGTTATGGGAACACATGATGAAGATGCCTTTAACTACTTTAAGCACACCAAGGTGATATGTAGATTATGCCCCAGGGTACACCACAAGTTCCCAACACTCTTTGCTCACCACCAGAAAACCATCACTATGGATACCCAACCACATTTAATCCCAACTAGTGTTGATGGTGGCAGAGATGAATTTCGTAATAGTTTCAGCAATAGAGAAATTGTGAGTTTCATTGGGGGTGTGGATCTGTGTGATGGCCGCTATGATACAGAAGAGCATTCCTTGTTTCGAACAATAAATACTGAATCCCATGCTCAAGACTTTTATCAGACAAACATTGGCGGTGCTAGTCTTCTCAAAGGTGGCCCCAGAGAACCTTGGCATGACGCTCATGCTTGCATTACTGGTGAAGCTGCTTGGGATGTGTTGGCTAACTTTGAGCAACGGTGGACTAAACAATGTGATCCTTCTTTGCTAATTTCCACTGGTGCCATCCCAGATCTCATTCGCCAGCCTTCTCTCAAGAATGTGAACTCTGGAGGGGATTGGAAAGTTCAGGTCTTTCGATCAATTGATCATGCGTCTGCCACCACAATGCCAAATGGTGTTTCTATCGAGAGCAGCATCCACGAAGCTTATGTCGAAGCAATTAGGCATGCAGAGAGGTTTATCTACATCGAGAACCAGTATTTCATTGGAGGATGCCATTTTTGGGAGAAGGATAAACAATGTGGCTGCAGGAACCTGATCCCTGTGGAGATTGCACTTAAGGTGCTTAATAAAATTAAAGCAAAAGAAAGATTTGCAGTGTATATTGTAATACCAATGTGGCCAGAAGGATTACCTGAGAGTGAACCAGTTCAGGACATACTGCACTGGACTAGACAGACAATGGGAATGATGTATAAGCTTATTGGAGAAGCAATTCAAGAGAGTGGTGAGCCAGGGCATCCACGAGATTATTTGAACTTCTTCTGCCTCGCCAACAGGGAAGAGCACCGCAAAGGAGAGTTTGTTCCTCCTTACTCCCCTCAACCAACAACCCAGTACTGGAAAGCTCAAACACAAAGGAGATCCATGGTTTATGTACACTCCAAGCTGATGATAGGTATGGAGTTGTCCTTAATTATTTTCGTTTCTCTTGCAGCTATGCATATTTACTTTTCGATGACAAAATACTCATTATTGGTGGTGGGTGCTTGGCGTCTACTGTCCAGTGGATGATACATACATGTTAATAGGCTCTGCTAACATAAACCAGCGATCAATGGATGGACAACGGGACACTGAGATAGCAATAGGATGCTACCAGCCCAAATGCTCTGGAAACAAAATGACAAATGGAGATGTTCATGTATATCGGATGTCCCTCTGGTATGAGCACACTCAGCGCACTGAAGAAGTTTTCTTAGAGCCGCAAAGTTTGGATTGTGTAAAGAGAATCTGTTCAATAGGAGAGGAGATGTGGAGCATATACAGCAGAGAAGATATAGTAGATATGGAAGGTGTCCATTTAGTGAACTACCCTGTCCATGTTTTGAATAATGGTTCTATTGAAGATCATATGGAAAGTGGTGGTACTTTCCCTGACACCACAACTCCTATCAAAGGGAAGAGGTCCAAGATACTACCACCCACTGTTACTACTTAGTCAAGATAAAAATGTATAAGCATTAACCTACTACTTAGTCAAGATAAAAATGTATTAACCATTTAACCATGTTCAATTTATTACCACATTTGAAAAATAACTCAAAAAAATTAATTTGCTAAACAATTTTTATGAAAAAAAAACTCCATAAATTCAGTCCAGCTAATGTATGAATATTTTGTGCATGGAATCAACTCCCCATAAAACAAAGAAATAGCATTTGAGATATGTATTTAAAGGGAAAGACCACCATTACATGTTTTTTTTTGTGGGGGAGGAGGGGGGGGGGGGAAGGTTGCACAACCAAGAAAAGAAAAGGATCCTGAAATTCATGACAAGAATGCTAGATTACTTTGTGTCAATTAAAGCTCAAAGACCTACATTCATAGCAACAGGCTTGTAATGAGTCATTCCACTGGACCTAATATATATATACTCACACTTCAATCAGAATTAGCATAAAACCTTGCAACATACACAGAGACTTCAGAGACAAATGATGTAATGAAGACACCCAAAGCATGTTTCATTTGGCTGGGTCTGATTTCACTTTCACTGGTTTGGTGGGAGGAAATCTCCCCTCAGTACCTTCCAAGGACCATAATAGAACTTCGGTTTCATGAGGGGGACTGCTTCTCCTGGGTGATCTTCCCAATATTTCTCCTGTTCAATACAACAGAACCAAGATCTCAAGTTATTGCGGTATTTTGGCTCCAAACATGAATTTTTCATGTGATTGAAAATAATCAGTTGCAATAAAGAAAATTTTATTGTGAAATCAAATGCGTGCATAGCCAAATTCCTGTATACACTGCCATGGAGATTTTTTTTGGGGAACCATCCTCCATCAACGTTACTTACTTATAGTTTCTGTGATATTCTTTATGTTGATTTTCATATTAGACATGGATGGAAATATCAGAAGAAGAAACCAGTTTTGTCCATGAAATGGCAGAGCATAGGGCAAAAGAGGAATGAACAAAGATTATCAAGTGATACGGAATCAAAGTTTTAAGTTCGACAACATAATGGAGCTATGATCCGTATAAGCAAAAATTCCTTAATTCAAGTAGATCCATATCCATCCAGCTTTTGTCAGAATAGCAATGAAAGAAGCAAGGATACTTCCCACCGAGGGAACAAGAATAAAAAAGTGCCTTATTCTTCACCGAAGTCTACCTCATTAAACTTAAGTGGAAAAATACCATAAAAATATGACTGCTATCTGCTTATCCAAATACCTGCATAATCTTTTGTATTTTTACAGGTTACAAACTCGTGATCAAAATTCTTCACAAGGCATGTGAACTTTAATTTTTGAGAGTAGTGCGTCATGAAAGGAGGTGGTGAAACTTTAATTTTAAGAGTAGCACATCATGAAAGGAGGTGGTGGTGAAGCATAACTAGTGATTTGTATCAATAATGATTGCTACTGACACACAACCGAAGACCTGGCTTTTTGATGCGGGATCTGGGTTGAGAAACCCTAATTAGATCCTCTGTGGACCCACCCAAATAATATGAAAGCTTGATTCAATAAACAGTGGTAGAATTTTAAATAAACTCAAAACTCAACCAGTGATGACAGTTTTGTAATTTCAGCAATGATATATGATGTAGTGGAGAAACAAACAGACCTTGGGACATAAAAGAAATTAAGATTAAATGCCAGGGCTAAATTTGGAAAACCAGAATAAAAGGAAATCAAAACAGAAATGTGGCTTTGAGGTTTTCTTCAACCTCCAGCCAAAACAGGGGCGGTAAACCAGAAATTTTTTGAGTGAAATATCTCACTTATATGAAGGTTTTTCAAGATGGGATTTGGGGAGGAAGATCGCAACTAATAACCCTCTGTAAATCAGGTAGCAACAGATCCAAACAAACAATAGTGAAGTAGAATAAATCCCTGAATTATAAAGTTGGTGATAGAACTAGAAGGGTATGTTGCAGGTTTTTGAATCTCAGTAAATAAGGATTTGTTGAAGGTGAAACTCAAGGGGTAGAGTCACCCTTAGGTATGGAGTAGACTCACCAAATATAAAGGGGAAAGGAGAAAGGGTGAGAGAGATCGAAGGGTTTATGTAAGACTGGGTTTACCACCAGAACAGGGAAATAGAGGAAAGGAAGAAGAAAACCAAAGTTTCCAAATTAAAAAAAAAAATGGTAAACAAGTTTGTCTTTCCATGGAAGCCCACTTATGCCTTGAATAATTGAATAACATTTAATATATAAAAAGGGAAAAAATTATATCTAAACGTGCCCTGGAAAATTTCTGGGTGACTGCTTTTGACTCCTCCCCTCCCCCCCCCCAAAAAAAAAAAAAAATAGCAGATTGCTGGGGAGAGAATTTTTCTTTTTGTTAAATCTTTTTTTTTTTTTTTTGGGAGGAGGGGGAG
This sequence comes from Protea cynaroides, assembly GCA_028583415.1. NCBI lineage: Eukaryota > Viridiplantae > Streptophyta > Magnoliopsida > Proteales > Proteaceae > Protea > Protea cynaroides. The sequence goes on along the minus strand of CM053276.1, from coordinate 112,969,128 downwards.
GAGGGGGGGGGGGTGTTTTTAGAGATCCCACAAAAACAAATCTAGAGACAACGTGATTTCTAATATGGGCATCAAAATAACCAGACTAAGTTACATATAAAACTGTCTCAGCATAAAAAACCACATCTCCCTCACATAAGAGTCGACAACCAACTCTACAGAAAAAACCACATGGTTTGGGCCTCTATATCCACTTTATTGAACCTGGTCTCAAAAATTCTTCCACTTCTCGCATGCCCAGCAACCCAGGACCCAGATAATAGCATGAAAAATTAATCTCCAATACAAGTTTCACTTTACTTCTAGCTCGACAAAGTCTCCCTGAAGTCTCTATGACTTCAAAAAATCCTTGTCACATTTCTATATAGTATTGACATTTCCCATTGGCATCATGGACTGATAAATTAGCATCTTGAGAGTTGACAGACATCTTAGGCCCCGTTTGATAACACTCCAACTCCTTACTTCTTAGTTCCGGAGTTAATCCGGAGTAGAATGGCGATTGATAAATACGGTTCAAGTTTTGACTCCCATGGTGTGAACCGCTCCAAAAATGTCTCTGGAAGCTAAAAAACTAGAGCTAAAAAAACTTACTTCTCTTGCTCCGGAGCTATTACCACTACCGACTACTATCACCACCACTAGCACTGCCATCATCACCACCACCCCTCCACCGCCACCATCCCCACCACCACCCACCACCCACAGCCGCCGCTACCACCACCACCGCCACAACCACCCCACCACCCCCCCGCCACCACCACCACCACCCACCACTTACCACCGACGCTGCCACCACTTACCACCATCGCCGCCACCACCATCGTCGCCACCACCACCACCTACCACCACTGTCACCACCACCACCCACCCATCACCTACCACCACTGTCGCCACCACCACCCACCCATCACTTAGGGCTCCGTTTAATAACACTCCAGCTCCATACTTCTTAGCTCCGGAGCTAATCCGGAGTAGAATGGCGATTGATAAACACGGTTTAAATTTTGACTCCCATGGAGTGAACCGCTCCAAAAATGTCTCTGGGAGCTAAAAAACTGGAGCTAAAAAAACTTACTTCTCTTGCTCTGGAGCTATTACCACTACTGAATGCCATCACCATGCCATCATCACCACCACCCCTCCACCGCCACCATCCCCACCACCACCCACCACCCACAGCCGCCGCTACCACCACCACCACCACACACCACCACCACCACCACCCCAGCCGCCACAGCCGCCACCACCACCGCTGCCACCACCATCACCGCTGCCACCACCATCACCCACCACCTACCACCACCTATGCCACCACCACCGCTGCCACCACCTACCACCACTGCCACCATCACCTACCACCACTGTCGCCACCACCACCCACCCACCACCTACCACCACTGCCTCCACCACCACCATCACCACCACCACCCATCCCCACCAGCAGCACCCACCACCCACCACCCCTGCCTCTACCACCACTACCATCGCCACTAGCATCGCCACCACCACCCCCCACCAGCACCGCCGCCATCACCACCCACCAGCACCGCCACCACTACCCCCCCCCCCCACCGCCACCAACACCACCACCACCAATTTTGGAAGCAGTCTTTTGATTTTGGAGCAGCATTATCAAACAGCATTCTACTCCAAAAATCTTGATTTTAGAAAAGAAGTAGAAAACGACTCTGGACCAAAAGTAGCTCCATGCGAGCTGGAGTGTTATCAAATATGATTACCCATATCAAAATGCGACCATTGATGTTGCACGTCCATCAATAATTCCATTTACAGGCCGAACAAAATACAAGTGGATAAAAGAATATAACAAGCATAGCTACACAACCCATCAAGGGAAGATGAATTCTTTCAACAATCAATAATCCGATGTTCATAATCTATATATGAGGGAAAGGAGGAAATGAAAAAGGAACAATTATTCAGTCTGAGAGAATATGAATGACAAGTGTTACCTTGTGGAGTTGCTCTGTCATAGCAGATCCAATGACCCCAGTATAGAACGCAGCGACATAGATGGCGACGAGTGGTGTGAAAGATTTCGGCCGCCTGTATGGCTCAATCATGTCCCAAAGGAAAGTTTTCTCCCACTTTGTGTACAAGTAATCTGCATATTTCCGCCACAGGTAGCTAGTCATTTCCTTCTAACAGAGGCCTGCAAACTCTAAATCTAGATAGAGTGAGCAAAGTCTAGCTTTACGCAATTAACCAAATCAAATAATAACGCTAATGACCAAATTTGAATTTGATGATAAGTAACTTTTCCAAGCATCTGCACTCTGCAGCACTTGATCAATTCTAGAGAACACAATAGATAGCCAAACTCAACGGAATTTGGGAGGTGTAACAGTAAAGCAACCTAATTACCACTTAAAATTCCCAAATTAAATAATGGAACGACTTCTGCAAGAATTATAAAAATCCACCTAACTCCTCTCTTCTTCAAAAGGCAAAACCAACAAGACGAATCAATTTTAGTTGCTATTCAAACTCGAATACTCAACACCCGTCCAGCACCAGTAGAATCGTATTGGATTTATGAATTTAGGGATCAATACCCATAGTTTCTAAACAACCAAACTGGTTTGTTGGGGTTCTTAGGTTAGGTCAGATAATCTGACACCAATTACCGCCAGGAGACAAACAGATTTCGAATGTAAATCCTCAATAGGCGCTATCAGGAACAATAAGAGCTAAATACCTCGATATGCCAATCACCAGAGTCGAAGCAATTCCAAGAGACAGATAGATCCTTACTTGACTGCACAAATCAATAACCTCGAACCTCAAAATGTAACAGGATGACAGTAGTTCTCCGTAGTTCTCCATGGTGACATGATTTTGTTTTTGTTTTTTATTTTTTCTGTTGGAACCTGGAAGTAAAATTTAAGTATCTGTATCGGTATCGGTATCAGTATCAGTACTGGATAAGGTATCGGCCGATTTCGAATTTTTTTTTTTTTTTTTTTTTGAACCTTCCTTTTGTTTAAGCATGTTGCAACGAAAGTGAATCAAATCAAAATCAAAATAGTTAACTTTGGTAATCATTTGCTAATATGACTGTAGAATTAATTTTAAAACGTTTCAATTGTAGTTATTAATTTTTATTACATTTTACAATCAGATTTTTTTTTTAAGAAGAAAAATAATGATTCCATTTGAAAAATATGATTATCATATTAAGTAAGAGTTTAAGGTGTTGGTTAATAATGCCATTTAAAATGTTTTTTTTTTCTAAAATAAAACTATGATCATGCCTCACACAGTGTTAGAGCATTCCATCCATCATATGGAGGGGACAAGGGTTACATGTTGTATCCATAGTTAATAAATTTATGTACTATAAGTGAATAATACGTGAATCGTATTATTGTGTCAAAGAAAACGACTTTTGTACAAACTATTGCATTGATTTGTGATTTTTTTTATATTGAAATGTATTATACACAAATAATATGCATTTAATATATTAAACATTTAATAAGTAAAAATAAAATAAAAAAGTAAAACAAAAAAATTTTTCCACGGTCTCACTCCCACCCCTAGTTAATAAAATAGTGTCTAATATGCAAATTATACACAATACTGGATTTTAAAATATGTATTTTTACGAACTATTTCATGGATTCTCAAAAAATTGCATTTTTTTATATTTAAACGTATTAAACACGATTTAAACATGAAAATAGGAATTAATTAAAAAAATCCCCCTCTCTCCCTTTTTTTCTTTTTCTTTCCTATATTCGTTTTTTCCTCAAATCCCTAAACCCCGTTACCAAATGAAGTCTTCTCGTTTTGATATGTGTTTTATGTAAATGAGATGACAATTTTGTGTGAATTTCATGGATTGCAAATTTTGTTTGTATATGAATTTGTATTTATATGTTATTATTTTATTTGTTAAATGATGTATATGTCTATTATATAGTGAATATATTTCAGTAAAAATGTTACCGCATATGTTTTTTGAACCAGATTTTCAATCCCCGTATTGAAGTCTGATTTTGTTTAATGTATGTATGTATCTGTATCTGATTGGAGTTTGGATGGCCGGAAAGTGCAACTGAGGTAGCTAAAATCAAGAGCAAAAGTTGGATTTTTTTCAAATTGCAGAATTTTTCAAATCTTGATATCTAGTGATAACCTTCTCAATCAACATAAAATTTGGAAAATCTTACCTTTTTTTATATAATTGACATCCAACGGAACGGTCGAATGTTGGACGGCCATTAAAAGTGTTTTATGGTGACCAAATCCTTGAAACAAATAGGGACAAAGAAAGAGGAGCGGATGAGAAGCTAATGTTATTAAAAAAAAAAACATCGATTTTACCATTTTACCTTCACTTAAACACACGGTCTTTAAAATCTTTGCAAAAACAAGCAAAAAACACTTTTTGGTAAAAAATCAAAAGAAATCTTGATATCTTTTTTTTTTTATTCTTTTCATAAACAACACTAAAAAAATACCAAACATATACAAAAACAAAAACATGTTTGGAAAAAAATAATAATAATAATAAATAAATAAATAAATAAATAAATAAATATATATATATATATATAACCCATGTTGGAAAAGTAAATTCATTGTTAAGCATCTCTTTTGTTCATACGTAAACACCATCAATCCAACATACCAATATATAGCCGAGAGACGGATAGAAATCCTCTCATGTCGTTGCATGGTTGGCACGACTGGGCAATTGGAGACAATTTGGGTCCCCGAGAGACCAACTATTAATACATCAAAACTAATAATGATGAGGAACTACCTCTTGTATAGTCAAGAAAACTATATTGACCTTAATTGTCAATAAGGAGGTGGTGGTAATTTCACTGCTCTATGTGAAAAAGCACAACTGCACAGGGATTGGATGGAAATCCTCTCTTGTCGGTATGAATCTCGGATGAAAGCCAGTTGTGTGATCATGGCTGGAGCAACTGGCGACATGATTTTTAGGGATACCCAAATCGTCTCCGATCATTGGAGAGGCGCTAGCTGTGATTGCATGGCTAACGTGATTGACCAAAGGAGGGAATGAAATCATCTCCTGCAAGCATATCCACAGGAAACGTTGCTGCCTTGGTTGGATGCACGCCACATGGCTGCGTTGGTATTCGTTGTCTCAAGACCACAAAGTCACAAGATAAAGAAACTGAACCGTGTCACACTCGGAAAAACAACTTAAAGGGAAGGGAGAAAAAAAAAACATGAACTCTCACTGGCATAGATTCGAACACTTCATATGTAGGTGTGAGGACAAAGATGGAAATCTTTTGAAGTCGCCACCTAGATTTAGGTCTAGGACCTTAGAAATGTGAAATCTCACCCCAAGGTAAGACTTCGATTGACTCATGACCCTTAGATTGGAATTCTGGTCCATCAGAGATTGGGTAAGTGTCAGGTTACGGTTATGTGTCAGGTTACGGTTATGGGAAGGGGTTAGGCACCCAAACCGCCCGATCGAAATCGGTCTCCTATACCTTTCCTATGCTAGACTCTATTTGCTAAGCCAAACCAAACCAAGGGGTTTGATATCATTGAACCGAATCTGTATCCATCAGATTGCCTACGTATCACGGAATTATTCCAAAAATCAGGTTCACCATCGTAGTTCAGGTGTGATTAAAGTTTATGGATGTGATTTATGCTTGTGCATGATTAAGTTTATTGTTCAAGTTGAAATTTATGCTTGAAAGGTTGAGAAATCCTATGGGTTAGGATCTGGATAGTCCATGTGGACTGATAGATAGTCCTAGTGGATCTAAGAATAACCCTATTTGGGTTGAAATGTGGATAATATCCTAGTGAATCTATAGATAGTCCAAGTGGACTAAGATGTGGATAACCCTATTTGGGTTAAAATATGGGGGATATCCTAGTGGATCTATGGATAGTCCGAGTGGACTAAAGTATGGGTAAATATCCTAGTGGATCTATGGATAGTCCAAGTGGACTAAGCTGTGGATCCGAATTTGGGCTTCTCCCAAATGGCCTACGTATCCTAGGGTTTGACCTAGGAATCAGAATCCGCGTAGTTCGGGAAAGATATGAAGCTTTGAAGTTCTAACGATTATTTTGCATGCAAGTTTGCATGGGACCCACTGGTGACTTCTACCCGGGATTTTTTACGTCCACTTTGTAGAACATCATGAATGAAGAATAATGGTCTTGGAATCATCTGAATCCGATGTAGAACGGGAAAGATATGAAGCTTTGAAGTTCTAACGATCATTTTGCATGCAAGTTTGCATGGGACCCACTGGTGACTTTTACCTGGGATTTTTTTACGTCCACTTTGTAGAACATCATGAATGAAGAATAATGGTCTTGGAATCATCTGAATCCGATGTCGGATGATCAAGATATGATGATTTGAAATTCAAACGATCCGACTTAGGATAATTTGCATGAAGGCCCCTGGGATTATTTATAATAATTTCAGAAACCTCCCTTATATGTATCATCCGACTAAAATGGTCATATCTTCCTCATTTGATATCGGAATTGAGCAATTCTGGTCTCGTTTCGAAGATAATTCTATGACGTATGCATTTATGCAGATAATAGACCATGACCCTGCTGTGGGGATCAGTGAAAATCACAAATTTTTGGGTTAAAGATCAAAAACCTGCCATATTGGTTCACTTATGCCGAGGGTGGCAAAAATGGGATGCTTACAGTAGGCTAATAAAATCACCAAGCCATGAGATAGTTCACCAAACCGTGAACAACAAAAATTATGAAAGAAGAAAAGATAAGATGAGAAATGACAATAATAATAATAATAATAATTGAAAAAAGAACAGGGTAGTACCTGTTGCCCCAAATTAGTAGCAGCAAGAGTTGCAGGGTCCTACTCCTTGGTCAGCACTGGTGGTGGTGCCTCTTTCTTTCCTTTACGGCAGCGTCGATGGCACTGCTCTTCTTACCTCCACGACAACCAGATGGGAAGCAGAAGAAGATTGGTAGGTATATTAGGTTGGGGGGAGGTGTAGCAGGTGGAGGGTGAATGTGGTTGAATGCGAATTGGAGTTGAGATCTAAGGTGCCGAATGGGTTGCCGGAATTGTTCTGAATATGCCAGAGGGAAACCCGGGGGTTGAGGATGAAGGGGTTGTAGGAATTTTGCAGGATTGATGAGGACTAATGGAAGAAATTGGGAAGAAAATGAAGATGGTTTTGGAAGGGCGAAGGTCGATTTGCAGAGGGGTGATGAAAAATGAAGGGAAGCAGAGGTGGATGACGTGGAGAAAGGAGACGGAGAGGACGGCGGCGATGGTACTTACTGGGGAGAATTCGGCCGGCAAAGGGTAGTTGCACAGGGGACGGGAAGAAGGTCGATGATGGAGGGTTGGAAGAAGGACGGAGGATAGAGTGTGACACGGTTCAGTTTCCGTGTCCTGCGGCTTTGTGGTCTTGAGACGTCCGATACCAACACAGCCACGTGGCATGCATCCAACCAAGGCAGGCTCGCACGAGACGATTTCATTCCCCGAAGTAGATGATTTGGTTCAGGGATCTCCCTCCCAAAATGGGAAATAGTACGAAGGCAGAAAGAAAACGCCATACAACTGAACTTTTAATTACGGCCCCTAAGTCAGTGACTCCTGAAGCGGCGGGACAAAGAAGAGTACTATGCATTGAGTTTAAAAAGTAGATGGGAATCCACAAAAATCTGTAACTTAAATGAGACCAATGGAACTGCAATTTTGCAGGCATGTCTCTGTACAATGTTCTTTTCCTCCCTTCCCTGGCATGAATTCTGGTTCCATCCAAACAGTTTTGGACTTTCGGCTTCAGAAAACTTCTCTTCTCATTTCAGGTACTGCCCAATTAATCTCTTATGTAGAGGTGGTGGTAGCAAACTATGAGTGCCATCTTCTTCCCTCTCTTGGTTAATGAATACCATAACTTGTGTTTCCTGTCTTACTATTCTGATGCTGATTTGAGTAACTGATGTTTTTGATTTCTTTTTCACCATCAGAAAAATCATTTCCTTATGGCCTATAGATTAGGTTGGTTGTGATCTTCGTAGGCATGTCTATCGCTTTCTGTAATACCACCTGATTTTGACTCCAGTAGTCAAGAACTGACTGATTATATTCTTCTGTTTCCTAAGCTGTGTCCAATTCCAATTTCTAACCAGATTTTCTGTTCTGCAGGAGGCAAAATCATATGATCCAAGACTCAGTAGGGATTCTCTGATATCAACGTGTGACGAACAGAACCGAAACCACTTGGATATTTTGCAAATATACACTTTTTATGGGAGGGTGGGAGAATAGGTGGCAATATACATAATTTGCTCATTCAAAAATCAAAAGTTGTTCATCAATTGAACAGAATTCATAGAGGGCTGATCTTTTAGTTGAAAATTCTTATTATTGGAAAAAATCTTTCATTTTGTTCTATATATCCTTGAAAGTACGGACAATTCCTGCTCTGTTTACGTCTAAAGGAAACCCACTTTCCAGACTGGAGTCCAATCAAAAGGTCAAGTGGCCTACAGAACTCTTTTAAGTCTTTTGTTCTACAATCTGAACAATTCCATAGTACATTTTTTTGGCCAGACTATGAGATCCATATTTAATCGTGTGTTTTTTACCCCCTCCCCAAAAAAAAAAAAAAAAAAAAAAAAAAAAAATCCACTTCTTTCTTCAGATTGTTAGCATTATCAAGATTAGATCTTGTTTTTTATATATCTGGTTATTCCTTGTATGCTATTAAATTGTTTCCTTTGTTAGAATATCTTGTTAGGAAACTATCTTGCAATTTATTTTGTTTTCATATTCTCCATACCTGTCGTTTGGATAGGCTCTTCTTCCTCTCCCCTTCTCTGATTGTAGTTTGGTCGCAGCAACCATATGCTGTCTATGGAGGAAAACTAATCCTCCCTGAATGCTTCTGGGTGTGTACCTGATTCTGCCGCTGATTGGAATGGTTGAGCGATCTTCTTCTTGCAATCTGCTGTTATACTTGCTATTTGTCGTATTAATTGAAATCAACGACTGCTCTTATCTGCCGAAGAAAAAAATCACACTTCACGACCTGTGTCTTTGAATCTGTTCTTCCGCCTCTGCTTTCTGCCCGTAGAAGACGACTCATCAAAGGTTCGATTGTTCCGTCTCTGGTCTTCTCCTCCACGTCTGGTCGTCGCCTCTGTTTGGTATTTCTCTAAAGTTTTTTTTTTTTCGTTTCCTGGTACAAGGGTTTTTCATTAAGTCACGGTTTGTCTCCTCTGATTATTTTTTTTCTTTCTTGAAATACCCCGGATTCAAATCGTCTCCTGCGGTAAAAGGTTCTTGCCGCCGATCTAAGAGAGTTGGGTTCAATCTGACCGCCTGCCAATACATTGGGGGGTGGATCAGCTGAAATCCGACCCTTGACAGGCAGGACCGCAGGAAAGGATTTTAATACGAAATACCCCTGCCTTATACCTATCTATTTATCCGGTTTGTTCTATTTTCATCTCTTCTTCCAAATTGAGCCCGGTTATTTTAATCTAATGTCTATTTAGTCCTGCCCTGAATCTTATCTAAAATTACAGTACTACCATTACATATTCCTTTACTATAGCTGATTCTTATTGATTGAAAGTTTTAATTGAGATTAGAATTGCGGCTACTGGTCTCGGCACTGTTGATTGAAAATTTTAATAACAGAATATAAAGATTCTTATGTACAAATTACCTCCATCAAATTAAAAGAAGTATTCAGTTATTTGTCATGGGCCCAAGCCATTAAGACTTATATTCACTCTGAAGGCAAACTTAAATATTTGATTGATGACCCTCCATCTATGGATCTCAAGGAGTCTACCTCTATAAAGAACTATGATGATTAGATGTGTGAAAATTTTATCCTGCAAACTTGGTAATGGGGAAGCATTATCAATCTATTGTATCTAATGTGATGTTTCATGAGACTGCCAAGGGCATCTGGAATGATCTTAAAGAGAGTTATGCACAAGAAAAAAAAATATCTCTTGGGTTTATGAGCTATATAAAAGAATCTTCAATTATTCCCTATGGGCGACAAGTCCCTCAATGCCTATTACAGTGGATTCAAGGGTCTTCCTGAAGAACTTCATGTTGTTCAGCCACTCACCACATACATCACCTAACTAAAAGCTCAATAGTCAAAATTCCATGTTGCTAAATTTTTTGTTGGCCTTCCACCAGAATAATAGGCTTTCAAAACTCAATTATTATCTAGTGAGAAGATTCCTACTCTAAGCGAGATATTTTTCCATCTCCAATGGCTGATGCCTTCCAGTAGTACCATATCTCCACAAGATAACTCTGCGTTATTTGCCGGCCGAGGACAAGGTTCCTTCCCTAGAGGTTGTGGCTCAGATAGAGGCCGTGGGTCATATGGTTGTGGCACTGAACGACCACAGATTGATAAGACTAATCGTTATTGCACCCACTGTGGGAAAATGAACCATAATGTTGACAAATGCTGGGTCAAGTATGGTAAACCAGAGTGGGTTGAGGCACTGGTTAATTCTGCTATTATAGAAGAAAGTCCGGTACCCATGACGACTACTGCCCCGGCTCCTCCAGTTCCTACCAGCGCTACAGTTCCTCTTGCACACACAATTTGATGCGTTACTTCAAAGAGTACAATAGCTTGAGCTGCAGTCCTCTCCATCCAACTCCACCACCCTTGCCCACACAGGTACAAATGCATTACTTTCCACTACTACTCCTACTCCTTGGATACTTGATTCCGGTGCTTTGTGTCATATGACTGGTGAGTCTCACAACTTTTCTTCTTTTAAAGACACTATTTCATCTATACCAGTATTTCTTCCTAATGGTTCCTCAATAGTGAAGCTTGTGAGTTAGGAAAGCATCATAGGATTGTTTTTCCTGCTCCTCTTACACCTTGTAGTGCTTCCCCTTTTAGTTTAATTCATTCAGACATTTGAGGCCCATGATGTGTGCTCAACAGACTTAGTTCTTGTTATTTTGTAACCTTTGTAGATGATTATTTCAGGGTAACCTGGCTCTATTTGCTTAATGATCGATCTGAATTCCTCTCTATTTTTAAAGGTTTTTACAAAGAAATTCAAGTACAATTTAATAAGCAGATTGGTGTTTTTAGGTCTGATAACGCTCTTGAATACACCCAAACTGCTATATCTGATTTTTGTTATGAAAATGGTATTCTTCATTATACTAGTTGCTCTTATACCCCTCAACAAAATGGGGTCGCTGAGCGCAAAAATAGACATTTATTAGAAGTTGCCCGTTCACTTCTTTTTCATATGAATGTTCCAAAATATTTTGGTGTGATGCCCTGCTTACAGCCTGTTTTCTTATTAATCGAATGCCATCATCTGCTCTTCAGGTTCCTTTCTCCATGCTTTATCCATCTGTTCCCCTTTTTCTTGTTACCCCTCGCGTGTTTGGGTGTGTTTGCTTTGTTCATATTTTTCGTCTTGGTCAACCTGATAAATTATCCCCCTGGTCTCTGAAATGCATTTTTCCTTGCTACTCCCGCACCCAAAAGGGCTACAGGTGTTATGACACAGTGACCCACTGACATTTCATTAGTGCTGATGTTACCTTCTTTGAGGATTCGTCCTATTACTAACCTTTGCTACACCTTCACCCCTTCCTGCTTCCCTTGTCCCTTTACCCCTTGTTAGTCCTCCTATTGACCATCCAAACCCCACCCCCTAACAAACCTCCTTCTCCTACCCCATTGCAGGTTTACCAATGACGACCTTGGCCTGGTCCTCCTGTGGATGCTGCTCCGCCCACTGATCTGCCTATTCCTGGTACTGAGGTCCCTCTTGACCTTCCTCTTGCCCTTCGCAAAGGTATGCGTTCCTCTCACCCTTCTCATCGTTATCTAATTGATGAGTTTGTTACTACCGCCCATCTCCCTTCCCTCTTCCATAATCTTATGTTGTCCTTGTCTACTACGTTTGTCCCCACCACCTATGTCCAGGCTTTGTCCCACCCAGGGTGGAAGGCGGCCATGGATTCGGAGATGGATGCCTTGCTCTCCCGCTGTACTTAGAGTCTCGTTGATTTTCCGCATGATAAATCTATTGTGCGCCATCGCTGGGTTTATACAGTTAAACACAACCCTGATGGGACAGTTGACTGGCTCAAGGCTCGCTTGGTTGCAAAAGGCTTCACTCAAACTTATGGTGTTGATTACTTCAAGACCTTCTCCCCGGTTGCTCTTCTCAACTCAGTTTGCCTCATTATCTCCTTGGCAGTTAATCATGATTGGCCTCTTTTTCAGCTGATATCAAAAATGCCTTTTTATATGGTGACCTATCAGAGGAGGTCTATATGGAGCAACCTCTGGGGTATGTTGCTCAGGGGAGATGTTAACAAAAGTCTTCAAACTACATAAGGCTATTTATGGTCTCAAACAGTCCCCCCATGCCTAGTTTGAGAAGTGCAGCTCTATCATTACTCAATGTGGATTCTCTCAGTGCTACTCTGATCATTCCATATTTGTTCGACGACGGGCTTCTAAAGTCATTATCATAGCTGTTTATGTAGATGATATTATAATTACAGGAGATGATGTGGCAGGTATTACTGAAGTCAAATCTTATTTAAATGCTCACTTTCAAATGAAGGACTTGGGTTTTTCACTATTTTTTGGGCATTAAAGTGGTTCGTTGCAGCAAGGGTATTAGTTTGTCTCAGAGGAAGTATGTTCTTGACCTTTTAACTGAAATAGGTCTTCTTGGTGCTAAACCGGCTGATACTCCCATGGATCCTCATTAGAAACTGGAGACTAGTGATAGCCTTGACTTTCTTGATGTCCATCAATACCGACGACTTATCGGTAAACTTATTTATCTAACAATTACTCGACCTGACTTGTCATTTGCTGTGAGAGTTATTAATCAGTTCATGCAAGCTCCAAAACAAAGCCATTGGGATGCCGCCTGCCGCATTTTGAGATACTTGAAGAAGTCTCCAAGGAAAGGTCTTATCTACCGGTGTCACAAAAATATTGATATCACAGGGTATTCTAATGTTGATTGGGCTGGAGCTGATGGTGATCGGCACTCCACCACTGGTTATTGCACATTTGTTGGAGAAAATTTAGTTACTTGGAGAAGCAAGAAGCAAACTTCTATATCCAAGTCTAGTGCTGAGGCAGAATATAGGGCTATGGCTCACACTTGTGCTGAACTTATGTGGATGAAATATCTTACAAGAGTTGAGATTTCCTATGAGTCAGCCAATGACTATGTTTTGCGACAACCAGGCCACCATTTACATTGTCAGCAATCCAGTATTTCATGAGCGCACTAAACATATTGAGGTTGACTGTCATTTTGTTCGTGATGCTGTTCAAAAGAAGCTTCTGGTTTCACCGTTTGTGCCCACATCAAGCAATTGGTTGATATTTTTACCAAGCCTCTGTTTGGTCCTGGATTCCAGGAGTCTTGTTCCAAGCTGGGCATGGGTGATCTATATGCTCCAGCTTGAGGGGGGGTGTTAGCGTTATCAAGATCGAGGTACAGCTCATAGCAATATCGCTATGAGCTGTAGATCGTGTTTTTTATGTATTTGGTTATTCCTTGTATGCTATTAGATTGTTTCCTTTGTTAGAATATCTTGTTAGGAAACTATCTTACAATTTATTCTGTTTTCATATTGTAAACAGCATTATAAATACAAGGAGTAAGGAGGGAGGAGAATAATGTCCATTCACTCTTCTCCCTTAGAGTCGATTTTTGTCTCTTCTTTCTTCTTTCTTTTCTTCTCTTGTCTCACGACTTCAGTTTCTGTTTATTATTTGTTCTCAAGTTGCTACACAGATAATGATACTATTTTCTTATATTCAAACATTGGCAGTCACCCTAGAGAGACAGACAGAACTTGGCTTGAAACATGGAGAAATGACTGCAGTGGAGTTGCACTATAATGGCAGTCACAATGCGCAGGTTACTGCTTGAATCCATCCATCTTGTTCAGTTTAATTCATAGTCAACTTTCAAACCTTGTCATCTCCCACCATGCTAATTATTTTCCTTGTCTTTTGACTTCAGAATGAAAATTGAATCTCGAAGGAGATCAGCAGCACGTAAACTGATCCTTTTACCAATATGTGGTTTTTTTATGGGATATTTTGTTGGTTCTTCATTTCATACGGTTATGACATTGAAGGTAGTTTTTCTCTAGATAACAAAATGTGAAATGAGAATGCATATGTTGCTTTATGTTTCAAAGGGAATCATTGGGTTGAATCAAGCCTCCCCTCTTCGCAGATAGAGTTGCCCAGGCATGTGCAGAACGCATGGGATTACAAATATTTGGAGAACGTTGATCCACTGTTCTTTTGTGAACAGATTTTTGTAAACTCAAAAAGGGATCCATTGTTTACCTCAGAAACCAAGTATGCTAATCTGGGCTCTAAACCAAAACAAAGCAGAAAGGTATGTGTTTTATGCCTGGCCATGTGAAAGTGTAAGAAACAGAGCCAGACAAATGACTTTCAAATCCTCTGGATTTCAGGCTGCACACAAAGTAATTTTAAAGAGATCATCTTTAAAATCACTAAGTATGCGATCATTAGACCTTTTATTGCCATGTTGCAGTTAAATGATTGATATGTTTTGTGCCTTGGTTCGCTTTATGAGTTGAAGATGGCTGATACTGTTTGATATCTAAGCCTGTAAACTTGAATCCATGTCCAGATATATGTGCCAACAAATCCACGTGGAGCTGAGTCCTTGCCTCCTGGTATTATTGAATCTCAGTCAGATTTGTATCTCCATGGCTTGAGAGAAAATTCTAAAGAGGTATGATTTCTTCAATTTGTGTAGTTGCCCAGGAAAATTTAGTTCATTTTGTTTAGTAAGACCTCAGGTTTCTATGATTTGTCTGCTTTCAATTTAGAATTGGTTAATGTGCTGAATAGTTTGTGACTTGTTTTTTTGCTTCACTTTTGAAGCATTTGGTGGCAAAACCAAAGTATCTGCTGGTTTTAACTGTCGGATATCTTCAAAAGGACATGGTTGATGATATTATCTCAAAGGTAACCTTTCATAGCAATAGATTTTGTTTTTCTTCGTTATTTTCGTTATCTGGTTTACTTCCATGGTGAGAAGTCATTCCATCTTTGTTGTTTTAGTTTTCAGAGAACTTTTCGTTTGTTCTATTTCACTATGATGGGAGGACAAGTGAGTGGGACCAATTTGAGTGGTCTAAACGAGCAATTCATGTCAGTGCAAAGAAACAAACAAAGTGGTAGGGCCCTCTCCATTTAGTCTGTTTCTCTTTCACTTGTATATGTTGCAAAAATCTTAGTTTACTTCTTCCTTCTCTTATAGACTTAAACTATCACGTAATCAAGATTCCTGCCCCTAAAAGAGAGGACTATTGCATGTCTCTAGCAAAATTCTGCTGCTTCTAAAGAACCCTTCTTTCATTTTCTTCCTATGTTAGTCTCTTAGTATTTAGCATGCACAATCCTGCATATTTTGACAGTGCTTAGTGAGTTGAGTAGTCAGTAATGTAGGACAAGTCCCCAGCTCAACAAATTAGGAACCAGCCCTATAGGAGGATCGAATCACTAACATAATCAACAAATCCAATCATTAGAACAGCAAGAAGCAATTCTGTCCACAGCGAAACAGTACAAATATGAAATAACCAGCAAATATTTTCATTTGATGACTACCAATTGGATGGCTAGAATTGGCTCAATCTTTCATCAAATTTAGGCCTTCTAAGGAGGAATATGCTCTCAAAATTGCAAGCAATTCTAATGGTGGAGATATGACAGCAACAAGTTTCAGCAAGAATACCACATGAACAATAAAACATGAACAGTGTTTTGTGTCTTTGGGGTTTTTTTCTTTTTCATGTAACAAACAAAGGAAAAAGAGTCAATAATGGAATGGAAGAAGAATAGAACCTTAGGAGTCCCACCTGAGGTTGACCGAGTCCCAAGCCCACTTGACATTGCAATGGCAAGCTTTCTTTATTCTTTAATCATCCCTTGCCTTGTCCTTTTCATTCATATAAATAGCCAAAGGTTTGGTTACAAAAATAGAAAGTAGACAATGACAACTCTTGTCGATCAAGTCTTTTTAGAAATAGAAATTCCTTATTACATAGAAAATAGAAACTTCCTATTACATAGAAACTCAAAAATAGAAACTAAGCTAAGATTCTTAAAGCTAATAAAAAAATTTTAAACAATGAAATAGCAATTCACTAGATTAGGAACTTCTAAAAAAAAAAAAAAGAACTTCTAAAAATAGAAAATAGAAACTCTCTAAAAATATTCTAGTTAATGGCTAAACAAAGACTTGCCAAAACTAAAAATAGAAACTAAAAATGATAGAAAGTAAGAAAAAGGAAACTGTCCTAAACATAAAGTTTCTAAAACTGAAAATAGAAGGTATCTTGCTTGGTCAATATTCAATGAAATTAAAAAAAATAGAAGGCTGCCAAAGATTCTCTTCAAAACAGCCTTTAAAATCTGTTGGCACTGTTCACATGAACAGTGTTGGTTGGCTGGTTTTGACCTTTTGTCCCCATTGGCATGGGCTGTTGTTGACAGAAGCACTAGTCAAGCTTTCTTAACAAGTGTAATCTTCTTTTCAGGTGGTATGCCAAGCGATTTCTCCATCCAGATGTCATAGCCCCATATGAATACATATTTATCTGGGATGAAGATCTTGGAGTAGAGAACTTTAATGCGGAAGAGTAAGTACCATTCACCAGTTGGAATTTGGAAATACTAATCTCTCTTTCAGTCATTCTGTTCTATGGAAAATCATAAAATTGCCTTTGCTATTTCCTAATCACCTTTGAGTTGTTGATTTCTCTTAAATCTAGTTAGCATCATGAATTCTTGTGCTTTTCAAACAGGTATATTAAACTTGCAAGGAAGCATGGGTTAGAGATATCACAGCCAGGATTAGAGCCAAAGCATGTCTTGCAATGGTCGATAACAAGGAAGAGGGATGATGTAGAAGTCCACAAGTAAGAAGACTGCAATCATATTCTGAAATAAGCTATACAGCCTGTAGATCAAATTTTGAAATGACTTTTTATGGTTATTGCAGGGAGACCGGTGAGTGTCATGACCTGCTTTTACCACCTTGCACAGGGTAAGTTTATATTGTAGACGATGCCTTCCTGACAGAGCGATAGATGGTGCATTTCCAAATCGTCTTATAATGGAACTACTGCTGGTTAAAATTGTTATAGGTTCATCGAGATAATGGCTCCAGTTTTTTCACAAGAATCATGGCATTGTGTCTGGCACATGATTCAGGTATTTTTATAGTTTCGATCATATTTATATGGTTTCTCAGGAACATTGTTTTTCATGTTTTGCAATAGGGATGATATCAAAGGTGTTGCGCCATTTTAAGTTACTATTAGCTTTTAACAGCTCCATTACACTGCAGAATGATTTGGTACATGGTTGGGGTTTAGATTTCGCCCTGCGAAGATGTGTGGAGGTACAATCTTTTATTTCAGATAGACATTGAAATCTTTGGACATTATGATGACTTGGCCTAATAGACCCTTTTGTGGTAATGGGGAAGTGAGAGGTAGCAAGGAAATGAGTTGTGGCTATGATACATTTCTGAATGGGAGCATTATCCTCTTACACAGTTTATTTGTTGATGATGTTAGAGCTATCAGTCACAGAATTAGTTATATAATACATTATGACATATGTAGTTGTTTGGTATGATTTATGGTACTTATTTATATTTAAAATAAATTGATATAAATGAAAATCTACAAATAGGTTAGAAGGTATCTATCATTATTGTGATAATCTATTATTACTTTTTGATGTCTAATGGTATTAACGAATTATTATTTATGACATATAATTTATTCTCAGAAATGATTTATTATAACTAACTCATAAACATAAATATAAATTATATGAAAGAGGCATTAGGCAGCAGCAAGTGGCACTTTTTTTGCTGGGCTTGCCTCGTAAATATCACCAATTGCTGTAGCAAGACAGTTTATGAAAGATATGCTGGGAAACTTCTTGTTTTAGTTACTGTGAAATCTGTTCAACTTCTTATCTATCAGTGCAAATTTAAAGTTAGATTACATTACACAGTTCAACTCTAACTCACTGGAGCCTTACCCCACTACTTGGGTCAGCCACTTCAATCCCATTTTTCATTTCAACTCTTACAAGGCCTTGTCAAACCCAGCATAAGCTCAATAACAAATTTTCATGATTCATATTTAGGAGTTGCTTCAATGTTTTATGCTGGCCGCCTGTAGACTGCCCCATTTCTTTTCATAAAATTGCAGCTAAACCAATTCCTCCCCTCCCCCCCACAAAAAAAGAAAAACACCCCAAATCAATATAGATGTGGTATCTAGATAGATTGAGAAAAGACTAAGAAGAAACTAAAGAGTAGTAATACTAATACTGGTAGTCGTAAGCTCGGGGTAGGGGGAAGCCAATCATCACATTTGGGACACATGCTCTTTTCTGATGGGGGAATTGCTACCCTCCACATCAGATGACACATGGCAGGGATCCACTGTCTGTCATCTGACAGTATCAGGTTAGCATTTTCATTCTGATGGATTTCAGCTACAGATGAATGTTTGAGAATGACTTTCCACTTGGGATGTTGTGCAGCCAGCCCATGAAAAGATCGGTGTTGTTGATGCCCAATGGATAGAACACAAGGGTGTGCCTTCTCTTGGAGAGCAGGTAAACATACACCTACTGACTTTCAGATCTTCAAGCTGACAATATAAATAGCTTATATGTATAAATATACACATACATCAGATTTGCCCATTTAGGCGCCTATTCACTGGACACTAGCTCTTATACAAAAGTTGATATATTTGCAGGGTAAAGCTACTGATGGAAAGACCCCATGGCAAGCGGTGAGTGATCTGTAACTGCTTTGAGTCAATTTCGACAGTTCCCTTTACTGATTGAAAATGGAATGGCAGTGATCAAATTGGCATTGCTTGTGCTGACCACACATTGGTCCTAGACTCCTAGTGTCATTTTTTTTAATCAAAATTTTATTTCAGACCATGCAGATTAATTGACTCTCTTGGCATTAATTTCAAATGAGATGTGAGGCAAGCCAATCTGATACAGGTTCCATATTTTCAGGTTCGGGAAAGGTGCTTTGATGAATGGAAAGAATTTGAAAGTCGAATGAGGAAAGCCGAACAGGAGCACCTCAATCTGAGCATGCATCGAGTGGATGACTTAAGCTTTTATTTAAAGCATTACTAGTCATGAATGCAATTGCACTGATGAAGACTTTACTAAACAAGAGACTGAGCTAGAATTTTCTTTGACAGTTACCCATTTGGGCTTAATTTTCCTTTAGCACTTCCCTCTTTATTCTTTTTAAATAAAATTTATTATTTTTCATATATCAACTTCGAACGTGTTGTCTTTTATTCTTTTTCCCACCTTGAAGAGTCTATACAAATAGTACGCTTTAATAACAACAGAATCTCCAAGTATCTTCCATTGAGAAATTTTTACAGACAAAGATACTAGAACCTAAATATGAGAAATGTGGAGTTATAGGCTTATACTGGTTTTGTTACTCAGAGAGTAGTATGCAAAATAGTCCGAAGTGTTATACATTAGCTAAAGAAGAAAAAGAGAGGGGGAAAAAAGTGTAATACCAAGTGGACAAAAAAAGTATATTAAATGAATATAAAGAACCTGTAATTCCCCTGTCAAACAAGATATCTCTAGTATAGTACATTGCAAGCTGGAAAAAATTGCCCTGAATACAGCAGACCCTGCAATTCTGAAAAATTCTGAACAAAAAAAAACATAAGCATATAAAATTTAGGAGTGGGGAGCCTTCCACTGTGAACCGCTCGTAGAGCACCAATATCGGAGCACAAGATACACAACAAGATCAATAATTGGTGGATGGAAACAAGGATTATCTTGAACTAGATTCTACTATCTTGTCCTTTGGATCTACAGATGGGGAGGTTTCAGAAAGTTTGAGAGCTTCAATGCCTTTGGGTGGACCAATGCTACATCGAGCCGTGTTATGTGTTGCAATGGCATCTTTTATTCTCTGAAACTGCAGATTGTTTTGACAACTTGATTAATGAATAGCATAATAAGGTTTATATTCATGAATGCATATTAGTGAGTATGAATAACTGAATATGTGTGTGTGTGTGTGTGTGTGTGTGTGTGTGTGAGGGGGGGGAAGTGAATTTTTTTTTTGCTTTGTGTTCTTTTGGGTTCCCACTTCTAACAATGTGAAATCAAGCAAGAGTTTTGGCGGCCTGCCAAACCTTCTCAACCAAAACCGTATTGCTGTAGTTTTGTTAGCACATTGAACTCAGGCTTGCATATCATGCTGTTAGAATATGTTCGATTGGTTCTTCCAGGGAAAGATCTCCGGAGTTGATCGTGCAATTTTGTACCTGCCGAAGGTGCCTTTGGGCCACGGGAAAGTGCCCAGCTGACTTCATCATCGGAGGGGCCTACTGCCCAATCCGAAGTTTGTCCCCCTTTAGTTGTAGTGGAGACGCCCAATTGACCCCGGGGGGGGGGGGGAGGCTAAAACATTCAGTTTCATATCAGGGATCATTGACTACGTAAATAGTCTAGCATCTCCACAAACACAAAAAAGTGCATGTAATCTTAAAAAGTGACACACAGAATGTCCTTTTATATGGAGGATGATGTCTATAATTTTCCTTTTTCTCTTGATTTTTTATTATAGAAGTTGCTACAGAAATATATTGTTGTGGGAATGTTCTTACACATAGAAGGATGAGGAATCTGTTTGGAATCCAAAATAACTTTGGATTAAAATAGGGAAAAGTATACCAGTGATTTCACACATTTGAACATCTTAAATTTGTTTTTATTTTTAAGTCAAGTTGAGGCCTGGGAAAATATAAAGAGAACAAAGTCATAGTAGTGGAGCCCCCTACTATGCATCTAAGTACTTCCAGCTCAACTTCCAAGGGTTCTTTGTTGTTTATTCTCCACAAAATATTCGCTTCAAACTCTTAAAATGGATGGATGTCTAAGTTGGCGGCATGAAATAGGGAGGTTGGGGATGGTAAGAGGCAGGCGAAATGTTAGATGAAGAATCTAATTGAAGAAGTGCTGAAGCAACTCACAGGTCACCTATTAAAAAATTTGGGCATAAAACCTACCTTTGCAAGTGAGCACGAAAATGATTCCAACTGCCCATCTGCTCCACGATAGAAATGAAAGTTAGGAAGCACCTTTACATTCAATCTTTTACACATAGGCTTGTTCTCATCAAAATTCACTTTTAAGAATAAAATGTCAGTGTGTTCTTCAGCAGTCTTGCAGAGCTGACAGGAAATTAAAAACTAATGTCATAACCTGTAACACTGGAATATAACAACAGAAAGATCCTAGGAAAATGATAGGAACATAAGTAACCTATAATAACACAATCATTCATTGAGAAGAGATGCAAGAAAGAACAATCATTCATGCCGTCAACAAATACCACTCGTCTGGAAAATGAGGAGGACAAGAATTAGAAAACAATAAATATATATGATTCACCAAAACCAATGAAACCTTAGCTTGAAACCTGAAAGGAAAAGCATTATTAATGCCTCTTAAACCAACACAAAGATGTATAAGAAAGGAGACATACATAAAGAAGTAAAACCAGATTAACCAAATTTCTTTTTCTTATTTTGGCTTTTTTTTTTTTTGGGGGGGGTGTACAGTGACCATATCAATTACGTATAAGAAAACAGTACGACACTGAAAACATTCTGCAAGCATTTCAAGATGTACAGTATATAGAAATATCAAAAGATTAACATTATATAAAGTGAAATTTATTTTCATAGAAGGGTAATTTGCAGTCAAGCAAAAGAGATCCAATATCTGCACACATTCTAGGAATTGAGTATTATGTATCAAACAGAATCCTTCCTTGAGCCTCCCAGGCAATTGAGGGGCAGTTTATAACCCTATCAATTGTCCTTCCTTCCTTTACGACTATTGATGGGAATTATAAACTGTAATATCTCCATGGTTTCCCGATGGAATGGATGGCAAAGAATCAAAAGCCCCGTAAACAATATCCAGTTCACACTATAATAGGGAGAAGTACTAAACATCTCTAACAACCTCACATTGAGCATAAAACATAAATTACCCCATTTGAAACCACAAGTGCACTGGAACTCAATTAGTTACTCCATTTCAAACCACTATTGCACTGGAACTCACTTAGTTCATGGGAACAAATACTTCATCTTTTAAGGGATTGTCTGTTCCAAATGTTAAAATGTGTAATATCTCCAGATTTTAAGAAACATATCACAGAAACAATTTGACAGAATAGGAACCAAAGGTTTGAAAACAACTTGCATCTTTATCAGTTACAAATACTACCAACAACATCTCTTTAATATCAAAATCTAACCTAAAATAACAGTAACTAGAGATGACAGCGAGGCAGGTTCAGTTTGGACACCCGATAACATTATCAACAGCCAACCTATGCATAAGAACCATATCCACCTCCACTCCATTATGTTTTGAAGACTTTGCCACCTTAGGGGCTTTTCAGCATCAAAACTGACCACCAATAGTGGTGGGGCAGGGTGGAGCTCTTGCTTGCTCCACCCAATACTATCTCAATTTTAGTAGTTGAACAGGAGCTACATGTCCTAGAATTGGGGTGACAAACATGATTCCCAAAGTTTATTGAAGGCAAACAAAAATCTAGGGAAGCTACCGTATATGAGTTTTTAAAATACCATGACATCAGGAATCTTCCCATCTCACTCTAGAAAATCTAAAGAAGATAAGCGTTTACCAGCACAGTTTAGTCCAAGTAATGAGTGCTTGAGGTGGAATGTCAATTTGGTGTGAGACATTCTTGACCCCCAAATTTCAATATACAAGGGCATGTAGAATGATAATACTTTTCCAAGAATACGACATATCTTTATGATGTTCATAAGTATCATATGATTTTGAAAATCAGTTTACACTTGATTAAATGACCAAAATATCCCAAGTTGTCCTCCCCCTCTCTTTCTTGCTAAATTGCAACTTCTATTTGTTAACAGGTTTCCATATAATATTTGTTTGAATGTAAAGGTTTCCAAAGGCAGGAAAATAGGAAGTAACTATTTTCAAGATTGGCAAGCAGATGCAGGCATCAAAAAGATATTCTGAAGAAAGAACTGATGTAAACTTATCCACCCAGAAAGAGGGAGAGAATTGATGTAACCTTGGGAAACAATGCCCGGCAAGAGGCACACCATGTGCCATAAAATTCGACAACAACCAATTTATCTCCAGCGCCACTTAAAGCTTTTAAAAATTCTTCTGTCGAATGAATGTCAATCATGTTTAAGCCTGCATTCTTTTCCCACCATTTAGGCCGATCAGTTTCAGCAATAGTTGCATGGACCTGTAGTGAAATATACAACATAGACACAATCAGAAGCGAGGAGATAATAGCATATGAGCATATTCCATGATTCCATGTAATTTCAAAGGAACCAGCAAATGTAAGTTTCAGGAGTTATCAAGAAAATTATGGCTAAATTTTTGTCCAGTACCAAAGAGCATGCCAAGCATAACGCAATCATGAAACAGATTGTCTTCTTAAATAGAAGAAATGTCAAGAGTAAAGAACATTTAGAGGGAACACAAAACAATTGAGCATATAAAGTAAGCCCTACAGATTCAGATCTAAATAAGAGAATAACCGCATAAAATTTCATGCCAATCTTGTCAATCTAAGAAATAATTGAAACTTCATCAACATAAATTTCTATTTTCTTTCTCCCCGTTATAGGATTAACAGTAAGAGTATTAATAAGGAAAAGATTACTCAAATTAGCCAAACCTATGCTTACTCACATTAGCCAAACCTCTGCAAGCATGAATGTACCATAGAGAATTCACGGGAGGTAAAATCGGAACTTGGTAAAAAAGAAATAAATTGGAGAAACAGGATAGGATGTTTGTAATCGAACTGCCGAAGAAACAAGCAATCATCGCACATAAAGCACGGAGTCATCGTATAGACTAAAAACAACTCCACATTATGCACCAAAACATAAACAGGAAACACACGATTTAAAAACCAGAATTCGGTGACCGCAAATGGCTAGAAGTATAGTTTAACAATACTAAGTAAAGGGTGCTCAATTCCAAAGAAATAGCCCAGGAAAGAAAACCTTAATTGGAGTCTAAACTGCATGAACGAAAGATCCTACACAAATGGGTACGGGAGCTTCTCTCAGAAATATCGAAAATACTGTAGAAACCGCAGAAACAAATAATACAAAATGGGTGGTAAGGATTCTACCAAAAAAATCACAGGGCAGGTTCCCTAGTACCTACCTTAAAGGATAGCAGTCTCTTTGTGTGCCTGAGGAAGAGTGGAGCAGGAGCAGCTGCAGAATTCGCAGCGGAACAAATCCAGCCATTCGAGTATCGCTTTGGTGGGACACCCAGTTGAAAAGAGCATTCAGAGGGTAGCAGGTGAGAAGAATGCCGGAGTAAATGACAAGGTAACCGAAGAATTTCTGCCATGAAGGACAGAGAGAGAGATATGAAAAAGGCGATGTTATAGGTGACTCAAGTTTTCTCCTCCCTTAAATTCAATTACACGACAAACGCCAATGAAAATTTCTCTTTCTCTCTACGTGACTGCATCTCCACCTGTGAGTAAGAGTCGCTCTCGTGCGTGAAGTGGACTACGAAAGTCGTGTGAAGAAACCTGAAACCCAGTCCACATCTTTCTTATCATGTTCTTCCGTCCTTCCGTGGGCATCACAAACTCTCAGTCTCACGTCTCAATTCCCAGTTCTCACCGTCCCGCGTCTTTACGTGTAAAACGATCCAGTCAGCCAATAAGAATGAACCTACCCCGAATCTGGATTCCCGCAAAGGCAATGCCTTGACTGTGTACTCCACTTCGAGATCTCCGTGATTTGATCCAGCGGACATTGGACGTCACTCACTAAAAAAAAGATCCCCACAACAGAGTTCTTCCTACCAAACCCAAAAAAAAAAAAAACAACCAGGGCGAAGTGATGGCGTTGACTTTTACTTATTCTCTTTCACCGTTTGCCCTTTTTAGGGTAATAACTGCTAGGGCAAAGGTTCCACCACCCAAAAAAAAACAAAAAAAACAAAACCGCTAGGGCAAAGGCAAACTTCAATAATCGATTAGTTGTATATTTGATAAGTTTTTAGTTGAGGTATGTTGGGTTTCTTATCAAAACTCTGAATTAATACATCATTCTAAAATTGTGATCTAATCATTTATTAATGAACGAGTCGGCATTGTTGAGGTTTGAGTCTTTTGACATCTTCAATTTAGACCGTTGAGGGCAAGAGGCTTAGATTCGATAACCCTGATTCAAATCGACACAATGGGAAATGGAACTAAAGAATGAGTTACATCTATAAATTTGGAGTCTTATGTACTACAAAATTCGGGATCAAGCTCTTCTCTAGCACTTCCAAATGCTTGCAAGCCACGCCTAATAAGTCAAATCCGATAATCACGAAGGATTTGATGCAAAATAAAGAGAGTTTATATTACAGGACATTAAAAGCGTCCTCCCTTCTTCCCCTTACTACCAGAGGAGGAAGCTAAGTCTTGTTGGGTTGTGTCTGATATTTTGTGGGGTTCACACCATTATGAGGTAGTGCTTGTATTAGGGTTTGGGTTTATTATATGTACGGATAAACTAATAACTGTATGGGAGATTAGGGTTTACTGTATATTCTTCTGGGGAATAAAAGAGGTCTCTCTCTCTGGGTGGAGATAGACATTTTGCGCTGGAGTGCTGAACCACATTAAAATCTTTTCTTCTTGTTTGTGCACTCAATCCTAATAAGTGATATCAGAATTAAGGTTTTCGAAGAATGAAGGAGGTATACAGAGATTGGTAAAAAGAAGAAAAAAAAAAAAAAACCCATTAGACAAGGCAAAAGTGAGTTTTAGTTTTTCATTTTCTTTCATTAAAACCTAGAAGGAAGAAGCTTTTGTTTTAAAGTTTAGTTTCTTTGGTTAAAACGGAGAAGGGGAGGTGGCGGATCTGTGTTCGAAGATGGGTATGCCATCAGATCGGACCCCTGGTTCTTGGACAAACTGTGGTGGGTTATCCCATGTGGGAGAACAGGTTTGTTGCAGGTTTTTTGAATACCACTGATCAGAGAGGCAGCCAGTTACAGGGATCCAGAATTGATCAATAGTGTCTCTAACTCAGTCAATTGGTAGTGTCTCTAGTTTGTTGCATGTGGATTCTGATCAACAAAAGAAGGGAATCTCTTTGATTGGTAAGGCTTCAGGGAGAGGTGATGGTATGAATAGTGTTTCGTTACCGTCGGATACTTTGTGGAATGATCCTATAGAAGTTGAAGCAATGTTGCATGTAGCAAGGAATGGGGCGACGGTAGCTGTTTGTAGATCGGGTCAAATTGGGGAGGTTTTCCCTTGGATATGATAGCGGGTTTGAATCCCGGCACGGTGCTTATAATGGCCAGTGGATGTTGTATAATGAGGTAAAGGAGGACTGACGGGCTAGGATGAGGAGTCATATTTCTAGGTCTGCGTTGGAGGTGCAGAGGTGAGAGGCTCGGATTCCAGGTGCAATTGGAGTTGCAAAGGACTGTGAGTAACGGTAATCTCTCTGGTAGGTGCTACGGTAGTGAGAGAGGTAGAGTCATCACTTTGTATGGCAGTTAGCTGTGCAGGACACCCAGACAAGGTGTGGGCTATGACGGTTTGGGTGTAGCGGTTTGGCAGAGACGATGGATGAATTTACAGAATCGATATCAACGGATTCTTCTTCAAAGTGGCTTATAGAATTCAAGCCAGTTGAAGATTTGTTGGGTTGTGTCTTGTATTTTGTGGGGTCCAAACAATTATCAGGGTAGTACTTATATTAGGGTTTGGGTTTATTACATGTACGGGAGAAAACTAGTAATTGTGTGAGGGATTAGGGTTTCTAAGAAGCCTATATATTATATCTGTGTGGGAATCCCTAGGTAAAACTGACAAAAGAGAACACTTTGTCAGATGTAGAGAACTGTAGATTTTTCTTAAGAACAATGGAGGTCTCTCTTTCTCTGGGTAGAGGTAGGCATCCTATGCTGGGGTGCTGAACCATGTTAAAATCTTCTCTTCTTGTTTGCACACTCAATCCTAACAAGTCTCACCCTTCCTCCCATTTCCTCAGTAACTGCAACTCTCACCGAAATTTCTGCACAAGGGTTCTCCTTCAACCTTATGTACCCATGAAGTTTTGTGTTTGTTTATCCGTCTTTATTTGTTTCTTCTGAAAAGATGCTCCTCCTTGTGCTCTAGGGTAATGGGAGGAAGGGTTTGGGATGTTTAAGGGATTTGGCTCGTCTCAGGTTCGCTTTGAATTTGAGACTTTCCAATAATGGTGCGATCATTGACACATGGCGGTTACGAAAATCGATGGTTCTCCATAGAGGTGGAGTAAATAGGTTGGGTGAGACATTTTGTATGAGAAAAATACAAAAAGCTGAGAAAGAGAAATGAAAAGACTCGCATCTCCAAATTTCTTCTCTCTACAACCTTTTTTTTTCTCTCCTTCTTCTCTGCAACTCTTGATCTCTACCTCTAAAGGTCTCGCATTGGAACGGTTGCAGAGACATGCAGTGGTGGCCCATTGATTCCATTACCAATTTTGACGATTTTGGTGGCACTGATATTTTCCCCTTTTGAGATTCTTCTTCTTTATTTTAAAATTCTATCTCCACCAAAAGGAAGAGAGAGAAATCCAGGTTGAGAATATTGCTATATAGATAACAGAACAATGAGAACAACTATATGTAAGAATTTTTGTTCTTTTTTTTAAGAAATTAGAAAAAAAAAATTATTTCAAAAGCAGCAAAGCGGAAAATTCTGAATTGCATCATTCCATTGACCCTCTAATGAGTGATGACTTGTGATGAGAAAGAAATGATAATGCTGGTCTTCCATTATCTCAATTGATTAAAGTTTCCTAATTGAGATTTTGCAAAGAGAGATGGAATCAGTTCTCGGCTTTGACTACCAACCTAAAAGGAGGAAGATGCAGAAAAGAGGAGTGGGAGCGGAAGTTGTTTCGCTTTATCTTCCTTCTCATTATTCTGCTATGATGTCCTCTTCTGGGTGGTACTAGCAGGTGGTACTAGCAGCCCTTCGAATTTGAAATTGGGAAGAAAAGGTTGCATAGAAGAAGGACGATGGATTCCCTCAACTATTTTCAGCGATAGAGATCAAGAGATTGCAGAGAACGAGAGAAAAAGGTTGGATAGAAGAAGAAATTTAGATGCAGAGTCTTTCGCTTCTCTCTCAGTTTTTTATATTTTTCTCATATAAAATGTCTCACCAAGTTTCTTTACTCCACCTCTATGAAGAACCATTGATTTTCAGAGCTGTCATGTGTCAACAATGGCACCATCACTGGCGAGTCTCCAGTTCAAAGTGAACTTGAGACAAGCCGAATCCATGTTTAAGAGGGGAAGGTTCTGATCTCTGTAACATGGACTTCCCTCATTATTTTTCATTAAATCCTTCATGACTCTTTTTTTCAAGTAGAACCACGATAAAAGAGGAATAATTATTATCTACATTTGCTTAAGAAATACAATCCCTCTTATGCACCTCAATTGTATCTCACGAAATTCTATGAACAAATGCTTAACAAATCTCTCCTCTGTTCTGATAATCTTTATTAAAAAAAAAAAAAAAATGATGAATTGGCAGCATTGCATCCAACGGTGGCTGCCACCTCCGTAGCACGATCCAGAAATTTGTAGATTTGGGGCAAAAGAGTAAGTTCTACCAATTTTTCTGTGTTTTTGGTGATCCAAGAAGAAGATAAAGACTAAAAGCAAGTTTTCTTGCCTTTGGCCCGAGCTGCTCGTTGTTGTATAGAATTGGCCTCTATCAGAAGATATCTACCCTGTTATCTGACTACTTCCAACTGTTCTATAATTTCTTTTCATTCCTTTTCTTGGCTAAACATCCTTTCATTTATACAAGGAAGGAATGTACTTGTTCCCAACCATGGCTTTAGGTATCGAGAATAGATAGACGATATAGATCAGCTTGGGCCAACCGATACAGTACTTGATACTTGTATTTTTTTAATACCTTTTCATTTAGCATCAGCACAACGGCACCACATACCGATCCTTACCAATTCAGAGTGGCCAATACCTCTTGCCTGCCAAGGACAAGTGGAAACATTATGCAACAAATTGCTGATCCAAAGACACAAGTCGTCGCCATACATACCACAAACCAACGGGGCAGTTGAAGCTGCAAACAAGAACAAGAAGTGCATCACTATGAACTAAAACCCTGTTCCCATCATCAATTCTTTTTTCATGTCTGGTTCACGTCTCTAAGCAGCGGACTACTTGGCATTTTAGTTGACAATCTGCAAAGTTAGTTTAGGCTTCGCAAATGACAGTACAGAAGAAGATCGCCTATCAATTTCACCATTGGTAAAATTTGGTAAATTAACTAAGGAAAGAGAAAAAATTTATCTAGAAAAGGGGGGGGGGAAGGTTAGGGGAATATTCATCTTTAAACCAGAAAAATGAATATGGCCAGCTTCGATATTGGGAATGAGAAACGAATATCTGGAGAGTCCCACTCCATTTTTTACTTACTCCAATGAATCCTAAACTACAGGAGACTTATCCATCAATGGGAAGAACAGTCATTATGATAAATACCATGTTGGTGTGCAGAAGTTCTTAGTTCCATCAACAAGTGGATATCAGAAGTATCAAAAATAAAAACAAGTGGCTATCAGATCTGAATTTGCTTAATTATTTATCCAACAATTCACCAAACCAATCCTGTAGTTCTTCCATAAAAAAAATATAAAAAGAAAATCCTCTAATTCACACCATGTCCTACAGTCATAATGCCAAACCATTACCTTACCTACACCTCCACTGGAAACTGGCACAAAATTATGCGATGGAAGTTTTGAACACACATCCAAGAATGCAGGTTGGGCTTTTTCATCATGGATTGCAATGGAGTGATCGGTGCAGCAAGGTATGAAACTAAGAATACAGGAAGACCAAAAGGGGACAAAGGCAAGAGCTGTTTGGGAAGGACTCCATGGTGCCACATGAGGGTGCCACAGGCAAATTGCTGATTCCAGCTACATGTGTTGATAGATTGGTTCAATTCTGAAAATTTCAAGCGCTATAACTATTACTCTGAATTTTGATTAGTTGTTTTTGACATGTGATCTCATCTAAGGTCAGTTATGCTAAAATGATGCAAGATATGCTAGAGTAAACAATATATTTGGTCAGGATAGTAGTCATTAGCTTTGTATTTGAACAGTTGTGCTCTGGTACTTTTCCTATCAATATAACCAAGCAAGGTTTTTCCAGCCAAACAGGAAAAAATAGGGATCGACTGATTCCCATAAAAAAGATTTCAGAAACCATTCCAGTTAATCCATTACAGTGCCAAATAAAAAGGGACTAGATTAATGTATATACTTCGGTCCAACTCTTGTTTCAGATATCATTTTGCAGTTTGTCAAACAGTTCTAATGTAAAGAAAACATATCTGTAGAACAAAACGAGAGAAATGCGAGGATATAAGGCATTCAGGCCTAATTAAGACGCTATGATCAGAACCCATTCCTCTAACCTCAGTTTGACTGCACAAAAAAAAAAAACGTCCCAATGCATGAAGCTCCCGCTACTGCAAGGTCTGGGAAGGGGCAGAATGTAAACAACCTTACCCCTGCTACTGCACAAAGTGACCATATAATAAAAAAAACCATGATAATACTCTCCTCCCTCCGCCCTTTCCCCTTTCCCCACAATTGTATGATCTCAAATCAGTCATCCAAGTAACTCAAAAAAATCAAAGCACATTAATTACTTAGAAACATAATTTTCTACTACATCTCCTCCATTGCCATGTCTCCATATAGCTGAACTTAATAACATACATCAAACTCACAGGTTTTAATGATCAGCCTATAGCATCCATTGCAGGTTAACAAGGTGGGGAAAAGAAGAAACAACTATTATAACAACTTGAGTACTCAGCAATTACAAATAATTTAAAAAAGGTGGTTCTAAGAGGAACCAAACTATCTTTATCAACATAATGCAAGTTACCATAATTTATCAACCTTTTAAAGTTAAGAGTGCAGCTTTCAACAGTACAAAACTTATTGTGTTGCCAAAATTTCAAGATGAAAAATCTATGACTGAGATTTTAATATAATATGATAAGATTATTTAAATGTTTGATGCTTATAATAAGATTACTTTCATTGGCTGGGAACATACCTATTAGTCTTACTAAAGATAATCACAATTTTGTTACGCAAAATATCCCCTTTTTACTTAAATGTTTCACATGTTTTTCTATGGCACTAATGACAATTTAAGAGAAAAATAAAGAGGAACATCCCACCTAAATAATTCTGTTCTTAAATGTTTTCACATGTTTTTCTATGGCAATAATGACAATTTATGAGAAAATAAAGAGGAACATCCAACCTAATTAACTCTGTTCTTTGCAATAAATAGATTTCCTCACTTTCTGATAGATAGAAATAAGAGATTTTTACGAGTCAAACAGAAGTACACTTTATGCCGTATTTAAGCGATCCAGTTTTAATTATCATCGTCTTGAGTTTTATAACAGACAAACCAAGTACATGCCAAATCTCTGCATATATTAATGTCTTTACGTCTAGAAAACCAAACCCTGTACATTATTGTACCAAACTGTATCAAATATTTGGTGTGCACAAATTATTATCGGGGGAAGTGAAACAACCTAAAAATTCAGTTAATCAGGCATCTATACATTTACGATTCAGTCAGAATGGCATGAAATTGTTCAGTATTTTGCAGAAGTTTTTCAAATGGAATAGTTAAAAAGGATGATAAGGGGAATACCAGATTTCAACCTGTTCCAATCTAATAGTTTCTACAAGTCCATAAAGTCCAATAATGCAAGAGAACTTGGAAATGGGTCATTATCGAACTGAATGCAATGTTTAGCTCAAATTTTGAGGTCATACTTACAGAAAGAATAGAAAGAATACTGTATTCTTTTAATGGCAAAGAATACTGTGATATTAAGTGAAAAACATGACAAGGTAAACTCTGCAAATATCCAAGAGGACCTTTCACTTCAATTCTTTAAGCAAATCGATACACCATTTTACAAAATTACAACTTTACAACTATAGTGCTAGTTTTCAATTGCTAACTCATCCAGCTAGAACCAAAATAGATGGAAGAGTTGTAGGGATGCCAACTTTAACAGATTCTACACATGATTAATAAGATTATATGCAATTCCATGACCACTGACATTGTTCCACTAGTGTAATTTACTTTTAAGAACATGGACTACCCATTCCGGAGATCTTACAATCAGATACAATGCATTACCTCGGCGACAGATTCATCTTGCTCAGTTTTGAACCACCTGTTGTGGCAAACATCCCTCCGAAGCATGAGCGCTAACTGGGATCAGGGGCTGGACAAAAGAATAGTTTCTGGAAATGAGGATGACCCATTATTAGGGGCTCCCTGTATCTTAAGGATAGAAGTGACTAGATTGTATATATGGACATTCTCGAAGGATGGGACCTTCCGACCTCTAGCGAACTGAGGTCCATGACCGATAAAAATAGATCTCATAGAGAAAAATGCATTGTCGTACCCATGCGATCCTCCACATTCTTTCCGTTTCGATCTAGCCTGCTCCACCTTAAACCCTTCTGCAACTAGTCCTATTATAGGTGAAATTCTATCGTTTTTCACATAATGAAGTCGATCGGGCAGATCCTCTTTAAGAAAAACCCTGAGATTCTTACCATTCTCGACCTTCCCGGAGCTCAAACCATCCATCATCTTGGCTACAACATCCGAAGGGGAGACACCTGCTGAAGGCCGAATCGAAAGCAGAGGACTATATGACTGGACCCAATACTTCGGGATGTCAATCCAGGGATCGAGATCATGAAGATAGATAAGCTTTTTATCACAGGTACCGACCATCCCATGATCTCCCACCATTATTATAGTGACATCCTCAAAAACCCCTCTTTTCTCCAGCCCGTCAATCAGTCTCCCGATCATCCTATCAATCCTGGCAACTGCTTCAGTGATCTCCGGATCGTCAGGTCCAACCTGGTGACCCTGATGATCGGGATCTTCAAAATACAGAGTCATGAACGAAGGGATCTCACTACTAGGGAGATCAAAATAGTGTAGGACTGTATCAACCCGCTCCTCGAAAGGCACAGAACCATTGTAATACTGACAGAATTTGGAAGGGCAATTCCAGGAACCTTTATGTACCTCAGAGCCAGGCCAGAAAAAGGTAGCGGCCTGCAATCCATGATTGACCACGGTTTCCCACAAGGGTTCGCCCAGCCACCACTTAGGTTCGTGACTGCCCATAGTGAAAGTATCGCCGTCAGCGGGGTCGACGAAATAATTATTGATAATGCCATGGTAGGCTGGGTAGAGACCCGTGACGATCGAGTAATGGTTGGGGAATGTTAGGGTAGGGAAAACGGAGATGAGACCAGTTTCGGCTTCGGTGCCATTGGCGATCAGACGGCCTATGTTGGGAGTAGGGGTCTTGAATTGATACCCAAATCGGAACCCATCGGAAGAGATGAGGAGAACGACGGGATGATCGAGCTTGGTGAGGGGGCGAGCGGTTGTTTCTGTGTCTGCAGGAGTCGAAGGTTGGTCAGGACGAGTAGTGGAAGGTTGGTCGGGACGAGAAGTGGAAGGTTGGTCAGGAGGAGAAGTAGAAGGTTGGTGGGCACGAGAAGAGGAGGAGAAGAAGAGGAAGGCGAAGGCACCAGAGGCAGCGAGGGAAACGCAGGTGATTATGATTAGGGCAATGAAGAGGATGGTGGTGGTGGTTTTCTGAGGAGGAGGGTCTGGAGGGGAGGAGTCAGTGTCGAAGGAGAGAAGAGCAACAGATGGGCTTGAGGAATCTTCCTCCTGTGCAGGTAAAGAGTTGGGCTTGGAAGGGCTTAAGACGGGAAGAGAAGAAGAACCCATTGAAGAGATTTTGCTATCTCCTCTGTGTCTCTCTCCACCTCCCGAGTTTGGTAGGAAAGAGCGACAATTTGCAGAGAAGCTTGTACTTTCTGGACGAGAGAGAGGGAGATCGGGATTGAGTAAAACCTAACATTTAATGGGAAACGACCCGCGACTTCGTTTGGTGCGAAAGAGACACCAGGGATTAGTCTATACAGTTGGAGTGTAATCAAAGACTACTATTCTGGAGAGCGATTAAAGATCAAAAGAGAGGCCCTTTCCACCTATGGTATTTGGAGTGAAATGCAAGCAGGTGCTGCTGCGCAGCTGCGGGTACAGAGGTGGGTAGTGGGGTTTTGGTATTTTCACTAATAAGGGACCAGGATTACTTTATGTTAATTTATGGGCGTCTGCCGGATATTCTTCCAAATTCGAGATTCCCCTTTTACCAAAAAAAAAAAAAAAAAATTCGAGATTCCCTGCGTTGCAAAGCTTCACAAAAGCTGTTGTTGCAGGATTGGAGCGTGTACAACCAACCATTTTTTACGTTTTGAAAGGCTTTTGATCGACGGCTTTACAGGTTTTTAACGTAACTTGGTGACTAGGGAGCCAACTCGGAGAGAGAGAGTCGAATATTGTATTGAGTTTTTTTTTTTTTTTTTTTTTTTTTTAAAGGTAAATTACTCAAATCATCCTTCACCTATCGGTGAAACACAGATATTATCTTAAAAATGACAACAATTATAGTAGTATATGTAAATCCCAAATTTTGGTACATAGAGACCCACTTGTTAGTTTTTTTTTTTTTTTTTTTCTATTAGATACTGATGCAGCATGATTAATTTTTTAAAAGTCCAAAATACTTTTATGGTTATTGTAAAAAAATGAAATTAAGTTTAATCACGATTGAGGAGAAGGAGAATGAAGGCAACTGGCTACTTTCGATTGACGATGACTCAGGCTACCTTCGACTAATCACATTTATCTCTCATCTCTTCAATCGTCAATGTTAACATCTAGATGAATAAATCATTTTTTTAGATGTCGTTGGGGGGGGGTGTTTGTCAAAGGAGTGGGTCTATAATTGTTTATCAATTTTAGGGTATTTTTGTATTACAGTCTAAGATTGGGGGTGGTACAAGTAATTTATCCTCTTTTTTTTTTTTTTGTAAACTATTGAATCTATTGACTATTGTCTCCCAATGCATAAGAATCCATCGAGTTAACACTGCAATTCCACATAGAGTGATCGATCTTGATCCGGATCATACCAAGAGGAATAGGAAAATACTTCATACGGCTGAGGTCATTGTTTAAAAGGGTATCATTGGCGTATCTTTCTTTTCTAAATCAAAAAAATAAAAAAAGAAAGATACAAGCTAACGCAAGAATAGTTGGATTTCACCAAAAAGAAAATTTAATATTATTATTATTATTATTATATGAGCCATAAACTCACACAACATGTTCCGATGAGCATGTCATTCGTAACTTTATGCATTGTATAGGCGATAGATTGTATCCTTGGTTGTCATTTTATAAGGAGCAATGTCGTTGCTTGCTCAAGCAATTTTATCGGTGTGGGATTAAAATCCTAATGCTATAACTGAAACTACACTTTCTTCCCAATTTCTACGACCACTTGAAAGTGGAGATGATACCAAAAGTGATCCAGTCTTGCAAGTCTCATGGGACATACCTTTTATCAAAGTGGATCTTGGCAAGACTCTTGCGGTTCGAACAGGTGTCCAAGGAGTTGCCAGTGGCTACATCAATCGGATGGTTGAAACTGACTGCTTAGTGGTTGCTGACCCTTTATCAACCGAGAGGATTGTGGATGATATTCAGGTTCACTCAGTAGTTGATGATATTTTATTTTTTATTTGAGATTTTCCAATCTCTTTTCATCATGTTAGAAGAGAGGCCAACATTGTTGCACACACCCCAGCAAGGAGGGCTTTAAATACTCCTGGGAAGGTATTTTGGCCCAATTCCTCTCCATAGATTTCAAGCTTTGTAAATCTGACTCCATTTGTTGTTCCCTTTTTTTGAATGAATAGATTTCTGGTTTACCAAAAAAAAAATAGAAAATTGAAATGATAGCCTAGACTGACATCCAAACAAATACAGTTAAATAAGCCAGGTTGCATGTGAATATATATATGGTTAAGAAAATACTTTTTGAAATTCCCACCTCTTTTTACTATTTTCATTTTCTTATCCTTCTCTAAATTCTTGTTTATTTTAATTTATGTGATTAGGCTTTTAGGTAAGTACCTAATTGGTGAATGAATCAAAATAATCAAGGTATGAATTGATACTTTGGAATGATTTATGGACATTAAATGTATTTATCTTGGATGTTATAAGATTTATGTGCGTATATTACTGATTTTTTAGTCTCGTATTGTTCGATTTTTACAGATTAAAACTCGTACCATCCTTTTTTTTTTCTGCCGCTCAAAAAATTTGACCGTATTTTATTGTCATGTTTAATTTATGTGCCATTTTAAATATATCATACCGTTGCAAGTTTTTTCGCCATTCCTGTATTAGTTAACTATGAATTCAAAACTTGTAAGATTGGGATTATATGTGAAAGAAGTTCATGGTCAAATCCATTAGTTGCCACCCGACTGGATTTTGACTATTGGCCGATAGAGTGATCTCTTCTTCATATTTACCAAAGGAACCTCATTAAGCACCTAGAGGCAAGAAGTGAAGCAAAGCTGTTTTCATTCTTTTACAAAATCCATAAATAAGGATAGAACTTTAAATGAGAACCATAAATGACTATAAATAAATTAGGATAGAACTTTAAATGAGAACATTTATCTGTTAATGTTTTAAGCAATAACAACTTGTGGAAATAGATGCGATAAAGTCAACTGGGTTTGTGACGCAAAATTGACTCCATAATAAAGCAGCCTAAGTTTCTGACAACAAACATGCATTCATTAGATTAATTCCTTCGAGTACATTGAAGTTGTACTCAATCGGTATAATACAAAGTTAGCACAAAATGCTTTAAATAAAAAGATTGAAACCCAGTAGCCCCTTTTGAGAAACAAGCTAAATATTCTCCCCATATACTCGGGAAGAAGAGACAAACCACAAAGGTCATCTCCAAAAAGCAACCCAAAAAACCATATATTTTCTCATATGACATATCTATCACCAATAATCAAACCCATTGATCATTTAAGTGTTTATCAAGGAAATACACACCTCTCCAACACAAACACACACACACACAAAACCGATTAAACCAATATTTTAAATATCTAAATTTAAATACATTAATATTACACTCCTCATCCAAGGTTTACTCGGATACATGCATAGACTCTGTAGGTGAGAAAAGTGTCGAAACAAACATATGGGATGACATGGATCATCACTTGGCCAGATACCCTAAATTGGCTGTCGATACTGGGGATTGAGATCTTCTATAATGAGGTTGAAGTGGCAGTAAGGATCCTAACCACTTAAAGTGCATCAAGATGTCCTCATTGACCATTCAATATACACTAGGATGTGTTCTGATGCATTTTGAGTGATTAGGATCCTTCGTAACATTTTTGAGTGATTAGGATCCTCCTTATAGGATAATACTGATAGTACCAAGAAACATTTAAGCAGAGAACGAGATGAGGGACAACATGATCTTAGTGAAGAAATAGTAGAGTAGTAGAAAGTCTTTGACGTCTCTTATGAATTGCCCACCATCGCCACACTTTTGTCTCTTTGAGCATTTATATGCCATGTGCTACATCCTAGATTTTCATAAATATTTTTAAAAGTCAACCCTTGAACTTTTGCCAAGAACGGCACCACTCCTTATGTTTACATAGATGAGGTTTCTATTAAGCTTTGAATATATTGGTCATATTCCATAGCTTAAGCCTCATTAAGAGTTTATCCTCCAAAATTTATTAGTACTAGTTAACTTGGAATAAAAATGTAAATAAAATATCCTAGTACTTCCATAGCCATTTATCAGTAACTTGTTTTTATCCATTAAACTTTTATTTAGTGATAATACTAGAGAAAAGTTGGGTTTCTATTACTGATGACTCTAGGAGAAGGGTCGTAAACCTATTCCAAATGAAGTTTTCTTTACTAAGTCCTTAATAAGCCTTTTTGTAAACGGATCCGCCAAGTTGTTACTTGTTCTTACATATAAGATTGTGATAATTCCTTCTAGAATTAATTGTTTGATATATTCATGTCTCAAGCTTATATGTCTAGATTTTTCCTTATATGTCTTGCTAAAAGCCCTAGACATAGTAGCTTCACTATCGGGTGCAAAGAAATGGCTGGTATCGATTGTGGCCACAACTCTATTTATAGCAATAAATTCCTTTGTCATTCTGCCTTTTTTCCTGCAACTGCTAGTGCAATAAACTCAGATTCCATAGTGAAATGAGTTATACATGTTTGTTTCTTAGAAGTCATGAAATAGCTCCTCCACCAAGGGTAAATATCCAACCAGACATAGATTTGTTATCACTAGCACTTGTTATCCAACTAGTGTCAGTATAGTCTTTCAATACTAATGGATAACCCTCATAAGATAGTCCCAAACTCAAAGTTCTTTTAAGATATCCAAGGATTCTAAAAATTACTTCCCAATGATCAACACCCAGATTACTAGTGTACCTTGATAGCTTGCAAACTGCAAATGAAATGTCTGGTTTAGTACAATGCATGATATACATTAAGTTACCAATTACACTAGCATACTCAGTTTGAGTAATTGTTCTCCCAGAATTTTCCATTAACTTGTGTGAACTTTCATATGGGATGCTTACTTCTTTAATTCATGAATGTTGATTCTTATTTAAAATTTTCTCAACGTAATGGGATTGACACAATGCATAACCCCCATTATTATTATTATTATTTTTACTTTGATTCCCAATATAGTATCTACCTCTCTTAGATCTTTCATTTTAAATTGTGAGGACAAATACTTTTTTACTTCATTTGCACCTTCAATATTTGTCCAAAATATAAACATATCATCAACATATAAGCACACAATGACACCATATTCTTTTGTAAATTTAGAATAAATACATTTATCTGCATCATTATGCTTAAATCCAAGAGACAATATGACAGAATCAAAATTTTCATGCCATTGCTTTGATGCTTGTTTCAGTCCATACAATGATTTAACTAATTTACACATTTTCATTTAATTTTCAGGCAATATGAACCCTTCAGGTTGTTCCATATATACTTCTTCATCTAAATTATCATTCAAGAAAACATTCTTAACATCCATTTAATCCACAATCAGATTATGAATAGAAACTAGAGCAAATAGTACTCTAATAAATGTTATCATATTCACTAGTGCATATGTGTCAAAATAGTCAATACCTTCATTTTGTCTAAATTCTTTTGCCACTAATCTAGTTTTAAAAGTTTATATAGATCCATCAGTATCGTACTTTCTATGAAATACCCATTTACAACCTATAGACTTTGAACCAGGAGGCATTATTGGATAGAAAAAATTTCATCTACATCCCATTAAGGATTGCTAACATCATCTACATCCATAAGATTGCAAAAACATCACCTAAGCCCATTTAACTGACGAAAATCACTAAAATTATTGAAATACAGTTTTACCCTCATATTATAAATTAAAAAATTAAAAAATTATATTGATTTACTAGTCTGACCTTTAAATCAAGCTTATATTTTCTCTCCCTCTTTCATTTTCACTCTCATTGAAGCTCAAGGATTATAGCCCTTGGAAACTTGGACAGAATAAAAAAATCTGAGCCGATGATTAAAATTGCCCTCCATCGACCACCGCCACAGTACCTTAGCCCCTCTTCCTACTTTCCCTTTCAATTCCAGCGAGCTGTAATCAAGCCTGCAGCCCACGATGCAAAAAACTAGCGGCCTAATAAAGAAGAAATAGGGATGCGATGGCTGCAATTTATAATTGGAGAATGAAACCGACTCTTTTTCATGAGTTTTCAAATAATCGGAATTGCTTGTTCCGTCAGACCCCTACTTTAAGATATGTCCTTAGATTTTTCAATTCCAATGGCTATTATAAAAAATGGGAGTGGATTTGTTTTTAACATTAAAATGCAGCTAATAAGATTGATTTTTGTCTGTTGTATGAGATAGCTTTTCTTGCAGACAGTATAGAGCCATGGACTACAGAGAGTAGCAAAGAATTAAGGAAGGTGAGAATGAAAACTTCTTTTGAGGGAAGGGGTCTGCAGGGCCGGTGATTGATTTTCGTTGGTCGTCGATTAAAAGGGTCGGATTCAGGCAGAGCTGCCTGAGGTTAGGGAAGAAGAAACCCATAGATGCTGTAGGTACTCGATCTCAAGCGTCCTTTCTTTTCTCCATTTTTGGGTTTCTTCTGTGATTGATTTATGGAGAAATGAAACATTTCCCCCCAAATTTTAGTCCATAAAATCTTTTCCCAATAACATTTCCAGATTATCTACTCTCTTCTAACTCAAACACCCTCCTCTCACCATCTGTCTTCACACTTCGGAGCAGTCGACGCATTTGAGAGTTCTTCCCGAGCAAAGCAGTGGCGATAATTGGCAAGGAACTTTGAAATCCTTGCATAAGTAACCCCTTCTCTCTCAACATCTGAAATTAGGGTTTTCTGTTCATAACCATTGAAGAGCAGTCTAAACTCTGGTGCGGTTGCTACTCTTTTTTTTGCATACCCAACGAGAGAAGAAGAAGAAGAGAGATTTCTGTTTTTTTTTTTTTTTTTTTTTTTTTACCCAAGAAAGGAAGAACAAGATGAGGGAATTTTTTTTTCTAACCTATCGAATTTTTAACCCGTATTCAAGAAGGCCTTTTACCAGCTCTCGTTACAGGTTTGTTTCGTTCTTTAGTTTTCGGTCGATCTGATCCAAGCTCCCTGCTGTGATTTTACGGTAAATCTGTAAAAAATAAAATAAAATAAAATAAAAAAATCTCAAAAAGAAAATATAAAAATGAAATTGAAGCTTTTTGAGGGATTCGAGGGTTTTACTTTTCTCTGTTACTGTTACCAAAGGAAAACAGATTTGGGGGTAAAGGTAACAAATTACATAATGGGTATTATAGTCTTTCAATCCTGCTAAAAGGATAGTATCGTTCATGAAATATTGCAATGCAATTGACATTAGCATCTAACGGGAATCTTGTAACGGAGTGGATTTCTTTGATTACCACAGCAAAGTTTCTGGGTAGTAGATGATGTTTTTACAATCTTGTGAGTGTAGATGATGTTAGCAATCCTTGATGGGGTGTAGATGAAATTTTTTCTATTGGATAATATTGAATCTATTTCTTGATTGATTGCCTCTTTCCAGCATGCTACATCTCTTGATGTCATCGCTTCTCTATAGGTTTTAGGATCTTCTTCTATATTCAATAAAATATGCATTTTATTAAACATAGATTTCTTGTCGCCTTCAACTAGGAAGACAATAGACTACGAATCAATAAAATTGAAAATTTTCTTTTATTACTAGGTAATAAACTTTGATCAATTTGTTCATGTGTTTGTGTGATGGTATTAGAATCATTGGTAAATTTATGTTCAATAAATTCAACATCCTTTGATTCCACTATCACATTGGATTCTAAATCCAATAATCTATATGCCTTCGAATGTTGAGCATATTCCACAAACACACTTTTTAGAGTTCTTGGTCCTATCTTGGTTGGTTTAGGATCCGTGACTCTATAAAGAGCTAAACAACCCCAAACTTTAAGATAATTTCAATTTGATTTTCTCTTTTTTCATAATTCATATGGAGAGACTTTAAATTTCTTAAAATGTATCCTATTATGCACATGACATGCACTTGACAATGTTTCACCCCATAAATTATTAGGTAAATTAGCATTTAAAATCATTGTATTCACCATATCAACTAACGTTTTATTTTTTCTTTTAACTAAACCATTTTGTTGTGGGGTATATGGTGCACTCATTTCGCATATAATGTCATTAGCCTCACAAAAAGAAGAAAAATTAGTAGCAAAGTATTCATCACCCCTATCACTTCTTAAGATTTTAATCTTTTGTTCTTTTTTATTTTCAACTTCAGATTTATAGCACATAAACATGTCAAAGGCTTGATCTTTAGTTTTCATTAAATACACATAAATATATCTAGAATGATCATCAATGAAAGTAATAAAATACTTATTTCCTCCTCTAGTTAAAATTCTATTTAATTCACATATATTAAAATAAACAAGTTCTAATAACTCAGAAGATCTTTCAACTGAAGGAAAAGGTTTCTTAGTCATTTTTATTTGTATACAAATTTTACAATTTTCATTATTAGTATCATTGCAAGAGATTAAACCATGTTTTGACATATATTTAATATAACCAAAATTAACATGTGCTAATCTACCATGCCATAAACAAAATGAAGAAGAGCCAACATTATAAGCATTATCATTCATTTTATTAATAATACTGAATTTAAATTATCAACCATTTTAAATTCAAAAAATTTCATAATGAGAAACTTATCTGCCCTTTGTTTTCCAACATTGTATTTGAATTCCAACGTTTTTCAGATTTCTTTCGGATACTGAACATTGGTGAAGAGATCATATAATAGATCTGATAATGTGTTGAGAATGTGGTCTCTGCACAATACTTCATCATCAATACGTTTCTTTCATTCAGCCTGCTTTAGTTGATTAGAATCATCATCTTTTGGTTCTTGGAGGTCCTTTAAATTTGGGTCTAGTACGTAAGCAATCTTGAGTGCAGTAAGCATGAACATCAATTTGTCCTTTCATCAACTGAAATTAATTCCATCAAAACGATCCAATTTCACCACGTTCTGATCCATTACTTGAAACAAACTTTTTGCCCTTGCTTCCATCTTGAATGATCACCTTAAGATTGTTGGAAATTAATTGTAGAATTGAAGATGAAAACAAAAAATAATAGTGCTTAATTGCGTTCAAAAATTATCTCCACACTGTCCTTAAGGTGATTATTACCCACCCTATAATGCTACAAGGATTTTGACAATTCACCTCTAGGATTCAATTTGCACCCAAGGAATTGCAGACAACACTTTTGAAATTCCTTCTAGAGAATTTCTCTTGAACTTGAAGAGTTTGTTAGATTGTGGCTTTGTGCAGCATTTTTCTAATTGTTTTTCTTTCGGAACCTATTTATTTTAAACGTGATTGTTGGAGATTTATTTTAAAATTTAACAATCACAATTTGGAACCTTTTCAAACGTGACGATTGGATTTTTATTTAAATTTTAACAGTCACAACTGTTAGTTACAATCTAACCGTCATATTTGTTTGTGTTAAGAAAAAGAATGAATCATATTCAAATTCAAAGTTATTAACACATTTCAAGGGACCAAGCAACCGTTCCTTATAATAAAGGTTCCATTCGATTTATGCCAACTCAAGTAATCATGTAGTCATTCCCTATAATTAAGGTTCCACATAAACCAAGAGATTCATGCACACATGGATAGCAATGATCCCAAAGCATCCAAGAGTTTGAGTTATATTATATAACTCTATCACATGTAAAATAATTATTTTTTTTGATTTATAAAAATAAATA
This sequence comes from Protea cynaroides, assembly GCA_028583415.1. NCBI lineage: Eukaryota > Viridiplantae > Streptophyta > Magnoliopsida > Proteales > Proteaceae > Protea > Protea cynaroides. The sequence continues at coordinate 112,925,420 of CM053276.1, read as the reverse complement.
AAATAATTATTATTTCCTACAAACTCTCAAAGTCTTTAACGCACTTAACTTATTATCTATCAAGAGTCCCCAAAAATCATACTGTCACAAGTTTTTTCGCCATTCCCGTATTAATTAACTATGAATTCATAACTTATAAGATTGGGATTATATGTGAAAGAAGTTAATGGTCAGACCCATCAGTTGCCACCCAACTAGATCTGAACTATTGGCCGATGGAGTGATCTCTTCTTCATATTCACCAAAGGAACCTCATTAAGAACCTAGAGGCAAGAAGTGAAGCAAAGCTGTTTTCTTTCTTTTACAAAATCCACAAATAAGGATAGAACTTTAAATGAGAACCATAAATAAATAAGGACAGAACTTCAAACGAGAACATTTATGTGTTAATGTTTAAGCAATAACCACTTGTTTAAATAGATGCGATAAAGTCAACCGGGTTTGTGATGCAAAATTGACTCCTTGATAACGTACATTCATATGATTAATCCCTTCGAGTAGGTCGAAGTTATGCTCAATCAGTATAAAACAAAGTTAGCACAAAATGTTTTAAATAAAGAGATTGAAACCCAGCAACCTCTTTTGAGAAATAAGCTAAATATTTTCCCCATATACACAAGAGGAAGGGACAAACCACACACACACACACACACCGATTAAACCAATATTTTAAATCTCTAAATTTAAATACATTAATATTACAACACCTCATCCAACGGTTTGTTAGGATACATACATAGACTCTGTAGGTGAGAAAAGTTTCGAAACAAACATATAGGTGACATGGATCATTGCTTGGCCTAATACCCCTAAGTTGGCTGTCATACTAGGCAATGGGATTGAGATCTTGTGTAGTGAAGCTGAATGGACAGTGAGAATCCTAACCACTCAAAATGCATCAAAATGTCCTCACTAGTCATTCAATGTGCATCGAAATATGTCCTGATGCCCTTTGAGTGGCTAGGACCCTCATGGCTACTTTAGCCTCACTCACCGGAGATCTTTTTTCCAGTATTGTTAGTACCAAGAAACATTTATGCGGAGAATGAGATAAGGTACAACATGGTACTCAGTGAAGAAATAGTAGTGTAGAAAGTCTTCGACGGCTCTGATGAATCGTTCACCATTGCCACACTTTTATCTCTGCTTCCCCCATGTCTGGTTCCAAGAGATAGTGGTGTTCCCGCTCTCTCCTTGATAGTCTCTTTCCTTTTTTACTTCTCACCACTGCCCATTTCGCGAGGGCGGGCAAACGAGTATATCGCTTTGGAGAGTATGGAGAAGGGAAGAGAGACTCTAAGAGGGAAAGATTCCAATTTCTGAAGAGTCCAGGCAGGAGGTGATCTAATGGGTGAACGTAACTCGTAACCATCAACAAAAGGGATCCATGCGTCGTGCCAAATATGGATTTTGGTACCTGACCCACCCTCCATCAGGTCATCCGACTAAAATGATCTTTAACCTTTGGATGTCATTCCAAAACTTAGGGTAGGAACCCTTCCGAGGGGAATTTAGAAGGGAGGGGTACCAAGGAAATATTTGGCCTTGAGCAAACTGACACAGAAAGAGGAGGACCCAGATGTTAACCAGCTAGAAAGACTCTTAAAAGTTTTTTTCCAAGTCTGAAATCACCGATCACTCATGAATCACAAACTCCAAAACTCCTAGATCTATTAACCCAAAAAAAAAAAATCTCAGAATTCGAAAAACATATGCCTACACATTTCCTTAAGACTATTAAGTGTATCGATAATGGTATAGGGAGCCAAGTGCTTTCATCAATTCGACAATTTGGGTTTGCCGAACATGTTTGGCAACAACATTCGATGATCTTACTATTCCACCAAAAAAAAGATAATACTGACCACTGCCACTCCACCCAAAGAAAAGGAAAGCAAAATGCATCACTTAGAGCAGTAAAATAAGAATAATTGAGCTAATTCAGGTACACTGATTAGATCCTTCAAGCAAAACTGGTATCTTCGTACCATAGTCCCTACAAAAAACAAAAAAAGGTTGAAAGGAAACACACTGAAACCTAATTATCAATCAATCCTCTTCCTCACCCTCATTCTCAGCAATGTTGAAGTATCGCAGCTCATAGACATTGCGATCTTTGTTCGATGCAATGACACGCAACCAATCCCTCACATTGTGCTTCTTCAAATACTTCTTTGTTAGATATTTCAAGTACCTGTAAAATAACCATGGAAAAACCTTCTGTTTTTAATTAAATGAGATAATAAGAGTGAATATAATTTGATATTGAAATGAGAGGAAGACATGGAACATCTACAACCAAAAATACGGGGATTAAAAACCAATTTCCAACGAGTGTTTCTTGAAATCCAAGTATCACAGAAGAAATAATGAACATTAAGTAGTATTATTAGTTAGAGCAATGAATAACAATAATAGGTAAACAACCATGGTAGAGCTAAGATCAAATTTCTTCGGTCAACCAATCAAATTATTCAATTTTCAGATCTGTGTAATATTAGTGAAATGTAAGAGAACAGCATCTAATGTCAACGAACTTTAAGAAAATAGCATCATCGGCATAGTTAATTGAGAGAGAGAGAGAGAGAGAGAGAGAGAGAGAGAGAGAGAGAGAGAGAGATTAAAGAGGATTCAGGCATATACTTTGGCTATTCTACTAGCAATCCAATTTCCAAAGACCTAAAAATCCCACCTTAACCGTCACCTATCTAAACACCGTCTACATAGCAGAAGGATCAGCCTAGCTAGCAAACGATTCAAGCAAACTGATGTTTCAGCAACAAACAATGATTGTTATTAGGCCGACACCAACAAACAAGAGTTGTAGAATTGAATACATAAAAAAAATTCAACTAAAAGAAGGCCCCAAGTAACCGAGAAAAAAATTTGCATCCAAGAAATTTCACATTGATGACTAACATCTGATTTAGCAACTGGAATATAATTCAATTATGTTGATGTATGAATCTCCCCTCCTAGACCCATGTACCCATGTGTAAGCAAGGGTGTCCAGTGTAGCCACGGGAATCTCATAACAATGTAATCCTGAAATAAATGATCTAGAAGCTTCTTATGACCATTTTTTCACCTGATTACGCCAAATCAAACTTTCTAGCAGTAACCCAATCGTAAAAGTTGTTAAAACCTCCAACCTAGCTGCAGCAGCAAGGACATGGTTCCAGTAAACAAGTACATAAAAACCACCGTAATCACTAATGGACCCAAGTGGGTAGCCCCGCGCTAGAGCTGTCGCTGTATAGGCTTCATGACGGGTAAAATACTAATTTCGTAACATAAACACTATAAACCATCTCCTTCCCCAATTTTCAACCGAACAGAAAAGAAAACAAAGGAACAGAAATATCATTCAGGTGACCAGAATTTGATTTCTCAAATCCAAACCAGACATCTCTTGTTTCTACAAGAGTATACGTGATTCCATATTTTATTTACTACTAGAAGAGAAACAATCACTCCACCATAAAGCAAATCGGAAGAACATTCCTCATTTCAGATCCACACAAAAGCGTAACAAAGACTTTGCGGTAAGTACTTTTGTTACAGTAAATCCAAACAAAAAATCATCTTAGGTACAGATCGATTGTTAAGCTATACTCTCTAGAAAAATGGATGCAGAAAATATGAAATAGAAAGCAGATTAAAAGACTATAAATAAAACATTAAAAATCCCAGTTACTAGAGACTACTGTATTGTACCTCTTGGATAAAGCGCTGTCAGAGGTAACGGTGATCTTGCTTTTCTCCCGGGTGATGGTTATGGTATCACCGAGGGCACCAGCTTTGCCGCCGACCTTGATTCTCTCTTGCAAAAACTTCTCCAAGGACGCTATGTCCATGATCTTGTCTTCCACAGGCTTCGCGCAATCGATAACGAAGCTCGCCCCCTTCTTCTTGCCCTTCGGGACTACTTTCGTTGGCTTACTCATCTTCTCCTCTCCCTTCTCTCTTCCTTTCTTCTATCCACTACTGCAAACCCTAACGCAGTCGCCTCCAAGAGTACTAGGAAGAAGGATTCTATTTATATAACATTTCTACTGGATCCCTAGGGCCTAGTGGGCTTCGTACTGGGCTTTCAAGGCCCAAGCCCATATAGTGAAGGTTTGCGAGGGGTATTACGTAATACCATTTATACCCCTTACCAGGGTTTTAGGGAGCAGTCGATCTTGCTAGATCCGGATTGGAATCAGCCGGGCCGATTCCGTGCAACAATAATGGCGGAACGATTGAGAAGGGCCGATCCTAGAAAAGATTGAATCGCAAGGAATTTGCAGACTTGGCTGTTCGTTATTTCTCCATACTCTAGCATTTGCAGGAGAATCCAACGAAAAAACCCAACGGAACTTGCAAAAATAAGCCGAAGCAGTTTGAGAGGTGCAGTTTAGCTATTGTACTGCAGCCATGGCATATCTGAGTATGGGAGAAGCACACAGACGAATCTCCGACTACTTGAATCGCTTCTTCGACGCTGTCACTTCTCAGGACGGTTCCTCACTGAGGCAGCTTCTTTCCGTCTCTTCCGATTATCCTCATCTTCTATCACTTGCCGATGCTCTCAATGTCTTCCAGGTCTATATCTAATCCACTACATTCCTTCTTCAGTCATTGTTCTTCTGGGCTTTTTTGTACTTTACTTTCGAGGCATAGGGTTTCGAGACTTAACCCCTTTCTGTTGTTTGGCTGGCAGGACGCAAATAGATTGATAAAACAAGCTGATAGATATTCTCAGCTTGGAGAAATCATTGGTCCTCTCTTTAGGTGTTTGCAGAATTATCGAACTGGACATTTGGTTGATGCCTATAACGCTTTCGAGAAATCTGCCAAGTATTCCCCCATTCTCTATCTTTATTCCTTTTCAATCTGCCAAGCTTTGTCCTGTTATAAAAGTTTAGTGTTCTATGATGGATTTTCAGTGCGTTTCTTCAAGAGTTCCGCAATTGGGAATCTGCATGGGCGATGGAAGCAGTTTATGTGATCGCCTACGAAATTAGAGTCCTCGCTGAGAAGGCAAGATTCTCATATTTATTTTTTTTGGTAGAAATCTTTTTAATCTTATTCGCTCCAACTTGTAAGAAGATATTTCCAATGCATTTGCAGGCTGACCGGGAACTAGCTTCATATGGAAAAACCCCGGAGAAACTAAAGGGAGCGGGCTCATTCCTAATGAAAGTTTTCGGGGCTCTTGCTGTATGTATGCTTCACCCAATCCCAAATTCCAGATCCACATTTTACTTGTATTGTTGGAAAGTCACTTTCAATTGTTTAGACTTAAGCCCAGTTTAATGAGCCCGCTTAGTATTAGGTAGTTGGTCAGGTAAAGGCTGTCCCCGCCAATGATGCTTAGTTGGTCTTTTCGGATGATCAACCACACTGGGACTGAGACACGGCCCGGAATCCCAGGGGGGGGCAGCAGTAAATCTTGGTTGATTTTGAGTCTTTGCTAATCGTTGCTAATCTGTACAATGCGACTCTTCTGCAGTTCTAACTTCTCATTTACCCTTATTTAAGTTAAAAAAAAAAAAATACACTCAGCCAGTTACTAAAGGTTCTTACCTATTTTCATGCTACCCAGAGCTTGTGAATCCAACATGATTAGCGAAACTTATTGCGAGAATATATAAGTTGTTTTTCTCTGATGGGATCATTTGAAACAATTTTTGTTAAAGTGTTTCTTTTCCAGAGTAATTTGTTGATAATCTTTCTAGGATTTGTAATAGGCTTTTGTCTGTGGTAGGAGAGATAGAATGGTGATCTACAGAAAACTGATTTTTGGTTAGGAAGTTGGTTGGAAGTTGTTCTTTCTCTTAAAGCATAGACATGAGTTTTTACTATTCAGTGGAAGTTACCATTTAGAGTAAATGAATCTTGAAATGATATGGCACCCATTTAAAGAATCTGTGGTAGCATAGTTCATGGGTGAAATTTATGACCAGAAAACGTGATTAATTAACTGATTTGGTTAGAAACACTTTTTGGACTTCCTCCCCCCTCCCTCTTCTTCCCTTTAGTAGGCTTTGGGTTTGCCGCCTCCACTTGTTGGTTTTTATGCCTTGGAGTTGGTTGCTTTTTCCTCTTAATATTATTTACTCACTTCTCCCAAGAAAAAAAAAAGGAAAATACTGTGGTTCACATGCAAGGAACCTTCTAATTGTGTCGACGGCAGGTTCATTTACAAATATTTCTCAGGGTATAAGTTCCAATATTTTCTTTACTCTTACCCTTTACTAATTACTTACCAATCTATTTGTGTTTTGTAGGGTAAAGGCCCAAAACGTGTTGGAGCCTTACATGTAACTTGCCAATTGTTCAAAGTTTATTTCAAGGTAATGTTTATTTTCTGCTTGCACAGTTTATTGACATGGTATGGAGAGTATCATCTAAGGTTCATTTCACCGTAATTACCAAAATATTTTGATTTTGCAAGAAACTGAAATGAAATGACCCTTGAAATTTATATCCAAAATATTTTAGTTTCAGTAGAGGATGAAATGTGGGTGAAATCCGAAATTTTGAACTTTGGTTTTGTCTTTTTATTCAAGCTCTTTGGCTTACTGGTGGAAAATTTTCTAACTTTATAAGTTAAGGTAGTATGAAAGCATGAATGGGATAAGGTTTACATTCAATCTAGGTTTTGATGCTTTGCAGCTTGGTACAGTCCATCTTTGCCGAAGTGTGATTAGAAGCATTGAAACAGCTCGAATTTTCGACTTTGAGGAATTTCCAGTGAGAGACAAAGTAAGAATGGGGTTAAGTTCTCAACAGATAAAATGATCGTTATGCATTTCCTTTGTTCTGTTACAAGGAGTCTGTTAGATTATATGACACCCCAACCTCACTTTTCCTTACAGGTCACCTACATGTATTATACAGGCCGTTTGGAAGTATTTAATGAGAATTTTATTGCTGTAAGTAATCTGAATTGTTGAGATGTTTGTGTTAATTAAATTTTTTCAAGGTGTTTGTGCTAGAATTTAGTGCAGCATCTCAGTTATCCATGTCCAGTCAACATACCTTTTTCAACATAACATTGTGTTTGCTGAAAGTGAACTGTTGGATGTCTAGTGTGTATATTGTCAAGGGCACACACTAATTCACATTCTTGTATTTGTCTTCTAACGAGGGTTTTTTTTTTTTACATCTCCTTGGTAAAAATAAGTGGACCCATTCATTCAAGTGTCTGTGCACGCGATTGAGTGACATCACTCTCTTAGGTATATGCACTTATGTACAATGGAGGTAAAGAATAAAGAAATAAGTAGATGACAGTTGGTCAATTAGTTGGGTGGTTTGTTCCAAAAAAAAAATTTATATAAAGTTTATTCAAGGGCCATAGGGTGTTTTGTAAACTTTTAGGTTCTGGTTTTTTTCCGGTCAGTTTTGAGTTTGCTTTTCTTTATATTGGGGCATGTGTATAGTTATGTGGACAAGTTTGGACACTTACTGATCCTAGGTTACATTTGGTGCTTGAATTTTTCATTCAAATTACTGTCAACATAGGGTAGGATAACCCATCTAACTAATTTATGTACTTCATTCATGATGATGTAATATCTTATTAAGAGGACAAAAAGTCCTACAAAAGCAAAACAGCTGAGAGTACCATTCTGTACATGTGGTTTCATGGAGTTAAGCTCATACATTTTCTAAGTTCTGGGATTTATCTTCTTTTTTTTTTTTTTTTTAACATAATGAAATACTTCCTATATTATTTTCCAAACTGGAACTCTTTTAGTAGCCTCTAAGGGTTCACATATTAATCACAGAAACCATTCAAGGTTCATTTAATGGTTTTATTTGCAGTTAGTGCTCACTCATTTCATTTCTCTTCCATTTATATCCTAGGTTTACCCTAGTTTCCTTAAGAGCTTACTGGACTGTTTCTGAGTTAACTAGCTATTGGATAAAATTCACAAACCACAACTCCTTAGGTTTTAGGCTTATACAACCTTTATATCTTTATCACCTCTGGACCTGCATCAGGATCACTTGCAACTCCATCATGAACTTGCCATCTGAATGATGATAAATATCACATTCCACACACGCACATGAATGTGCACACACAGAGAGATGCCAAATGTTCTGACATCATTTACAAACTTTGCTTTTGTGACATGACAGGCTGATCAAAAACTCACGTATGCCTTAATGCATTGTAACCCTCAGCGGGAACGAAACATAAGGTTTGATTCAGGTGTGCTTGCTGAATAAATATTTTAGTTTGTACCATTAATGACCAGGAGGGACCTTATTTTTTCACCATTTAGTAGCCATTCTCTTTGGACCCTATTAAATGTTTTTAAGTCAGACCTATTCTCTAGCTATTGTTTGCACTGACGCAACAGTTAATTTCATGGTTTAATGCAAGTGTATCCATGAAAAAGAAGTGGGAAAAAATCAGTAATTTTTCTGCATGACATCAATGTTAGACATGCTATATGTCATATGCCACTTTATATATGTGGTTAACATGCCTATTTGATTTTACTGGGAGCAGGATGATCCTGAAATATCTCATACCTGTGAAGCTTTCCATAGGCATTTTACCTCAAAGTTGGCTTCTGGATAAATATAATCTGGTTGAGGTATGGCCTAATCTTAAACTGTTTCTTTTATGACTGCATTTCAGATTGTATGTGACAGGAAAAAAAACCAATTCAAATTATACTGCCTGATGTAGTTCATGTTTACAAACTTGTCGTTGGGAGGTTTCTTGGAAACTTGAATAATAACCATGTCTGATAGTAGAAAAATCATTCATTCAATAGTCATCGTGATGTGGAAGTCATCATATAATTAGCAGGTGCAAACAGGACATGGTTGGGAGAAAAAGGGAGAAGTTCCATGTCAGTACTTCGGTTTGTTGGCTGCTATAACCCACTCCGATTTCTCTTTCTTTGAGATGAATTTGATGTCTCTTTCAGTTAATGGTACAAACATATAATCATACTAAGTTTTTGTAAATTAGTTAGGTCCAGACCTAATTTTGAAGACATATATGTTTATGTTATGCTGAAAAAGAGGAAGAATTTTATCTAAACTTTCAATAACCAGAACTGTTTGTCAGCCTAGCTTATATGTTTATTCTATGCCAATGTTGTAAAGGATTGTTGGACAGGGCAATCTGACTGCAGCCAGGACTGGACGATCTACCTTTTTTATGACATTAGTCGTTGGTTAGATCATTCGGACCACAAACTGCTGTGTCTGAACAATCCAATATGTTGCCCGTTTTATTCACTTTTGGTTTTCTATTAATTGAGTGGTCAGTTCTACTTGTGCAGTACAATGATGTTGTGCGAGCCCTAAGAAGAGGTGACCTCCGCCTTCTTCGGCATGCTCTCCAAGAACATGAAGACCGGTATGCCTACCTGTCACTGCTATTTATCTGGCTTAACTAATGCAATTCCCATTTCTGAGCTTTCTGCATTTTCAGATTCTTAAGGTCAGGTGTATATCTTGTCCTGGAGAAGTTAGAGCTCCAAGTTTACCAACGACTGGTAAAGAAGATGTGAGTCTAGAGGATGCTTATGACATTTTTCTTTTGGGGGGTGTTGGAGAGAATGCTTACTCACAGCTCACTCTTTTGTTGCAGCTACATCATCCAAAAGCAAAGGGACCCCAGCAAAGCACACCAGATTAAATTGGATGTGATTGTGAAGGTTTTGAAATGGCTCGAGATGGACATGGATGTGGACGAGGTACTCATCTTTTGGATCCCCCTTTAGCCTTGTTGGAATGTGAAGCTGGGATTAAAGTCATCACTTCCTGTGCTCTCGCCCCCCACCCCCACCCACCAATCTAAGTTGTTAATGTTAGATTTTTCACAATGCTTTGCAGGTGGAATGCATCATGGCCATTTTAATACACAAGAATCTTGTGAAAGGATATTTTGCTCACAAGAGCAAAGTGGCTGTTTTAAGCAAGCAAGATCCTTTCCCCAAGTTAAATGGAAAGCCAGTCAATTCATAGGTACTATAACAAGTCTATGTACTAGGATTTTTTTTATATATTGTTAAACTTTCTTTTTCTCCTTTCTTTTTTTTTTTTTTTTTTTTTTTTTTTGGGGGGGGGGGGGGGGGGGGGGTGGTGTTTGGTGCATGAGTCTGCAGACGATGATGAATGATTTTCCTTGTAATATTATGTCACGCAAGCAGTTCCTTCACGTATCTTCTTTTATTCCTGGACCGGATGTAGCTGGCGGTTATCTTATGCTTTGATGAACTGCTACTGTCGAGGAGAAGAAGAAAGAAAAAGGATAGTCGTCACATTGTTGTGCTCATAGCTCAAAATGGGTGCTTTAATGTGTGGGAACGGGATGCCAAGTGAACTCAATGGGAAGGAAGAAAAGTATGTAGAACTGGTGGAATGTTGGAAAACATCTAATATGGACAGCATCTGAGATGTACCACCCATTGAATGGGAATTTGTAAATGCTACTCCTGTTTGAGATGATGGTTTTTACAAGAGGAATGATAATTTATGCAAATCGATACATCAAAGTTTTTAGCTCGTACCCAATTGATATTGACCCCAATTTAAAGTCTGAGATCTCTAAAATTATAGATCCAAAGGACTTGTTAGTCTTGAGGTTCACAATAATATTTGCAGAAATTGCTGGATGACATTGATAGTGACTGGACATGCAATAAGGGCGGGAATTACAGTCGAATGTTAGAAGCCTCAGTCTATGACCATGTCTTTTGATTGGAGCTACCTTAACTGAGGACCACAGCTGCCATGTTTTAGTTCTCGATACCTTCATTTTTTTAATACCTTTTAATATAGTATTTGGTCACTTGTCATTCTATCATTGGATCCGTATCATTTCAATACTAATCCCACATCGTTTTTCGATTCAGGATGTTAAAAAAAATTGCTGGACATACTGGTATCATGGTCTATCATTAAATTCATACAGAATGAGACATGGCCCCATCAGGTGCTAGGGTTCTTTCCTCAATCAACTTCTCCCAAATGTGCTTATTCGCCATGGATACTACCCCTATCATATGCCCTCAAGTAGCAGCATATAAATTGATCTGGGATTTCACTTACCCAGTAACCGGTAAGGGTTCTTTGGTTTGGAATTTCACTATCCCAGGAACAAGACTCTCAATATTGAACTGAAACCGTTAAACTAAATAAAAAATTGGCCGTTAAAAAAATAAACCGAATCATATATAATTGGTTCTATTTTGGTTTTAGATAATAAAAAATTGGTTTGGTTTCAGTTTTAAACTACAAATTAATTGTTCCAACTGACTAGTTAACCGATGAGCCGATAAATTAATTTATAATTTAAATTACAGTCTTTGAAGTGTCTTCGAAACTCTTCTTCAATTCTTCTATTGAGAGCTAAAACTGAAGACAAATTGTCCAAACCAAAAGCAGCTTCTTTTAAATTCAATAGTGATTCCACGACCATTTTTAGTTCAACATTTACTTCTTTTTTTCCTTTTTTCTTTTCTTTACCGTCAAATATCTTACGGTTCTCTAAACCTTTCTCCAAGACTATCACCAATATCTTCGCCAAAAAAGCCAAAGGCTTAGAGGAGCACCACGGCCATGAGAAGATTTTTTTTGAAACATCACTATAAAATGGGTTTGATTTTTGGTTTTTACTTTCTACTAATAACATCTTAAATCAAACCAAAACTAAACCGATAAACCATTTACAAATCGATTGCACCCTTAGTAACCAGGCAGAAACTTTCAATTTGACTGGATCATCAGGAAATAAATATTTATTCCAGTGACAACTTGGTCTCTTACATAGTCCGAGTGCTCTTAGTCTGGCTTGTTTGAGCCACTAGGAGGCATCTTTTGTCAAACTGACCATTAGGGAAGGGTCCCCTTTGCATTAGCCACATGATAATTTTAGCTGTTATCTTCCTATAATCCATTTTTTTGAAATTTTTTATCTTTACATTTTCAACAGAGATGATATTACTCAAAAAAAACTACCAAAGCTGAAAAACCAACTAATTTTTGTATCATCCGTACGCAGAAATAGATTTGGCTGAAGCTTTACAAATTGCTGATGGATGATGTGTGTAGCATATCCACATAATTTGAATATAAATGAAACTGCCATGTGTTACATGTTTGGGCCATGTTGAGTTGCCTCTCTGCAAGAACTTGACAATATGCACAAGCCAAGATATAAAATCATTGGATTGGAATCTTACAATCTCGTTGGTATATAAAAAGAAAATAGCAAATGGCTTTCCAACTCTCAATCATTTTCATTAATATAAGTTTTGGAAATGGAAGTTAACTATTAGGTTGGTAGACACTGTTTCGAAACTATTGGCTTAGAAAAACTAATACCTGTGATGGTTTTAATACTAAATATAAAATATAATACCACTAACTATTTCTGAGTAATTAATAATAACAAATGTCAATCAGCAAAAAGAAAAGAAAAAGAAAAAAAAGAAAAGAAAAAAAAGAAATATGCATCCTTGAAGTAGTCAGACCCATCCAGAGAATTTGTAGGCCTGATCGTGCAACATTTATCATAATCTTCATTGCATTTAATACAAATTAAATACTCTGTTTTTTTTTATTAACTGTACAATTACACTGTCGGTCATCTTGACATAACTTCTCAAATTAGAGAAATGATACCAGACCACAGGACCAGAGAAATACCAAGTACATTGACTATTTTGCTCTTCCCATTGATCATGTTGCAGCTCCTTGGAAGGGTGGGTGGTTTGAGGAAGGAAAGAGAACAAATACGGAAAATGTAGAAACTATACAAAAGCAGGATATTCATAATCAGCAATACTAATTTCTGTAATACAAAAATGGATTAAATCAATGGGTAAGAAATTCACCACCAGATATTTATCCTCGGCAGGTCCATCAATAACGAGGATAAGGAATTTGAGCCAGCAATAATTCTGATGAACCAGAATTCACCAGAATTTTGCAGATCTAATTACCTCCCCACCAGCTGCAAATATGATTAGTATGGCTTCATAGGGCATCACAACCTTTAGGAAGCAAAGATTCAGGTTCGATGGCAGCTCCAAGTGGTCATACATTGACCTCAACCCAGAAACTCCTTGATAGTCTTGAACATCCAAATTCTGATTCTCAGTCCTCCACCTCGGTGTTAAAAACAAAACTAGGAAATACTGTGGTGATGTCCCTGAAAGATGATAAACATGTAAACAAATTACAATTAACAGAGTAAGATATCAACTCTCAAACAAGCTAGCAGTAAACATGTGAACTCATTTGGGCTTCTATTTATGTCAACAGTCAACCTACCATAATCCAGTACTGTTTAGAGATAAATATTTGAAAACCACTAGTTTAACAAGCAGAGAATACCATAACTTCACAAAATCTCTATCACTTAGAATTATACAAAAGTATCATACTTCAAATAAGGAAGAGTCATGTTCTTCAAAAGGTTGGGGTATCGTATAGCAAAAGCCTTCCATTCTTCTTTGTTGATTTTACCATCCATGTCAGCATCTGCATCTGCAAAAGTCTGCTGAAAGAAATGAAGACATGAGAAGTGATCCAGAAGATGATGCAGAAAACAAAGGAAGTTCTTTCCCCTTGATAAAGAAGTGAACTTGTTCAAACCCATGCCTTGTCAATGATTACTTCTATAAGTTCATCAGACAGATGCATTTCAGACTCCGCCAAGATAGCAATTACCATCTGCTTAACCTGCAAGGGACCAATGCTTAAGTGGTACTTTTCCATGCAGAAACTCAATGCCCAAATATAAGAGAAAATGCAATAGATAAAAAATACAAAATCAATGCATTATCAACAAGGAAAAAATGCCTCCTAAATAAAAATTTGGTTGGGGGTAATCCACTATCTCAGCCCAAGATTATAAACAGAACTGATTTTAGTACTTTTTCTTAAAATTGATTGGGTAATAAACTATTTTTCTCATAAAGAAGAACTCATACGGCCTAAGGGTTGGTTATAAATCAATCCTCTGTAGAACATCTTTGTCAGACATGGAGAACATTTCTGGTGCAAGTAAAAAAAAGGTATGAAGGAGTATATTTTGACGAATATATTGACACTGACGTGAGTTTGCAGCTGCAATTGAGTATAGGGTAGGAGTCATTTGTCCAAGTATCAAGAGGTCTTCATAGTTGGGTGGATGTACTGCCCTTATTTTTTTGGGTAAGTGGATGTACTGCCCTTATTCCTGCCACATCCATCAATATTCTCTGCTCTACTCCACACAGAAAAGAGCTCAAACCTCAGAGAAAATAAAAACCGAACCAACCCTGTGTACGCATATAGATTTCAACTGAGTGGCACATCTGATGCAAGAATAGATGGCTTCAAGGAAAGAGGCATAGTAGAACATTTATTGTGAGTAATGTATCAGTGGTGATACAAACATCCTTCAGAATCAACAGCATGCTATCTCATGAACAAATAGAGCAAGGAGCCAATCGTTTGCCCCAATGATGATGTCTCTGATCTCATCCATATTCCAATCAAGAAAAGGTGTTGATTTTCATATAGCACCTCTTTCACATCACATAAGTAAGAAGGAAGCGGGCTACTCCCCAAAAATGCCCTGCCTGTAGGTTCGTTTGTCGTGGGGGCTAAGCAGCAAAGAAGAAAATGCTAGTTTGCTTCCTACATAATTAAAGCTTTTACCAATAAATCATATGAGCTACAATCCTGTTAGAAGTCATAACAATAAGGGGGAGAGGCCCAATGGCTTATCGGGATTAGCGCTGTACTAATCCTGATGGCAGTAAACCTCTCCCCTCTTTCTTTTATTTTTGGTTATTACTTAGTTGCCCTTCTAGGGTTGTATTCCTTATATGATATATATTGATTGAATTAGGAGATCTCAACACATTGTTGAGACTCCAAAGCTACAGCAGTCTCTCCTTCTTCTCTCCATCTCTTCTCTCTCCATTCTTCATCTTTTCTCTCTAGAATTTACAAACCCAATTACGCAACCACTATGGGTATCTTTGCCACATATTATTTGTAGCCAAAATCTATAAATGAAACTAACATATAATGCAAAAGCATACAAGTCAAGAGACTCACTTCTTCCCGTTCAATGTACCCTGTTTGTCTCAGATCATACAGCCGGAACGCAACTGCAGGATATAAAAGAAATAGAAACAAGTTAACAGTTATGAGGCATTGCAATTATATAAACAACAGCATAGTTTCCTGAGTCCTTACAATCAATTTTTTCCTCCAATGGAGTATAAGGATGGAAGACACTGAGTGCATGGACGAATTCATCAAATTCAATAACATCATTTCTCTTTTCATCAAACAGATAAAAAACCTATAACAGAAAAAACAAATGATAGAATAATAAGCACAACCTACAACTGAAAAGAGAAGTACTCACAAGGTAATGTTTTGGTTGGACCCTAAGATCAGACAACATAAAAAAGAAGAAAACATCTAGTTTCCAAAGATTATCTCATAGATGTAGCATACCAGGTATTAAACAGAAAAAATTGAATATGAAGATAAAAGATACAGCAATAGCCAATTGCACACAACCATTGTAAAGAAACTTAATTTCTTGAAAGATCTTATCACACTAAAATGAAAATATTGATGTCCTCAACTCCTCTGCATTGACAAATATAAGTATGTGAAAGACAATTATAAATTCACCTTTATAACTCCAGAACAACTCAACATTTTCATAGGCATTTTTGAGAGTTCAGTGTAAGGAATTGAAATAATGAACCCAAGGGGTGGTCTGTCAAGGTTCCAGAAATAGGAACAGAGAATAGGATCAATCACCTGTTTTAAGTCAGAATCCCCTGACCCCGAACCCGATTTCACCCAATTCTGAAAAGGGTGTTCTGAGTCCGACCAAGCCGGGACAGATTCCAGCCTATTTGAATTGAAATCAGATCAGAATCAATGGAGACAGATCTGATGCCCAATTCAGAGTTTTAAAAACTTGGTCTCAATAGAAAAGCTACTGGGTAGAGATGTTTCCTCTTGGGGCCTGGTAAAATCAAATGAGAACCCAAAGTCAGAATCGTAATTAACTGTTAATATGCTATTGGTTGGATCTGTCATTGCTTTGCAACTTGCCACATACAGAGTGCATGGGTATAGTGTTCACCAGCAGGCAGCAACCCTTTAAGTCTGGTGTAATCACTCAGATACATTTATTATCATACGGATGTATGGTGTCAACCTTACTAATTGATGAACCTTTGCCTTGATTCCCCCCCAAACAGACACACACACACACACACAACAAAAAAAAAGAAGCTCCTCACTTAAGTTTATTAGTCTCAAAGGAGTGGGGAAAGGGAGGGGAGGGAAAGAGGAAGGGAATCCAATAGGAAGAATGAGTCTATAACCATGGTATAGACCCTTAGCCAGTTCAACTACCTTTCTCTCTCTCTCTCTCTCTCTCTCTCTCTCTCTCTCTCTCTCTCTCTCTCTCTGCGTGCCTTCTAAAATTCATTTAGTCATTAGTAGTAGCTCTAAGGAAAAACATGAAAGATAATTTACCAACATGAACTTACCCTATCCAGAAAAAGATTCTCGCTGGACGAACTCTTGCATAATGCCTGTTGCAGCTCTTCCTGTCAAATAGAGAGATAAATTAATATATGTATATGGCAAGGACACATTGAATGTCATGAAAAAAAACTTCATAGCCACATTAATTATCTAGGAATTATCAATAATGTGTCAAAGTGGAAAATTAGTGATTTTCAAATCCATGACAGTGAGTAGTCACCAAAATATGAATTGTCAGTCACTAATCAATCAGGAAAGTAGAAAAGCTAGAATGTTATTTCAGTAGCATTGGTAATTCTATATTCCTGGCAGTACTTTGATTTGGTTTTATATATATATAAAAAAAAAATTTGGAGGGGGGGGGGGTGTGGGGTTGGGGTTAGTAGTTCAACTTGAGACTTGGGTGTACCACTTAATGATGAGTTCTGAAACTTGTTCCCATTGTCCCATTGAATGTCAGATTTTGGAATGAAATCCAATAAGAAAAAGTTAAGGCTCTATCTGGTTGCAAGTGAAAGGTCGGGAACTTAGGGAAGTGACATAGGCTTAAGATGGAAAAAAAAAACTTTTGTAATCATGATTGTGTAACCTAACTTAAAACTCTTATCATATTTGGTACTTACACTTTTCATATGTGCTCTCTATTTTCTTTTCCAGGAATTAGTTGCAAAGTAAAGTGAATTTTAATAACCAGATTTGGAATGTTTTGGAGTTAGTTACAAAATCATTATTGGTATAATTTCCATTCCTTTCCATTGTGTTATTCTCAACAACCCACACCCATTGGTGCAAACACGGACCACTACTCACCTAGAGGAGGACAAGAGTCTTTTTGGCTGTTCACAAATAAACAATAACCCCCCTCCCTCTTCCCTTTTCAAAATAAAGGTTTTGGGTCATTAATCTTATGAGAAAGGATAGCCCAAGTCACCAGAATTCTAAGGCCCCATTGAAATTGTTGCTGTGGCATTTACCTGAACCAGTTGGAATGATTTAACTGATATCAGGAAAGATCCCAAATACGCCAAAGAATTCTCTCAGGCTCAGTCTAATTCCAAGGGAAATAAAGGGAAGGACACTGAAATCAAATCAATAAGAAAATGGAAGCTTTTAATCATTACCTAACATGATTGTATATCTAGCTGCAAAACATTCCAAATCTGGGTATTAAATTTACTAAATTTTGCAATTAAATTCATCGGTTTTAAGTAAAATAAAGATTCCATTTGAAAAGTATGATCGGTACATTTAGTAAGAGTTTAAGGTAGTTACACAATCATGATCACAAAACCTTCCATTTTCTTTAAAACTGATATCAGTTCCATTTCCTTTACTAGCAAATAGACAAAGCCTCGATTAAACTTGCTAGGGAAGGGATTTCTTCAAAATTTTCCCATTCCACAGGTTCAATTATTAAGGAACATGGATTCAGAGAATCACCAAACTCAAGTATTTCGACGACTTAAGATATCCTCCCAAAATGGAAGAGAATGGGAGAAAAAGATCAGTTGTCACAAAGGCGTTTCCCCTAGATTCACAGACATAATTCTCTTTCCCACATTTATGAGAATTCTTACCCAAAGAATTAGAATAAGAACGTACCTTGTGTAATAAGCCGTCGTCAATGATGGAGCTACTCAGCTTCTTGTACAGCTCGTACAGTGCTTCCACTTCGTTGATCGTAACTTCAAAGGCAAATCACCCAAAAGTTAGAAGAAAAAATAATAATAATAAACAAAAGGCTAAAAAGCGAATCCCAAATCCATAAACCCAGCTCTCACAATAGATGAAAGAAGGAACTTTATTAAAGAAATGAAAATGAACGAACGAGACAGTAAATAACGTTAGGAAGAAACCCACATGGAGTATCCTTGGAGAGTTGAGAAATGTAAGAAAATCCGACACTATACTTTTTTGTGGCAGGGCGGCAGTCGAAGCAACCACTGACGGTGAATATCAGAGCTTCTATTAAGACGATAAACGGTATGACTACCGCACAAAGACGCTCGCCTATCGTCAGAGAGCCCGAACTCTGCCATTCGACAGTTTAAAATTCCCTCAGTAAAAACAGAAGCGGAATCAATGATTAAGAATGAGAAAGAAGAAACATCAAAGATCGAATAAAATAATTGATTACCGAGTTGTTGCTGTTCTTGCTAGCCATTCTAGAATCCTTCGAACCAAAACAAAATATCATATTTCCCTCAATTTGGATTGTTCATGTCTCGCTCTCTCCATAGTTCTCTCATCACATATTTTGGGAGGAAGATTCCCTTTAATTAATCTAACACAGAAGATACGTGCGAGGTTCCGAATCCTCTTCTTGTCTGCAATCTGAATCAGCTTATTTAAATGCTAAAGCAAATTGTAATCAGTTATCTTGTTTATCAGTTGCTTGTGGTGGGCGAAAAATGGAAGATTAAAATATAAACAATCATGTTGACGACTTTCTTTATCGTTGATTAAAATCAAGATCAAAGCGTGTAGCACTGTGCTCTTTCATTCATTTGTACTCTTGCGTGTAAAGCTTCCTCATTACTGCCTCAGAGATTCATTCCTTATGCGTATAATATATACATATTATAAACAATATTATTTAAATAGATCAATGTAAGGAACCAAATCGTCTCCTGCCGCAGGCGATTCCTACCGCTGATCCAAGGGTTTGGGATCAGTCTTGCCACTTGTCAATATATTGGGGAGTGGGTTGGCTGAAATCCGACCCTTGACATGCAACAGGACCGTAGGAGGCGATTTGAGGCGATTTGGACGTTTCAATGTAGAAGGGATGATAGAGATTGTGAGAGGAGAGAGAGAGAAAAAGATGTCTTGATATTTTTTTTTTTAAAACGTGTGAAAAAAATTTCTGAATAATTAAGTGGAAGGTACAACAGCAACCAGTCTTTCTCTCTCTCTTCCTTGTCTCTTACAGATGAGGTGAATGACCCCTCATGACCTATCCCATTCCATTGATGAGGATGAAAAACTTTTGTGGCACAAAATAAATTCTCCAAAATATTATCTCCCAAGTTATACAAAATATATATATATATATTTTCAAACATTACATTGATATGTGAAAAAGTAGGATTGACTTCCAAAAATTAGGTTATAAGTAGATAATGATGAATGATGTGGATGACATATATATTGAATTTGAACCTTAATTAGTTTTCTGGTCTTATAAACAAGAACATTTCCCATAAAGCAATGACAACATCATTTGATTAGAGTTGCCACCAAATGAAAATCAAATGTAGTTTTGGTATTTACTGGATTTATTTTTATTTTTGTTTTTTATATTTTTGAATACAATCATTTGATTGTTGAAAGTAGAATATGTGATGAGAAATGGATGATCTACTATAATAAGTAATTGGTAAGATTTAAATCTATATATATCAACATTGCAACTGCCTTAATGATTAGATGAGTTGGGATTGTCTTCAAAAACAATGAGGTTTCTATTCCATTTGTTCTCTTTGAGAAATAATTTCCATATAAAGGTTGATTTTTTCTTTTTTAGGTAAAGACGTTGATTGTTACTATCACAAGAAATTTCTTGTTGATTTGCCTGCCATATGAGACAACATGCTTACTTGATGCCTCTAGGGGTAATAATGGACCCTGTCAAAATCAGTGCAGCTCAACAGTGGCCCAAAATGGTTGGTGAACTTTCTGGGTTTCTCCGCCACACATAAACATAAGTCTAATTCAGTTCAATCTTCCTAGGGTTAAAAAATAGAATAGAAATCGTCTCTGGCCTATGGTTTGGGCGGGAGATAGAACGGCCTGGATGGATGGCCATTAACTGGCACTCGGAGGGATTCGAGCCCTCCATCCGAACCGACCCCCTAGTCGGCTCAGCTTGTTGACTGGAGGGTCGACTCGGATGGAGGGCTCGGATCCCTCCGAGTGCCAGATGGCGACCATCCATCCGGGCCGCCCAATCTCCCGCCCAAACCTAGGCGGGAGATTTGGATCCTAAAAAATATGCAATCCTTATCCTAGTCTGGTAGGATTAGGCTTAACCCTGATTAATCCTGACAGGATTGAATTAGATTAGATTAACCCTAATTGACCTTGATTGAAGATCGGATTAATCCTAATTAGTCTTGAAACATATTACAAATGCAATAACCTAATAAATTATTTTTAAAAAAAATAAACTATCACCCAAATCACTTATCATTCATATCTTTTAAAAAAACATCAACTACACCCAAATAACTTGACGGAATAGTTAGGCATTTTTATCTTTTTTATTTTTAATTAAAATTTTTTAAAAACTAATAAAATTACTAATATAATCCTTCTGTTTCCTTTCCTTTCTCCCTCCAACCTGCAAACCTATTCTCCATTCCTGAACATACACAAACACACCACACAATCCATACACAAACACACCACAGCATCCGAATCAAATCCACCACCATCGGCGGTGGCACCACCCTCCTCTTGTCGAGTTCTTCATCGAATGAATCTAATTCGATGAAATTTGATCTGGAGAAAACTCATCATCTTGTTTCCCGAATCAGGTTTGGAATGTTATTCTATTGCAGAACCTCTTTCCTCCATCGACTATTGAAGCTATCAATGATATCCATCTTTCTGTTTAGTTTCTCTTTGATCTCATGCTTTACTAGTTTATTATTCTCTCCTGTCCCTCGTCGACGTCACTTTGCATCTGTCAACATATTTGAACGGAGTTGTGTCGTTCATAGTGTCTTCTCATTTGACGATTCCGACATCACCTGGTTCTTCCGTTACCGCCGATTGAGGTGTGTGATCGATTGATACAAAGATAAAAATGCCCAGACCTTCGAAGAGTGGGCTCCGATGAGGCCTAAAAGACAGTGGAAGGGGGGAGGGTCAATTGAGCGACAGGGCAGAGCCGTTTGACCGACGAACCCATCTGATTAAGGCGCCAGATCTGTTTTCTGAGGGAAAATTGCAGGAGACTTTACCAGAGATGCCGGCCAGGTTGATGAAGTTGCTGTTGAAGGTGACGATACAGAGGAGCTTGGGAGCTATTCAGGTGGTGATGTTGTCGGAATCGGTTGTTGGGGATCTGATTGCCGCAGCGGTTAGGTTGTATGCTAAAGAAGGGAGGAGACCCTTGCTGCCCTCGACGGATCCGGCGGGTTTCGATCTCCATTACTCGCAGTTCAGCTTAGAAAGTAAGCAATTGGAAATCGAATCTCTTCCCTTCCCGCTCTATAGCTTTTATGTGTTTCTGATTATTCTTCGGGTTTTGAAAAGTGAATGAAAATACCTAAAATTCGATGATTAGGAAGTGAATGAAAAACAAGTGATCTTTCCACTTGATGAATAAATCAGAAGATCCAAGAAATTCTCTAGATTCCCAAACAGAGAAATAACAGAAAAAAACAGGAGATAAAGAATTTAAAAATCGGTACTTCCATGCCCTAGAAATCTTCGGATTTGATGGTTACTTTTCTAATTTACACTTTAACGAGGAGGAATCAAAGATATGGCGGATGAAGTTCAGAAATATCTAGATCCATGGTGTCGTTAGATGGAAACGTACTGTTGGTGTGAAGTTCAGAAGTATCTAGATACATGGTGTCAAATTAGATGGAAAAGTAGTGATGGTGTGAAGTTCAGTAGTATCTAGATCCATGATGTCGATTAGATGGAAAGATACTAATGGTGATCAGCGTTTCCTCTTAACTTGGTCGTGAATTCTACTTGAGACAGATTGGTGAATTAACTGAGGGAGAGTAAAATCGTCTTTCAATGTATCATTTAGGGTATAATTGTCTAGTTTAAAATCAATTTTGGATGACAACAGTGATTAACGAGATTTGTTTAACGGAGTGGATCTATTTGATTAACGGTAGTAAATGTTTGGGAGGTAGTTGATGTTTTTTGAAAGATGTGGATGGTAGGTGATGTTTCGAAACTATTTTGGGTGGTAGCTGATTTTTTTTTCAATTCTTAAACATATAATAAATACATATAACAATTAAGTGTTTTAACAGATCTAATAAATCAACCAATGATAATTTAAAGTTTAAGATATCAAATACAAACCAATGATAATCCATATTTAATAGATCTCATTGCAGCCCTAGGTTTGACATATATAAAATATATACATTATACATGATCGGGTCGGGCAGGGCCAGGCTCAACTCGGGGGTTCAACCCTAACCCAACCCAACCCTGCCAGGGTTGGCTGTTTTTTGGGCCCTAACCCAGCCATGTCAGGATTCAAGGTGGGTTGAATCCTACCAAGGTTGGCATTTTTTTGGCCCTGTCAAGGTTCAAGGCAAGTTGAACCCTGCCAAGGTTCAAGGCAGGTTAGGATTGGGTTCGGGTTGTCAGGGCCAAACTTGTAGCCCTAGGTATGCGTATGCATACATTGCTGCGCCCCTTACTTATTTGTTATATAGGAGAGCCTTTTTGTGGACTGACAAAGTGCAAGAAGCTTTTTTTCAACTCCAAGTGGCCCTCACACAACCGAAAGTTGTCCCCTTGGATGCAGGCCTAATCAACATATGTGCGGGAAATGTATGCGATTACGGAGTCGACACAACGTTGGCGCCAATATTTGTTGGGACATAAATTTTTTATCAAAATCGACCGAAAGAGCCTCAAGGAATTAAGCGAGCAAACCGTGGAGAGGCATGCCCTACCGCAATGGCTCACTAAGTTGTCAGGGTTTTCTTTTGGCTTTGTTTAGTTGCAAGGGGAATTGAAGGGAAGGGAAGTGAAATTTTTGAATTTTAAATGAAAATTTTTATAGTTGTAACACAACATATTTTTCTTTTCAAATGGAAGGGATTTGGATGCAATGTGAAGTGTAGGTTAACAACTAAATATAGAATAATTTGGAATTACTTACATGGTAATGTGATAGCATATGCTGTAATTATTATAAAAATTTACATTTAAAGTAAAAAAAAATTCACTTCTTTTCCCTTCAATTCCCCTTGCAACCAAACAAAGCCTTTGAGATCATCTATCGACCGAGTCGAGAAAATACTGTCGCCGATTCTCTGTCCCTTGTTATGAGCTTGGCATTGTCGCACCTGTCCATTAGTGGGCCTACATTTGATTTCCCCACTCAACTAAGACAAGATGTTCACACTTTACCCGAGCTTAGCAGTTTACGTGATGCCATAGTGCTTGATCCATCTTCTCGGTCCCACTATTCCTTTAGAGATGGATTGCTTTATTTCAAGAACAGATTAGTGAATCTATTATTTATTTGGATTTTAGAAGGTGTCTTTGTAATTGTTTGAGGTGTACTTGGTATTCGATCAAACTAGAGGGAAGGTACCCTTAATTTACCCTTATTTCTATTATATATGATATTTTATTGCATAATCACATGATATATTATTGAGTTATTTGCTTCAATCCCACTGTTGAAGATTATGTCTTAAAACATATTTATTGTTGTTTTTTCCTACAAGTATCGGTTACCCTAAAAGCCTATACGGGATAGGTTTCCACTGGAGGCCAACTCTTCAGAACCTCAATCCGTAAAAAAGGATTCAAGTAGATTAGCTGAGTTAGTTGCTCCGTATGATTGGTTTTGGGTCATGACGGGACCAACTAAAATCTTTCATTTCAATTATCTTGAATGGGACTCGACAAGTTTCTTATAGAAGGCCAACAATTACTTTAGTTCGGTAAGGGGGGAGGGAAGCTCAAAGAGCTTTCGAGCTTTAGTTGGCCGACCGCTACATAAGTCGTTGGCAAAGAAAGCTCAAAGAGCTTCCCTTCATTCATTGCTAAGCCAAGGTCCCAAGTCTATTGGGTCAGTTTATGGAAGTGGTAATGACGAAAAGGTTTTCAGCTTGAAAAGAAAAACCCCCTAGATCTAGATCCACATCGTCTCCTCCCTGAGATTTGGGAGGAGGGGCGGCGGCCTCGATGGATGGCCAACACCTGGCTCTCGGGTGAATCCGAACCATCCATTCGAGCCGACACTCCTGTCGGCTCAGCTTGTTGGCTGGGGTGTCGGCTCTGATGGACTACTCGGATTCACCCGAGAGCCAGGTGTCGGCCATCCATCCAGGCCACCATCCCTCCTCCCGAATCTCATGGAGGAGACGATTTGAATCCCCTAGATCTTAAGGTAGGTAGTATATCCTGTCTTATCACCCGAAGAGGGGAATTCGTTCTCTATCATACACGGTCAAAGCGGAGTTAATTTGGCTTCAGTCAATGAAGAGCATCACAAACGCATCATTGGTAGAGTGCGTCAAATGTTTCATAAACATTTGCTTTCTTTCATGAATTTTGGCTGTGGGAGTAGAACGTCCACCCCGATCAAAGCGCCTTTGATTGTAGTGCAATAAACTTGTCGAATCGGTGCGAAACCAATGACAATGACACACGACTAATCCTAAGTAAAAAAGTATTAAAAAAAATGGTCTTAGGTATCGTATCGGTATCGATCACTGTGGATACCGATATGGATCGGCTGATATGGCCTATCCTATCCCAACAATTAAAACCATGGTCTCCCCACACCACTCTTGATAGTGATACCTATACCCTTACTCATAAGTCATACCCATTGGATTGTTGGATCAAGTCATTAAGAAATTGGAGAAGTTGGTAAAATGGCATGTAGTAAAATGCATATTTCTTTATGGGATGCGGTTGGAACCTTTGTTTGGCTGCATACATCGAAATGATAAGTTTAATAGTTTTTTTTATTGTTAGATACATATTGTTATGATACATAAATTCATTTTTATGATGTATTTAGTGGGACTACATTGGTACTGATTGAATGCAAGGGAGATTAAAAGGGCAGTAAACTTTTAAGCTTAAAAAGGAAAACTTGTTTACATGGAATCGCATGATAAGTAATTCCAAATCATTCTATATATGGTTATTAGCTTACATTATATTTGCATTTAAATCCATTGCATTTTAAAAGTAAAATAAATTTTAGAAAAAATTTCATTTATCTCCCATATGTTTCTGACATCGTCAAATAACACTTAAAAATTTTTACACCGTTCATCAAAGAGACCCACTCCGTTGAGTGAGTCCGTTAAACATTTAAACCCTTTTTCTTTTAAAGAATAAACCCAGTTTCTTGAAGACCGAGTGCAATTCTTCCGCCATTAACATTCTTTTAGAGCTCGAGATTGAGCCTGGCACATCCTACCCAACGATCCTAATCTTTCTAACCTCTCCAACTATCTCACCGGTCTCAAAATACTTGTTGATAAGCTCAAAAGATCTCAAGGCCACAACTTCCAATCCTTCATCCGTCGCCGAGTTTCCAACCATGAGATCTCCGAAGTAGCTTGTACGATCGAGAATGAGATCCAGGCGTGGATCAACAGAGTATGCGTTGAGAATCTTAGGACTACCTTGCAAGTGTCGTCTGTCGACGAAGACGAGAAGGTTAAGCTCCTGACGTAGTTCGAGAACCGGGTGTCACAGGGTTTCAACCAAGATTTACAAAACCTGGTTCTAAAATCGAAGGTGTTCTCCACGCTTGAATCAGTTCTCTGTAATCCGAAATGTCTGATTTTCTCGATGCTGATCCAATGAATTGAAGAACAGGTTTCGATTTTGGTTTCAAGAGCTGTTGCCAGCGGCGGTTCTCTTTTGTTGGGTCTTTCTCCTTATTGGCTCCTGCTGTGTATACGTCTCAGAAAATCAACGTCGCATCGGTGGCCTTCGATAACTCCATTAATGCAGCAAATATCACCACTCTCTCTATTGAAGAATGATAATTCAATGAAACGTATTAACTGCCCATTAGTTTCTTTTTGGAAAGATTGATTTTACGCCCTTGAAAGTTTTGATTCTCTTGAGCTCATCTCAATATGGAATCGATTGCAGAATATTCAGTCGAAATTCCAACTAAAGCTAAGAAAATTAAAGGACTGATGAGGGATCCTTTAATTAAGAAATTTGATTGCAGAATATTCAGCCGAATGTTGAGATTCTCTTGAGACAATTAAAGGAATCTATTCGATTTTGGAGTGCATGAAAAGTGGAGAAGAAGCTACGTTCATGGAGAAAATGATTCTGCAATGAATATTCTGCAATAAGGAAAGCCCCTACAACTCTGCAATGATTCTGGTTAAAAGAAACCCTACCCTAAAATTAACTGGAATGAGATTCGACGGATGAGACCCTCACAGAATGAGAATCCCTATATTGGGATTCCTTCACAGGGTTTACCCTCGTGCTTACTCTGAAACCCAGAGAGAATGGAGAACAGAGAACACAGAAGAGAGAGTGACCCAATCTATGTACAATTTGAAAATCGTAATTCTTTAGCTTCACCTGAAACACTGGCGCCTGCTCCTCCTTCTTCTTCTTCTTCTTCTACTACTTCTAACACACCCTCACTTGCAGAATCTATCCCACGTGGCGGTCATGGCCTCATCGCTTCCATCGACAGTTGCCGGCGACAACAGAGGATGATTGAGAAAGAAATGATTGTAAGGGTAATATGATCTTTCACCTTTAGAATAAAAGTAGTATTGTCCATAAAAATTTCAATTTGAGCTAATATCATCATCTAACGGACTTTCTTAATGGGGTGAGTCTTTTTTATTAATGGTGCTAAAGTTTTGAGTGGTAATTGATGATGTTAAAAACTTGTAGGTGACTAGTGATGTTTCAAATACTTTTTGAGTGGTATATGAAATTTTTTCTAAATTTTATATCCACTAAGTAGTATTATTAAATATTTTAAAAAATTTAGATAGTTTATACAATCATGTTATGTTAGAATTATAAAAGTTTTCTTTTTTGGGTTTGAAAATTTTCACTTCCTTTTCCTTTAATTTTCCTCGCAACCAAACTGAACCATCAACATTGTGTTGATCATCAGATGCTTTACATTTGCTTGGTCTCTCATGGTGCGTTTGTTATGCATTGCAGCACTAACAATGGTTTTGAAAATTGGACTTGGTTTCCCATCCCTTGATTAAGTTATGGAAATTGTTGGATTTTGGTCATGTATCAACAATTGACAAGTTTTCAAACAATGCTCCAAGTACTACTAACCTCAAACAAGTGTTGAGGTTGTATCAAACGGTTTCAAATTATAACAGTCCATCTTGAATGACTGAATTGACAAAATGGGTCTAATATACAGAGGCCATAGGTGATTAACATGGTACAACATAAAGATAAAAAGATTGAAACTGTACAAAGGTGGAGTAGACAATGTTTAAGAATCAGGGAAGGCCCGGCTCACCACAGAATGCATCTGGCTCAAATGATCTGGCAGAATCATCATTGTAAATTCCAGGTACAGCCCTACCCCCAGATTCATTCGAATGGATGTAAGAATCCTTCTGGTTGCTTTCAATGTTTTGCAGCAGGGCAACACAAACAACTAAAGATGCTGCCAGCCCTACTAGTGTGAATTTCAATCTGCTTAACACTGGTTTGACCTGAAATTGGAAAGTAAGAAGGGGAGAGCAGAATATGTCCATCAACATGAGATTGATTTTAAAAATCAGTCAATCAGGTGCAGCTGTCATGTAATATTTATGCAATTCTTCAAAACATAAATTGACCTGTTTAAATAATCAAATGAGTTCCATCATTGAAAAACTCAGGCAACTCAACAAGGAGCAGATTACCCATCAAAGCCTTGGTGGTAAGATACGTGATCTTGCTAAAGAAGACGACTAAATTATACAGTTGGCTAGGTTCTGTATGTGTCAACTCACTGAATATGAACCGAGAAGGCGATCGCGTGCCAAAACTTCTGCCGTCTTAACCCATATCTGCAATGAAAAGAAAGAACCATGGTTAGGCCTCCTGCTCTAGCTATGCAAAACATATGTGGTGGTAGAGAGCAAAAACATACACAAGAAGGCAAGAAGGCAAGAAGGCAGCCGAGTGTTGTAGGGTTTATTTCCTTTTTATCTTGCCTTGAATTGCTTAAAAGTTGAAGCAATAAGCTAATAAGCTTTACTCATAAGCGTGAAGCAATACCATTATACTGAATCTAGTCTGCTATTGAGTGAGCCTTCAATACGAGGTGGGTATTCATAGACTGCAAAACAGTATATGCAATAGTTCACTCTACTATTGCTGTTGGTGTTCTTCTAGTGTCTGTCTGTCTGTCTGTCTGTCTTGCATGAGCTTCAACGAACGGTTAAAGAGGAAGGGAGGCGGCTGGTAAAGGCATCAAGCCGATAGCAGTGGAGACAGACTCCACCTATTCATTAGGAATTGCTAACAGGGAGAGCCCTTGAACCGCAAAAGAAAATGAATGGGTTAATCCGCTTTTCTGACAATCCCTTTTATGTGTTCATCTGTAGAGAGACCAAAGAGCAGCTTCGTTGTTATCAGAAAGTTTTGAATCTTTTCGTGAAGCCGTAATGGAGCCTTTAGTGCCCTAAAATGACTTGGTCTGGCCCTTGTCTGAAATCTGAATTTGCTTCCCATAGAAAGAAAAATCTACAGGCAGAAATCGCAAAGAACATCCAAACTAGAATCAACTGTCCTTGTACTGATTCTACATACTCCCATTTCCGGCAAACAAAAACACCAATTGGTAGAAAGAGACAGTCTTTCATGAACGATCAAAACGATTCTAAATCATAAACTATAATGGAATTATGCGAATCAGGCCTTGACTGAGAATCATTTTATATGGGGATTCTGATTGATTGATGTAACCATACAGAAGTATTCCGTGTCTACATCAAGTGTTGAATGAAATTAGCATAAATTTATTTCAGCATCCCAAACTCTCAAAAAGAACCAATCCGGTGAGGATGGAGCTGTGTATTAAACAGAAGAAGAAACGAAGAGGGGAAGGAAGGTTACCTGACCATCGTACCATCCAGTTTCTTCATCTGCAACCAACCCAAAAGACTCCTTTCACTCCCAAGTCACAATTAATAAATTCAGTGGAAATTAGGTAAAAGAAGAAGAAAAGGAAGAAATGAATTATACAGTCGACAGTGGCGCTGAGAAGACGATTTCCAACGTAAGCCCAACCAAGGTACATCCGGAGGACGGCGAGGGTAACAACGGTTAGGCCACTGGAGGCGGCGCCGAGGACACAGCTGAGGGGCTTTAACTCGGGATGAACAACGCCGAACCAAGCAACGGGGAGTCCGATGAAGAGAGAGAAGGAAGCCCCCGTGAGGAAGAGACGACTGAAATAAGCGGATTCGTCTCCAACAGCCCACGAGAAAAAGGAGGAGGCGGCCAGGCTCTGATACTCTTTCACGGGCTGCTGATCCACTGGTACGGGGCAATTGATCTCTGTTTCTGGTGGTTTGCTTCCTCCTTCGTTCTTGAAGGAAGGCGATGACGATGAGGAGGAGGCAATTCGAAGGAAGAATCGACGTTGTTGGAACTGATACTGATTTCTAGGATGTCTGATTTTGTAGTGGAAGAAGAAGATGGAGGTTGAGAAGGAGGTCATCAGAGGAGTTGGGCGGGTGCCGAGGAGCCCTGTGAGTGGTGCTTTGCCTGAGGCCGGCAGCAGAAACGCCGCAGCCATGGCAGTTCAACCCAAGAATTTTCTGTGACACTCTTGCTCCCGCCTACCGTTGTGTGGATTTTTTTTCCTACTACAAACAGCCTTATCAGTCACAACAGAAACTGATACGAGCTAATACCTCTCTGCCATTGCCACTGTACCACTACCAGGGCTTCCCTTTCTCTTACTACTCGATGCCCCTTGACCCCACGTGGATGGAGATGATAATGATGCTGACAAGGTTGTGGAGGGTAAACATTTGCTACGTTTCTGTACTTGATAATGTATCCCAGTTGTTCGATGTTCGATTGGACAATTAGACGGATGGAAAGGATTTTTATCATTGAAAAAGCTACTAAAATGGCATGAAACAACAGGTGATCATAAGGTTGCCTATCGTTAATGTAAGTTACTTCTTTTGCTCTTCCAGTAAAATGGGGGGAAAAAAATCCTGAAACTTGAAAGTAGTGAAGATTTTACAGTAACAGTGAGTGGTGACTGGTGAGAAAGCTCAGACGTGCAACCTTCATTAACTTGGTCCTGAACTGGTTAGTCTTTCCCCGTCTGAACAATGGACGGCCGAAACGACTGGACGACAGAAGATGATTGGGATCCATACAGCAAGATCTTTAGTCGGCTTTGGAGGTAGGGTTCTCAGCAGTACCGGCTCTGATGCCAAGACAATTATTAACTTCATCAGCTTGGTGATAGCAGTGGATGGCCGTGGCATCTAACAGTTATCATATTAGAAATCAAGGAATTCACTGTTGCTGCATTTCAGTTCTTTCCTAGGTCAAAGATCATGTAACTGGGAAAAGCTCATGCACTTGCTTCATGGGGAATAGGATTCATATGCATTCGGAATTTAACAACACAGTAATGGCTGGAAGTAGATGGCTCCGTAGAATGTAAATGATCTCCAGTAATTAGTCAAATACTTTATAATTTAAAATAAAATAAAATAAAAACATTGTATGCATTTCAATTTCCCCTTTTGGGTGAATAAATGTACAAATGTATACACAGTTTCATTCTATTTCTTGGTAGAATGATTTTGCAAAAATAAGTAACACATCTTTTGCATTCCCACACTGTTCCTTTTCCATTGTTGTCTTCTTTCCTTTTCCCTTTTCATTTTCTTTTTCACAACAATTAATACAATAGTTCAGATGTATACATTTCCAAATGTTTCCCCTTCCACCACCCCCCAAAAACATGAAACAATGACAGTGTATATATTGTTTTCCCCTCGACTTTACACTATTATTCCCAACTCTCTAATGAAGGTTGGAAAAAAAATAATAATACTTCCCTGTGGTACCCTCAACTGCACTTTGTGCAGTCATTTAACAGAAGATTCCCACATGACTGGACTGAATTTCCTTGCTTGGTTGGTAGTGGTCCCCACTTTGAATGAACCACCAACCCCCAATTCAGTCCTAAGATTTTCCTGTGCCTATAAATGTGTGTTGTCACAAATGATATCTGCATCTAAGAGTTCTGCTTCCCCAGCTCTTTGAGCCTTGGCAAAAGTTGTCCTAGAATGCAAGGGTGCTACTCCTGTAGCTTGCTCTTTAATTTGAGTTTCATGCTTATGTTTTTTCAATTACTAGGTGCTGAAGACACTTGAGACGGGACATAAGCTGTGCGAAAGAGGGTCGCAGGTTTGGCTCACTGCACAAGCAACAAAAAGGGCTCATTAGGACAAACTACTGTTTTCCATGAAATAAATTTCTTAGAGG
This sequence comes from Protea cynaroides, assembly GCA_028583415.1. Classification (NCBI taxonomy): domain Eukaryota; kingdom Viridiplantae; phylum Streptophyta; class Magnoliopsida; order Proteales; family Proteaceae; genus Protea; species Protea cynaroides. The sequence continues at coordinate 112,893,662 of CM053276.1, read as the reverse complement.
TTCATTATGACATTTCCTCCAAATTTTTACTTTTATTTTTCAAGTCAAAACAAATCTTGGGCCAAACTCTACTTCATTTATGCATGCCATGCAGGGACCTACCTTTGCCAACAATCACTAATGATTTGCCCCACAGTTGGATGAACCTCTTCAGGTATATCAAGGCGTCTATTTTGGAACCCAACTGCTCCAACTACTTGCATTGGATTCATCCCACCCCATGGCATACGTAAAGTAGCCAACTCCCACAAGATTACACCGAAACTATAAATATCACACCTGCACGCATGTCAATCCAATTTTATCAGCACAAAGCAAAAGAAAAATACTGGAAAACAAAACTACCCATTCTTTCCTACAATTGATGCAATCAATTACTTACTTCTCATTCGATGGTTCATTTCTGAGAACTTCTGGTGCCATCCATTCTGGCTGCAGGTCAACAGAAAACCATTAACTTAGCTGACTACTTTATAGTTTATACAACAAAAGAATGCATAAATATGCTGACAAAAATGCAATAACGATAAACATGTATAATTATTATTCTTGGGCAACAAACAATTCTTGCACAAAGGCTACAAGATGTTTTCTTTCACCCTACCTTAGAGTTGCTTCCTGAATAAGCATGTTAGGGGCAAATAAACTCAAAAATGTAATCAAGTACATGTCAAGAAGTAAAGGGGAACCAGTTTATAGTTAGCAGAACTTTGTTTAAAATGGATGAAATGTAAACAGGAAAAGAAAATTAAATAAGCATAGAGACATGTAAATGGTTGGAGTCCCCATGGTGAATTACCGTTCCAGCAGTAGATTTTGAAGACAAAAATGTGTGGTGTTTCAGACGTGACAACCCAAAATCACTGACCTGCATCAAGTATGGATAAAAGATATCAGAAACTTCTCTAAGATGGATCTCCAGAGGTAGGGTCAGTAACACCCAGTAGCTTAAATAGTTATCTGTTTCAACCAGAGGGGGAAGAAAGAGAGAGAAATAGATCTCCACTGTCCCTCCCCAAAATACTATGTATTCATTAAATCCAAGGGAAGTTTGAAGGCGTCATTTGAGCTCAACCAAACCTACGTTTTACAGACTTAAAGGTGCCAAAATAGAGTTTGAGACTTGAAAATCGCAACGTCTTGCTCAAACAGAAAATTATGAATTAAAACAGAATCACATCAGCCCCCACACTGCACCCCCACCCCACCCCAAGCCAAAAGACAAATGGATGAGAAAGAGAATTAACTTGGTCATCAACTATGGTCATAAAAAACTTGACCTTTCTCAATTAACGATGTAATCATTCCAAAGTTCAAGAGAGACAGAAAACTTGAAACCAAAAACAGTCGAGAAATCTGTTTGGTCTCCAAGTACTAAGTCAATCTTTAAGGCATCTGCCAATATTTTGTCATTTAGAACCTTATAGCTGCTCCTACAATAAATCTCCAATAAATATCGCTAAATTAATTAATTCAAAGACTGAAAGAACACATGCAAAATCCATCATGATGTTGAAATCTATAATTGGCAATGCAAAATTAAATTTTGGTCTAGTGTAAAGCATCAATATCAACTGTCCTATAAGGTTTAATAATTTTGCATATGCATTAAGTTGGTAATAGAGTACCTGCTACCATTAACTATCTAGATTCACAGGCTTGAAAGGCACATAATAAAAGAAAATAGTAAAGATGACTTGAAAGCACTTAAAGGCCAAACGTTTGGTAAGAACCACACCTTTACAACCCAGTTTTTATCAACAAGAAGATTAGGCGACTTCAAATCTCGATGTACAATAGTAGGATGGCTAGTGTGCAAGTAATTCATCCCCTTTGCCTGAAAATAAATAGGGGGAACTTAGTTGGCATGCATATAACCAGCTTCTGCAAGCTTGGAACAATAATGATTTTCACACATACCACATCCAGAGCCATCCGCAATCGTCGCTTTTCATCAAGTTGAACATTGGGTCGATGCAACAACCTATATAAACTCCCCCTGCAGATAAATGAATGGAAGAGAGATCACGTTTCACGAATTGAAACCACTATGATTACACCACCACCAACTTAGCAATTTAAATGTTGTTTACATCCACCACCACTATGATGTATTATGCATCCCAGCAGATTCATACTCCCAGCAGACAAAAGCATATGGGAGTACAGTAATCAAAAGTGATTTCATATTCAGTACACCCCACCCCCCTTCGAAGTGAGAAAGGATTAAAGGAGCCATTTCAAATAATCTCATGACGAGCAAAATTCAAGGCTATAGCAGCCAATATAAAAAAAAATTTCAAGAATTCAAAAGAAGCTTTGTTTTTTCTATTAAATAAATGAAAAATCACAATCTCAGTATGCCATAAAAAAAAAGAAGATAAGTATCAACCTAGGAAGAAACTCTGTCAGTATTGACAAATTTGGAGGGTGAGTAACTGCCCCCATAAAAAGTACAACATTTGGATGCCGCAGCCTTTGCATGATCCTAATCTGCAAAGGAACACCAGAGGACATTGTTTGAATATTTTTTAAGTTGATTGAAAAAAGCAAGAAAACGTTTTGAACTGTTTTAGCAGTAGATAACATAGTTGAACTTTGTGATGCTTACTTCACATTTGAATTGCATCAATGCATCACCTGATAAATCTTGGTCCAAGAACTTTTTCACAGCAACTTCCTGTCATATGGTACTAACACCATCAATCAAGTAAAAAACAAGAACCAATCTTGTACTGGCAGAACCATTCATCACTTAAATTTTCTATAACAAAAAAGATCCATGACAAAAAAAAAGGGAAAGAATTTGAGTCAAAGGAGTTGATTATGGGCCATGGAATAGCTTAATAACATGGCATAAATAATAGCAAAAAAAACAGGTCAGATATCACACTAACACTACTAGTAATTATACATTAATATATCAAAACTCTAATTTAAACATATCTTCAATTGAGGAAATTAAATTTGTCGTTCCTCGATCGTATAGAAACAAAATAGGTGAATTGAGAATAAAACTTAAAAAGAAAAAGGATTGACGCTGGGTAGCTGCTTCTAGTAAACAATTACGAGTTTATAAAAATAAATTACAACCTCACACAACGAGCTAAAGTATTCAATATGCCAAAGAAATGTTTTTTGAAATATTCCGGCCTTTTATGAAAGCTCCTTGCTCTTCTGAGATGATCTTAGGGAGCAGCAAGTATTTGATATAGCTATTTGTGCAAGTATTTTACGATTAAGAAGTAACTGTTTTTTTTTTATACTAGTCATGCAACCTAATCAGCCCCAGGCCCCAACCATCTATAATTTGCACATTAAATATCTTATGATTTGGTTCAACATTAATTGGACGCTGTTTTAACAAGAGAATCCAAAGAATCTAGCCAAATTTTAATTACAACAAAGTTCCCAGATTCATCATTAAGAACAGAACTTACATTGAGCCATTCTCAAGTACAAGCTTACCACGTTGACACTGAAAATATTTATTACGTGGCTCCCCAACATGACAACTGAAGGTTCATTTAAGGGGGAGGGGACTCCAAATAGCTTATGCCAGAGAAGTATAATTAATGTTTGCTAAAGCAACAGAAGTTTAACTTACTGTGCCATTCCAGTCTGCATGATACACCTCCCCATATGAACCTGGAAGACAATAAGTTACAGAAAAGTGCATTAAGATGTAGATACATCATAAAGTAAAGCATCACTATAGTTAGAAGTCAGTAGCAAGGTTTAACATGTGAACATAAAGGTCAAATCAGAGAAATCAAGTTGACCGATAATGAAATTTGGATTAGATTCGAGCGTTTAAAACCACGTTTAAAAAAAAATTGGGAAGAGGGCGATGTTTGAATGAAGCTGACATGACTGCAAAGAATCATGTTTGACACTGGCTGATAAGATCATTAGCATGCTTGATGTTTGGAACTTTGGTGTGGAATGTTTTAGGGTGGCACTACTATTCCCTTTTTTTCAATTAAATAGGCACTACAGCCATTCCGTGTAAGTTCCATCCAAGAGTTGTCTTTTATTTGCCCCAACTTTGTAAAAGCTAGTGAAGCCAACACCTTTTTTTTTTTTTTTTATAACTTCAGTAATTTAATATAAAAAATGATACAGCATCATTTCAAGTTATAAAATCACATAAATTGGTTCCATACAATAGAAAAGCATATGGTAAATTCTTGGCAACTTACCAGAAAATTTTTACAAAAGGAAAAAAGATAAAAATATTGGAAATGTGCTTCCTTTACGGGTGGCAATTCTTAACCCGCCCACTGTATCTAGGGCCAGGCTGCACTTACATATTGTAGATTAGACCTTCGCCTAGCTTGGTCGGAACCTGAAAAATATTGAGGCTGGGACTCAGCTTGAATATATAAGCCTAGCTGTATGGCAAAAGTTTCCCTGGACAGCAGACCAGGTAAAAGGGTCCATGGTTGGGACACCTAATTCTGCCATGAGAAAGGGTCAGTGGCAAATCCAATGACCGTAGGATCCCTAGAAGACGGTCAGTAAGACCATGTCAAAATTCAGACCGAAATTGATGCGGATAAAACACAGAATTGGGATACCAAATTCTCCCAAACATCAATTTCTGATTTTATATCTTGAATAGGATTTCAGTTTAACATCAATAAACTATTCTGAAACTCAAGATTGAAATTCTGTTTTCAAAATCCTAACTTTCTAGTCAATTTCAGAAGTCCTTCTCCCTATCAAATATGCTTCAGTTTGAATTTGATTTCCTAGTTCTGATGGAAAACTTGAGAATCTGTCTATCAGATTTTAACCAGCCTTCAACCAGAAATTCTGCCAAATCAAATCGGTACATTCTGCATTACTGAAAATCTCTTTAACTGTTTAATCCTTGATCTCTGCAGTTCTGGATTTTTATAATGTCCCATTAACTACTCAATGTCTCAACGTAAAATACAAGTAGGCTGGAAAGGACAAAAAGTCCAAACTATGGTCTTGTTTTTATTACTCATTAATTGCATTTTATTAACTTCGTATGCAATACAGATATGGCTAGTGCTTCTATCCACTGAAAACTAGATGTCACATTGGCTTGAAGGGATTTCTATAATGTATAAAGTTACAGTGTAAATCAGTTCTTAAATGGCGTATCGGTTCGATTCAAGGTTATTATTAGTAGAATCAAATCCAAACTGATTAATACTCGATTCTTATTTTCCAAACCAAAACCAAACTGATTAACAACCAGTTTAACGGTTTGGTTAATTGATTCTTATGCGGTTTCTTACGACTAAGGAGTGGTTTAACTTTAACATGAGAGTTTTTAGTCCTACATCAAATACAATGGATAAATTATAAAGTAACCAACCCTATAAATAGGGGTTGTCACCTGGTTTTTCAATTGTGAGGGCAAGAACCTGGAAAAGGTGCTTGACCATTCACTCCCAAAAGAGAAGATTCTGCCCAAATTTAAAAGTTATTAGTAAAACATTATACATGTAGCTACCATAGTTGTCAAGGCACTACCGAGGCGCCGAGGAACTTTTCTGACGCCTTGGAAAATCGGACGCCTTAGTCGCCTAGACACCCTGTCAGGCCTCCAATGCCTTGGTTCGCTTTTGTGCCTTGACAACTATGGTAGCTACATGTTTAACCGGTTTTAATCAGTTTCCTAATCGCTTTTTTATCTGTTAACTGATGCCTTAACAGTATAAGACCAAAACGAACCGATTAAGACTTGCTTCTTACTTTTCCTTCACACTTCATTTGTTTGCGAGCTGCCAGCAAGGCTACTTTAGTTAGAGAAAGAAAAGAAGCCAGCAAGTCCTTTTCTGCATGACCATTAACTCATAAGCAAAGCCACCTTTTGCCCCCCCCTCATGCAACATGAGCGTATCTTCACTAAAAGCTGGCTCTATTGGTGGACGCTATGGACAACTCACTCTGCCACTAACTATGGATGGGTCAAGACGTCAAGTAAAGTCTCCGTCATCTGGCTCCTTCCACGCAAGACAACTAGGATCAAATGGTTGACAATAATGCTAGGAAAGAAAAAGATCGAGACTATGTCTGATTCTATTGGGTCAGTGGGAGAGTAAACCAACTACGGTGTAAAACCAAAACAATCTGATTAACTTCAGTTCAACTCGGCTCGGTTTTTTATCGGTCGGTTCCAGTTTGATTTCCTGGTTTCGGTTTAAAATTGACACCCTTAGTATAAAAGTGGCTCTAATTTGGGATATTGTATAGTCAAGAAGACACTGTATGCTAGCCATCAGGCTTGGGCCCTGATCCGGCCCATCCATAGGGCAGGCTTGGACCGAATGCTGGCCGAGTTTTGCTGGGCATGGGTGGCCTAGCATAAAACCCTTGTTCAGTAGGCTAGGTGATGCAGATAAATCACATAAATAGGCTTAGTTTAGTGGAAATAAGCCCTAAGCCTTAGGTTGTGTTCTATACATGTTAGGCTGTGTTCTATACATGTTAGGCTTTTGGTCCAATTGGTTTTCATTATAATGTAGGCATAAACAATGGGTAGGAGTTAGGATTACGGGATTCACTTTATCAATTAGTTTAAATTGGAGTCCTCATTAGAAGAGTTGGAAGCCCTTTATTGGTCAATGAAATAGCTAGTTTAATTACTAGTTGGTTTAGGCTCAACTCAGCCATATCCCAACTAAATGGAATCGGCTTCATGGATCCGCTTTATCCAATCAGCTCTACTCAAAGCCATACTTGATTCCAATCCCCTACTTCTCCTAGGGTCATTTTGGGCCTGCCCCTACCTTTTTTAGCTCCTTTAATTTGAAGTAAATCACTTCTCCAAACTGGAGCACTCAAAAGCCGCCATTGCACATGCACATGCCGCCTAAAACGAGTTTCTAGTAACTTCTCATGAACTGAGTCAACTCCTAGGTTTGCTCTAATTTGTTCATTTTTTATTTTATCTTTTATAGTTTTACCACTCAATATCCTCATTTCATCCACAGTAACTTTGTTTATATGGTATTTCTTTATTTTCCAACACTCATCCCCATATGTCACTGCTGGTCATATTATTCTATAAAATTTTCCCTTAAGTCACACAATACTCCGGACGCATTCATCCACTTCATCCACCCTATTCTAGTTCTTTTTACAACATCATCCTCTATTTCTCTGTTTTTATTTATGATCGGGCCTAAATACCCAAAGTTATCACTCTGTGGTAACTATCTATCATTTAACTTTATCACCCCACTCTCAGTCTTATTGTTACTAAAATTAAACATAATATACTATGTTTTTGTTTCCTACTTATCCTAAAACCTTTTGATTCTAAGGTTGATCCCCACAAATCTTTGTATATAGTCCAACTTTTGTTTCAACCACTAAAACAATATCGCCATAAAAAAGCATACACCAAGGGATCTAATCATGAATGTCTTTAGTCAGTTCGTATAAGATTAAGCAAACAAATACGAACATAGGGCTGACCCTTGATGTAAGACTGTAATTGGGAATTCACTACCCTATTCCCCCACAGTTCTTACGATAGTCACCAATCACTATATCATTATACATATCTTTAGCTATGTCCACGTATTTACCCGAAACATTTTTCTTCTTTAAAACATGCTAAATTAATGCTCTAGGAACTCTATCATAAGCTTTTTCTACATCATTAAAAGACCATATGAAGATCCTTCTTATATGCACTAAAATTTTTCCATCAGCCCTAAGTAAATAAATTGCTTCCATGATAGATCTCCCCAACATAAAACCAAATTGGTTATCTTAAATATTAATTTCTTGTCTCAGGCAGGCTTCAATTACTGTCTCCTATAATTTCATAGTATGGCTCATAAGTTTAATTCCTTTATAATAATTACAGCTTTGAATATCACACAATCACCTTTATTTTATAAATCGATGCCACGATGTTTTTTCTCCGTTCAACTGGAATTTTTCTTGTGCTCATAATCTTGTTAAATAACCTAATTCTTCCACACTTCTATCCAGGTACCATCTGGACCCACTGCTTTACATATTTTTATCTTATGTAAAGCTTCCTTTTTTCCATGTGTATCTAGAATTTGTGGTTTTTCTAGAACACTATTACTTCTATTATTTTCATTTAATAAAGTGTACAAATAGCTTGTCCACCTCTCTTTTCTCCTAATCGCTTATTTACTATCAACCTCACTTCTAATACATCTAATATGGTTAAAAGATCCACTCTTCCTTTCCCTCAGTTTGGCTACTTTATAGATATCTTGCTTTCCCATTCTAATGCCTAAATTGTTATATAGATCCTCATATTTTTTAGTCCTTGCTTTCCTAACTATCTTCTTAACTTTGTTTTTAACAAACTTATACCTTTTAAAATCCTACTCATCTTTTGTCCTTTGCCAAATTTTAAAATTAGATTTCTTAGACTTAATTATTTTTTGAACGTCATCACACCACCACCAAGCTCCCTAGATGTGTCATATTCCTTTAGATTCACCTATAACTTCTTTCGCAAAACAAGTAGCCATCTCATTCCACATTACATTAGTTTCTTCATCTAAATCCCATCTTCCCTATGATACGAATTTATCAGTAAATGTCATCAAGTTCTCTCCTTTTAAGTTCCACCATCTTCTCCTAGGTCGAATAATCTCACATTTCCTATGATTTGACGTTTTAAAACACATAATTATGATCATTAGTCTATGTTGAGCAGCCAAGCTCTCAATGTTAGCCTAAACCAGTCTATTTCTAGTGATGTGAATCATATTTGTCATTCAAACACATAAAATTATGATTAATATTATTGAAATTTTCTTCTAGTACTGTGGATTCAGTTCTGTTCTCTGAGTAGAGTCCGGATTTAAATTGGTGGATTCCAAGGGAGGGTTTTTTGGTGTATTCCAAAACCACAGTAGGTGGATTCCTGCATGATGCTGGACCCGGGTTGGAAGAACCCTGATTGGATCCGCTATGGGCCCATACAAGAGTAATATAACTTGGGACAAAATACCCAAATTAGAGAACAATCCAACGGTCGGATTTCAGTTTAGGAAAGGGTCCTCGTTGAACTAGGACTAATACCTAACCAAAATTGATCGATATACTTTGAAAACCCAATGTCGCTATCAAAGCTTGGGAAGAAAACCGAAACTGATTTGACTCTTAGAATAGTTACTGATGTGTATGAATTAATGCCTGACAGACCAGAATCGATTGTAAGTATTGAAGGGGAATTACAACCAGAACAGCAGTTGATGGATGAAACCGACCAAAAGGAAATTAGTAATTGAAATCTAAATTTTAATGTGTAATCAATAGCAATAAAAGCCTTGACTGAAACTAATGTGCAGTAATGCAGTTTTAAGAATAAGAATTTAATACCAAAACTAATATTGATGGAGAGAAAAGAGAGCAGATAACAAGAAGGAAGAAAAATCAATTACCGTGGAGGTAGAGAGGGGAGGTGGATAGGGAAGCTCATAGGCTCTCACAAATAGGCCACAAAGGCACAACACTCAATTTCAATTCATATTTCCAAATCTGAATAATTATGTGGCTACAGCATGTATTTAAAAAGAAATAAAAGCAGACTAAAGGACTCCTAATCTAATTACATCGACCACAAGTAGATTTCTAATAAAACTGACTTGAAGATAACCCAAATATATCCTAATCTAAACAAACTCAATTAAATTTAGATTCCTAATAAAGTAATAAGACTAAAACAAAAGCCTAGAGCAACATAAACTCTAACTAATATGGACTAACGCCTAATCCTGTATGCACCACCCCCCCCCCAAAAAAAAAAATATATGAGCTCATAAAGGAGACCAGCATTAAATTAATAATCCCCAAAACAAAAGGCCCAAGGCCCATCGAACCCATCCATGGACAAAAATACATTATTGTGAGGCCCAGATGGCTTGATTGTGAGCCCGTACCTGCATCACTGCCCTATTATCTCTTCTACTTTTCTATCTTAAGCTCTTACCAAACTACATGTCAGATAATCCAATTTCTTTAACTTGTGATAACCTGTTTTATGCCTACATTCCAGACAACTTCTAGATGATATATCTCAACAAGTACTGCTAAGTTTAATCTGAACTTCATGTTTAATCATTATTTCAGTTAATCTCTAGTAATCTGATAATATTCTTAGAGCTCTTATTCTGAAATCTGAAGTTCTAGTTGGCTGGTTAAGAATCCTAATAATGATAGGACTGCTCTGTTACGTGTTATTCGGCTATCAGAGCTCTATTCTCACCACTAGAATAGACCACTCAACCTGAGTTTTAGCCTTATCTGATCAGTCTACAGTTAAGTTATTAATTTTCTCCATTTTCAGGTCCTTCCTTCTCCATTCTGTGATCCTGTTAAGTAATAGTCTCTAATTTTAAATTTTTACTTATTTTTTTGTTCAATAAAATATATGATTCAACTCACAAGGCCACTCCAAACAATTTCAGCATAATACTGATATTAAACCGGTAACACATGCTCTAAATTATGATTTACAATCAAAGAAATTATCTTCATGAAAAATCAGAATGGGTGGTTTCACGTTTCACTGAGGTAGGTCATTCAAAACCTCAGCCCACCACCAACTCCATGGACTGCTATTTGCCAAAGAAACAGGGAAAACATCGGCAGATCATCTGTCTCAGAACTGGAAACATCCAGACTGTTGAAAAAAAACAGCAGACCAATCAGACCATCTCTGAAGTTGTGTTATAAATTTACTCCTAACAATCCAAATAGGAGGTGGCTTGAACGGTGGACCTTTAACTAAATAGCCAACATAGCTTTGAGGTGATGTCATCAAAAGAATGACCATACAAAACTGGTTTTCCATTACAATCATGGCATCTTTTATTGGAAAGAAATTAATGTTATCCTTCTAGATAAATAAGAGTAAGTTGCTATTTAGTAGCTTACCGAGACCAATTCGTTCATCAATTTGCAGATCTTCCCATGGAATGTCCCATTCTGCAACGTCCTTAAGTATTTGATTAATTTTCTGACCATGAAAACTACCTAAGGATTGTGGGTTGTTATTGGCTGGTTCAATCAATCCTTTGGTACCTGGATGACACTCATGCAAGAAATTGTTTTGTGCAGTTTCCACATTATTTGCATTTCTTCCTGCATTTTCTTGAGAACTCACCTCATCCCCAGCAAAAACATTTTCAAGTTGCTTTTGATAAGAGCCAACTGCTCGTGGAGCAAGACATTCCTGAATTTTTTCTTCACATGTAGTTCTAACTAAAGATGAACTAAGAACAGGAAGCAAGCCCCCAACCGTGGAACCATCCTGGGTCATTTCATTAACTGCATTGTTAACCAACATAAACTCCTCACCTGAAGCCACAGAAGTTGAACAAACACCATGACTGATTATGTTCTTGCCAACACCACAATGAAGATCCAAGCAAGCAAAATCTGGTTTATCTGGGACTGAATTCAGAATTGGTTTCTCATCTTTAAGGTTAGCCAAATCAGTTGCATTCTCTTTCTTTTTCCCTGGCATCTCCCCTGTCGAAGTTTGTAGTTTATCTTGAGTTACTGAGTCAATGCTGAAGCAAAATTTATCATGACAAAATTGAGCCCCACCATCAATCTTGTTGACATCCACAAACTGGCTTTCACCAAGTATGGTATGTTCTTCCAGGGCAAGGGGAGTTATATCAGAAAATAAATCTGGTGGAGGTGATGCACCACTCTCTAGCAAGACAGCATGAAGTTTCTGGGCAAATTCAGGGTCCTGTGCCGCACTGATCACATATTTAGAAACATCTGTAACTTTTACATTTTGGACAGATAAAGCTTTTCCACCGGTGCCAGATGAACTCTCATGTGATCTATGCAAGGAAGGAAGAAGTTTTCCAAACTCATACTCAAATTTCTCAGTTTGATTTTTTTCAGAAATATTTGCATCATCCTTCTTTGCTTGAATGCCAATACCTGATGCCTCATCAGAACCCAAACAATTAACTTGAGAAACATGATCTAGGTGGGATGGAAGTCCTCCAAATGTAGTCATTTGATTTTCAAATAAACCATTGATCTTGTCAAGTGCAACACATGAACCCTCCACATTCTGAGCAATGTTAACAGAGCTCCTTACATCTAATCCAGAATTTTGAAGACAGCTGTTAGGTAATTCTGCAGGAATTAGGGTGCCTGGAGCTCCCATTAAATCAATTATGTATTCACTGCATCATATAAACAGTGTGTTAGTATAAATATCCATTGATTCCACATAACTTTTAACATTGCAATAAATCAGTCGAGCAATATTCTAAAACAGGAAACAGTTGACGAAATTAAGAAAGAGGAGAACGATACCACCGGTATATCAACAAAAGCATAATTGAGTGTAAAATATGATGATATCAATATAGGAACTGGCATGCAGTACAGCAACTTACCCTATAGGGGCTAGCTACCAGATTCATGGGAAGGCAAGAATAAATTTTCAACCTAGAATTAGAAAATAAAAATGATAACTGGATGGAAAGGGAAGAAAACTATAAAATTAGCTTAGAGATTGGAAAAGGATAACTACATATCTATCCAATAATACCACACATAAACGACCAACATTACAAAACTGATTCTCAGTTCGAAAGATATTTACTCAGTGGAGCTTCCTGTGGTGGACCATAAGGAAATGTAGGAATGAAATGACCCCCCCCCCCCCAAAAAAAAAAAAGTATGCCTCAGTCTCAGGAAAATTGGGTTGCAATGGAGGAACCGGTGAAAAAAAAAAAATGGGTTGCAATGGGGGAACCTGAATGGAACCACACTGACAGAGAACAATGGTTTTATATGATGGAGCATAGTTGTCAAGCCATCGCCTAGGTGTCCAGGCGGTATTTTATGGCTTAGGCGGCTAGACGTTTGTGGATGTTCAAAAGGTGACCGCCTAGGTCTTCTGGGCATTACCTAGGCGTCGCCTTGTTGCAGATGTATATATAAATATGCTTCTTTATATCCTATATTTTATTTATTATTTATTGGTTTTCTCATATTAATTAATTAGGTTATGTCAATGTTGATTATTTATGTAGAATGCCACATATATATATATATATATATATATATAGCATTAATATTTTAGAAATAAAAAAAATACACTGAGAAGGCCTTGGTCGCCTAAGAGCCTAGGATGGCCTGTAACGCCTTGGGTCGCCTTGTCGCCTTAACAACTATGTGATGGAGCACGGCATAAGGGCACCAGTAGAGCAGGCCAGGGTATTGTTCTTCATACAGGAAGAATATTTAATTACTGTCAAAGCTTAATCTACAGTCTCAGTCCTGCTTTTGACTGAGGCAGAGGTAATCAGGGAAGGTTTATTGATGGCTGAGAGTTTAAGCTTTATATACCATGGTAAGATCAGATACAAAGGGAAATAATTCAAATTATAAATGGAAGTCACTGGGCATGTAAGAAAGAAATCCTTAGTATTTCAATTGAGTTTTTAATGTTTAATTTGTTTACAACTGGGTCTCGTTGTTGGACACTATTTGGACACTCCACCTGTGTTTTCATATTTTCTTCTGTTCCCTCTGTTAGAAGCTGTTAGTATCCATCAGATTTTGTTTTGTGACTAATAAAATCATTTTTGGCCAAATGGGGTAAAGGAAGGATTCAAAAATTTTCAACATCAGCACCATTGGAAGAGTGATGGATGAAGCATCACCTATCATAATCAATTTTAATCAAGTTTACTGCTCCATCATCAGTACCAGTGTAGTAGCTCCCTTTCACCAGCCTACATGGAAGATTGATCCGATCAGCTAGTACCTAGCAACAAGCATGAAAAAGATCATTCGATGAGCTTCTAGGATTCCATTGGTGGGAAAGAAAACATGCAAAAAAATCAGAAAGAATTATGAAATGCCACAGTCAAAACTAGAAAAATAAACGAAGCAACAATGAGCAAAATCTCAACAATCTTAGTCACCACAATTTTATCATTGGTGTTTCCAGATTTTAGGTATCAAGTTCTGTTTGTTGTGAGAAAACCGGAAGCAATAGTGTTGCTGGATTTTAAGGAATTAAGATCAATTGTTGCAAGAGAATTTTAAGTGTATCATAATTTATATGTGATAGTAGGTTCAGTGTATAGCTCTTGGATTGCCTATCATTCATCTTGCTGGTTTGCTCTCACATAGTAGAATTTCCCAAAAAAATTAAATTAGAAAACAAGGAGGGAGACACCCACAGGAGCCACCATAATTATCTGTCATCAGGGGAAAAAATGATCCAGGCAGATCAAACATATTCCATGCTAAAAGGTTTGGATACAAAAAAAATGCAATTTGAAATTATATTTTTGTAATGCATTATGATACATTGATCACAGTACTAACAGCAGGAAACAGGTCAGAAAGTAATCCTAATACAAGGAGAAATGTAGGGAGCATTACTTTACTATAAGGTACTAACATAGTTAATATAATAACATAAACAATTAATTTTTGTTTTCGTTGTCAAATCTATGAACCAAATCAAGAAATAAAAACAAATGAAGAGCACTCCGATGCAAGCACTAGGATTTGGGAAGAAATTTGCCAAACATAAAAAATGTGATTAGGGCATATTAAGTAATATAATTTGATGTGCACAAAGAGGACAAGATGCAACATTGAATTTCTACAATTAGAAATTTATCTGATATACAGAACAATGAAAAAACATAACACTTTTACCTTAAAGAGCAATGCCCTGTGACGAGAAAGTCCAACATCCAAGCAACCAAGCGGAAGAATAATTGTGTTCAATGAATTCCGTAATTCATAACTCCTAACTTCCCACTGTCTTAACATTTCATCAGCATCCGCGACTGGCCCACCCATGCAACCAACAACAAGATCTGCAATCTTCTGGACCAGACCACTTAAAATTGGACCTAGCTCAGCAGTTCGGCTTTCCGAGGCTATACTAACTGCTCTTCTTTCAAGCTGACGCAGTGTAGGATCAGCACTTCGGCTTACTAGGATCACTTCATAATCAACATTCTCTGAAATGGATGTTCCTTGAAGGTCTACCAACAATGGAATTTTCCCTTCCATGTTTGAGTTAGAGTTAATGCCATAGACATCATAAAATCCATCCACCACTCTTTCATCATAATTAAGAACATTGAAGTTCTGCACAAAAGACAGCAGGAATACAATTACAGATCTCAAATAATTAATGGCAGTAAGAAGTTGCGCACATCTGCATACAGATTATATAAAGCTCTGTGATGCCCAATAACACAATGGAAGGATTTCATAGTTAAGTCATAAAATTTTCAATCTTTTAAGAAGAAGATATTAAGATAGCATCACCTCAGATGTGAAATAAATTTCACAACAGTTGAACTTCATTAAAAATGGGTTATGTTCATGTTGAACTTCATTAAAAAAACATAGAATTTATTTAGGAAATGGAAGGTCCTTAAAATAATTAAACACAAACTATTATCTCCTAAGTTGAGGACTAGTCAACTAGGAATTGTGAACAGTGCCACAGGTGAGAAGAGAGCTTCATTTTTCAACTCCCCCTCGGGGTTTTTTTTTTTTTTTTTTTTTTTTGTTGGAGGTGAGGGGGAGGTTGTGATTCATAGTAAGTCAAGCCTATATTTCAACTGCTGCAAATGAGCTAGGAGCTGTAATTTAGACACCTTACTTAGTTGAGATTTACGTGTGCTGTTCCACTTTTGTTTTTGTTGAATTGTTGGAACAGCAGGTTTTACATTGAATTTGTGTAATGTAAGGAACTGATGGAACCCAAAATAGCTCCAATATATGATAACAATGTTATTTGATTTGGTTCGGCCAATGAAATAGAATGCCACGCACAGTGGAGCATATTGATAATTCCAAATAGAGGAGGGAAAAGAGCGAAGAGGATGTGGATTTGGGTAGCGAAAGCAAATATGGGAATTTAGAAATCCAGTGGGTGGGATATGTCCACCCAAGCAGGATGATTGCAGAATGAGATGGCAGTTTCACATCCAAATAGCTGCACTTTCGTCACAGATCGCTTAGGCTTCAAAATCTAAGCCGATTTCAAAATCCCAAAAAAAATATAAGATAAGAAATTTATGAGAAACAAGTCATATGGCAGGATGCTCAACTGCTAGAGTGGATTACCATGACTCCCAAACATACAAACTTATGAACGAAATAACCACTTCACTAATTTCCTCCTACTGGGGCATCAAAGTCGACAGCCAACCAATACCCACAATGGGAATCAAGCGAAGAACAAACAACAATAAGTGAAAATCAAGCATCATAGCAAACTCTGTATGCAAAAATACAAGCACCGATAAGCAAACCAAAGAGATCCATAACTCAAAAGTAGCAGTGCGTTCAACCTAAGTCTTACAGGAAATGGTAAAAACAAAACTAAGATCACAAGTCAAGGCATGATTAGTAGTTACTACGTACCCAATACCGAAGCGAAAGGTACCCGACAAGGGTTTCATCGGCAGCGACAGAAGGAGAACAACCCAGACTCATCCGCTTCGCTGCCTTGATCTGGACAGCCTCCGGGTCCTCTCGGGCATCAGGATCAGAGGCACTGATCGCCAAAGCAAGTTGCACCTGGAACTCCTCTTCGAAAAAATTGAAATCGGCGGAACTATCCGATGACGCAGAAACCGGATAAGCTCCACCAGTTGTCCTTTCAGATGCATCGACCCCTCTGTTCCTACCTAATGTGGCAGGTGCTGACGAAGACAACGAAGAAGCCGCCACCGCCGCCGCTGACGAAGACGAAGAAGAAGAAGAAGAAGAAGAAGAAGAAGAAGACGAAGAGGAAGAGGAAGACGAAGAACTATTGGAAGGACGACTTTCCCCCAATCTGTGGTGTTCGTTGACGGCCCCTCCGATGTGGAGTTTGCGAAGCAGATGCTTCATCTTGGACATTGGAGGATGATTTGGTAATAGGATCAATCACAAAGCTTGCAACTGCATCGCTTCTTCCTTCTTCCTTTCTCTCTCTGTTCCCTGTATCTTAACCTACGCCCACTTCTCTCAAAGCAGATTCTCTCAATCTGCGCACGTCTTCATCCTCAAGCTACCACCAACTGGAATTAAATTAACCGCCCTCCTTCCCTCCAAAGCTTAGCTAGTGGGGGAGGATACCGTATTATAATATTATTATTTCCTTTTCATTAATAATAATTAATAATAAATGACAGTCAAGACCCTGGAGGAGAAATACTAACATGCCCCATCAAACCCATCATCTTCTCTTATGATTAAAGAGCTTTGGCCTTCGATTTGGAATAAACAAGTTAAATTCCAATGGACTTGGATGTATGCTATAACTTTCATTTTCAACAATTGGGTTTACCTTCTTTTTATCTTTTTATGGTCATTTTTTATTATTTTAAGTGTCAATTATCAGACATCCTATTGTAATAAATTTATTTTTGGGATCAAACTATTACGCAAAGAGTTTTTAAGATCCCATAATTGAGAGACTTACAATTGACAGGCTCATCAAGGAAAAGATGGCCCACAAATGAATCCATCTCAACTCATTGCACAAGCTTTGAAAGCTATATCACAAATGATTGAATCCAATATTCCATTTTTTTTTTTTTTTGGTATCTCAGATATTCTTTACTCAGATGTTCAAGTTTAAATAAAAAAATGGTTTGTCAATTGACAAAATAAAGTTTGAAAATTTAGAAACTATGGGCGAACGCAAATTAATGAAGTTCGAAAATTTAGAAACCATAGAAGAATGCAAAATAATATTTAAATTCAAAGTATGATAGACATGTTACCCCTACATAGAGATGCATGTTTGTATTACAACAAAAGATATTTTTGATTAAATTATACTATGAAATTTTGAGATATGATTAATCTAGACCATGTGATCTAAATATTTATAGAACTTTTAGAAATCATTCTATATGCCAGAGTGAGGATAGACCAGTTTGAAAAACTTATGACAGTGGACTATCTAAATGAGTTTTTTTATTTTTTCTAAATGAATAATAATATTTTGAGCATGTGGTTATCACGTTTATTAAGAAAAAAATATCACATGATGCTGGAGTGGGGATTCCTTGCCATTTCACATAAAGATGATGCTGGAGTGGGGATTCCTGCCATGCCTTTCTCACATAATGAACTATGGTGTCCAAACTAGCTAATGAGCCCTCTCATAATTATGGTTCTATAATGAACCAAAATCAGTAAGTGTTATGATTATTTAATTTAATCTAATCCTATTTGTATTTAGTTTTTTCTGTTATAATGGTGTGTATGATGACTGATGCGTGCATCTTGGGTAGAATTTCCCAAAGTCATTCTTGAAAAATTGAAATTTTGTTTCATGTTCGAGTTGCAACCTGCAGGAACAAACTCTCTCTCCCTCTGCACACACAATACATAATTTTCTTTCTTTCTTATTTTCCTCATAGCATGGATGCATAGTCAAAATTAGCTAATTTCCAATTCCTATATGGAGGAACTAAAAAGCATCAACAGATTTTGAAGGCTGACATTTCAGGTCATAATAGATCATAAGTTAACCATTGTCTTCAAGAATATAGACTTCCTTTTTAAGTAGTATTTTATTTTAACAAATAAAGCTCTGGTTGGACAGCTGTAAAATAAAACCTTTCACCTACCCTGGACAGATAACTGAATGGATGCAAGACCAAAGAAAGAGAAATAAAAAATAAAAAATAAAAATAAAAACTAGTAATTACAGACACTTGCTTTGCAATCAGCAGCAAATGTAATTGGAAGCACCAGATCAGATATCATATAATGAAGCTTGAAAGTCAGCAAGTGCTTGAGCAACTGCTTGAGTGTATGATTATGGACTGTTTTATACAATAAGAAGAATAGATTGAGATGGCTTTTTCTTTCTATGAGGAAATCGAGTAACATCCACTGCATGTTAAAGATTATGCAGTAGCAGCGGCTTCCTCTTCAACGGTCTGTGATGCAGGTTGAAGGGTGCAAATGAGATTCCGATCACCATAGACATTATCCACCCGCCCTGATATATATTGCACAACACATCATTAACATCAAGTGGCAAAGGATAACTAAAACACACAGAATAGTCTATTGCCTCCATTCCACAGGTGGCCCTGAATAGAGGTACGATAGTAGGCTAGCAAAGAATAAGGCCAACTTCAGGCTGGCCATATAATAATATCCAAAACTGAATCCACAAGATTTTAAACTGGGTAAAGATTAGTCAATGTGAACCCAGAGGACAAATCATCCAGACTAAACAAATTTCCTAATGAGATCGAAACACCAACGGCTGATAGGGAAAGCTGTTGCCATCCTCAGCACTTGTAAGATTTGTTAATTTATCTCGTATATGGCATTGGGCTGATAAGTTAGATACACATACCGGTTGTAGGCCAGAACTTAGCAGCACGGAGCCAAGCAGCAGGATAAGCCGCATAATCCCGTGAATATGGCTTTGTCCAAGCATCTGCCATGAGCAGTGATGGTGGATGAGGAGCTCCCTGCACATTTGGTTCTCAGTTAACACTTTTAATTATTTTTCCACAAATAAAATAAAATGATTGGATGCATTAAAATGAATTCACGCATTTGAATGAGAGCTGAACCTCCCCCTCCTGGGACACTGTTAGGAATAGATTCATTTTGTCCTCTTGGAATCTTACCACCGACCGAAGTGGCCTGTCTTTTTGCTTTTTCTTTTTCTTTCGAGTTTCTTCCCTAGTTTGTAAGGAGCCTAGCTCTATGCTTTGGATACTTAGGTTTGTTCTTCCTCTTCGGGGGTGGTGTTAATACATTTATTTATTCACCCAAAAGAAGAAAAAAAGAAAAAGAAAAAAAAAGAACTGAAACATTGATCCATAGCTTTTCAAATGAAGTCATCATTTACCTGTGTCAGTTAAACATAAACTATTTTTACCTTGAGAACATTGTTGTTAATATCAGCTTTTCCAGACTCTATCTGTGCAATTTCTTGTCTAATGGAAATAAGAGCATCACAAAACCTGTCTAGCTCAGCCTGACATATAAAATAAAAGTTAATATCAAACTAAAAAACAGGAAGAATGAGGATAGAGGTTGAGGTGGTTGTTCCAGTCAACAGTATACCTTGCTTTCACTTTCGGTTGGTTCAATCATAAGTGTGCCCGGAACTGGCCACGACATTGTTGGT